>CM051662.1:36279753-36902253 GCA_028020825.1 Podargus strigoides
AGGCAGCGAGCGCCAGCGCGCGCCAGTGAGCGACAGCGAGAGACAGCGAGCGTCAGCGAGAGACATCGAGGCAGCGTGCGCCAGCGAGACAGCGAGCGCCACCGAGCGCCAGCGAGCCACAGCGAGGCAGCAAGCGCCAGCGAGCGCCAGCGAGAGACAGCGCGGCAGCGAGCGACTGCGAGGCAGCGAGCGACAGCGAGCGACGGCGAGGCAGCTAGCGACAGCGAGCGACAGAGAGCGTGAGCGAGACAGCAAGTGACAGCGAGCGACAGCGAGGCAGCGAGCGACAGCGAGGGACAGCGAAGCAGCGAGCGACAGCGAGCGACAATGAGAGACAGCGAGCGCCAGCGAGGCAGCGAGCGACAGCGAGCGACAGCGAGACAGCGAGACAGCGAGCGCCAGCGAGCGCCAGCGAGCGACCGCGAGGCAGCGAGGGACAGCGAGCGCCAGCGAGTGACAGCGAGGCAGCGAGCGCCAGCGTGCGCCAGTGAGCGACAGCGAGAGACAGCGAGCGTCAGCGAGAGACAGCGAGGCAGCGTGCGCCAGCGAGCGACAGCAAGGCAGCGAGCGCCAGCGAGCGCAAGCGAGGCATCGAGCGACAGCGAGCGCCAGAGAGCGACACCGAGGCAGCGAGCGACAGCGAGCGACAGCGAGCGAGAGTGAGGCAGCGAGCGACAGCGAGCGACGGCGAGAGACAGCGACGGACAGAGAGCGACAGCGAGCGACAGCGAGCGACAGCGAGGCAGCGAGCGGCAGCGAGCGACAGCGATAGACAGCGAGAGACAGTGAGCGTCAGCGAGAGCCAGCGAGGCAGCGTGCGCCAGCGAGCGACAGCGAGGCAGCGAGAGACCGCGAGCGTCAGCGAGCGACAGTGAGGCAGCGAGCAACAGCGAGGGACAGCGAAGCTGCGAGCGACAGCGAGGGACAGCGAAGCAGCGAGCGACAGCGAGCGACAGCGAGGCAGCGAGCGACAGCGAGCGACAGCGAGACAGCGAGACAGCGAGCGCCAGCGAGCGTCAGCGAACGTCAGCGAGGCAGCGAGTGACAGCGAGTGACAGCGAGGCAGCGAGCGACAGGGAGCGACAGCGAGCGACAGCGAGAGACAGCGTGCGTCAGCGAGAGACAGCGAGGCAGCGAGCGCCAGCGAGCGCCAGCGAGCACCAGCGAGGCAGCGAGCGACAGCAAGTGACAGCGAGGCAGCGAGCAATAGCGGGCGACAGCGAGACAGCGAGCGACAGCGAGCGACAGCGAGAGACAGCGCGGCAGCGAGCGACAGCGAGTGACTGCGAGGCAGCGAGGGACAGCGAGCGACAGCGAGCGACAGCGAGTGAGAGCGACGCAGCGAGTGACAGCGAGCGACAGTGATGCAGCGAGCGAGAGCGAGCGACAGCGCGAGACAGCGAGCGAGAGCGAGCGACAGCGAGCACCAGTGAGGCAACGAGCGCCAGCTAGCGCTAGCGAGCGAGAGCGAGCGGCTGCGAGGCCACGAGCGCCAGCGAGCGCCAGCGAGCGCCGGCGCGACAGCGACCGACAGCGAGGCAGCGAGCGACAGTGAGCGACAGCGAGACAGCGAGCGACAGCGAGCGACAGCGAGCGAGAGCGAGGCAGCGAGTGATAGAGCGAGGCAGCGAGTGATAGCGCGCGACAGCGCGCGCCTGCGAGGCAGCGAGCGCCAGCGTGCGCCAGTGAGCGACAGCGAGAGACAGCGAGCGTCAGCGAGAGACATCGAGGCAGCGTGCGCCAGCGAGACTGCGAGCGCCACCGAGCGCCAGCGAGCGCAAGCGAGGCAGCAAGCGCCAGCGAGCGCCAGCGAGAGACAGCGCGGCAGCGAGCGACGGCGAGGCAGCGAGCGACAGCGAGCGACGGCGAGGCAGCTAGCAACAGCGAGCGACAGCGAGCGTGAGCGAGACAGCAAGTGACAGCGAGCGACAGCGAGGCAGCGAGCGACAGCGAGGGACAGCGAAGCAGCGAGCGACAGCGAGCGACAACGAGAGACAGCGAGCGCCAGCGAGGCAGCGAGCGACAGCGAGCGACAGCGAGACAGCGAGACAGCGAGCGCCAGCGAGCGTCAGCGAACGTCAGCGCGGCAGCGAGCGCCAGCGAGCGACCGCGAGGCAGCGAGGGACAGCGAGCGCCAGCGAGTGACAGCGAGAGACAGCGAGCGTCAGCGAGAGACAGCGAGGCAGCGTGCGCCAGCGAGCGACAGCAAGGCAGCGAGCGCCAGCGAGCGCAAGCGAGGCATCGAGCGACAGCGAGCGCCAGAGAGCGACACCGAGGCAGCGAGCGACAGCGAGAGACAGCGAGCGAGAGTGAGGCAGCGAGCGACAGCGAGCGACGGCGAGAGACAGCGACGGACAGAGAGCGACAGCGAGAGACAGCGAGCGTCAGCGAGGCAGCGAGCGGCAGCGAGCGACAGCGATAGACAGCGAGAGACAGTGAGCGTCAGCGAGAGCCAGCGAGGCAGCGTGCGCCAGCGAGCGACAGCGAGGCAGCGAGTGCCAGCGAGCGCCAGCGAGGCAGCGAGCGATAGCGAGCGACAGCGAGCGACAGCGAGGCATCGAGCGCTAGCGAGCGTCAGCGAGGCAGCGAGCGCCAGCGAGCGCCAGCGAGGCAGCGAGCGCCAGCGTGCGCCAGAGAGCGACAGCGAGAGACAGCGAGGCAGCGTGCGCCAGCGAGCGACGGCGAGGCAGCGAGAGACCGCGAGCGTCAGCGAGCGACAGCGAGGCAGCGAGCGACAGCGAGGGACAGCGAAGCTGCGAGCGACAGCGAGGGACAGCGAAGCAGCGAGCGACAGCGAGCGACAACGAGAGACAGCGAGCGACAGCGAAGCAGCGAGCGACAGCGAGCGACAGCGAGACAGCGAGACAGCGAGCGCCAGCGAGCGTCAGCGAACGTCAGCGAGGCAGCGAGTGACAGCGAGTGACAGCGAGGCAGCGAGCGACAGGGAGCGACAGCGAGCGACAGCGAGAGACAGCGTGCGTCAGCGAGAGACAGCGAGGCAGTGAGCGCCAGCGAGTGCCAGCGAGCACCAGCGAGGCAGCGAGCGACAGCAAGTGACAGCGTGGCAGCGAGCAATAGCGGGCGACAGCGAGACAGCGAGCGACAGCGAGCGACAGCGAGAGACAGCGCGGCAGCGAGCGACAGCGAGTGACTGCGAGGCAGCGAGGGACAGCGAGCGACAGCGAGCGACAGCGAGTGAGAGCGACGCAGCGAGGGACAGCGAGCGACAGTGATGCAGCGAGCGAGAGCGAGCGACAGCGCGAGACAGCGAGCGAGAGCGAGCGACAGCGAGCACCAGTGAGGCAACGAGCGCCAGCTAGCGCTAGCGAGCGAGAGCGAGCGGCTGCGAGGCCACGAGCGCCAGCGAGCGCCAGCGAGCGCCGGCGCGACAGCGACCGACAGCGAGGCAGCGAGCGACAGTGAGCGACAGCGAGACAGCGAGCGACAGCGAGCGAGAGCGAGCGAGAGCGAGGCAGCGAGTGATAGCGCGCGACAGCGCGCGCCTGCGAGGCAGCGAGCGCCAGCGCGCGCCAGTGAGCGACAGCGAGAGACAGCGAGCGTCAGCGAGAGACATCGAGGCAGCGTGCGCCAGCGAGACAGCGAGCGCCACCGAGCGCCAGCGAGCCACAGCGAGGCAGCAAGCGCCAGCGAGCGCCAGCGAGAGACAGCGCGGCAGCGAGCGACGGCGAGGCAGCGAGCGACAGCGAGCGACGGCGAGGCAGCTAGTGACAGCGAGCGACAGCGAGCGTGAGCGAGACAGCAAGTGACAGCGAGCGACAGCGAGGCAGCGAGCGACAGCGAGGGACAGCGAAGCAGCGAGCGACAGCGAGCGACAACGAGAGACAGCGAGCGCCAGCGAGGCAGCGAGCGACAGCGAGCGCCAGCGAGACAGCGAGACAGCGAGCGCCAGCGAGCGCCAGCGAGCGACCGCGAGGCAGCGAGGGACAGCGAGCGCCAGCGAGTGACAGCGAGGCAGCGAGCGCCAGCGTGCGCCAGTGAGCGACAGCGAGAGACAGCGAGCGTCAGCGAGAGACAGCGAGGCAGCGTGCGCCAGCGAGCGACAGCAAGGCAGCGAGCGCCAGCGAGCGCAAGCGAGGCATCGAGCGACAGCGAGCGCCAGAGAGCGACACCGAGGCAGCGAGCGACAGCGAGCGACAGCGAGCGAGAGTGAGGCAGCGAGCGACAGCGAGCGACGGCGAGAGACAGCGACGGACAGAGAGCGACAGCGAGCGACAGCGAGGCAGCGAGCGGCAGCGAGCGACAGCGATAGACAGCGAGAGACAGTGAGCGTCAGCGAGAGCCAGCGAGGCAGCGTGCGCCAGCGAGCAACAGCGAGGCAGCGAGAGACCGCGAGCGTCAGCGAGCGACAGCGAGGCAGCGAGCGACAGCGAGGGACAGCGAAGCTGCGAGCGACAGCGAGGGACAGCGAAGCAGCGAGCGACAGCGAGCGACAACGAGAGACAGCGAGCGACAGCGAGGCAGCGAGCGACAGCGAGCGACAGCGAGACAGCGAGACAGCGAGCGCCAGCGAGCGTCAGCGAACGTCAGCGAGGCAGCGAGTGACAGCGAGTGACAGCGAGGCAGCGAGCGACAGGGAGCGACAGCGAGCGACAGCGAGAGACAGCGTGCGTCAGCGAGAGACAGCGAGGCAGCGAGCGCCAGCGAGCGCCAGCGAGCACCAGCGAGGCAGCGAGCGACAGCAAGTGACAGCGAGGCAGCGAGCAATAGCGGGCGACAGCGAGACAGCGAGCGACAGCGAGCGACAGCGAGAGACAGCGCGGCAGCGAGCGACAGCGAGTGACTGCGAGGCAGCGAGGGACAGCGAGCGACAGCGAGCGACAGCGAGTGAGAGCGACGCAGCGAGTGACAGCGAGCGACAGTGATGCAGCGAGCGAGAGCGAGCGACAGCGCGAGACAGCGAGCGAGAGCGAGCGACAGCGAGCACCAGTGAGGCAACGAGCGCCAGCTAGCGCTAGCGAGCGAGAGCGAGCGGCTGCGAGGCCACGAGCGCCAGCGAGCGCCAGCGAGCGCCGGCGCGACAGCGACCGACAGCGAGGCAGCGAGCGACAGTGAGCGACAGCGAGACAGCGAGCGACAGCGAGCGACAGCGAGCGAGAGCGAGGCAGCGAGTGATAGAGCGAGGCAGCGAGTGATAGCGCGCGACAGCGCGCGCCTGCGAGGCAGCGAGCGCCAGCGTGCGCCAGTGAGCGACAGCGAGAGACAGCGAGCGTCAGCGAGAGACATCGAGAGACAGCGCGGCAGCGAGCGACGGCGAGGCAGCGAGCGACAGCGAGCGACGGCGAGGCAGCTAGCGACAGCGAGCGACAGCGAGCGTGAGCGAGACAGCAAGTGACAGCGAGCGACAGCGAGGCAGCGAGCGACAGCGAGGGACAGCGAAGCAGCGAGCGACAGCGAGCGACAACGAGAGACAGCGAGCGCCAGCGAGGCAGCGAGCGACAGCGAGCGACAGCGAGACAGCGAGACAGCGAGCGCCAGCGAGCGTCAGCGAACGTCAGCGCGGCAGCGAGCGCCAGCGAGCGACCGCGAGGCAGCGAGGGACAGCGAGCGCCAGCGAGTGACAGCGAGAGACAGCGAGCGTCAGCGAGAGACAGCGAGGCAGCGTGCGCCAGCGAGCGACAGCAAGGCAGCGAGCGCCAGCGAGCGCAAGCGAGGCATCGAGCGACAGCGAGCGCCAGAGAGCGACACCGAGGCAGCGAGCGACAGCGAGCGACAGCGAGCGAGAGTGAGGCAGCGAGCGACAGCGAGCGACGGCGAGAGACAGCGACGGACAGAGAGCGACAGCGAGCGACAGCGAGCGACAGCGAGGCAGCGAGCGGCAGCGAGCGACAGCGATAGACAGCGAGAGACAGTGAGCGTCAGCGAGAGCCAGCGAGGCAGCGTGCGCCAGCGAGCGACAGCGAGGCAGCGAGTGCCAGCGAGCGCCAGCGAGGCAGCGAGCGATAGCGAGCGACAGCGAGCGTCAGCGAGGCAGCGAGCGCCAGCGAGCGCCAGCGAGGCAGCGAGCGCCAGCGTGCGCCAGTGAGCGACAGCGAGAGACAGCGAGGCAGCGTGCGCCAGCGAGCGCAAGCGAGGCATCGAGCGACAGCGAGCTCCAGCGAGCGAGAGCGAGGCAGCGTGCGCCAGCGAGCGACAGCGAGGCAGCGAGACAGCGAGCGCCAGCGAGTCTCAGCGAGCGTCAGCGAGGCAGCGAGCGACAGCGAGTGACAGCGAGGCAGCGAGCGACAGCGAGCGACAGCGACAGACAGCGACCGACACTGAGGCAGCGAGCGCCAGCAAGACAGCGCGCCAGCGAGCGCCAGCGAGCGCCAGTGAGCGCCAGCGAGAGACCGCGAGCGTCAGCGAGAGACAGAGAAGCAGCGTGCACCAGCGAGAGACAGCGAGGCAGCGAGCGCCAGCGAACGCCAGCGAGAGACAGCGAGCGACAGCGAGCGACAGCGAGGCAGCAAGCGACAGCAAGCGACAGCGAGAGACAGCGAGAGACAGCGAGACAGCCAGCGCCAGCGAGACAGTGAGCGATAGCGAGCGCCAGCGAGCGACAGCGAGGCAGCGAGCGCCTGCGAGTGACTGCGAGGCAGCGAGCGCCAGCGAGCGCCAGCGAGCGCCAGCGAGTCACAGCGAGGCAGCAAGCGCCAGCGAGCGCCAGCGAGAGACAGCGCGGCAGCGAGCGACAGCGAGCGACCACGAGGCAGCAAGGGACAGCGAGCGACAGCGAGCGACGGCGAGGCAGCGAGCGACAGCGAGCGACGGCGAGGCAGCTAGCGACAGCGAGCGACAGCGAGCGTGAGCGAGACAGCGAGCGAGAGCGAGCGCCAGCGATCGACAGCGAGGCAGCGAGTGCCAGCGAGCGCCAGCGAGGCAGCGAGCGATAGCGAGCGCCAGCGAGCGCCAGCGAGCACCAGCGAGGCAGCGAGCGCTAGCAAGTGACAGCGAGGCAGCGAGCAATAGCGGGCGACAGCGAGACAGCGAGCGACAGCGAGCGACAGCGAGAGACAGCGCGGCAGCGAGCGACAGCGAGTGACTGCGAGGCAGCGAGGGACAGCGAGCGACAGCGAGCGACAGCGAGTGAGAGCGACGCAGCGAGTGACAGCGAGCGACAGTGATGCAGCGAGTGGCAGCGAGCGACAGCGATAGACAGCGACAGACAGAGAGCGACAGCGAGCGACAGCGAGCGACAGCGAGGCAGCGAGTGGCAGCGAGCGACAGCGATAGACAGCGAGAGACAGTGAGCGTCAGCGAGAGCCAGCGAGGCAGCGTGCGCCAGCGAGCGACAGCGAGGCAGCGAGTGCCAGCGAGCGCCAGCGAGTCAGCGAGTGATAGCGAGCGACACCGAGCGACAGCGAGGCATCGAGCGCTAGCGAGCGCCAGCGTGCGTCAGCGAGCGTCAGCGAGGCAGCGAGCGCCAGCGAGCGCCAGCGAGGCAGCGAGCGCCAGCGTGCGCCAGTGAGCGACAGCGAGAGACAGAGAGGCAGCGTGCGCCAGCGAGCGCAAGCAAGGCATCGAGCGACAGCGAGCTCCAGCGAGCGAGAGCGAGGCAGCGTGCGCCAGCGAGCGACAGCGAGGCAGCGAGACAGCGAGCGCCAGCGAGCCTCAGCGAGCGTCAGCGAGGCAGCGAGCGACAGCAAGTGACAGCGAGGCAGCGAGCGACAGTGAGCGACAGCGACAGACAGCGACCGACACTGAGGCAGCGAGCGCCAGCAAGACAGCGCGCCAGCGAGAGACCGCGAGCGTCAGCGAGAGACAGAGAAGCAGCGTGCACCAGCGAGAGACAGCGAGGCAGCGAGCGCCAGCGAACGCCAGCGAGCGACAGCGAGCGACAGCGAGCGACAGCGAGGCAGCGAGCGACAGCAAGCGACAGCGAGAGACAGCGAGAGACAGCGAGACAGCCAGCGCCAGCGAGACAGTGAGCGATAGCGAGTGCCAGCGAGCGCCAGCGAGCGCCAGCGAGCCACAGCGAGGCAGCAAGCGCAGCGAGCGCCAGCGAGAGACAGCGCGGCAGCGAGCGACAGCGAGCGACCACGAGGCAGCGAGGGACAGCGAGCGACAGCGAGCGACGGCGAGGCAGCGAGCGATAGCGAGCGACGGAGAGGCAGCTAGCGACAGCGAGCGACAGCGAGCGTGAGCGAGGCAGCGAGTGACAGCGAGCGACAGCGAGGCAGCGAGCGACAGCGAGGGACAGCGAAGCAGCGAGCGACAGCGAGCGACAACGAGAGACAGCGAGCGACAGCGAGGCAGCGAGCGACAGCGAGCGACAGCGAGACAGCGAGCGCCAGCGAGCGTCAGCGAACATCAGCGAGGCAGCGAGTGACAGCGAGTGAAAGCGAGGCAGCGAGCGACAGGGAGCGACAGCGAGCGACAGCGAGAGACAGCGTGCGTCAGCGAGAGACAGCGAGGCAGCGAGCGCCAGAGAGCGCCAGCGAGCACCAGCGAGGCAGCGAGCGACAGCAAGTGACAGCGAGGCAGCGAGCAATAGCGGGCGACAGCGAGACAGCGAGCGACAGCGAGCGACAGCGAGAGACAGCGCGGCAGCGAGCGACAGCGAGTGACTGCGAGGCAGCGAGGGACAGCGAGCGACAGCGAGCGACAGCGAGTGAGAGCGACGCAGCGAGTGACAGCGAGCGACAGTGATGCAGCGAGCGAGAGCGAGCGACAGCGCGAGACAGCGAGCGAGAGCGAGCGACAGCGAGCGCCAGTGAGGCAACGAGCGCCAGCTAGCGCTAGCGAGCGAGAGCGAGCGGCTGCGAGGCCACGAGCGCCAGCGAGCGCCAGCGAGCGCCGGCGCGACAGCGAGCGACAGCGAGGCAGCGAGCGACAGTGAGCGAAAGCGAGCGACAGCGAGCGAGAGCGAGGCAGCGAGTGATAGCGTGCGACAGCGCGCGCCTGCGAGGCAGCGAGCGCCAGCGTGCGCCAGTGAGCGACAGCGAGAGACAGCGAGCGTCAGCGAGAGACATCGAGGCAGCGTGTGCCAGCGAGACAGCGAGCGCCACCGAGCGCCAGCGAGAGACAGCGCGGCAGCGAGCGCCAGCGAGCGACCACGAGGCAGCGAGGGACAGCGAGCGCCAGCGAGCGCCAGCGAGGCAGCGAGCGCCAGCGTGCGCCAGTGAGTGACAGCGAGAGACAGTGAGCGTCAGCGAGAGCCAGCGAGGCAGCGTGCGCCAGCGAGCGACAGCGAGGCAGCGAGTGCCAGCGAGCGCCAGCGAGGCAGCGAGCGATAGCGAGCGACAGCGAGCGACAGCGAGGCATCGAGCGCTAGCGAGCGCCAGCGTGCGTCAGCGAGCGTCAGCGAGGCAGCGAGCGCCAGCGAGCGCCAGCAAGACAGCGCGCCAGCGAGCGCCAGCGAGCGCCAGCGAGAGACTGCGAGCGTCAGCGAGAGACAGAGGAGCAGCGTGCACCAGCGAGAGACAGCGAGGCAGCGAGCGCCAGCGAACGCCAGCGAGAGACAGCGAGCGACAGCGAGGGACAGCGAGCGACAGTGAGCGACAGCGAGGCAGCGAGCGACAGCAAGCGACAGCGAGAGTCAGCGAGAGACAGCGAGACAGCCAGCGCCAGCGAGACAGTGAGCGATAGCGAGCGCCAGCGAGCGCCAGCGAGGCAGCGAGCGCCTGCGAGTGACTGCGAGGCAGCGAGCGCCAGCGAGCGCCAGCGAGCGCCAGCGAGCCACAGCGAGGCAGCAAGCGCCAGCGAGCGCCAGCGAGAGACAGCGCGGCAGCGAGCGACAGCGAGCGACCATGAGGCAGCGAGGGACAGCGAGCGACAGCGAGCGACGGCGAGGCAGCGAGCGACAGCGAGCGACAGCGAGCGAGAGCGAGGCAGCGAGTGATAGCGCGCGACAGCGCGCGCCTGCGAGGCAGCGAGCGCCAGCGTGCGCCAGTGAGCGACAGCGAGAGACAGCGAGCGTCAGCGAGAGACATCGAGGCAGCGTGCGCCACCGAGACAGCGAGCGCCACCGAGCGCCAGCGAGAGACAGCGCGGCAGCGAGCGCCAGCGAGCGACCGCGAGGCAGCGAGGGACAGCGAGCGCCAGCGAGTGACAGCGAGGCAGCGAGCGCCAGCGTGCGCCAGTGAGCGACAGCGAGAGACAGCGAGCGTCAGCGAGAGACAGCGAGGCAGCGTGCGCCAGCGAGCGACAGCAAGGCAGCGAGCGCCAGCGAGCGCAAGCGAGGCATCGAGCGACAGCGAGCGCCAGAGAGCGACACCGAGGCAGCGAGCGACAGCGAGCGACAGCGAGCGAGAGTGAGGCAGCGAGCGACAGCGAGCGACGGCGAGAGACAGCGACGGACAGAGAGCGACAGCGAGCGACAGCGAGCGACAGCGAGGCAGCGAGCGGCAGCGAGCGACAGCGATAGACAGCGAGAGACAGTGAGCGTCAGCGAGAGCCAGCGAGGCAGCGTGCGCCAGCGAGCGACAGCGAGGCAGCGAGGGACCGCGAGCGTCAGCGAGCGACAGCGAGGCAGCGAGCGACAGCGAGGGACATCGAAGCAGCGAGCGACAGCGAGCGACAACGAGAGACAGCGAGCGACAGCGAGGCAGCGAGCGACAGCGAGCGACAGCTAGACAGCGAGACAGCGAGCGCCAGCGAGCGTCAGCGAACGTCAGCGAGGCAGCGAGTGACAGCGAGTGACAGCGAGGCAGCGAGCGACAGGGAGCGACACCGAGCGACAGCGAGAGACAGCGTGCGTCAGCGAGAGACAGCGAGGCAGCGAGCGCCAGCGAGCGCCAGCGAGCACCAGCGAGGCAGCGAGCGACAGCAAGTGACAGCGAGGCAGCGAGCAATAGCGGGCGACAGCGAGACAGCGAGCGACAGCGAGCGACAGCGAGAGACAGCGCGGCAGCGAGCGACAGCGAGTGACTGCGAGGCAGCGAGGGACAGCGAGCGACAGCGAGCGACAGCGAGTGAGAGCGACGCAGCGAGTGACAGCGAGCGACAGTGATGCAGCGAGCGAGAGCGAGCGACAGCGCGAGACAGCGAGCGAGAGCGAGCGACAGCGAGCACCAGTGAGGCAACGAGCGCCAGCTAGCGCTAGCGAGCGAGAGCGAGCGGCTGCGAGGCCACGAGCGCCAGCGAGCGCCAGCGAGCGCCGGCGCGACAGCGACCGACAGCGAGGCAGCGAGCGACAGTGAGCGACAGCGAGACAGCGAGCGACAGCGAGCGACAGCGAGCGAGAGCGAGGCAGCGAGTGATAGCGCGCGACAGCGCGCGCCTGCGAGGCAGCGAGCGCCAGCGTGCGCCAGTGAGCGACAGCGAGAGACAGCGAGCGTCAGCGAGAGACATCGAGGCAGCGTGCACCAGCGAGACAGCGAGCGCCACCGAGCGCCAGCGAGCCACAGCGAGGCAGCAAGCGCCAGCGAGCGCCAGCGAGAGACAGCGCGGCAGCGAGCGACGGCGAGGCAGCGAGCGACAGCGAGCGACAGCGAGCGAGAGTGAGGCAGCGAGCGACAGCGAGGGACAGCGAAGCAGCGAGCGACAGCGAGCGACAACGAGAGACAGCGAGCGCCAGCGAGGCAGCGAGCGACAGCGAGCGACAGCGAGACAGCGAGACAGCGAGCGCCAGCGAGCGTCAGCGAACGTCAGCGCGGTAGCGAGCGCCAGCGAGCGACAGCAAGGCAGCGAGCGCCAGCGAGCGCAAGCGAGGCATCGAGCGACAGCGAGCGCCAGAGAGCGACACCGAGGCAGCGAGCGACAGCGAGCGACAGCGAGCGAGAGTGAGGCAGCGAGCGACAGCGAGCGACGGCGAGAGACAGCGACGGACAGAGAGCGACAGCGAGCGACAGCGAGCGACAGCGAGGCAGCGAGCGGCAGCGAGCGACAGCGATAGACAGCGAGAGACAGTGAGCGTCAGCGAGAGCCAGCGAGGCAGCGTGCGCCAGCGAGCGACAGCGAGGCAGCGAGTGCCAGCGAGCGCCAGCGAGGCAGCGAGCGATAGCGAGCGACAGCGAGCGACAGCGAGGCAGCGAGCGCTAGCGAGCGCCAGCGAGCGCCAGCGAGTCACAGCGAGGCAGCAAGCGCCAGCGAGCGCCAGCGAGAGACAGCGCGGCAGCGAGCGACAGCGAGCGACCACGAGGCAGCGAGGGACAGCGAGCGACAGCGAGCGACGGCGAGGCAGCGAGCGACAGCGAGCGACGGCGAGGCAGCTAGCGACAGCGAGCGACAGCGAGCGTGAGCGAGACAGCGAGCGAGAGCGAGCGCCAGCGAGCGACAGCGAGGCAGCGAGTGCCAGCGAGCGCCAGCGAGGCAGCGAGCGATAGCGAGCGACAGCGAGCGACAGCGAGGCATCGAGCGCTAGCGAGCGCCAGCGAGCGTCAGCGAGCGCCAGCGAGGCAGCGAGCGCCAGCGTGCGCCAGTGAGCGACAGCGAGAAACAGCGAGGCAGCGTGCGCCAGCGAGCGCAAGCGAGGCATCGAGCGACAGCGAGCTCCAGCGAGCGAGAGCGAGGCAGCGTGCGCCAGCGAGCGACAGCGAGGCAGCGAGTGACAGCGAGTGACAGCGAGGCAGCGAGCGACAGGGAGCGACAGCGAGCGACAGCGAGAGACAGCGTGCGTCAGCGAGAGACAGCGAGGCAGCGAGCGCCAGCGAGCGCCAGCGAGCACCAGCGAGGCAGCGAGCGACAGCAAGTGACAGCGAGGCAGCGAGCAATAGCAGGCGACAGCGAGACAGCGAGCGACAGCGAGCGACAGCGAGAGACAGCGCGGCAGCGAGCGACAGCGAGTGACTGCGAGGCAGCGAGGGACAGCGAGCGACAGCGAGCGACAGCGAGTGAGAGCGACGCAGCGAGTGACAGCGAGCGACAGTGATGCAGCGAGCGAGAGCGAGCGACAGCGCGAGACAGCGAGCGAGAGCGAGCGACAGCGAGCACCAGTGAGGCAACGAGCGCCAGCTAGCGCTAGCGAGCGAGAGCGAGCGGCTGCGAGGCCACGAGCGCCAGCGAGCGCCAGCGAGCGCCGGCGCGACAGCAACCGACAGCGAGGCAGCGAGCGACAGTGAGCGACAGCGAGACAGCGAGCGACAGCGAGCGACAGCGAGCGAGAGCGAGGCAGTGAGTGATAGCGCGCGACAGCGCGCGCCTGCGAGGCAGCGAGCGCCAGCGTGCGCCAGTGAGCGACAGCGAGAGACAGCGAGCGTCAGCGAGAGACATCGAGGCAGCGTGCGCCAGCGAGACAGCGAGCGCCACCGAGCGCCAGCGAGCCACAGCGAGGCAGCAAGCGCCAGCGAGCGCCAGCGAGAGACAGCGCGGCAGCGAGCGACGGCGAGGCAGCGAGCGACAGCGAGCGACAGCGAGCGAGAGTGAGGCAGCGAGCGACAGCGAGGGACAGCGAAGCAGCGAGCGACAGCGAGCGACAACGAGAGACAGCGAGCGCCAGCGAGGCAGCGAGCGACAGCGAGCGACAGCGAGACAGCGAGGGACAGCGAGCGCCAGCGAGTGACAGCGAGGCAGCGAGCGCCAGCGTGCGCCAGTGAGCGACAGCGAGAGACAGCGAGCGTCAGCGAGAGACAGCGAGGCAGCGTGCGCCAGCGAGCGACAGCAAGGCAGCGAGCGCCAGCGAGCGGAAGCGAGGCATCGAGCGACAGCGAGCGCCAGAGAGCGACACCGAGGCAGCGAGCGACAGCGAGCGACAGCGAGCGAGAGTGAGGCAGCGAGCGACAGCGAGCATCGGCGAGAGACAGCGACGGACAGAGAGCGACAGCGAGCGACAGCGAGCGACAGCGAGGCAGCGAGCGGCAGCGAGCGACAGTGATAGACAGCGAGAGACAGTGAGCGTCAGCGAGAGCCAGCGAGGCAGCGTGCGCCAGCGAGCGACAGCGAGGCAGCGAGTGCCAGCGAGCGCCAGCGAGGCAGCGAGCGATAGCGAGCGACAGCGAGCGACAGCGAGGCATCGAGCGCTAGCGAGCGCCAGCGAGCGCCGGCGAGTCACAGCGAGGCAGCAAGCGCCAGCGAGCGCCAGCGAGAGACAGCGCGGCAGCGAGCGACAGCGAGCGACCACGAGGCAGCGAGGGACAGCGAGCGACAGCGAGCGACGGCGAGGCAGCGAGCGACAGCGAGCGACGGCGAGGCAGCTAGCGACAGCGAGCGACAGCGAGCGTGAGCGAGACAGCGAGCGAGAGCGAGCGCCAGCGAGCGACAGCGAGGCAGCGAGTGCCAGCGAGCGCCAGCGAGGCAGCGAGCGATAGCGAGCGACAGCGAGCGACAGCGAGGCATCGAGCGCTAGCGAGCGCCAGCGAGCGTCAGCGAGCGCCAGCGAGGCAGCGAGCGCCAGCGTGCGCCAGTGAGCGACAGCGAGAAACAGCGAGGCAGCGTGCGCCAGCGAGCGCAAGCGAGGCATCGAGCGACAGCGAGCTCCAGCGAGCGAGAGCGAGGCAGCGTGCGCCAGCGAGCGACAGCGAGGCAGCGAGTGACAGCGAGTGACAGCGAGGCAGCGAGCGACAGGGAGCGACAGCGAGCGACAGCGAGAGACAGCGTGCGTCAGCGAGAGACAGCGAGGCAGCGAGCGCCAGCGAGCGCCAGCGAGCACCAGCGAGGCAGCGAGCGACAGCAAGTGACAGCGAGGCAGCGA
The DNA here is from genome assembly GCA_028020825.1 of Podargus strigoides. Taxonomy (NCBI): domain Eukaryota; kingdom Metazoa; phylum Chordata; class Aves; order Caprimulgiformes; family Podargidae; genus Podargus; species Podargus strigoides. The sequence continues at coordinate 36,294,320 of CM051662.1, forward strand.
GCAATAGCAGGCGACAGCGAGACAGCGAGCGACAGCGAGCGACAGCGAGAGACAGCGCGGCAGCGAGCGACAGCGAGTGACTGCGAGGCAGCGAGGGACAGCGAGCGACAGCGAGCGACAGCGAGTGAGAGCGACGCAGCGAGTGACAGCGAGCGACAGTGATGCAGCGAGCGAGAGCGAGCGACAGCGCGAGACAGCGAGCGAGAGCGAGCGACAGCGAGCACCAGTGAGGCAACGAGCGCCAGCTAGCGCTAGCGAGCGAGAGCGAGCGGCTGCGAGGCCACGAGCGCCAGCGAGCGCCAGCGAGCGCCGGCGCGACAGCAACCGACAGCGAGGCAGCGAGCGACAGTGAGCGACAGCGAGACAGCGAGCGACAGCGAGCGACAGCGAGCGAGAGCGAGGCAGTGAGTGATAGCGCGCGACAGCGCGCGCCTGCGAGGCAGCGAGCGCCAGCGTGCGCCAGTGAGCGTCAGCGAGAGACAGCGAGCGTCAGCGAGAGACATCGAGGCAGCGTGCGCCAGCGAGACAGCGAGCGCCACCGAGCGCCAGCGAGCCACAGCGAGGCAGCAAGCGCCAGCGAGCGCCAGCGAGAGACAGCGCGGCAGCGAGCGACGGCGAGGCAGCGAGCGACAGCGAGCGACAGCGAGCGAGAGTGAGGCAGCGAGCGACAGCGAGGGACAGCGAAGCAGCGAGCGACAGCGAGCGACAACGAGAGACAGCGAGCGCCAGCGAGGCAGCGAGCGACAGCGAGCGACAGCGAGACAGCGAGGGACAGCGAGCGCCAGCGAGTGACAGCGAGGCAGCGAGCGCCAGCGTGCGCCAGTGAGCGACAGCGAGAGACAGCGAGCGTCAGCGAGAGACAGCGAGGCAGCGTGCGCCAGCGAGCGACAGCAAGGCAGCGAGCGCCAGCGAGCGGAAGCGAGGCATCGAGCGACAGCGAGCGCCAGAGAGCGACACCGAGGCAGCGAGCGACAGCGAGCGACAGCGAGCGAGAGTGAGGCAGCGAGCGACAGCGAGCATCGGCGAGAGACAGCGACGGACAGAGAGCGACAGCGAGCGACAGCGAGCGACAGCGAGGCAGCGAGCGGCAGCGAGCGACAGCGATAGACAGCGAGAGACAGTGAGCGTCAGCGAGAGCCAGCGAGGCAGCGTGCGCCAGCGAGCGACAGCGAGGCAGCGAGTGCCAGCGAGCGCCAGCGAGGCAGCGAGCGATAGCGAGCGACAGCGAGCGACAGCGAGGCATCGAGCGCTAGCGAGCGCCAGCGAGCGCCGGCGAGTCACAGCGAGGCAGCAAGCGCCAGCGAGCGCCAGCGAGAGACAGCGCGGCAGCGAGCGACAGCGAGCGACCACGAGGCAGCGAGGGACAGCGAGCGACAGCGAGCGACGGCGAGGCAGCGAGCGACAGCGAGCGACGGCGAGGCAGCTAGCGACAGCGAGCGACAGCGAGCGTGAGCGAGACAGCGAGCGAGAGCGAGCGCCAGCGAGCGACAGCGAGGCAGCGAGTGCCAGCGAGCGCCAGCGAGGCAGCGAGCGATAGCGAGCGACAGCGAGCGACAGCGAGGCATCGAGCGCTAGCGAGCGCCAGCGAGCGTCAGCGAGCGCCAGCGAGGCAGCGAGCGCCAGCGTGCGCCAGTGAGCGACAGCGAGAAACAGCGAGGCAGCGTGCGCCAGCGAGCGCAAGCGAGGCATCGAGCGACAGCGAGCTCCAGCGAGCGAGAGCGAGGCAGCGTGCGCCAGCGAGCGACAGCGAGGCAGCGAGACAGCGAGCGCCAGCGAGCGTCAGCGAGCGTCAGCGAGGCAGCGAGCGACAGCGAGTGACAGCGAGGTTGCGAGCGACAGCGAGCGACAGCGACAGACAGCGACCGACACTGAGGCAGCGAGCGCCAGCAAGACAGCGCGCCAGCGAGCGCCAGCGAGCACCAGCGAGCGCCAGCGAGAGACCGCGAGCGTCAGCGAGAGACAGAGAAGCAGCGTGCACCAGCGAGAGACAGCGAGACAGCGAGCGCCAGCGAACGCCAGCGAGAGACAGCGAGCGACAGCGAGGGACAGCGAGCGACAGCGAGCGACAGCGAGGCAGCGAGCGACAGCAAGCGACAGCGAGAGACAGCGAGAGACAGCGAGACAGCCAGCGCCAGCGAGACAGTGAGCGATAGCGAGCGCCAGCGAGCGACAGCGAGGCAGCGAGCGCCTGCGAGTGACTGCGAGGCAGCGAGCGCCAGCGAGCGCCAGCGAGCGCCAGCGAGCCACAGCGAGGCAGCAAGCGCCAGCGAGCGCCAGCGAGAGACAGCGCGGCAGCGAGCGACAGCGAGCGACAGCGAGCGACGGCGAGGCAGCTAGCGACAGCGAGCGACAGCGAGCGTGAGCGAGACAGCGAGTGACAGCGAGCGACAGCGAGGCAGCGAGTGACAGCGAGGGACAGCGAAGCAGCGAGCGACAGCGAGGGTCAGCGAAGCAGCGAACGACAGCGAGCGACAACGAGAGACAGCGAGCGACAGCGAGGCAGCGAGCGACAGCGAGCGACAGCGAGACAGCGAGACAGCGAGCGCCAGCGAGCGTCAGCGAACGTCAGCGAGGCAGCGAGTGACAGCGAGTGACAGCGAGGCAGCGAGCGACAGGGAGCGACAGCGAGCGAGAGCGACCAATACCGATGCAGCGAGCGCCAGCAAGACAGCGCGCCAGCGAGCGCCAGCGAGCGCCAGCGAGAGACCGCGAGCGTCAGCGAGAGACAGCGAAGCAGCGTGCGCCAGCGAGAGACAGCGAGGCAGCGAGCGCCAGCGAGCGCCAGCGAGAGACAGCAAGCGACAGCGAGGGACAGCGAGCGACAGCGAGCGACAGCGAGGCAGCGAGGGACAGCGAGCGACAGCGAGAGACAGCGAGCGATAGCGCGCGACAGCGAGGGAGCGAGCGACAGCCAGCGACAGCGTGCGACAGCGAGACAGCGAGACAGCCAGCGCCAGCGAGGCAGTGAGCGATAGCGAGCGCCAGCGAGCTCCAGCGAGGCAGCGAGCGCCAGCGAGCGCCAGCGAGTGACAGCGACCGACACCGAGGCAGCGAGCACCAGCGAGAGACAGCGAGGCAGCGAGCGACAGCGAGCGCCAGCGAGAGACTGCGAGAGACAACGAGCGACAGCGAGCGACAGCGAGGCAGCAAGCGACAGCGAGCGACAGCGAGCGACACCGAGACAGCGAGACAGCGAGCGACAGCGAGACAGCGAGCGATAGCGAACGACAGCGAGCGCGAGCGAGCGACAGCGAGGCAGCGAGCGAGAGCGAGCGCCAGCGAGCGCCAGCGAGGCAGCGATCGATAGCGAGCGACAGCGAGCGACAGCGAGGCATCGAGCGCTAGCGAGCGCCAGCGTGCGTCAGCGAGCGTCAGCGAGGCAGCGAGCGCCAGCGAGCGCCAGCGAGGCAGCGAGCGCCAGCGTGCGCCAGTGAGCGACAGCGAGAGACAGCGAGGCAGCGTGCGCCAGCGAGCGCAAGCGAGGCATCGAGCGACAGCGAGCTCCAGCGAGCGAGAGCGAGGCAGCGTGCGCCAGCGAGCGACAGCGAGGCAGCGAGACAGCGAGCGCCAGCGAGCCTCAGCGAGCGTCAGCGAGGCAGCGAGCGACAGCAAGTGACAGCGAGGCAGCGAGCGACAGTGAGCGACAGCGACAGACAGCGACCGACACTGAGGCAGCGAGCGCCAGCAAGACAGCGCGCCAGCGAGCGCCAGCGAGAGACCGCGAGCGTCAGCGAGAGACAGAGAAGCAGCGTGCACCAGCGAGAGACAGCGAGGCAGCGAGCGCCAGCGAACGCCAGCGAGAGACAGCGAGCGACAGCGAGCGACAGCGAGGCAGCGAGCGACAGCAAGCGACAGCGAGAGACAGCGAGAGACAGCGAGACAGCCAGCGCCAGCGAGAAAGTGAGCGATAGCGAGCGCCAGCGAGCGCCAGCGAGCCACAGCGAGGCAGCAAGCGCAGCAAGCGCCAGCGAGAGACAGCGCGGCAGCGAGCGACAGCGAGCGACCACGAGGCAGCGAGGGACAGCGAGCGACAGCGAGCGACGGCGAGGCAGCGAGCGATAGCGAGCGACGGAGAGGCAGCTAGCGACAGCGAGCGACAGCGAGCGTGAGCGAGGCAGCGAGTGACAGCGAGCGACAGCGAGGCAGCGAGCGACAGCGAGGGACAGCGAAGCAGCGAGCGATAGCGAGCGAGAACGAGAGACAGCGAGCGACAGCGAGGCAGCGAGCGACAGCGAGCGACAGCGAGACAGCGAGACAGCGAGCGCCAGCGAGCGTCAGCGAACGTCAGCGAGGCAGCGAGTGACAGCGAGTGAAAGCGAGGCAGCGAGCGACAGGGAGCGACAGCGAGCGACAGCGAGAGACAGCGTGCGTCAGCGAGAGACAGCGAGGCAGCGAGCGCCAGAGAGCGCCAGCGAGCACCAGCGAGGCAGCGAGCGACAGCAAGTGACAGCGAGGCAGCGAGCAATAGCGGGCGACAGCGAGACAGTGAGCGACAGCGAGCGACAGCGAGAGACAGCGCGGCAGCGAGCGACAGCGAGTGACTGCGAGGCAGCGAGGGACAGCGAGCGACAGCGAGCGACAGCGAGTGAGAGCGACGCAGCGAGTGACAGCGAGCGACAGTGATGCAGCGAGCGAGAGCGAGCGACAGCGCGAGACAGCGAGCGAGAGCGAGCGACAGCGAGCGCCAGTGAGGCAACGAGCGCCAGCTAGCGCTAGCGAGCGAGAGCGAGCGGCTGCGAGGCCACGAGCGCCAGCGAGCGCCAGCGAGCGCCGGCGCGACAGCGAGCGACAGCGAGGCAGCGAGCGACAGTGAGCGACAGCGAGCGACAGCGAGCGAGAGCGAGGCAGCGAGTGATAGCGAGCGACAGCGCGCGCCTGCGAGGCAGCGAGCGCCAGCGTGCGCCAGTGAGCGACAGCGAGAGACAGCAAGCGTCAGCGAGAGACATCGAGGCAGCGTGCGCCAGCCGGACAGCGAGCGCCACCGAGCGCCAGCGAGAGACAGCGCGGCAGCGAGCGCCAGCGAGCGACCACGAGGCAGCGAGGGACAGCGAGCGCCAGCGAGCGACAGCGAGGCAGCGAGCGCCAGCGTGCGCCAGTGAGTGACAGCGAGAGACAGTGAGCGTCAGCGAGAGCCAGCGAGGCAGCGTGCGCCAGCGAGCGACAGCGAGGCAGCGAGTGCCAGCGAGCGCCAGCGAGGCAGCGAGCGATAGCGAGCGACAGCGAGCGACAGCGAGGCATCGAGCGCTAGCGAGCGCCAGCGTGCGTCAGCGAGCGTCAGCGAGGCAGCGAGCGCCAGCGAGCGCCAGCGAGGCAGCGAGCGCCAGCGTGCGCCAGTGAGCGACAGCGAGAGACAGCGAGGCAGCGTGCGCCAGCGAGCGCAAGCGAGGCATCGAGCGACAGCGAGCTCCAGCGAGCGAGAGCGAGGCAGCGTGCGCCAGCGAGCGACAGCGAGGCAGCGAGACAGCGAGCGACAGCGAGCGACAGCGAGGCAGCGACCGACACTGAGACAGCGAGCGCCAGCAAGACAGCGCGCCAGCGAGCGCCAGCGAGCGCCAGCGAGCGCCAGCGAGAGACCGCGAGCGTCAGCGAGAGACAGAGGAGCAGCGTGCACCAGCGAGAGACAGCGAGGCAACGAGCGCCAGCGAACGCCAGCGAGAGACAGCGAGCGACAGCGAGGGACAGCGAGCGCCAGCGAGCGCCAGCGAGAGACCGCGAGCGTCAGCGAGAGACAGAGGAGCAGCGTGCACCAGCGAGCGACAGCAAGGCAGCGAGCGCCAGCGAGCGCAAGCGAGGCATCGAGCGACAGCGAGCGCCAGAGAGCGACACCGAGGCAGCGAGCGACAGCGAGCGACAGCGAGCGAGAGTGAGGCAGCGAGCGACAGCGAGCGACGGCGAGAGACAGCGACGGACAGAGAGCGACAGCGAGCGACAGCGAGCGACAGCGAGGCAGCGAGCGGCAGCGAGCGACAGCGATAGACAGCGAGAGACAGTGAGCGTCAGCGAGAGCCAGCGAGGCAGCGTGCGCCAGCAAGCGACAGCGAGGCAGCGAGAGACCGCGAGCGTCAGCGAGAGACAGAGAAGCAGCGTGCACCAGCGAGAGACAGCGAGGCAGCGAGCGCCAGCGAACGCCAGCGAGAGACAGCGAGCGACAGCGAGGGACAGCGAGCGACAGCGAGCGACAGCGAGGCAGCGAGCGACAGCAAGCGACAGCGAGAGACAGCGAGAGACAGCGAGACAGCCAGCGCCAGCGAGACAGTGAGCGATAGCGAGCGCCAGCGAGCGCCAGCGAGGCAGCGAGCGCCTGCGAGTGACTGCGAGGCAGCGAGCGCCAGCGAGCCACAGCGAGGCAGCAAGCGCCAGCGAGCGCCAGCGAGAGACAGCGCGGCAGCGAGCGACAGCGAGCGACCACGAGGCAGCGAGGGACAGCGAGCGACAGCGAGCGACGCCGAGGCAGCGAGCGACAGCGAGCGACGGCGAGGCAGCTAGCGACAGCGAGCGACAGCGAGCGTGAGCGAGACAGCGAGTGACAGCGAGCGACAGCGAGGCAGCGAGCGACAGCGAGGGACAGCGAAGCAGCGAGCGACAGCGAGCGACAACGAGAGACAGCGAGCGACAGCGAGGCAACGAGCGACAGCGAGCGACAGCGAGACAGCGAGACAGCGAGCGCCAGCGAGCGTCAGCGAACGTCAGCGAGGCAGCGAGTGACAGCGAGTGACAGCGAGGCAGCGAGCGACAGGGAGCGACAGCGAGCGACAGCGAGAGACAGCGTGCGTCAGCGAGAGACAGCGAGGCAGCGAGCGCCAGCGAGCGCCAGCGAGCACCAGCGAGGCAGCGAGCGACAGCAAGTGACAGCGAGGCAGCGAGCAATAGCGGGCGACAGCGAGACAGCGAGCGACAGCGAGCAACAGCGAGAGACAGCGCGGCAGCGAGCGACAGCGAGTGACTGCGAGGCAGCGAGGGACAGCGAGCGACAGCGAGCGACAGCGAGTGAGAGCGACGCAGCGAGTGACAGCGAGCGACAGTGATGCAGCGAGCGAGAGCGAGCGACAGCGCGAGACAGCGAGCGAGAGCGAGCGACAGCGAGCGCCAGTGAGGCAACGAGCGCCAGCTAGCGCTAGCGAGCGAGAGCGAGCGGCTGCGAGGCCACGAGCGCCAGCGAGCGCCAGCGAGCGCCGGCGCGACAGCGACCGACAGCGAGGCAGCGAGCGACAGTGAGCGACAGCGAGACAGCGAGCGACAGCGAGCGACAGCGAGTGATAGCGCGCGACAGCGCGCGCCTGCGAGGCAGCGAGCGCCAGCGTGCGCCAGTGAGCGACAGCGAGAGACAGCGAGCGTCAGCGAGAGACATCGAGGCAGCGTGCGCCAGCGAGACAGCGAGCGCCAGCGAGGCAGCGAGCGACAGCAAGTGACAGCGAGGCAGCGAGCAATAGCGGGCGACAGCGAGATAGCGAGCGACAGCGAGCGACAGCGAGAGACAGCGCGGCAGCGAGCGACAGCGAGTGACTGCGAGGCAGCGAGGGACAGCGAGCGACAACGAGAGACAGCGAGCGCCAGCGAGGCAGCGAGCGACAGCGAGCGACAGCGAGACAGCGAGACAGCGAGCGCCAGCGAGCGTCAGCGAACGACAGCGCGGCAGCGAGCGCCAGCGAGCGACCGCGAGGCAGCGAGGGACAGCGAGCGCCAGCGAGTGACAGCGAGGCAGCGAGCGCCAGCGTGCGCCAGTGAGCGACAGCGAGAGACAGCGAGCGTCAGCGAGAGACAGCGAGGCAGCGTGCGCCAGCGAGCGACAGCAAGGCAGCGAGCGCCAGCGAGCGCAAGCGAGGCATCGAGCGACAGCGAGCGCCAGAGAGCGACACCGAGGCAGCGAGCGACAGCGAGCGACAGCGAGCGAGAGTGAGGCAGCGAGCGACAGCGAGCGACGGCGAGAGACAGCGACGGACAGAGAGCGACAGCGAGCGACAGCGAGCGACAGCGAGGCAGCGAGCGGCAGCGAGCGACAGCGATAGACAGCGAGAGACAGTGAGCGTCAGCGAGAGCCAGCGAGGCAGCGTGCGCCAGCGAGCGACAGCGAGGCAGCGAGTGCCAGCGAGCGCCAGCGAGGCAGCGAGCGATAGCGAGCGACAGCGAGCGACAGCGAGGCATCAAGCGCTAGCGAGCGCCAGCGAGCGTCAGCGAGCGTTAGCGAGGCACCGAGCGCCAGCGAGCGCCAGCGAGGCAGCGAGCGCCAGCGTGCGCCAGTGAGCGACAGCGAGAGACAGCGAGGCAGCGTGCGCCAGCGAGCGCAAGCGAGGCATCGAGCGACAGCGAGCTCCAGCGAGCGAGAGCGAGGCAGCGTGCACCAGCGAGCGACAGCGAGGCAGCGAGACAGCGAGCGCCAGCGAGCCTCAGCGAGCGTCAGCGAGGCAGCGAGCGACAGCGAGTGACAGCGAGGCAGCGAGCGACAGCGAGCGACAGCGACAGACAGCGACCGACACTGAGGCAGCGAGCGCCAGCAAGACAGCGCGCCAGCGAGCGCCAGCGAGCGCCAGCGAGCGCCAGCGAGAGACCGCGAGCGTCAGCGAGAGACAGAGAAGCAGCGTGCACCAGCGAGAGACAGCGAGGCAGCGAGCGCCAGCGAACGCCAGCGAGAGACAGCGAGCGACAGCGAGCGACAGCGAGGCAGCGAGCGACAGCAAGCGACAGCGAGAGACAGCGAGAGACAGCGAGACAGCCAGCGCCAGCGAGACAGTGAGCGATAGCGAGCGCCAGCGAGCGACAGCGAGGCAGCGAGCGCCTGCGAGTGACTGCGAGGCAGCGAGCGCCAGCAAGCGCCAGCGAGCGCCAGCGAGTCACAGCGAGGCAGCAAGCGCCAGCGAGCGCCAGCGAGAGACAGCGCGGCAGCGAGCGACAGCGAGCGACCACGAGGCAGCGAGGGACAGCGAGCGACAGCGAGCGACGGCGAGGCAGCGAGCGACAGCGAGCGACGGCGAGGCAGCTAGCGACAGCGAGCGACAGCGAGCGTGAGCGAGACAGCGAGTGACAGCGAGCGACAGCGAGGCAGCGAGCGACAGCGAGGGACAGCGAAGCAGCGAGCGACAGCGAGCGATAGCGAGACAGCGAGACAGCGAGCGCCAGCGAGCGTCAGCGAACGTCAGCGAGGCAGCGAGTGACAGCGAGTGACAGCGAGGCAGCGAGCGACAGGGAGCGACAGGGAGCGACAGCGACCGATACCGATGCAGCGAGCGCCAGCAAGACAGCGCGCCAGCGAGCGCCAGCGAGCGCCAGCGAGAGACCGCGAGCGTCAGCGAGAGACAGCGAAGCAGCGTGCGCCAGCGAGAGACAGCGAGGCAGCGAGCACCAGCGAGCGACAGCGAGGGACAGCGAGCGACAGCGAGCGACAGCGAGGCAGCGAGCGACAGCGAGCGACAGCGAGAGACAGCGAGCGGTAGCGAGCGACAGCGAGGCAGCGAGCGACAGCCAGCGACAGCGAGCGACAGCGAGACAGCGAGACAGCCAGCGCCAGCGAGACAGTGAGCGATAGCGAGCGCCAGCGAGCGCCAGCGAGGCAGCGAGCACCAGCGAGCGCCAGCGAGTGACAGCGACCGACACCGAGGCAGCGAGCACCAGCGAGAGACAGCGAGGCAGCGAGCGACAGCGAGCACCAGCGAGAGACAGCGAGAGACAACGAGCGACAGCGAGCGACAGCGAGGCAGCAAGCGACAGCGAGCGACAGCGAGCGACACTGAGACAGCGAGACAGCGAGCGACAGAGAGACAGCGAGCGATAGCGAACGACAGCGAGCGCGAGCGAGCGACAGCGAGGCAGCGAGCGAGAGCGAGCGCCAGCGAGCGACAGCGAGGCAGCGAGTGCCAGCGAGCGCCAGCGAGGCAGCGAGCGATAGCGAGCGACAGCGAGCGACAGCGAGGCATCGAGCGCTAGCGAGCGACAGCGAGCGTCAGCGAGCGCCAGCGAGGCAGCGAGCGCCAGCGTGCGCCAGTGAGCGACAGCGAGAAACAGCGAGGCAGCGTGCGCCAGCGAGCGCAAGCGAGGCATCGAGCGACAGCGAGCTCCAGCGAGCGAGAGCGAGGCAGCGTGCGCCAGCGAGCGACAGCGAGGCGGCGAGACAGCGAGCGCCAGCGCGCGTCAGCGAGCGTCAGCGAGGCAGCGAGCGACAGCGAGTGACAGCGAGGTAGCGAGCGACAGCGAGCGACAGCGACAGACAGCGACCGACACTGAGGCAGCGAGCGCCAGCAAGACAGCGCGCCAGCGAGCGCCAGCGAGCACCAGCGAGCGCCAGCGAGAGACCGCGAGCGTCAGCGAGAGACAGAGAAGCAGCGTGCACCAGCGAGAGACAGCGAGGCAGCGAGCGCCAGCGAACGCCAGCGAGAGACAGCGAGCGACAGCGAGGGACAGCGAGCGACAGCGAGCGACAGCGAGGCAGCGAGCCACAGCAAGCGACAGCGAGAGACAGCGAGAGACAGCGAGACAGCCAGCGCCAGCGAGACAGTGAGCGATAGCGAGCGCCAGCGAGCGACAGCGAGGCAGCGAGCGTCTGCGAGTGACTGCGAGGCAGCGAGCGCCAGCGAGCGCCAGCGAGCCACAGCGAGGCAGCAAGCGCCAGCGAGCGCCAGCGAGAGACAGCGCGGCAGCGAGCGACAGCGAGCGACCACGAGGCAGCGAGGGACAGCGAGCGACAGCGAGCGACGGCGAGGCAGCTAGCGACAGCGAGCGACAGCGAGCGTGAGCGAGACAGCGAGTGACAGCGAGCGACAGCGAGGCAGCGAGTGACAGCGAGGGACAGCGAAGCAGCGAGCGACAGCGAGGGACAGCGAAGCAGCGAACGACAGCGAGCGACAACGAGAGACAGCGAGCGACAGCGAGGCAGCGAGCGACAGCGAGCGACAGCGAGACAGCGAGACAGCGAGCGCCAGCGAGCGTCAGCGAACGTCAGCGAGGCAGCGAGTGACAGCGAGTGACAGCGAGGCAGCGAGCGACAGGGAGCGACAGCGAGCGAGAGCGACCAATACCGATGCAGCGAGCGCCACCAAGACAGCGCGCCAGCGAGCGCCAGCGAGCGCCAGCGAGAGACCGCGAGCGTCAGCGAGAGACAGCGAAGCAGCGTGCGCCAGCGAGAGACAGCGAGGCAGCGAGCGCCAGCGAGCGCCAGCGAGAGACAGCAAGCGACAGCGAGGGACAGCGAGCGACAGCGAGCGACAGCGAGGCAGCGAGGGACAGCGAGCGACAGCGAGAGACAGCGAGCGATAGCGAGCGACAGCGAGGGAGCGAGCGACAGCCAGCGACAGCGTGCGACAGCGAGACAGCGAGACAGCCAGCGCCAGCGAGGCAGTGAGCGATAGCGAGCGCCAGCGAGCTCCAGCGAGGCAGCGAGCGCCAGCGAGCGCCAGCGAGTGACAGCGACCGACGCCAAGGCAGCGAGCACCAGCGAGAGACAGCGAGGCAGCGAGCGACAGCGAGCGCCAGCGAGAGACTGCGAGAGACAACGAGCGACAGCGAGCGACAGCGAGGCAGCAAGCGACAGCGAGCGACAGCGAGCGACACCGAGACAGCGAGACAGCGAGCGACAGCGAGACAGCGAGCGATAGCGAACGACAGCGAGCGCGAGCGAGCGCCAGCGAGGCAGCGAGCGAGAGCGAGCGCCAGCGAGTGACAGCGAGGCAGCGAGCGACAGCGAGCGCTAGCGACCGACAGCGAGCGACAGCGAGGCAGCGAGCGCCAGCAAGACAGCGCGCCAGCGAGCGCCAGCGAAGCAGCTAGCGCCAGCGAGCGACAGCGAGTGTCAGCTAGCGCCAGCGAGGCAGCGAGCGCCAGCGAGCGCCAGCGAGGCAGCGAGCGACAGCGAGCGACAGCGAGAGACAGGGAGGGACAGAGAGCGACAGCGAGCGACAGCGAGCGACAGCGAGGCAGCGAGACAGCGAGACAGCGAGGCAGCGAGTGCCAGCGAGCGCCAGGGAGGCAGCGAGCGATAGCGAGCGACAGCGAGTGACAGCGAGGCAGCGAGTGCCAGCGAGCGCCAGGGAGGCAGCGAGCGATAGCGAGCGACAGCGAGTGACAGCGAGGCAGGGAGCGACAGCGAGCGACAGCGAGGCATCGAGCGACAGCGAGCTCCAGCTAGCGAGAGCGAGGCAGCGTGCGCCAGCGAGCGACAGCGAGGCAGCGAGACAGCGAGCGCCAGCGAGCGTCAGCGAGCGTCAGCGAGGCAGCGAGTGACAGCGAGTGACAACGAGGCAGCGAGCGACAGGGAGCGACAGGGAGCGACAGCGACCGACACCGATGCATCGAGCGCCAGCAAGACAGCGCGCCAGCGAGCGCCAGCGAGCGCCAGCGAGAGTCCGCGAGCGTCAGCGAGAGACAGCGAAGCAGCGTGCGCCAGCGAGAGACAGCGAGGCAGCAAGCGCCAGCGAGCGCCAGCGAGAGACAGCGAGCGCCAGCGAGGGACAGCGAGCGCCAGCGAGGGACAGCGAGGCAGCGAGCGACAGCGAGAGACAGCGAGCGATAGCGAGCGACAGCGAGGCAGCGAGCGACAGCCAGCGACAGCGAGCGACAGCGAGACAGCGAGACCGCTAGCGCCAGCGAGACAGTGAGCGATAGCGAGCGCCAGCGAGCGCCAGCGAGGCAGCGAGCGCCAGCGAGCGCCAGCGAGTGACAGCGACCGACACCGAGGCAGCGAGCACCAGCGAGAGACAGCGAGGCAGCGAGCGACAGCGAGCACCAGCGAGAGACAGCGAGAGACAACGAGCGACAGCGAGCGACAGCTAGGCAGCAAGCGACAGCGAGCGACTGCGAGCGACACCGAGACAGCGAGACAGCGAGCGACAGAGAGACAGCGAGAGACAGTGAGCGTCAGCGAGAGACAGCGAGGCAGCGTGCGCCAGCGAGCGACAGCGAGGCAGCGAGTGCCAGCGAGCGCCAGCGGGGCAGCGAGCGATAGCGAGCGCCAGCGAGCGCCAGCGAGGCAGCGAGCGAGAGCGAGCGCCAGCGACCGACATCTAGGCAGCGAGCGCTAGCGAGCGCCAGCGAGAGACAGCGAGGCAGCGAGCGACAGTGAGCGACAGCGAGCGACAGCGAGGCAGTGAGACAGCGAGACAGCGAGTGACAGCGAGCGACAGCGAGCGACAGCGTGGCAGCGAGTGATAGCGAGCGACAGGGAGAGACAGCGAGAGACAGCGAGCGACAGCGAGGCAGCGAGGCAGCGAGCGACAGCGAGCGCCCGCGAGCGTCAGCGAGGCATCGAGCGAGAGTGAGCGCCAGCGACCGACATCGAGGCAGCGAGCGCCAGCGAGCGTCAGCGAGAGACAGCGAGGCAGCGAGCGACAGTGACCGACAGCGAGCGACAGCGAGGCAGCGAGACAGCGAGACAGCGAGCGACAGCGAGCGACAGCAAGCGACAGCGTGGCAGCGAGCGATAGCGAGCGACAGCGAGAGACAGCGAGAGACAGCGAGCGACAGCGAGGCAGCAAGGCAGCGAGCGCCAGCCAGCGCCAGCGAGGCAGCGAGCGCCAGCGTGCGCCAGTGAGCGACAGCGAGAGACAGCGAGCGTCAGCGAGAGACAGCGAGGCAGCGTGCGCCAGCCAGCGCAAGCGAGGCATCGAGCGACAGCGAGCTCCAGCGAGCGAGAGCGAGGCAGCATGCGCCAGCGAGCGACAGCGAGGCAGCGAGACAGCGAGCGCCGGCGAGCGTCAGCGAGCGTCAGCGAGGCAGCGAGCGACAGCGAGTGGCAGCGAGGCAGCGATCGACAGCGAGCGACAGCGACCGACAGAGACCGACACTGAGGCAGCGAGCGCCAGCAAGACAGCGCGCCAGCGAGCGCCAGCGAGCGCCAGCGAGAGACCGCGAGCGTCAGCGAGAGACAGAGAAGCAGCGTGCGCCAGCGAGAGACAGCGAGGCAGCGAGCGCCAGCGAGCGCCAGCGAGAGACAGAGAGCGACGGCGAGAGACAGCGAGTGTCAGTGAGAGAAAGCGAGGCAGCGTGCGCCAGCGAGACAGCGAGCGCCACCGTGCGCCAGCGAGAGACAGCGCGGCAGCGAGCGCCAGCGAGCGACCGCGAGGCAGCGAGGGACAGCGAGCGCCAGCGAGCGACAGCGAGGCAGCGAGCGCCAGCGTGCGCCAGTGAGCGACAGCGAGAGACAGCGAGCGTCAGCGAGAGACAGTGAGGCAGCGTGCGCCAGCGAGCGACAGCAAGGCAGCGAGCGCCAGCGAGCGCAAGCGAGTCCTCGAGCGACAGCGAGCGCCAGAGAGCGACAGCGAGAGACAGCGAGCGACAGCGAGCGAGAGTGAGGCAGCGAGCGACAGCGAGCGACGGCGAGAGACAGCGACGGACAGAGAGCGACAGCGAGCGACAGCGAGCGACAGCGAGGCAGCGAGCGGCAGCGAGCGACAGCGATAGACAGCGAGAGACAGTGAGCGTCAGCGAGAGACAGCGAGGCAGCATGTGCCAGCGAGCGACAGCGAGGCAGCGAGTGCCAGCGAGCGCCAGCGAGGCAGCGAGCGATAGCGAGCGACAGCGAGCGCCAGCGAGGCAGCGAGCGAGAGCGAGCGCCAGCGACCGACATCTAGGCAGCGAGCGCTAGCGAGCGCCAGCGAGAGACAGCGAGGCAGCGAGCGACACTGAGGCAGCGAGCGCCAGCAAGACAGCGCGCCAGCGAGCGCCAGCGAGCGCCAGCGAGAGACCGCGAGCGTCAGCGAGAGACAGAGGAGCAGCGTGCACCAGCGAGAGACAGCGAGGCAGCGAGCGCCAGCGAACGCCGGCGAGGCAGCGAGCGACAGCAAGCGACAGCGAGAGTCAGCGAGAGACAGCGAGACAGCCAGCGCCAGCGAGACAGTGAGCGATAGCGAGCGCCAGCGAGCGCCAGCGAGGCAGCGAGCGCCTGCGAGTGACTGCGAGGCAGCGAGCGCCAGCGAGCGCCAGCGAGCGCCAGCGAGCCACAGCGAGGCAGCAAGCGCCAGCGAGCGCCAGCGAGAGACAGCGCGGCAGCGAGCGACAGCGAGCGACCACGAGGCAGCGAGGGACAGCGAGCGACAGCGAGCGACGGCGAGGCAGCGAGCGACAGCGAGCGACAGCGAGCGAGAGCGAGGCAGTGAGTGATAGCGCGCGACAGCGCGCGCCTGCGAGGCAGCGAGCGCCAGCGTGCGCCAGTGAGCGACAGCGAGAGACAGCGAGCGTCAGCGAGAGACATCGAGGCAGCGTGCGCCAGCGAGACAGCGAGCGCCACCGAGCGCCAGCGAGAGACAGCGCGGCAGCGAGCGCCAGCGAGCGACCGCGAGGCAGCGAGGGACAGCGAGCGCCAGCGAGTGACAGCGAGGCAGCGAGCGCCAGCGTGCGCCAGTGAGCGACAGCGAGAGACAGCGAGCGTCAGCGAGAGACAGCGAGGCAGCGCGCGCCAGCGAGCGACAGCAAGGCAGCGAGCGCCAGCGAGCGCAAGCGAGGCATCGAGCGACAGCGAGCGCCAGAGAGCGACACCGAGGCAGCGAGCGACAGCGAGCGACAGCGAGCGAGAGTGAGGCAGCGAGCGACAGCGAGCGACGGCGAGAGACAGCGACGGACAGAGAGCGACAGCGAGCGACAGCGAGCGACAGCGAGGCAGCGAGCGGCAGCGAGCGACAGCGATAGACAGCGAGAGACAGTGAGCGTCAGCGAGAGCCAGCGAGGCAGCGTGCGCCAGCGAGCGACAGCGAGGCAGCGAGAGACCGCGAGCGTCAGCGAGCGACAGCGAGGCAGCGAGCGACAGCGAGGGACAGCGAAGCTGCGAGCGACAGCGAGGGACAGCGAAGCAGCGAGCGACAGCGAGCGACAACGAGAGACAGCGAGCGACAGCGAAGCAGCGAGCGACAGCGAGCGACAGCGAGACAGCGAGACAGCGAGCGCCAGCGAGCGTCAGCGAACGTCAGCGAGGCAGCGAGTGACAGCGAGTGACAGCGAGGCAGCGAGCGACAGGGAGCGACAGCGAGCGACAGCGAGAGACAGCGTGCGTCAGCGAGAGACAGCGAGGCAGCGAGCGCCAGCGAGCGCCAGCGAGCACCAGCGAGGCAGCGAGCGACAGCAAGTGACAGCGTGGCAGCGAGCAATAGCGGGCGACAGCGAGACAGCGAGCGACAGCGAGCGACAGCGAGAGACAGCGCGGCAGCGAGTGACAGCGAGTGACTGCGAGGCAGCGAGGGACAGCGAGCGACAGCGAGCGACAGCGAGTGAGAGCGACGCAGCGAGGGACAGCGAGCGACAGTGATGCAGCGAGCGAGAGCGAGCGACAGCGCGAGACAGCGAGCGAGAGCGAGCGACAGCGAGCACCAGTGAGGCAACGAGCGCCAGCTAGCGCTAGCGAGCGAGAGCGAGCGGCTGCGAGGCCACGAGCGCCAGCGAGCGCCAGCGAGCGCCGGCGCGACAGCGACCGACAGCGAGGCAGCGAGCGACAGTGAGCGACAGCGAGACAGCGAGCGACAGCGAGCGAGAGCGAGCGAGAGCGAGGCAGCGAGTGATAGCGCGCGACAGCGCGCGCCTGCGAGGCAGCGAGCGCCAGCGCGCGCCAGTGAGCGACAGCGAGAGACAGCGAGCGTCAGCGAGAGACATCGAGGCAGCGTGCGCCAGCGAGACAGCGAGCGCCACCGAGCGCCAGCGAGCCACAGCGAGGCAGCAAGCGCCAGCGAGCGCCAGCGAGAGACAGCGCGGCAGCGAGCGACGGCGAGGCAGCGAGCGACAGCGAGCGACGGCGAGGCAGCTAGCGACAGCGAGCGACAGCGAGCGTGAGCGAGACAGCAAGTGACAGCGAGCGACAGCGAGGCAGCGAGCGACAGCGAGGGACAGCGAAGCAGCGAGCGACAGCGAGCGACAACGAGAGACAGCGAGCGCCAGCGAGGCAGTGAGCGACAGCGAGCGACAGCGAGACAGCGAGACAGCGAGAGCCAGCGAGCGCCAGCGAGCGACCGCGAGGCAGCGAGGGACAGCGAGCGCCAGCGAGTGACAGCGAGGCAGCGAGCGCCAGCGTGCGCCAGTGAGCGACAGCGAGAGACAGCGAGCGTCAGCGAGAGACAGCGAGGCAGCGTGCGCCAGCGAGCGACAGCAAGGCAGCGAGCGCCAGCGAGCGCAAGCGAGGCATCGAGCGACAGCGAGCGCCAGAGAGCGACACCGAGGCAGCGAGCGACAGCGAGCGACAGCGAGCGAGAGTGAGGCAGCGAGCGACAGCGAGCGACGGCGAGAGACAGCGACGGACAGAGAGCGACAGCGAGCGACAGCGAGCGACAGCGAGGCAGCGAGCGGCACCGAGCGACAGCGATAGACAGCGAGAGACAGTGAGCGTCAGCGAGAGCCAGCGAGGCAGCGTGCGCCAGCGAGCGACAGCGAGGCAGCGAGAGACCGCGAGCGTCAGCGAGCGACAGCGAGGCAGCGAGCGACAGCGAGGGACAGCGAAGCTGCGAGCGACAGCGAGGGACAGCGAAGCAGCGAGCGACAGCGAGCGACAACGAGAGACAGCGAGCGACAGCGAGGCAGCGAGCGACAGCAAGTGACAGCGAGGCAGCGAGCAATAGCGGGCGACAGCGAGACAGCGAGCGACAGCGAGCGACAGCGAGAGACAGCGCGGCAGCGAGCGACAGCGAACGTCAGCGAGGCAGCGAGTGACAGCGAGTGACAGCGAGGCAGCGAGCGACAGGGAGCGACAGCGAGCGACAGCGAGAGACAGCGTGCGTCAGCGAGAGACAGCGAGGCAGCGAGCGCCAGCGAGCGCCAGCGAGCACCAGCGAGGCAGCGAGCGACAGCAAGTGACAGCGAGGCAGCGAGCAATAGCGGGCGACAGCGAGACAGCGAGCGACAGCGAGCGACAGCGAGAGACAGCGCGGCAGCGAGCGACAGCGAGTGACTGCGAGGCAGCGAGGGACAGCGAGCGACAGCGAGCGACAGCGAGTGAGAGCGACGCAGCGAGTGACAGCGAGCGACAGTGATGCAGCGAGCGAGAGCGAGCGACAGCGAGCACCAGTGAGGCAACGAGCGCCAGCTAGCGCTAGCGAGCGAGAGCGAGCGGCTGCGAGGCCACGAGCGCCAGCGAGCGCCAGCGAGCGCCGGCGCGACAGCGACCGACAGCGAGGCAGCGAGCGACAGTGAGCGACAGCGAGACAGCGAGCGACAGCGAGCGACAGCGAGCGAGAGCGAGGCAGCGAGTGATAGAGCGAGGCAGCGAGTGATAGCGCGCGACAGCGCGCGCCTGCGAGGCAGCGAGCGCCAGCGTGCGCCAGTGAGCGACAGCGAGAGACAGCGAGCGTCAGCGAGAGACATCGAGGCAGCGTGCGCCAGCGAGACTGCGAGCGCCACCGAGCGCCAGCGAGCCACAGCGAGGCAGCAAGCGCCAGCGAGCGCCAGCGAGAGACAGCGCGGCAGCGAGCGACGGCGAGGCAGCGAGCGACAGCGAGCGACGGCGAGGCAGCTAGCGACAGCGAGCGACAGCGAGCGTGAGCGAGACAGCAAGTGACAGCGAGCGACAGCGAGGCAGCGAGCGACAGCGAGGGACAGCGAAGCAGCGAGCGACAGCGAGCGACAACGAGAGACAGCGAGCGCCAGCGAGGCAGCGAGCGACAGCGAGCGACAGCGAGACAGCGAGACAGCGAGCGCCAGCGGGCGTCAGCGAACGTCAGCGCGGCAGCGAGTGACAGCGAGCGACCGCGAGGCAGCGAGGGACAGCGAGCGCCAGCGAGTGACAGCGAGAGACAGCGAGCGTCAGCGAGAGACAGCGAGGCAGCGTGCGCCAGCGAGCGACAGCAAGGCAGCGAGCGCCAGCGAGCGCAAGCGAGGCATCGAGCGACAGCGAGCGCCAGAGAGCGACACCGAGGCAGCGAGCGACAGCGAGCGACAGTGAGCGAGAGGGAGGCAGCGAGCGACAGCGAGCGACGGCGAGAGACAGCGACGGACAGAGAGCGACAGCGAGGCAGCGAGCGGCAGCGAGCGACAGCGATAGACAGCGAGAGACAGTGAGCGTCAGCGAGAGCCAGCGAGGCAGCGTGCGCCAGCGAGCGACAGCGAGGCAGCGAGTGCCAGCGAGCGCCAGCGAGGCAGCGAGCGATAGCGAGCGACAGCGAGCGACAGCGAGGCATCGAGCGCTAGCGAGCGTCAGCGAGGCAGCGAGCGCCAGCGAGCGCCAGCGAGGCAGCGAGCGCCAGCGTGCGCCAGTGAGCGACAGCGAGAGACAGCGAGGCAGCGTGCGCCAGCGAGCGACAGCGAGGCAGCGAGAGACCGCGAGCGTCAGCGAGCGACAGCGAGGCAGCGAGCGACAGCGAGGGACAGCGAAGCTGCGAGCGACAGCGAGGGACAGCGAAGCAGCGAGCGACAGCGAGTGACAACGAGAGACAGCGAGCGACAGCGAAGCAGCGAGCGACAGCGAGCGACAGCGAGACAGCGAGACAGCGAGCGCCAGCGAGCGTCAGCGAACGTCAGCGAGGCAGCGAGTGACAGCGAGTGACAGCGAGGCAGCGAGCGACAGGGAGCGACAGCGAGCGACAGCGAGAGACAGCGTGCGTCAGCGAGAGACAGCGAGGCAGCGAGCGCCAGCGAGCGCCAGCGAGCACCAGCGAGGCAGCGAGCGACAGCAAGTGACAGCGTGGCAGCGAGCAATAGCGGGCGACAGCGAGACAGCGAGCGACAGCGAGCGACAGCGAGAGACAGCGCGGCAGCGAGCGACAGCGAGTGACTGCGAGGCAGCGAGGGACAGCGAGCGACAGCGAGCGACAGCGAGTGAGAGCTACGCAGCGAGGGACAGCGAGCGACAGTGATGCAGCGAGCGAGAGCGAGCGACAGCGCGAGACAGCGAGCGAGAGCGAGCGACAGCGAGCACCAGTGAGGCAACGAGCGCCAGCTAGCGCTAGCGAGCGAGAGCGAGCGGCTGCGAGGCCACGAGCGCCAGCGAGCGCCAGCGAGCGCCGGCGCGACAGCGACCGACAGCGAGGCAGTGAGCGACAGTGAGCGACAGCGAGACAGCGAGCGACAGCGAGCGAGAGCGAGCGAGAGCGAGGCAGCGAGTGATAGCGCGCGACAGCGCGCGCCTGCGAGGCAGCGAGCGCCAGCACGCGCCAGTGAGCGCCAGCGAGAGACAGCGAGCGTCAGCGAGAGACATCGAGGCAGCGTGCGCCAGCGAGACAGCGAGCGCCACCGAGCGCCAGCGAGCCACAGCGAGGCAGCAAGCGCCAGCGAGCGCCAGCGAGAGACAGCGCGGCAGCGAGCGACGGCGAGGCAGCGAGCGACAGCGAGCGACGGCGAGGCAGCTAGCGACAGCGAGCGACAGCGAGCGTGAGCGAGACAGCGAGCGAGAGCGAGCGCCAGCGAGCGAGAGCGAGGCAGCGAGTGCCAGCGAGCGCCAGCGAGGCAGCGAGCGATAGCGAGCGCCAGCGAGCGCCAGCGAGCACCAGCGAGGCAGCGAGCGCTAGCAAGTGACAGCGAGACAGCGAGGCAGCGAGCGCCAGCGAGCGCCAGCGAGCACCAGCGAGGCAGCGAGCGCTAGCAAGTGACTGCGAGGCAGCGAGCAATAGCGGGCGACAGCAAGACAGCGAGCGACAGCGAGCGACAGCGAGAGACAGCGAGGCAGCGAGCGCTACCGAGCGCCAGCGAGAGACAGCGCGGCAGCGAGCGACAGCGAGTGACTGCGAGGCAGCGAGGGACAGCGAGCGACAGCGAGCCACAGCGAGTGAGAGCGACGCAGCGAGTGACAGCGAGCGACAGTGATGCAGCGAGCGAGAGTGAGCGACAGCGCAAGACAGCGAGCGAGAGCGAGCGACAGCGAGCGCCAGTGAGGCACCGAGCGCCAGCTAGCGCTAGCGAGCGAGAGCGAGCGGCTGCGAGGCCACGAGCGCCAGCGAGCGCCAGCGAGCGCCGGCGCGACAGCGACCGACAGCGAGGCAGCGAGCGACAGTGAGCGACAGCGAGGCAGCGAGCGACAGCGAGCGACAGTGAGCGACAGCGAGATACAGCGACCGACAGCGTGCGCCAGCGAGCGAGAGCGAGGCAGCGAGTGATAGCGCGCGGCAGCGCGCGCCTGCGAGGTAGCGAGCGCCAGCGTGCGCCAGTGAGCGACAGCGAGAGACAGCGAGCGTCAGCGAGAGACAGCGAGGCAGCGTGCGCCAGCGAGACAGCGAGCGCCACCGAGCGCCAGCGAGAGACAGCGCGGCAGCGAGCGCCAGCGAGCGACCGCGAGGCAGTGAGGGACAGCGAGCGCCAGCGAGCGCCAGCGAGGCAGCGAGCGCCAGCGTGCGCCAGTGAGCGACAGCGAGAGACAGCGAGCGTCAGCGAGAGACAGCGAGGCAGCGTGCGCCACCGAGCGACAGCAAGGCAGCGAGCGCCAGCGAGCGCAAGCGAGGCATCGAGCGACAGCGAGCGCCAGAGAGCGACACCGAGGCAGCGAGCGACAGCGAGCGACAGCGAGCGAGAGTGAGGCAGCGAGCGACAGCGAGCGACGGCGAGAGACAGCGACGGACAGAGAGCGACAGCGAGCGACAGCGAGCGACAGCGAGGCAGCGAGCGGCAGCGAGCGACAGCGATAGACAGCGAGAGACAGTGAGCGTCAGCGAGAGACAGCGAGGCAGCGTGCGCCAGCGAGCGCCAGCGAGGCAGCGAGTGCCAGCGAGCGCCAGCGAGGCAGCGAGCGATAGCGAGCGACAGCGAGCGACAGCGAGGCAGCGAGCGAGAGCGAGCGTCAGCGACCGACATCTAGGCAGCGAGCGCTAGCGAGCGCCAGCGAGAGACAGCGAGGCAGCGAGCGACAGTGAGCGACAGCGAGCGACAGCGAGGCAGCGAGACAGCGAGACAGCGAGCGACAGCGAGCGACAGTGAGCGACAGCGTGGCAGCGAGCGATAGCGAGCGACAGCGAGAGACAGCGAGAGACAGCGAGCGACAGCGAGGCAGCGAGGCAGCGAGCGACAGCGAGCGCCCGCGAGCGTCAGCGAGGCATCGAGCGAGAGTGAGCGCCAGCGACCGACATCGAGGCAGCGAGCGCCAGCGAGCGTCAGCGAGAGACAGCGAGGCAGCGAGCGACAGCGAGCGACAGCGAGGCAGCGAGCGCCAGCGAGCGCCAGCGAGCCCCAGCGAGAGACAGCGAGCGTCAGCGAGAGACGGCGAGGCAGCGTGCGCCAGCGAGCGCAAGCGAGGCATCGAGCGACAGCGAGCGCCAGCGAGCGACACCGAGGCAGCGAGCGCCAGCGAGCGACAGCGAGCGACAGCGAGGCAGCGAGCGACAGCGAGCGACAGCGAGAGACAGGGAGGGACAGAGAGCGACAGCGAGCGACAGCGAGCGACAGCGAGGCAGCGAGACAGCGAGACAGCGAGGCAGCGAGCGCCAGCGAGCGACAGCGAGGCAGCGAGTGCCAGCGAGCGCCAGGGAGGCAGCGAGCGATAGCGAGCGACAGCAAGTGTCAGCGAGGCAGGGAGCAACAGCGAGCGACAGCGAGCGACAGCGAGGCAGCGAGCGAGAGCAAGCGACAGCGAGCGACAGCGAGAGACAGCGACCGACAGCGAGCGACTGCGAGGCAGCGAGCGACAGCGAGTGACAGCGAGCGACAGCGAGAGACAGCGTGCGTCAGCGAGAGACAGCGAGGCAGCGAGCGCCAGCGAGCGCCAGCGAGCACCAGCGAGGCAGCGAGCGACAGCAAGTGACAGCGAGGCAGCGAGCAATAGCGGGCGACAGCGAGATAGCGAGCGACAGCGAGCGACAGCGAGAGACAGCGCGGCAGCGAGCGACAGCGAGTGACTGCGAGGCAGCGAGGGACAGCGAGCGATAGCGAGCGACAGCGAGTGAGAGCGACGCAGCGAGTGACAGCGAGCGACAGTGATGCAGCGAGCGAGAGCGAGCGACAGCGCGAGACAGCGAGCGAGAGCGAGCGAGAGCGAGCGCCAGTGAGGCAGCGAGCGCCAGCTAGCGCTAGCGAGCGAGAGCGAGCGGCTCCGAGGCCA
Organism: Podargus strigoides; assembly: GCA_028020825.1. Lineage (NCBI taxonomy): Eukaryota > Metazoa > Chordata > Aves > Caprimulgiformes > Podargidae > Podargus > Podargus strigoides. The sequence continues at coordinate 36,317,232 of CM051662.1, forward strand.
CGAGCGCCAGCGAGCGCCAGCGAGCGCCGGCGCGACAGCGACCGACAGCGAGGCAGCGAGCGACAGTGAGCGACAGAGAGACAGCGAGCGACAGCGAGCGACAGCGAGCGACAGCGAGATACAGCGACAGACAGCGACAGACAGCGCGCGCCAGCGAGCGGGAGCGAGGCAGCCAGTGATAGCGCGCGACAGCGTGCGCCTGCGAGGCAGCGAGCGCCAGCGTGCGCCAGTGAGCGACAGCGAGAGACAGCGAGCGTCAGCGAGAGACAGCGAGGCAGCGTGCGCCAGCGAGACAGCGAGCGCCACCGAGCGCCAGCGAGAGACAGCGCGGCAGCGAGCGCCAGCGTGCGCCAGTGAGCGACAGGGAGAGACAGCGAGCGTCAGCGAGAGACAGCGAGGCAGCATGCGCCAGCGAGCGACAGCAAGGCAGCGAGCGCCAGCGAGCGCAAGCGAGGCATCGAGCGACAGCGAGCGCCAGAGAGCGACACCGAGGCAGCGAGACAGCGAGCGACAGAGAGACAGCGAGCGATAGCGAACGACAGCGAGCGCGAGCGAGCGACAGCGAGGCAGCGAGCGAGAGCGAGCGCCAGCGAGTGACAGCGAGGCAGCGAGCGACAGCGAGCGCTAGCGACCGACAGCGAGCGACAGCGAGGCAGCGAGCGCCAGCAAGACAGCGCGCCAGCGAGCGCCAGCGAGGCAGCGAGCGCCAGCGAGCGCCAGCGAGCCCCAGCGAGAGACAGCGAGCGTCAGCGAGAGACGGCGAGGCAGCGTGCGCCAGCGAGCGCAAGCGAGGCATCGAGCGACAGCGAGCGCCAGCGAGAGACAGCGAGGCAGGGAGCGACAGCGAGCGACAGCGAGGCAGCGAGCGACAGTGAGCGACAGCGAGCGACAGCGAGGCAGCGAGACAGCGAGCGACAGCGAGCGACAGCGAGCGACAGCGAGAGATAGCGACCGACAGCGAGCGACTGCGAGGCAGCGAGCGACAGCGAGTGACAGCGAGCGACAGCGAGAGACAGCGTGCGTCAGCGAGAGACAGCGAGGCAGCGAGCGCCAGCGAGCGCCAGCGAGCACCAGCGAGGCAGCAAGCGCTAGCAAGTGACTGCGAGGCTGCGAGCAATAGCGGGCGACAGCAAGACAGCGAGCGACAGCGAGCGACAGCGAGAGACAGCGAGGCAGCGAGCGCTACCAAGCGCCAGCGAGAGACAGCGCGGCAGCGAGCGACAGCGAGTGACTGCGAGGCAGCGAGGGACAGCGAGCGACAGCGAGCGACAGCGAGTGAGAGCGACGCAGCGAGTGACAGCGAGCGACAGTGATGCAGCGAGCGAGAGCGAGCGACAGCGCGAGACAGTGAGCGAGAGCGAGCGACAGCGAGCGCCAGTGAGGCACCGAGCGCCAGCTAGCGCTAGCGAGCGAGAGCGAGCGGCTCCGAGGCCACGAGCGCCAGCGAGCGCCGGCGAGCGCCGGCGCGACAGCGACCGACAGCGAGGCAGCGAGCGACAGTGAGCGACAGCGAGCGACAGCGAGCGACAGCGAGATACAGCGACCGACAGCGCGCGCCAGCGAGCGAGAGCGAGGCAGCGAGTGATAGCGCGCGACAGCGTGCGCCTGCGAGGCAGCGAGCGCCAGCGTGCGCCAGTGAGCGACAGCGAGAGACAGCGAGCGTCAGCGAGAGACAGCGAGGCAGCGTGCGCCAGCGAGACAGCGAGCGCCACCGAGCGCCAGCGAGAGACAGCGCGGCAGCGAGCGCCAGCGTGCGCCAGTGAGCGACAGGGAGAGACAGCAAGCGTCAGCGAGAGACAGCGAGGCAGCATGCGCCAGCGAGCGACAGCAAGGCAGCGAGCGCCAGCGAGCGCAAGCGAGGCATCGAGCGACAGCGAGCGCCAGAGAGCGACACCGAGGCAGCGAGACAGCGAGCGACAGAGAGACAGCGAGCGATAGCGAACGACAGCGAGCGCGAGCGAGCGACAGCGAGGCAGCGAGCGAGAGCGAGCGCCAGCGAGTGACAGCGAGGCAGCGAGCGACAGCGAGCGCTAGCGACCGACAGCGAGCGACAGCGAGGCAGCGAGCGCCAGCAAGACAGCGCGCCAGCGAGCGCCAGCGAGGCAGCGAGCGCCAGCGAGCGCCAGCGAGCCCCAGCGAGAGACAGCGAGCGTCAGCGAGAGACGGCGAGGCAGCGTGCGCCAGCGAGCGCAAGCGAGGCATCGAGCGACAGCGAGCGCCAGCGAGAGACAGCGAGGCAGGGAGCGACAGCGACCGACAGCGAGAGACAGCGAGGCAGCGAGCGACAGCGAGCGACAGCGAGAGACAGCGACCGACAGCGAGCGACTGCGAGGCAGCGAGCGACAGCGAGTGACAGCGAGCGACAGCGAGAGACAGCGTGCGTCAGCGAGAGACAGCGAGGCAGCGAGCGCCAGCGAGCGCCAGCGAGCACCAGCGAGGCAGCGAGCGCTAGCAAGTGACTGCGAGGCAGCGAGCAATAGCGGGCGACAGCAAGACAGCGAGCGACAGCGAGCGACAGCGAGAGACAGCGAGGCAGCGAGCGCTACCGAGCGCCAGCGAGAGACAGCGCGGCAGCGAGCGACAGCGAGTGACTGCGAGGCAGCGAGGGACAGCGAGCGACAGCGAGCCACAGCGAGTGAGAGCGACGCAGCGAGTGACAGCGAGCGACAGTGATGCAGCGAGCGAGAGTGAGCGACAGCGCAAGACAGCGAGCGAGAGCGAGCGACAGCGAGCGCCAGTGAGGCACCGAGCGCCAGCTAGCGCTAGCGAGCGAGAGCGAGCGGCTGCGAGGCCACGAGCGCCAGCGAGCGCCAGCGAGCGCCGGCGCGACAGCGACCGACAGCGAGGCAGCGAGCGACAGTGAGCGACAGCGAGGCAGCGAGCGACAGCGAGCGACAGTGAGCGACAGCGAGATACAGCGACCGACAGCGTGCGCCAGCGAGCGAGAGCGAGGCAGCGAGCGTCAGCGAGAGACAGCGAGGCAGCGTGCGCCAGCGAGACAGCGAGCGCCACCGAGCGCCAGCGAGAGACAGCGCGGCAGCGAGCGCCAGCGAGCGACCGCGAGGCAGTGAGGGACAGCGAGCGCCAGCGAGCGCCAGCGAGGCAGCGAGAGCCAGCGTGCGCCAGTGAGCGACAGCGAGAGACAGCGAGCGTCAGCGAGAGACAGCGAGGCAGCGTGCGCCACCGAGCGACAGCAAGGCAGCGAGCGCCAGCGAGCGCAAGCGAGGCATCGAGCGACAGCGAGCGCCAGAGAGCGACACCGAGGCAGCGAGCGACAGCGAGCGACAGCGAGCGAGAGTGAGGCAGCGAGCGACAGCGAGCGACGGCGAGAGACAGCGACGGACAGAGAGCGACAGCGAGCGACAGCGAGCGACAGCGAGGCAGCGAGCGGCAGCGAGCGACAGCGATAGACAGCGAGAGACAGTGAGCGTCAGCGAGAGACAGCGAGGCAGCGTGCGCCAGCGAGCGCCAGCGAGGCAGCGAGTGCCAGCGAGCGCCAGCGAGGCAGCGAGCGATAGCGAGCGACAGCGAGCGACAGCGAGGCAGCGAGCGAGAGCGAGCGTCAGCGACCGACATCTAGGCAGCGAGCGCTAGCGAGCGCCAGCGAGAGACAGCGAGGCAGCGAGCGACAGTGAGCGACAGCGAGCGACAGCGAGGCAGCGAGACAGCGAGACAGCGAGCGACAGCGAGCGACAGTGAGCGACAGCGTGGCAGCGAGCGATAGCGAGCGACAGCGAGAGACAGCGAGAGACAGCGAGCGACAGCGAGGCAGCGAGGCAGCGAGCGACAGCGAGCGCCCGCGAGCGTCAGCGAGGCATCGAGCGAGAGTGAGCGCCAGCGACCGACATCGAGGCAGCGAGCGCCAGCGAGCGTCAGCGAGAGACAGCGAGGCAGCGAGCGCCAGCGAGCGACAGCGAGGCAGCGAGCGCCAGCGAGCGCCAGCGAGCCCCAGCGAGAGACAGCGAGCGTCAGCGAGAGACGGCGAGGCAGCGTGCGCCAGCGAGCGCAAGCGAGGCATCGAGCGACAGCGAGCGCCAGCGAGCGACACCGAGGCAGCGAGCGCCAGCGAGCGACAGCGAGCGACAGCGAGGCAGCGAGCGACAGCGAGCGACAGCGAGAGACAGGGAGGGACAGAGAGCGACAGCGAGCGACAGCGAGCGACAGCGAGGCAGCGAGACAGCGAGACAGCGAGGCAGCGAGCGCCAGCGAGCGACAGCGAGGCAGCGAGTGCCAGCGAGCGCCAGGGAGGCAGCGAGCGATAGCGAGCGACAGCAAGTGTCAGCGAGGCAGGGAGCAACAGCGAGCGACAGCGAGCGACAGCGAGGCAGCGAGCGAGAGCAAGCGACAGCGAGCGACAGCGAGAGACAGCGACCGACAGCGAGCGACTGCGAGGCAGCGAGCGACAGCGAGTGACAGCGAGCGCCAGCGAGAGACAGCGTGCGTCAGCGAGAGACAGCGAGGCAGCGAGCGCCAGCGAGCGCCAGCGAGCACCAGCGAGGCAGCGAGCGACAGCAAGTGACAGCGAGGCAGCGAGCAATAGCGGGCGACAGCGAGATAGCGAGCGACAGCGAGCGACAGCGAGAGACAGCGCGGCAGCGAGCGACAGCGAGTGACTGCGAGGCAGCGAGGGACAGCGAGCGATAGCGAGCGACAGCGAGTGAGAGCGACGCAGCGAGTGACAGCGAGCGACAGTGATGCAGCGAGCGAGAGCGAGCGACAGCGCGAGACAGCGAGCGAGAGCGAGCGAGAGCGAGCGCCAGTGAGGCAGCGAGCGCCAGCTAGCGCTAGCGAGCGAGAGCGAGCGGCTCCGAGGCCACGAGCGCCAGCGAGCGCCAGCGAGCGCCGGCGCGACAGCGACCGACAGCGAGGCAGCGAGCGACAGTGAGCGACAGCGAGACAGCGAGCGACAGCGAGCGACAGCGAGCGACAGCGAGATACAGCGACAGACAGCGACAGACAGCGCGCGCCAGCGAGCGGGAGCGAGGCAGCGAGTGATAGCGCGCGACAGCGTGCGCCTGCGAGGCAGCGAGCGCCAGCGTGCGCCAGTGAGACAGCGAGCGCCACCGAGCGCCAGCGAGAGACAGCGCGGCAGCGAGCGCCAGCGTGCGCCAGTGAGCGACAGGGAGAGACAGCGAGCGTCAGCGAGAGACAGCGAGGCAGCATGCGCCAGCGAGCGACAGCAAGGCAGCGAGCGCCAGCGAGCGCAAGCGAGGCATCGAGCGACAGCGAGCGCCAGAGAGCGACACCGAGGCAGCGAGACAGCGAGCGACAGAGAGACAGCGAGCGATAGCGAACGACAGCGAGCGCGAGCGAGCGACAGCGAGGCAGCGAGCGAGAGCGAGCGCCAGCGAGTGACAGCGAGGCAGCGAGCGACAGCGAGCGCTAGCGACCGACAGCGAGCGACAGCGAGGCAGCGAGCGCCAGCAAGACAGCGCGCCAGCGAGCGCCAGCGAGGCAGCGAGCGCCAGCGAGCGCCAGCGAGCCCCAGCGAGAGACAGCGAGCGTCAGCGAGAGACGGCGAGGCAGCGTGCGCCAGCGAGCGCAAGCGAGGCATCGAGCGACAGCGAGCGCCAGCGAGAGACAGCGAGGCAGGGAGCGACAGCGAGCGACAGCGAGAGACAGCGAGGCAGCGAGCGACAGTGAGCGACAGCGAGCGACAGCGAGGCAGCGAGACAGCGAGCGACAGCGAGCGACAGCGAGCGACAGCGAGAGATAGCGACCGACAGCGAGCGACTGCGAGGCAGCGAGCGACAGCGAGTGACAGCGAGCGACAGCGAGAGACAGCGTGCGTCAGCGAGAGACAGCGAGGCAGCGAGCGCCAGCGAGCGCCAGCGAGCACCAGCGAGGCAGCGAGCGCTAGCAAGTGACTGCGAGGCTGCGAGCAATAGCGGGCGACAGCAAGACAGCGAGCGACAGCGAGCGACAGCGAGAGACAGCGAGGCAGCGAGCGCTACCAAGCGCCAGCGAGAGACAGCGCGGCAGCGAGCGACAGCGAGTGACTGCGAGGCAGCGAGGGACAGCGAGCGACAGCGAGCGACAGCGAGTGAGAGCGACGCAGCGAGTGACAGCGAGCGACAGTGATGCAGCGAGCGAGAGCGAGCGACAGCGCGAGACAGCGAGCGAGAGCGAGCGACAGCGAGCGCCAGTGAGGCACCGAGCGCCAGCTAGCGCTAGCGAGCGAGAGCGAGCGGCTGCGAGGCCACGAGCGCCAGCGAGCGCCAGCGAGCGCCGGCGCGACAGCGACCGACAGCGAGGCAGCGAGCGACAGTGAGCGACAGCGAGGCAGCGAGCGACAGCGAGCGACAGCGAGCGACAGCGAGATACAGCGACCGACAGCGAGCGCCAGCGAGCGAGAGCGAGGCAGCGAGTGATAGCGCGCGACAGCGCGCGCCTGCGAGGTAGCGAGCGCCAGCGTGCGCCAGTGAGCGACAGCGAGAGACAGCGAGCGTCAGCGAGAGACAGCGAGGCAGCGTGCGCCAGCGAGACAGCGAGCGCCACCGAGCGCCAGCGAGAGACAGCGAGCGTCAGCGAGAGACGGCGAGGCAGCGTGCGCCAGCGAGCGCAAGCGAGGCATCGAGCGACAGCGAGCGCCAGCGAGCGACACCGAGGCAGCGAGCGCCAGCGAGCGACAGCGAGCGACAGCGAGAGACAGGGAGGGACAGAGAGCGCCAGCGAGCGACAGCGAGCGACAGCGAGGCAGCGAGACAGCGAGACAGCGAGGCAGCGAGCGCCAGCGAGCGACAGCGAGGCAGCGAGTGCCAGCGAGCGCCAGGGAGGCAGCGAGCGATAGCGAGCGACAGCGAGTGACAGCGAGGCAGGGAGCAACAGCGAGCGACAGCGAGCGACAGCGAGGCAGCGAGCAAGAGCGAGCACCAGCGACCGACACCGAGGCAGCGTGCGCCAGCGAGCGCCAGCGAGCGACAGCGAGGCAGCGAGACTGCGAGACAGCGAGCGACAGCGAGCGACAGCGAGAGACAGCGACCGACAGCGAGCGACTGCGAGGCAGCGAGCGACAGCGAGTGACAGCGAGCGACAGCGAGAGACAGCGTGCGTCAGCGAGAGACAGCGAGGCAGCGAGCGCCAGCGAGCGCCAGCGAGCACCAGCGAGGCAGCGAGCGACAGCAAGTGACAGCGAGGCAGCGTGCAATAGCGGGCGACAGCGAGATAGCGAGCGACAGCGAGCGACAGCGAGAGACAGCGCGGCAGCGAGCGACAGCGAGTGACTGTGAGGCAGCGAGGGACAGCGAGCGATAGCGAGCGACAGCGAGTGAGAGCGACGCAGCGAGAGACAGCGAGCGACAGTGATGCAGCGAGCGAGAGCGAGCGACAGCGCGAGACAGCGAGCGAGAGCGTGCGAGAGCGAGCGCCAGTGAGGCAGCGAGCGCCAGCTAGCGCTAGCGAGCGAGAGCGAGCGGCTCCGAGGCCACGAGCGCCAGCGAGCGCCAGCGAGCGCCGGCGCGACAGCGACCGACAGCGAGGCAGCGAGCGACAGTGAGCGACAGCGAGACAGCGAGCGACAGCGAGCGACAGCGAGCGACAGCGAGATACAGCGACCGACAGCGCGCGCCAGCGAGCGAGAGCGAGGCAGCGAGTGATAGCGCGCGACAGCGTGCGCCTGCGAGGCAGCGAGCGCCAGCGTGCGCCAGTGAGCGACAGCGAGAGACAGCGAGCGTCAGCGAGAGACAGCGAGGCAGCGTGCGCCAGCGAGACAGCGAGCGCCACCGAGCGCCAGCGAGAGACAGCGAGGCAGCATGCGCCAGCGAGCGACAGCAAGGCAGCGAGCGCCAGCGAGCGCAAGCGAGGCATCGAGCGACAGCGAGCGCCAGAGAGCGACACCGAGGCAGCGAGACAGCGAGCGACAGAGAGACAGCGAGCGATAGCGAACGACAGCGAGCGCGAGCGAGCGACAGCGAGGCAGCGAGCGAGAGCGAGCGCCAGCGAGTGACAGCGAGGCAGCGAGCGACAGCGAGCGCTAGCGACCGACAGCGAGCGACAGCGAGGCAGCGAGCGCCATCAAGACAGTGCGCCAGCGAGCGCCAGCGAGGCAGCGAGCGTCAGCGAGAGACAGCGAGGCAGCGTGCGCCAGCGAGACAGCGAGCGAGGCATCGAGCGACAGCGAGCGCCAGCGCGAGACAGCGAGGCAGGGAGCGACAGCGAGCGACAGCGAGAGACAGCGAGGCAGCGAGCGACAGTGAGCGACAGCGAGCGACAGCGAGGCAGCGAGACAGCGAGCGACAGCGAGCGACAGCGAGCGACAGCGAGAGACAGGGAGCGACAGCGAGAGACAGCGAGCGACAGCGAGGCAGCGAGGCAGCGAGCGACAGCGAGCGCCCGCGAGCGTCAGCGAGGCATCGAGCGAGAGTGAGCGCCAGCGACCGACATCGAGGCAGCGAGCGCCAGCGAGCGTCAGCGAGAGACAGCGAGGCAGCGAGCGACAGCGAGCGACAGCGAGGCAGCGAGCGCCAGCGAGCGCAAGCGAGGCATCGAGCGACAGCGAGCGCCAGAGAGCGACACCGAGGCAGCGAGACAGCGAGCGACAGAGAGACAGCGAGCGATAGCGAACGACAGCGAGCACGAGCGAGCGACAGCGAGGCAGCGAGCGAGAGCGAGCGCCAGCGAGGGACAGCGAGGCAGCGAGCGACAGCGAGCGACAGCGAGAGACAGGGAGGGACAGAGAGCGACAGCGAGCGACAGCGAGCGACAGCGAGGCAGCGAGACAGCGAGACAGCGAGGCAGCGAGCGCCAGCGAGCGACAGCGAGGCAGCGAGCGCCAGCGAGCGCCAGGGAGGCAGCGAGCGATAGCGAGCGACAGCGAGTGACAGCGAGGCAGGGAGCAACAGCGAGCGACAGCGAGCGACAGCGAGGCAGCGAGCGAGAGCGAGCGACAGCGAGCGACAGCGAGGCAGCGAGCGAGAGCGAGCGACAGCGAGCGACAGCGAGAGACAGCGACCGACAGCGAGCGACTGCGAGGCAGCGAGCGACAGCGAGTGACAGCGAGCGACAGCGAGAGACAGCGTGCGTCAGCGAGAGACAGCGAGGCAGCGAGCGCCAGCGAGCGCCAGCGAGCACCAGCGAGGCAGCGAGCGACAGCAAGTGACAGCGAGGCAGCGAGCAATAGCGGGCGACAGCGAGATAGCGAGCGACAGCGAGCGACAGCGAGAGACAGCGCGGCAGCGAGCGACAGCGAGTGACTGCGAGGCAGCGAGGGACAGCGAGCGATAGCGAGCGACAGCGAGTGAGAGCGACGCAGCGAGTGACAGCGAGCGACAGTGATGCAGCGAGCGAGAGCGAGCGACAGCGCGAGACAGCGAGCGAGAGCGAGCGAGAGCGAGCGCCAGTGAGGCAGCGAGCGCCAGCTAGCGCTAGCGAGCGAGAGCGAGCGGCTCCGAGGCCACGAGCGCCAGCGAGCGCCCGCGAGCGCCGGCGCGACAGCGACCGACAGCGAGGCAGCGAGCGACAGTGAGCGACAGCGAGACAGCGAGCGACAGCGAGCGACAGCGAGCGACAGCGAGATACAGCGACCGACAGCGCGCGCCAGCGAGCGAGAGCGAGGCAGCGAGTGATAGCGCGCGACAGCGTGCGCCTGCGAGGCAGCGAGCGCCAGCGTGCGCCAGTGAGCGACAGCGAGAGACAGCGAGCGTCAGCGAGAGACAGCGAGGCAGCGTGCGCCAGCGAGACAGCGAGCGCCACCGAGCGCCAGCGAGAGACAGCGCGGCAGCGAGCGCCAGCGTGCGCCAGTGAGCGACAGGGAGAGACAGCGAGCGTCAGCGAGAGACAGCGAGGCAGCATGCGCCAGCGAGCGACAGCAAGGCAGCGAGCGCCAGCGAGCGCAAGCGAGGCATCGAGCGACAGCGAGCGCCAGAGAGCGACACCGAGGCAGCGAGACAGCGAGCGACAGAGAGACAGCGAGCGATAGCGAACGACAGCGAGCGCGAGCGAGCGACAGCGAGGCAGCGAGCGAGAGCGAGCGCCAGCGAGTGACAGCGAGGCAGCGAGCGACAGCGAGCGCTAGCGACCGACAGCGAGCGACAGCGAGGCAGCGAGCGCCAGCAAGACAGTGCGCCAGCGAGCGCCAGCGAGGCAGCGAGCGCCAGCGAGCGCCAGCGAGCCCCAGCGAGAGACAGCGAGCGTCAGCGAGAGACGACGAGGCAGCGTGCGCCAGCGAGCGCAAGCGAGGCATCGAGCGACAGCGAGCGCCAGCGCGAGACAGCGAGGCAGGGAGCGACAGCGAGCGACAGCGAGAGACAGCGAGGCAGCGAGCGACAGTGAGCGACAGCGAGCGACAGCGAGGCAGCGAGACAGCGAGCGACAGCGAGCGACAGCGAGCGACAGCGAGAGACAGCGACCGACAGCGAGCGACTGCGAGGCAGCGAGCGACAGCGAGGCAGCGAGGCAGCGAGCGACAGCGAGCGCCCGCGAGCGTCAGCGAGGCATCGAGCGAGAGTGAGCGCCAGCGACCGACATCGAGGCAGCGAGCGCCAGCGAGCGTCAGCGAGAGATAGCGAGGCAGCGAGCGACAGCGAGCGACAGCGAGGCAGCGAGCGCCAGCGAGCGCAAGCGAGGCATCGAGCGACAGCGAGCGCCAGAGAGCGACACCGAGGCAGCGAGACAGCGAGCGACAGAGAGACAGCGAGCGATAGCGAACGACAGCGAGCACGAGCGAGCGACAGCGAGGCAGCGAGCGAGAGCGAGCGCCAGCGAGGGACAGCGAGGCAGCGAGCGACAGCGAGCGACAGCGAGAGACAGGGAGGGACAGAGAGCGACAGCGAGCGACAGCGAGCGACAGCGAGGCAGCGAGACAGCGAGACAGCGAGGCAGCGAGCGCCAGCGAGCGACAGCGAGGCAGCGAGTGCCAGCGAGCGCCAGGGAGGCAGCGAGCGATAGCGAGCGACAGCGATTGACAGCGAGGCAGGGAGCAACAGCGAGCGACAGCGAGCGACAGCGAGAGATAGCGACCGACAGCGAGCGACTGCGAGGCAGCGAGCGACAGCGAGTGACAGCGAGCGACAGCGAGAGACAGCGTGCGTCAGCGAGAGACAGCGAGGCAGCGAGCGCCAGCGAGCGCCAGCGAGCACCAGCGAGGCAGCGAGCGCTAGCAAGTGACTGCGAGGCAGCGAGCAATAGCGGGCGACAGCAAGACAGCGAGCGACAGCGAGCGACAGCGAGAGACAGCGAGGCAGCGAGCGCTACCGAGCGCCAGCGAGAGACAGCGCGGCAGCGAGCGACAGCGAGTGACTGCGAGGCAGCGAGGGACAGCGAGCGACAGCGAGCGACAGCGAGTGAGAGCGACGCAGCGAGTGACAGCGAGCGACAGTGATGCAGCGAGCGAGAGCGAGCGACAGCGCGAGACAGCGAGCGAGAGCGAGCGACAGCGAGCGCCAGTGAGGCACCGAGCGCCAGCTAGCGCTAGCGAGCGAGAGCGAGCGGCTGCGAGGCCACGAGCGCCAGCGAGCGCCAGCGAGCGCCGGCGCGACAGCGACCGACAGCGAGGCAGCGAGCGACAGTGAGCGACAGCGAGCGACAGCGAGCGACAGCGAGATACAGCGACCGACAGCGAGCGCCAGCGAGCGAGAGCGAGGCAGCGAGTGATAGCGCGCGACAGCGCGCGCCTGCGAGGTAGCGAGCGCCAGCGTGCGCCAGTGAGCGACAGCGAGAGACAGCGAGCGTCAGCGAGAGACAGCGAGGCAGCGTGCGCCAGCGAGACAGCGAGCGCCACCGAGCGCCAGCGAGAGACAGCGAGCGTCAACGAGAGACGGCGAGGCAGCGTGCGCCAGCGAGCGCAAGCGAGGCATCGAGCGACAGCGAGCGCCAGCGAGCGACACCGAGGCAGCGAGCGCCAGCGAGCGACAGCGAGCGACAGCGAGAGACAGGGAGGGACAGAGAGCGCCAGCGAGCGACAGCGAGCGACAGCGAGGCAGCGAGACAGCGAGACAGCGAGGCAGCGAGCGCCAGCGAGCGACAGCGAGGCAGCGAGTGCCAGCGAGCGCCAGGGAGGCAGCGAGCGATAGCGAGCGACAGCGAGTGACAGCGAGGCAGGGAGCAACAGCGAGCGACAGCGAGCGACAGCGAGGCAGCGAGCAAGAGCGAGCACCAGCGACCGACACCGAGGCAGCGTGCGCCAGCGAGCGCCAGCGAGCGACAGCGAGGCAGCGAGACTGCGAGACAGCGAGCGACAGCGAGCGACAGCGAGAGACAGCGACCGACAGCGAGCGACTGCGAGGCAGCGAGCGACAGCGAGTGACAGCGAGCGACAGCGAGAGACAGCGTGCGTCAGCGAGAGACAGCGAGGCAGCGAGCGCCAGCGAGCGCCAGCGAGCACCAGCGAGGCAGCGAGCGACAGCAAGTGACAGCGAGGCAGCGTGCAATAGCGGGCGACAGCGAGATAGCGAGCGACAGCGAGCGACAGCGAGAGACAGCGCGGCAGCGAGCGACAGCGAGTGACTGTGAGGCAGCGAGGGACAGCGAGCGATAGCGAGCGACAGCGAGTGAGAGCGACGCAGCGAGAGACAGCGAGCGACAGTGATGCAGCGAGCGAGAGCGAGCGACAGCGCGAGACAGCGAGCGAGAGCGTGCGAGAGCGAGCGCCAGTGAGGCAGCGAGCGCCAGCTAGCGCTAGCGAGCGAGAGCGAGCGGCTCCGAGGCCACGAGCGCCAGCGAGCGCCGGCGAGCGCCGGCGCGACAGCGACCGACAGCGAGGCAGCGAGCGACAGTGAGCGACAGCGAGACAGCGAGCGACAGCGAGCGACAGCGAGCGACAGCGAGATACAGCGACCGACAGCACGCGCCAGCGAGCGAGAGCGAGGCAGCGAGTGATAGCGCACGACAGCGTGCGCCTGCGAGGCAGCGAGCGCCAGCGTGCGCCAGTGAGCGACAGCGAGAGACAGCGAGCGTCAGCGAGAGACAGCGAGGCAGCGTGCGCCAGCGAGACAGCGAGCGCCACCGAGCGCCAGCCAGAGACAGCGCGGCAGCGAGCGCCAGCGTGCGCCAGTGAGCGACAGGGAGAGACAGCGAGCGTCAGCGAGAGACAGCGAGGCAGCATGCGCCAGCGAGCGACAGCAAGGCAGCGAGCGCCAGCGAGCGCAAGCGAGGCATCGAGCGACAGCGAGCGCCAGAGAGCGACACCGAGGCAGCGAGACAGCGAGCGACAGAGAGACAGCGAGCGATAGCGAACGACAGCGAGCGCGAGCGAGCGACAGCGAGGCAGCGAGCGAGAGCGAGCGCCAGCGAGTGACAGCGAGGCAGCGAGCGACAGCGAGCGCTAGCGACCGACAACGAGCGACAGCGAGGCAGCGAGCGCCAGCAAGACAGCGCGCCAGCGAGCGCCAGCGAGGCAGCGAGCGCCAGCGAGCGCCAGCGAGCCCCAGCGAGAGACAGCGAGCGTCAGCGAGAGACGGCGAGGCAGCGTGCGCCAGCGAGCGCAAGCGAGGCATCGAGCGACAGCGAGCGCCAGCGAGAGACAGCGAGGGAGGGAGCGACAGCGACCGACAGCGAGAGACGGCGAGGCAGCGAGCGACAGCGAGCGACAGCGAGAGACAGCGACCGACAGCGAGCGACTGCGAGGCAGCGAGCGACAGCGAGTGACAGCGAGCGACAGCGAGAGACAGCGTGCGTCAGCGAGAGACAGCGAGGCAGCGAGCGCCAGCGAGCGCCAGCGAGCACCAGCGCGGCAGCGAGCGCTAGCAAGTGACTGCGAGGCAGCGAGCAATAGCGGGCGACAGCAAGACAGCGAGCGACAGCGAGCGACAGCGAGAGACAGCGAGGCAGCGAGCGCTACCGAGCGCCAGCGAGAGACAGCGCGGCAGCGAGCGACAGCGAGTGACTGCGAGGCAGCGAGGGACAGCGAGCGACAGCGAGCCACAGCGAGTGAGAGCGACGCAGCGAGTGACAGCGAGCGACAGTGATGCAGCGAGCGAGAGTGAGCGACAGCGCAAGACAGCGAGCGAGAGCGAGCGACAGCGAGCGCCAGTGAGGCACCGAGCGCCAGCTAGCGCTAGCGAGCGAGAGCGAGCGGCTGCGAGGCCACGAGCGCCAGCGAGCGCCAGCGAGCGCCGGCACGACAGCGACCGACAGCGAGGCAGCGAGCGACAGTGAGCGACAGCGAGGCAGCGAGCGACAGCGAGCGACAGTGAGCGACAGCGAGATACAGCGACCGACAGCGAGCGCCAGCGAGCGAGAGCGAGGCAGCGAGTGATAGCGCGCGACAGCGCGCGCCTGCGAGGTAGCGAGCGCCAGCGTGCGCCAGTGAGCGACAGCGAGAGACAGCGAGCGTCAGCGAGAGACAGCGAGGCAGCGTGCGCCAGCGAGACAGCGAGCGCCACCGAGCGCCAGCGAGAGACAGCGCGGCAGCGAGCGCCAGCGAGCGACCGCGAGGCAGTGAGGGACAGCGAGCGCCAGCGAGCGACAGCGAGGCAGCGAGCGCCAGCGTGCGCCAGTGAGCGACAGCGAGAGACAGCGAGCGTCAGCGAGAGACAGCGAGGCAGCGTGCGCCACCGAGCGACAGCAAGGCAGCGAGCGCCAGCGAGCGCAAGCGAGGCATCGAGCGACAGCGAGCGCCAGAGAGCGACACCGAGGCAGCGAGCGACAGCGAGCGACAGCGAGCGAGAGTGAGGCAGCGAGCGACAGCGAGTGACGGCGAGAGACAGCGACGGACAGAGAGCGACAGCGAGCGACAGCGAGCGACAGCGAGGCAGCGAGCGGCAGCGAGCGACAGCGATAGACAGCGAGAGACAGTGAGCGTCAGCGAGAGACAGCGAGGCAGCGTGCGCCAGCGAGCGACAGCGAGGCAGTGAGTGCCAGCGAGCGCCAGCGAGGCAGCGAGCGATAGCGAGCGACAGCGAGCGACAGCGAGGCAGCGAGCGAGAGCGAGCGTCAGCGACCGACATCTAGGCAGCGAGCGCTAGCGAGCGCCAGCGAGAGACAGCGAGGCAGCGAGCGACAGTGAGCGACAGCGAGCGACAGCGAGGCAGCGAGACAGCGAGACAGCGAGCGACAGCGAGCGTCAGCGAGAGACAGCGAGGCAGCGAGCGACAGCGAGCGACAGCGAGGCAGCGAGCGCCAGCGAGCGCCAGCGAGCCCCAGCGAGAGACAGCGAGCGTCAGCGAGAGACGGCGAGGCAGCGTGCGCCAGCGAGCGCAAGCGAGGCATCGAGCGACAGCGAGCGCCAGCGAGCGACACCGAGGCAGCGAGCGCCAGCGAGCGACAGCGAGCGACAGCGAGGCAGCGAGCGACAGCGAGCGACAGCAAGAGACAGGGAGGGACAGAGAGCGACAGCGAGTGACAGCGAGCGACAGCGAGGCAGCGAGACAGCGAGACAGCGAGGCAGCGAGCGCCAGCGAGCGACAGCGAGGCAGCGAGTGCCAGCGAGCGCCAGGGAGGCAGCGAGCGATAGCGAGCGACAGCGAGTGACAGCGAGGCAGGGAGCAACAGCGAGCGACAGCGAGCGACAGCGAGGCAGCGAGCGAGAGCAAGCGACAGCGAGCAACAGCGAGAGACAGCGACCGACAGCGAGCGACTGCGAGGCAGCGAGCGACAGCGAGTGACAGCGAGCGACAGCGAGAGACAGCGTGCGTCAGCGAGAGACAGCGAGGCAGCGAGCGCCAGCGAGCGCCAGCGAGCACCAGCGAGGCAGCGAGCGACAGCAAGTGACAGCGAGGCAGCGAGCAATAGCGGGCGACAGCGAGATAGCGAGCGACAGCGAGCGACAGCGAGAGACAGCGCGGCAGCGAGCGACAGCGAGTGACTGCGAGGCAGCGAGGGACAGCGAGCGATAGCGAGCGACAGCGAGTGAGAGCGACGCAGCGAGTGACAGCGAGCGACAGTGATGCAGCGAGCGAGAGCGAGCGACAGCGCGAGACAGCGAGCGAGAGCGAGCGAGAGCGAGCGCCAGTGAGGCAGCGAGCGCCAGCTAGCGCTAGCGAGCGAGAGCGAGCGGCTCCGAGGCCACGAGCGCCAGCGAGCGCCAGCGAGCGCCGGCGCGACAGCGACCGACAGCGAGGCAGCGAGCGACAGTGAGCGACAGCGAGACAGCGAGCGACAGCGAGCGACAGCGAGCGACAGCGAGATACAGCGACAGACAGCGACAGACAGCGCGCGCCAGCGAGCGAGAGCGAGGCAGCGAGTGATAGCGCGCGACAGCGTGTGCCTGCGAGGCAGCGAGCGCCAGCGTGCGCCAGTGAGCGACAGCGAGAGACAGCGAGCGTCAGCGAGAGACAGCGAGGCAGCGTGCGCCAGCGAGACAGCGAGCGCCACCGAGCGCCAGCGAGAGACAGCGCGGCAGCATGCGCCAGCGAGCGACAGCAAGGCAGCGAGCGCCAGCGAGCGCAAGCGAGGCATCGAGCGACAGCGAGCGCCAGAGAGCGACACCGAGGCAGCGAGACAGCGAGCGACAGAGAGACAGCGAGCGATAGCGAACGACAGCGAGCACGAGCGAGCGACAGCGAGGCAGCGAGCGAGAGCGAGCGCCAGCGAGGGACAGCGAGGCAGCGAGCGACAGCGAGCGACAGCGAGAGACAGGGAGGGACAGAGAGCGACAGCGAGCGACAGCGAGCGACAGCGAGGCAGCGAGACAGCGAGACAGCGAGGCAGCGAGCGCCAGCGAGCGACAGCGAGGCAGCGAGTGCCAGCGAGCGCCAGGGAGGCAGCGAGCGATAGCGAGCGACAGCGAGTGACAGCGAGGCAGGGAGCAACAGCGAGCGACAGCGAGCGACAGCGAGGCAGCGAGCGAGAGCGAGCGACAGCGAGCGCAAGCGAGAGACAGCGACCGACAGCGAGCGACTGCGAGGCAGCGAGCGACAGCGAGTGACAGCGAGCGACAGCGAGAGACAGCGTGCGTCAGCGAGAGACAGCGAGGCAGCGAGCGCCAGCGAGCGCCAGCGAGCACCAGCGAGGCAGCGAGCGACAGCAAGTGACAGCGAGGCAGCGAGCAATAGCGGGCGACAGCGAGATAGCGGGCGACAGCGAGCGACAGCGAGAGACAGCGCGGCAGCGAGCGACAGCGAGTGACTGCGAGGCAGCGAGGGACAGCGAGCGATAGCGAGCGACAGCGAGTGAGAGCGACGCAGCGAGTGACAGCGAGCGACAGTGATGCAGCGAGCGAGAGCGAGCGACAGCGCGAGACAGCGAGCGAGAGCGAGCGAGAGCGAGCGCCAGTGAGGCAGCGAGCGCCAGCTAGCGCTAGCGAGCGAGAGCGAGCGGCTGCGAGGCCACGAGCGCCAGCGAGCGCCAGCGAGCGCCGGCGCGACAGCGACCGACAGCGAGGCAGCGAGCGACAGTGAGCGACAGCGAGACAGCGAGCGACAGCGAGCGACAGCGAGATACAGCGACCGACAGCGCGCGCCAGCGAGCGAGAGCGAGGCAGCGAGTGATAGCGCGCGACAGCGTGCGCCTGCGAGGCAGCGAGCGCCAGCGTGCGCCAGTGAGCGACAGCGAGAGACAGCGAGCGTCAGCGAGAGACAGCGAGGCAGCGTGCGCCAGCGAGACAGCGAGCGCCACCGAGCGCCAGCGAGAGACAGCGCGGCAGCGAGCGCCAGCGTGCGCCAGTGAGCGACAGGGAGAGACAGCGAGCGTCAGCGAGAGACAGCGAGGCAGCATGCGCCAGCGAGCGACAGCAAGGCAGCGAGCGCCAGCGAGCGCAAGCGAGGCATCGAGCGACAGCGAGCGCCTGAGAGCGACACCGAGGCAGCGAGACAGCGAGCGACAGAGAGACAGCGAGCGATAGCGAACGACAGCGAGCGCGAGCAAGCGACAGCGAGGCAGCGAGCGAGAGCGAGCACCAGCGAGTGACAGCGAGGCAGCGAGCGACAGCGAGCGCTAGCGACCGACAGCGAGCGACAGCGCGGCAGCGAGCGCCAGCAAGACAGGGCGCCAGCGAGCGCCAGCGAGGCAGCGAGCGCCGGCGAGCGCCAGCGAGCCCCAGCGAGAGACAGCGAGCGTCAGCGAGAGACGGCGAGCGACAGCGAGGCAGCGAGACAGCGAGCGACAGCGAGCGACAGCGAGCGACAGCGAGAGATAGCGACCGACAGCGAGCGACTGCGAGGCAGCGAGCGACAGCGAGTGACAGCGAGCGACAGCGAGAGACAGCGTGCGTCAGCGAGAGACAGCGAGGCAGCGAGCGCCAGCGAGCGCCAGCGAGCACCAGCGAGGCAGCGAGCGCTAGCAAGTGACTGCGAGGCAGCGAGCAATAGCAGGCGACAGCAAGATAGCGAGCGACAGCGAGCGACAGCGAGAGACAGCGAGGCAGCGAGCGCTACCGAGCGCCAGCGAGAGACAGCGCGGCAGCGAGCGACAGCGAGTGACTGCGAGGCAGCGACCGACAGCGAGCGCCAGCGAGCGAGAGCGAGGCAGCGAGTGATAGCGCGCGACAGCGCGCGCCTGCGAGGTAGCGAGCGCCAGCGTGCGCCAGTGAGCGACAGCGAGAGACAGCGAGCGTCAGCGAGAGACAGCGAGGCAGCGTGCGCCAGCGAGACAGCGAGCGCCACCGAGCGCCAGCGAGAGACAGCGAGCGTCAGCGAGAGACGGCGAGGCAGCGTGCGCCAGCGAGCGCAAGCGAGGCATCGAGCGACAGCGAGCGCCAGCGAGCGACACCGCGGCAGCGAGCGCCAGCGAGCGACAGCGAGCGCCAGCGAGAGACAGGGAGGGACAGAGAACGCCAGCGAGCGACAGCGAGCGACAGCGAGGCAGCGAGACAGCGAGACAGCGAGGCAGCGAGCGCCAGCGAGCGACAGCGAGGCAGCGAGTGCCAGCGAGCGCCAGGGAGGCAGCGAGCGATAGCGAGCGACAGCGAGTGACAGCGAGGCAGGGAGCAACAGGGAGCGACAGCGAGCGACAGCGAGGCAGCGAGCAAGAGCGAGCACCAGCGACCGACACCGAGACAGCGTGCGCCAGCGAGCGCCAGCGAGCGACAGCGAGGCAGCGAGACTGCGAGACAGCGAGCGACAGCGAGCGACAGCGAGAGACAGCGACCGACAGCGAGCGACTGCGAGGCAGCGAGCGACAGCGAGTGACAGCGAGCGACAGCGAGAGACAGCGTGCGTCAGCGAGAGACAGCGAGGCAGCGAGCGCCAGCGAGCGCCAGCGAGCACCAGCGAGGCAGCGAGCGACAGCAAGTGACAGCGAGGCAGCGAGCAATAGCGGGCGACAGCAAGACAGCGAGCGACAGCGAGCGACAGCGAGAGACAGCGAGGCAGCGAGCGCTACCAAGCGCCAGCGAGAGACAGCGCGGCAGCGAGCGACAGCGAGTGACTGCGAGGCAGCGAGGGACAGCGAGCGACAGCGAGCGACAGCGAGTGAGAGCGACGCAGCGAGTGACAGCGAGCGACAGTGATGCAGCGAGCGAGAGTGAGCGACAGCGCGAGACAGCGAGCGAGAGCGAGCGACAGCGAGCGCCAGTGAGGCACCGAGCGCCAGCTAGCGCTAGCGAGCGAGAGCGAGCGGCTGCGAGGCCACGAGCGCCAGCGAGCGCCAGCGAGCGCCGGCGCGACAGCGACCGACAGCGAGGCAGCGAGCGACAGTGAGCGACAGCGAGACAGCGAGCGACAGCGAGGCAGCGAGCGACAGCGAGCGACAGCGAGCGACCGCGAGATACAGCGACCGACAGCGAGCGCCAGCGAGCGAGAGTGAGGCAGCGAGTGATAGCGTGCGACAGCGCGCGCCTGCGAGGTAGCGAGCGCCAGCGTGCGCCAGTGAGCGACAGCGAGAGACAGCGAGCGTCAGCGAGAGACAGCGAGGCAGCGTGCGCCAGCGAGACAGCGAGCGCCACCGAGCGCCAGCGAGAGACAGCGAGCGTCAGCGAGAGACGGCGAGGCAGCGTGCGCCAGCGAGCGCAAGCGAGGCATCGAGCGGCAGCGAGCGCCAGCGAGTGACACCGAGGCAGCGAGCGCCAGCGAGCGCCAGCGAGCGACAGCGAGGCAGCGAGCGACAGCGAGCGACAGCGAGAGACAGGGAGGGACAGAGAGCGCCAGCGAGCGACAGCGAGCGACAGCGAGGCAGCAAGACAGCGAGACAGCGAGGCAGCGAGCGCCAGCGAGCGACAGCGAGGCAGCGAGTGCCAGCGAGCGCCAGGGAGGCAGCGAGCGATAGCGAGCCACAGCGAGTGACAGCGAGGCAGGGAGCAACAGCGAGCGACAGCGAGCGACAGCGAGGCAGCGAGCGAATGCGAGCACCAGCGACCGACACCGAGGCAGCGTGCGCCAGCGAGCGCCAGCGAGAGACAGCGAGGCAGCGAGCGACAGTGAGCGACAGCGAGCGACAGCGAGGCAGCGAGACTGCGAGACAGCGAGCGACAGCGAGCGACAGCGAGAGACAGCGACCGACAGCGAGCGACTGCGAGGCAGCGAGCGACAGCGAGTGACAGCGAGGCAGCGAGCAATAGCGGGCGACAGCGAGATGGCGAGCGACAGCGAACGACAGCGAGTGAGAGCGACGCAGCGAGTGACAGCGAGCGACAGTGATGCAGCGAGCGAGAGCGAGCGACAGCGCGAGACAGCGAGCGAGAGCGAGCGAGAGCGAGCGCCAGTGAGGCAGCGAGCGCCAGCTACCGCTAGCGAGCGAGAGCGAGCGGCTCCGAGGCCACGAGCGCCAGCGAGCGCCAGCGAGCGCCGGCGCGACAGCGACCGACAGCGAGGCAGCGAGCGACAGTGAGCGACAGCGAGACAGCGAGCGACAGCGAGCGACAGCGAGCGACAGCGAGATACAGCGACCGACAGCGCGCGCCAGCGAGCGAGAGCGAGGCAGCGAGTGATAGCGCGCGACAGCGTGCGCCTGCGAGGCAGCGAGCGCCAGCGTGCGCCAGTGAGTGTCAGCGAGAGACAGCGAGCGTCAGCGAGAGACAGCGAGGCAGCGTGCGCCAGCGAGACAGCGAGCGCCACCGAGCGCCAGCGAGAGACAGCGCGGCAGCGAGCGCCAGCGTGCGCCAGTGAGCGACAGGGAGAGACAGCGAGCGTCAGCGAGAGACAGCGAGGCAGCGTGCGCCAGCGAGCGACAGCAAGGCAGCGAGCGCCAGCGAGCGCAAGCGAGGCATCGAGCGACAGCGAGCGCCAGAGAGCGACACCGAGGCAGCGAGACAGCGAGCGACAGAGAGACAGCGAGCGATAGCGAACGACAGCGAGCGCGAGCGAGCGACAGCGAGGCAGCGAGCGAGAGCGAGCGCCAGCGAGTGACAGCGAGGCAGC
The DNA here is from genome assembly GCA_028020825.1 of Podargus strigoides. NCBI lineage: Eukaryota > Metazoa > Chordata > Aves > Caprimulgiformes > Podargidae > Podargus > Podargus strigoides. The sequence goes on from CM051662.1 coordinate 36,338,399, forward strand.
GAGCGACAGCGAGCGCTAGCGACCGACAGCGAGCGACAGCGAGGCAGCGAGCACCAGCAAGACAGCGCGCCAGCGAGCGCCAGCGAGGCAGCGAGCGCCAGCGAGCGCAAGCGAGGCATCGAGCGACAGCGAGCGCCAGCGCGAGACAGCGAGGCAGGGAGCGACAGCGAGCGACAGCGAGAGACAGCGAGGCAGCGAGCGACAGTGAGCGACAGCGAGCGACAGCGAGGCAGCGAGACAGCGAGCGACAGCGAGCGACAGCGAGGCAGGGAGCGACAGCGAGCGACAGCGAGAGACAGCGAGGCAGCGAGCGACAGTGAGCGACAGCGAGCGACAGCGAGGCAGCGAGACAGCGAGCGACAGCGAGCGACAGCGAGCGACAGCGAGAGACAGCGACCGACAGCGAGCGACTGCGAGGCAGCGAGCGACAGCGAGTGACAGCGAGCGATAGCGAGAGACAGCGTGCGTCAGCGAGAGACAGCGAGGCAGCGAGCGCCAGCGAGCGCCAGCGAGCACCAGCGAGGCAGCGAGCGCTAGCAAGTGACTGCGAGGCAGCGAGCAATAGCGGGCGACAGCAAGACAGCGAGCGACAGCGAGCGACAGCGAGAGACAGCGAGGCAGCGAGCGCTACCGAGCGCCAGCGAGAGACAGCGCGGCAGCGAGCGACAGCGAGTGACTGCGAGGCAGCGAGGGACAGCGAGCGACAGCGAGCCACAGCGAGTGAGAGCGACGCAGCGAGTGACAGCGAGCGACAGTGATGCAGCGAGCGAGAGCGAGCGACAGCGCGAGACAGCGAGCGAGAGCGAGCGACAGCGAGCGCCAGTGAGGCACCGAGCGCCAGCTAGCGCTAGCGAGCGAGAGCGAGCGGCTGCGAGGCCACGAGCGCCAGCGAGCGCCGGCGCGACAGCGACCGACAGCGAGGCAGCGAGCGACAGTGAGCGACAGCGAGGCAGCGAGCGACAGCGAGCGACAGCGAGCGACAGCGAGATACAGCGACCGACAGCGAGCGCCAGCGAGCGAGAGCGAGGCAGCGAGTGATAGCGCGCGACAGCGCGCGCCTGCGAGGTAGCGAGCGCCAGCGTGCGCCAGTGAGCGACAGCGAGAGACAGCGAGCGTCAGCGAGAGACAGCGAGGCAGCGTGCGCCAGCGAGACAGCGAGCGCCACCGAGCGCCAGCGAGAGACAGCGCGGCAGCGAGCGCCAGCGAGCGACCGCGAGACAGCGAGCGCCACCGAGCGCCAGCGAGAGACAGCGCGGCAGCGAGCGCAAGCGTGCGCCAGTGAGCGACAGGGAGAGACAGCGAGCGTCAGCGAGAGACAGCGAGGCAGCATGCGCCAGCGAGCGACAGCAAGGCAGCGAGCGCCAGCGAGCGCAAGCGAGGCATCGAGCGACAGCGAGCGCCAGAGAGCGACACCGAGGCAGCGAGACAGCGAGCGACAGAGAGACAGCGAGCGATAGCGAACGACAGCGAGCGCGAGCGAGCGACAGCGAGGCAGCGAGCGAGAGCGAGCGCCAGCGAGTGACAGCGAGGCAGCGAGCGACAGCGAGCGCTAGCGACCGACAGCGAGCGACAGCGAGGCAGCGAGCGCCAGCAAGACAGCGCGCCAGCGAGCGCCAGCGAGGCAGCGAGCGCCAGCGAGCGCCAGCGAGCCCCAGCGAGAGACAGCGAGCGTCAGCGAGAGACGGCGAGGCAGCGTGCGCCAGCGAGCGCAAGCGAGGCATCGAGCGACAGCGAGCGCCAGCGAGAGACAGCGAGGCAGGGAGCGACAGCGAGCGACAGCGAGAGACAGCGAGGCAGCGAGCGACAGTGAGCGACAGCGAGGGACAGCGAGGCAGCGAGACAGCGAGCGACAGCGAGCGACAGCGAGCGACAGCGAGAGATAGCGACCGACAGCGAGCGACTGCGAGGCAGCGAGCGACAGCGAGTGACAGCGAGCGACAGCGAGAGACAGCGAGGCATCGAGCGACAGCGAGCGCCAGTGAGCGACACTGAGGCAGCGAGCGACAGCGAGCGACAGCGAGTGACTGCGAGGCAGCGAGGGACAGCGAGCGACAGCGAGCGACAGCGAGTGAGAGCGACGCAGCGAGTGACAGCGAGCGACAGTGATGCAGCGAGCGAGAGCGAGCGACAGCGCGAGACAGCGAGCGAGAGCGAGCAACAGCGAGCGCCAGTGAGGCACCGAGCGCCAGCTAGCGCTAGCGAGCGAGAGCGAGCGGCTGCGAGGCCACGAGCGCCAGCGAGCGCCAGCGAGCGCCGGCGCGACAGCGACCGACAGCGAGGCAGCGAGCGACAGTGAGCGACAGCGAGGCAGCGAGCGACAGCGAGCGACAGCGAGCGACAGCGAGATACAGCGACCGACAGCGAGCGCCAGCGAGCGAGAGCGAGGCAGCGAGTGATAGCGCGCGACAGCGCGCGCCTGCGAGGTAGCGAGCGCCAGCGTGCGCCAGTGAGCGCCAGCGAGAGACAGCGAGCGTCAGCGAGAGACGGCGAGGCAGCGTGCGCCAGCGAGCGCAAGCGAGGCATCGAGCGACAGCGAGCGCCAGCGAGCGACACCGAGGCAGCGAGCACCAGCGAGCGACAGCGAGCGACAGCGAGAGACAGGGAGGGACAGAGAGCGCCAGCGAGCGACAGCGAGCGACAGCGAGGCAGCGAGACAGCGAGACAGCGAGGCAGCAAGCGCCAGCGAGCGACAGCGAGGCAGCGAGTGCCAGCGAGCGCCAGGGAGGCAGCGAGCGATAGCGAGCGACAGCGAGTGACAGCGAGAGACAGCGCGGCAGCGAGCGACAGCGAGTGACTGCGAGGCAGCGAGGGACAGCGAGCGATAGCGAGCGACAGCGAGTGAGAGCGACGCAGCGAGAGACAGCGAGCGACAGTGATGCAGCGAGCGAGAGCGAGCGACAGCGCGAGACAGCGAGCGAGAGCGAGCGAGAGCGAGCGCCAGTGAGGCAGCGAGCGCCAGCTAGCGCTAGCGAGCGAGAGCGAGCGGCTGCGAGGCCACGAGCGCCAGCGAGCGCCGGCGAGCGCCGGCGCGACAGCGACCGACAGCGAGGCAGCGAGCGACAGTGAGCGACAGCGAGACAGCGAGCGACAGCGAGCGACAGCGAGCGACAGCGAGATACAGCGACCGACAGCGCGCGCCAGCGAGCGAGAGCGAGGCAGCGAGTGATAGCGCGCGACAGCGTGCGCCTGCGAGGCAGCGAGCGCCAGCGTGCGCCAGTGAGCGACAGCGAGAGACAGCGAGCGTCAGCGAGAGACAGCGAGGCAGCGTGCGCCAGCGAGACAGCGAGCGCCACCGAGCGCCAGTGAGAGACAGCGCGGCAGCGAGCGCCAGCGTGCGCCAGTGAGCGACAGGGAGAGACAGCGAGCGTCAGCGAGAGACAGCGAGGCAGCATGCGCCAGCGAGCGCAAGCGAGGCATCGAGCGACAGCGAGCGACAGAGAGCGACACCGAGGCAGCGAGACAGCGAGCGACAGAGAGACAGCGAGCGATAGCGAACGACAGCGAGCGCGAGCAAGCGACAGCGAGGCAGCGAGCGAGAGCGAGCGCCAGCGAGTGACAGCGAGGCAGCGAGCGACAGCGAGCGCTAGCGACCGACAGCGAGCGACAGCGAGGCAGCGAGCGCCAGCAAGACAGCGCGCCAGCGAGCGCCAGCGAGGCAGCGAGCGCCAGCGAGCGCCAGCGAGCCCCAGCGAGAGACAGCGAGCGTCAGCGAGAGACGGCGAGGCAGCGTGCGCCAGCGAGCGCAAGCGAGGCATCGAGCGACAGCGAGCGCCAGCGAGAGACAGCGAGGCAGGGAGCGACAGCGACCGACAGCGAGAGACAGCGAGGCAGCGAGCGACAGCGAGCGACAGCGAGAGACAGCAACCGACAGCGAGCGACTGCGAGGCAGCGAGCGACAGGGAGTGACAGCGAGCGACAGCGAGAGACAGCGTGCGTCAGCGAGAGACAGCGAGGCAGCGAGCGCCAGCGAGCGCCAGCGAGCACCAGCGCGGCAGCGAGCGCTAGCAAGTGACTGCGAGGCAGCGAGCAATAGCGGGCGACAGCAAGACAGCGAGCGACAGCGAGCGACAGCGAGAGACAGCGAGGCAGCGAGCGCTACCGAGCGCCAGCGAGAGACAGCGCGGCAGCGAGCGACAGCGAGTGACTGCGAGGCAGCGAGGGACAGCGAGCGACAGCGAGCCACAGCGAGTGAGAGCGACGCAGCGAGTGACAGCGAGCGACAGTGATGCAGCGAGCGAGAGTGAGCGACAGCGCAAGACAGCGAGCGAGAGCGAGCGACAGCGAGCGCCAGTGAGGCACCGAGCGCCAGCTAGCGCTAGCGAGCGAGAGCGAGCGGCTGCGAGGCCACGAGCGCCAGCGAGCGCCAGCGAGCGCCGGCGCGACAGCGACCGACAGCGAGGCAGCGAGCGACAGTGAGCGACAGCGAGGCAGCGAGCGACAGCGAGCGACAGTGAGCGACAGCGAGATACAGCGACCGACAGCGAGCGCCAGCGAGCGAGAGCGAGGCAGCGAGTGATAGCGCGCGACAGCGCGCGCCTGCGAGGTAGCGAGCGCCAGCGTGCGCCAGTGAGCGACAGCGAGAGACAGCGAGCGTCAGCGAGAGACAGCGAGGCAGCGTGCGCCAGCGAGACAGCGAGCGCCACCGAGCGCCAGCGAGAGACAGCGCGGCAGCGAGCGCCAGCGAGCGACCGCGAGGCAGTGAGGGACAGCGAGCGCCAGCGAGCGACAGCGAGGCAGCGAGCGCCAGCGTGCGCCAGTGAGCGACAGCGAGAGACAGCGAGCGTCAGCGAGAGACAGCGAGGCAGCGTGCGCCACCGAGCGACAGCAAGGCAGCGAGCGCCAGCGAGCGCAAGCGAGGCATCGAGCGACAGCGAGCGCCAGAGAGCGACACCGAGGCAGCGAGCGACAGCGAGCGACAGCGAGCGAGAGTGAGGCAGCGAGCGACAGCGAGTGACGGCGAGAGACAGCGACGGACAGAGAGCGACAGCGAGCGACAGCGAGCGACAGCGAGGCAGCGAGCGACAGTGAGCGACAGCGAGCGACAGCGAGGCAGCGAGACAGCGAGACAGCGAGCGACAGCGAGCGACAGTGAGCGACAGCGTGGCAGCGAGCGATAGCGAGCAACAGCGAGAGACAGCGAGAGACAGCGAGCGACAGCGAGGCAGCGAGGCAGCGAGCGACAGCGAGCGCCCGCGAGCGTCAGCGAGGCATCGAGCGAGAGTGAGCGCCAGCGACCGACATCGAGGCAGCGAGCGCCAGCGAGCGTCAGCGAGAGACAGCGAGGCAGCGAGCGACAGCGAGCGACAGCGAGGCAGCGAGCGCCAGCGAGCGCCAGCGAGCCCCAGCGAGAGACAGCGAGCGTCAGCGAGAGACGGCGAGGCAGCGTGCGCCAGCGAGCGCAAGCGAGGCATCGAGCGACAGCGAGCGCCAGCGAGCGACACCGAGGCAGCGAGCGCCAGCGAGCGACAGCGAGCGACAGCGAGGCAGCGAGCGACAGCGAGCGACAGCGAGAGACAGGGAGGGACAGAGAGCGACAGCGAGCGACAGCGAGCGACAGCGAGGCAGCGAGACAGCGAGACAGCGAGGCAGCGAGCGCCAGCGAGCGACAGCGAGGCAGCGAGTGCCAGCGAGCGCCAGGGAGGCAGCGAGCGATAGCGAGCGACAGCGAGTGACAGCGAGGCAGGGAGCAACAGCGAGCGACAGCGAGCGACAGCGAGGCAGCGAGCGAGAGCAAGCGACAGCGAGCGACAGCGAGAGACAGCGACCGACAGCGAGCGACTGCGAGGCAGCGAGCGACAGCGAGTGACAGCGAGCAACAGCGAGAGACAGCGTGCGTCAGCGAGAGACAGCGAGGCAGCGAGCGCCAGCGAGCGCCAGCGAGCACCAGCGAGGCAGCGAGCGACAGCAAGTGACAGCGAGGCAGCGAGCAATAGCGGGCGACAGCGAGATAGCGAGCGACAGCGAGCGACAGCGAGAGACAGCGAGGCAGCGAGCGACAGCGAGTGACTGCGAGGCAGCGAGGGACAGCGAGCGATAGCGAGCGACAGCGAGTGAGAGCGACGCAGCGAGTGACAGCGAGCAACAGTGATGCAGCGAGCGAGAGCGAGCGACAGCGCGAGACAGCGAGCGAGAGCGAGCGAGAGCGAGCGCCAGTGAGGCAGCGAGCGCCAGCTAGCGCTAGCGAGCGAGAGCGAGCGGCTCCGAGGCCACGAGCGCCAGCGAGCGCCAGCGAGCGCCGGCGCGACAGCGACCGACAGCGAGGCAGCGAGCGACAGTGAGCGACAGCGAGACAGCGAGCGACAGCGAGCGACAGCGAGCGACAGCGAGATACAGCGACAGACAGCGACAGACAGCGCGCGCCAGCGAGCGAGAGCGAGGCAGCGAGTGATAGCGCACGACAGCGTGCGCCTGCGAGGCAGCGAGCGCCAGCGTGCGCCAGTGAGCGACAGCGAGAGACAGCGAGCGTCAGCGAGAGACAGCGAGGCAGCGTGCGCCAGCGAGACAGCGAGCGCCACCGAGCGCCAGCGAGAGACAGCGCGGCAGCGAGCGCCAGCGTGCGCCAGTGAGCGACAGGGAGAGACAGCGAGCGTCAGCGAGAGACAGCGAGGCAGCATGCGCCAGCGAGCGACAGCAAGGCAGCGAGCGCCAGCGAGCGCAAGCGAGGCATCGAGCGACAGCGAGCGCCAGAGAGCGACACCGAGGCAGCGAGACAGCGAGCGCCAGCAAGACAGCGCGCCAGCGAGCGCCAGCGAGGCAGCGAGCGCCAGCGAGCGCCAGCGAGCCCCAGCGAGAGACAGCGAGCGTCAGCGAGAGACGGCGAGGCAGCGTGCGCCAGCGAGCGCAAGCGAGGCATCGAGCGACAGCGAGCGCCAGCGAGAGACAGCGAGGCAGGGAGCGACAGCGAGCGACAGCGAGAGACAGCGAGGCAGCGAGCGACAGTGAGCGACAGCGAGCGACAGCGAGGCAGCGAGACAGCGAGCGACAGCGAGCGACAGCGAGCGACAGCGAGAGATAGCGACCGACAGCGAGCAACTGCGAGGCAGCGAGCGACAGCGAGTGACAGCGAGCGACAGCGAGAGACAGCGTGCGTCAGCGAGAGACAGCGAGGCAGCGAGCGCCAGCGAGCGCCAGCGAGCACCAGCGAGGCAGCGAGCGCTAGCAAGTGACTGCGAGGCAGCGAGCAATAGCGGGCGACAGCAAGACAGCGAGCGACAGCGAGCGACAGCGAGAGACAGCGAGGCAGCGAGCGCTACCAAGCGCCAGCGAGAGACAGCGCGGCAGCGAGCGACAGCGAGTGACTGCGAGGCAGCGAGGGACAGCGAGCGACAGCGAGCGACAGCGAGTGAGAGCGACGCAGCGAGTGACAGCGAGCGACAGTGATGCAGCGAGCGAGAGCGAGCGACAGCGCGAGACAGCGAGCGAGAGCGAGCGACAGCGAGCGCCAGTGAGGCACCGAGCGCCAGCTAGCGCTAGCGAGCGAGAGCGAGCGGCTGCGAGGCCACGAGCGCCAGCGAGCGCCAGCGAGCGCCGGCGCGACAGCGACCGACAGCGAGGCAGCGAGCGACAGTGAGCGACAGCGAGGCAGCGAGCGACAGCGAGCGACAGCGAGCGACAGCGAGATACAGCGACCGACAGCGAGCGCCAGCGAGCGAGAGCGAGGCAGCGAGTGATAGCGTGCGACAGCGCGCGCCTGCGAGGTAGCGAGCGCCAGCGTGCGCCAGTGAGCGACAGCGAGAGACAGCGAGCGTCAGCGAGAGACAGCGAGGCAGCGTGCGCCAGCGAGACAGCGAGCGCCACCGAGCGCCAGCGAGAGACAGCGAGCGTCAGCGAGAGACGGCGAGGCAGCGTGCGCCAGGGAGCGCAAGCGAGGCATCGAGCGACAGCGAGCGCCAGCGAGCGACACCGAGGCAGCGAGCGCCAGCGAGCGCCAGCGAGCGACAGCGAGGCAGCGAGCGCCAGCGAGCGACAGCGAGAGACAGGGAGGGACAGAGAGCGCCAGCGAGCGACAGCGAGCGACAGCGAGGCAGCGAGACAGCGAGACAGCGAGGCAGCGAGCGCCAGCGAGCGACAGCGAGGCAGCGAGTGCCAGCTAGCGCCAGGGAGGCAGCGAGCGATAGCGAGCGACAGCGAGTGACAGCGAGGCAGGGAGCAACAGCGAGCGACAGCGAGCGACAGCGAGGCAGCGAGCGAATGCGAGCACCAGCGACCGACACCGAGGCAGCGTGCGCCAGCGAGCGCCAGCGAGAGACAGCGAGGCAGCGAGCGACAGTGAGCGACAGCGAGCCACAGCGAGGCAGCGAGACTGCGAGACAGCGAGCGACAGCGAGCGACAGCGAGAGACAGCGAGCGACAGCGAGCGACTGCGAGGCAGCGAGCGACAGCGAGTGACAGCGAGGCAGCGAGCAATAGCGGGCGACAGCGAGATAGCGAGCGACAGCGAGCGACAGCGAGAGACAGCGCGGCAGCGAGCGACAGCGAGTGACTGCGAGGCAGCGAGGGACAGCGAGCGATAGCGAGCGACAGCGAGTGAGAGCGACGCAGCGAGTGACAGCGAGCGACAGTGATGCAGCGAGCGAGAGCGAGCGACAGCGCGAGACAGCGAGCGAGAGTGAGCGAGAGCGAGCGCCAGTGAGGCAGCGAGCGCCAGCTAGCGCTAGCGAGCGAGAGCGAGCGGCTCCGAGGCCACGAGCGCCAGCGAGCGCCAGCGAGCGCCGGCGCGACAGCGACCGACAGCGAGGCAGCGAGCGACAGTGAGCGACAGCGAGACAGCGAGCGACAGCGAGCGACAGCGAGCGACAGCGAGATACAGCGACCGACAGCGCGCGCCAGCGAGCGAGAGCGAGGCAGCGAGTGATAGCGCGCGACAGCGTGCGCCTGCGAGGCAGCGAGCGCCAGCGTGCGCCAGTGAGCGACAGCGAGAGACAGCGAGCGTCAGCGAGAGACAGCGAGGCAGCGTGCGCCTGCGAGGCAGCGAGCGCCAGCGTGCGCCAGTGAGCGACAGGGAGAGACAGCGAGCGTCAGCGAGAGACAGCGAGGCAGCATGCGCCAGCGAGCGACAGCAAGGCAGCGAGCGCCAGCGAGCGCAAGCGAGGCATCGAGCGACAGCGAGCGCCAGAGAGCGACACCGAGGCAGCGAGACAGCGAGCGACAGAGAGACAGCGAGCGATAGCGAACGACAGCGAGCGCGAGCGAGCGACAGCGAGGCAGCGAGCGAGAGCGAGCGCCAGCGAGTGACAGCGAGGCAGCGAGCGACAGCGAGCGCTAGCGACCGACAGCGAGCGACAGCGAGGCAGCGAGCGCCAGCAAGACAGCGCGCCAGCGAGCGCCAGCGAGGCAGCGAGCGCCAGCGAGCGCCAGCGAGCCCCAGCGAGGCATCGAGCGACAGCGAGCGCCAGCGCGAGACAGCGAGGCAGGGAGCGACAGCGAGCGACAGCGAGAGACAGCGAGGCAGCGAGCGACAGTGAGCGACAGCGAGCGACAGCGAGGCAGCGAGACAGCGAGCGACAGCGAGCGACAGCGAGCGACAGCGAGAGACAGCGACCGACAGCGAGCGACTGCGAGGCAGCGAGCGACAGCGAGTGACAGCGAGCGACAGCGAGAGACAGCGTGCGTCAGCGAGAGACAGCGAGGCAGCGAGCGCCAGCGAGCGCCAGCGAGCACCAGCGAGGCAGCGAGCGCTAGCAAGTGACTGCGAGGCAGCGAGCAATAGCGGGCGACAGCAAGACAGCGAGCGACAGCGAGCGACAGCGAGAGACAGCGAGGCAGCGAGCGCTACCGAGCGCCAGCGAGAGACAGCGCGGCAGCGAGCGACAGCGAGTGACTGCGAGGCAGCGAGGGACAGCGAGCGACAGCGAGCCACAGCGAGTGAGAGCGACGCAGCGAGTGACAGCGAGTGACAGTGATGCAGCGAGCGAGAGCGAGCGACAGCGCGAGACAGCGAGCGAGAGCGAGCGACAGCGAGCGCCAGTGAGGCACCGAGCGCCAGCTAGCGCTAGCGAGCGAGAGCGAGCGGCTGCGAGGCCACGAGCGCCAGCGAGCGCCGGCGCGACAGCGACCGACAGCGAGGCAGCGAGCGACAGTGAGCGACAGCGAGACAGCGAGCGACAGCGAGCGACAGCGAGCGACAGCGAGATACAGCGACCGACAGCGAGCGCCAGCGAGCGAGAGCGAGGCAGCGAGTGATAGCGCGCGACAGCGCGCGCCTGCGAGGTAGCGAGCGACAGTGAGCGACAGCGAGCGACAGCGAGATACAGCGACCGACAGCGTGCGCCAGTGAGCGACAGCGAGAGACAGCGAGCGTCAGCGAGAGACAGCGAGGCAGCGTGCACCAGCGAGACAGCGAGCGCCACCGAGCGCCAGCGAGAGACAGCGCGGCAGCGAGCGCCAGCGAGCGACCGCGAGACAGCGAGCGCCACCGAGCGCCAGCGAGAGACAGCGCGGCAGCGAGCGCAAGCGTGCGCCAGTGAGCGACAGGGAGAGACAGCGAGCGTCAGCGAGAGACAGCGAGGCAGCATGCGCCAGCGAGCGACAGCAAGGCAGCGAGCGCCAGCGAGCGCAAGCGAGGCATCGAGCGACAGCGAGCGCCAGAGAGCGACACCGAGGCAGCGAGACAGCGAGCGACAGAGAGACAGCGAGCGATAGCGAACGACAGCGAGCGCGAGCGAGCGACAGCGAGGCAGCGAGCGAGAGCGAGCGCCAGCGAGTGACAGCGAGGCAGCGAGCGACAGCGAGCGCTAGCGACCGACAGCGAGCGACAGCGAGGCAGCGAGCGCCAGCAAGACAGCGCGCCAGCGAGCGCCAGCGAGCCCCAGCGAGAGACAGCGAGCGTCAGCGAGAGACGGCGAGGCAGCGTGCGCCAGCGAGCGCAAGCGAGGCATCGAGCGACAGCGAGCGCCAGCGAGAGACAGCGAGGCAGGGAGCGACAGCGAGCGACAGCGAGAGACAGCGAGGCAGCGAGCGACAGTGAGCGACAGCGAGGGACAGCGAGGCAGCGAGACAGCGAGCGACAGCGAGCGACAGCGAGCGACAGCGAGAGATAGCGACCGATAGCGAGCGACTGCGAGGCAGCGAGCGACAGCGAGTGACAGCGAGCGACAGCGATAGACAGCGAGGCATCGAGCGACAGCGAGCGCCAGTGAGCGACACTGAGGCAGCGAGCGACAGCGAGCGACAGCGAGCGAGAGTGAGGCAGCGAGCGACAGCGAGCGACGGCGAGAGACAGCGACGGACAGAGAGCGACAGCGAGCGACAGCGAGCGACAGCGAGGCAGCGAGCGGCAGCGAGCGACAGCGATAGACAGCGAGAGACAGTGAGCGTCAGCGAGAGACAGCGAGGCAGCGTGCGCCAGCGAGCGAGAGCGAGCGCCAGCGACCGACATCTAGGCAGCGAGCTCTAGCGAGCGCCAGCGAGAGACAGCGAGGCAGCGAGCGACAGTGAGCGACAGCGAGCGACAGCGAGGCAGCGAGACAGCGAGACAGCGAGCGACAGCGAGCGACAGTGAGCGACAGCGTGGCAGCGAGCGATAGCGAGCGACAGCGAGAGACAGCGAGAGACAGCGAGCGACAGCGAGGCAGCGAGGCAGCGAGCGAGAGCGAGCGCCCGCGAGCGTCAGCGAGGCATCGAGCGAGAGTGAGCGCCAGCGACCGACATCGAGGCAGCGAGCGCCAGCGAGCGTCAGCGAGAGACAGCGAGGCAGCGAGCGACAGCGAGCGACAGCGAGCGACAGCGTGGCAGCGAGCGATAGCGAGCGACAGCGAGAGACAGCGAGAGACAGCGAGCGACAGCGAGGCAGCAAGGCAGCGAGCGATAGCGAGCGCTGGCGAGCGTCAGCGAGGCATCGAGCGCTAGCGAGCGTCAGCGAGCGCCAGCGAGCGCCAGCGAGGCAGCGAGCGACAGCGAGCGACAGCGAGCGTGAGCGAGAGAGCGAGTGACAGCGTGCGACAGCGAGGCAGCGAGCGACAGCGAGGGACAGCGCAGCAGCGAGCGACAGCGAGCGACAGCGAGGCAGCGAGCGACAGCGAGCGACAGCGAGACAGCGAGACAGCGAGCGCCAGCGAGCGTCAGCGAACGTCAGCGAGGCAGCGAGTGACAGCGAGTGACAGCGAGCGACAGCGGCCGACACCGATGCAGCGAGCGCCAGCAAGACAGCGCGCCAGCGAGCTCCAGCGAGCGCCAGTGAGAGACCGCGAGCGTCAGCGAGAGACAGCGAAGCAGCGTGCGCCAGCGAGAGACAGCGAGGCAGCGAGCGCCAGCGAGCGCCAGCGAGACACAGCGAGCGACAGCGAGGGACAGCGAGCGACAGCGAGGCAGCGAGCGACAGCCAGCGACAGCGAGCGACAGCGAGACAGCGAGACAGCCAGCGCCAGCGAGACAGTGAGCGATAGCGAGCGCCAGCGAGCGCCAGCGAGGCAGCGAGCGCCAGCGAGCGACAGCGAGCGCCAGCGAGAGACTGCGAGAGAAAACGAGCGACAGCGAGCGACAGCGAGGCAGCAAGCGCCAGCGAGCGCCAGCGAGCGACACCGAGACAGCGAGACAGCGAGCGACAGCGAGACAGCGAGCGATAGAGAACGACAGCGAGCGCGAGTGAGCGACAGCGAGGCAGCGCGCGAGAGCGAGCGCCAGCGAGTGACAGCAAGGCAGCGAGCGACAGCGAGCGCTAGCGACCGACAGCGAGCGACAGCGAGGCAGCGAGCGCCAGCAAGACAGCGCGCCAGCGAGCGCCAGCGAGGCAGCTAGCGCCAGCGAGCGCCAGCGAGGCAGCGAGCGCCAGCGAGCGCCAGCGAGCCCCAGCGAGAGACAGCGAGCGTCAGCGAGAGACGGCGAGGCAGCGTGCGCCAGCGAGCGCAAGCGAGGCATCGAGCGACAGCGAGCGCCAGCGAGCGACACCGAGGCAGCGAGCGCCAGCGAGCGACAGCGAGCGCCAGCGAGGCAGCGAGCGACAGCGAGCGACAGCGAGAGACAGGGAGGGACAGAGAGCGACAGCGAGCGACAGCGAGCGACAGCGAGGCAGCGAGACAGCGAGACAGCGAGGCAGCGAGCGCCAGCGAGCGACAGCGAGGCAGCGAGTGCCAGCGAGCGCCAGGGAGGCAGCGAGCGATAGCGAGCGACTGCGAGTGACAGCGAGGCAGGGAGCCACAGCGAGCGACAGCGAGCGACAGCGAGCGACAGCGAGGCAGCGAACGAGAGCGAGCACCAGCGACCGACACCGAGGCAGCGAGCGCCAGCGAGCGCCAGCGAGAGACAGCGAGGCAGCGAGCGACAGTGAGCGACAGCGAGCGACAGCGAGGCAGCGAGACTGCGAGACAGCGAGCGACAGCGAGCGACAGCGAGAGACAGCGACCGACAGCGAGCGACTGCGAGGCAGCGAGCGGCAGCGAGTGACAGCGAGCGACAGCGAGAGACAGCGTGCGTCAGCGAGAGACAGCGAGGCAGCGAGCGCCAGCGAGCGCCAGCGAGCACCAGCGAGGCAGCGAGCGACAGCAAGTGACAGCCAGGCAGCGAGCAATAGCGGGCGACAGCGAGATAGCGAGCGACAGCGAGCGACAGCGAGAGAAAGCGCGGCAGCGAGCGACAGCGAGTGACTGCGAGGCAGCGAGGGACAGCGAGCGATAGCGAGCGACAGCGAGTGAGAGCGACGCAGCGAGTGACAGCGAGCGACAGTGATGCAGCGAGCGAGAGCGAGCGACAGCGCGAGACAGCGAGCGAGAGCGAGCGAGAGCGAGCGCCAGTGAGGCAGCGAGCGCCAGCTAGCGCTAGCGAGCGAGAGCGAGCGGCTCCGAGGCCACGAGCGCCAGCGAGCGCCAGCGGGCGCCGGCGCGACAGCGACCGACAGCGAGGCAGCGTGCGCCAGCGAGCGACAGCAAGGCAGCGAGCGCCAGCGAGCGCAAGCGAGGCATCGAGCGACAGCGAGCGCCAGAGAGCGACACCGAGGCAGCGAGACAGCGAGCGACAGAGAGACAGCGAGCGATAGCGAACGACAGCGAGCGCGAGCGAGCGACAGCGAGGCAGCGAGCGAGAGCGAGCGCCAGCGAGTGACAGCGAGGCAGCGAGCGACAGCGAGCGCTAGCGACCGACAGCGAGCGACAGCGAGGCAGCGAGCACCAGCAAGACAGCGCGCCAGCGAGCGCCAGCGAGGCAGCGAGCGCCAGCGAGCGCCAGCGAGCCCCAGCGAGAGACAGCGAGCGTCAGCGAGAGACGGCGAGGCAGCGTGCGCCAGCGAGCGCAAGCGAGGCATCGAGCGACAGCGAGCGCCAGCGCGAGACAGCGAGGCAGGGAGCGACAGCGAGCGACAGCGAGAGACAGCGAGGCAGCGAGCGACAGTGAGCGACAGCGAGCGACAGCGAGGCAGCGAGACAGCGAGCGACAGCGAGCGACAGCGAGCGACAGCGAGAGACAGCGACCGACAGCGAGCGACTGCGAGGCAGCGAGCGACAGCGAGTGACAGCGAGCGACAGCGAGAGACAGCGTGCGTCAGCGAGAGACAGCGAGGCAGCGAGCGCCAGCGAGCGCCAGCGAGCACCAGCGAGGCAGCGAGCGCTAGCAAGTGACTGCGAGGCAGCGAGCAATAGCGGGCGACAGCAAGACAGCGAGCGACAGCGAGCGACAGCGAGAGACAGCGAGGCAGCGAGCGCTACCGAGCGCCAGCGAGAGACAGCGCGGCAGCGAGCGACAGCGAGTGACTGCGAGGCAGCGAGGGACAGCGAGCGACAGCGAGCCACAGCGAGTGAGAGCGACGCAGCGAGTGACAGCGAGCGACAGTGATGCAGCGAGCGAGAGCGAGCGACAGCGCGAGACAGCGAGCGAGAGCGAGCGACAGCGAGCGCCAGTGAGGCACCGAGCGCCAGCTAGCGCTAGCGAGCGAGAGCGAGCGGCTGCGAGGCCACGAGCGCCAGCGAGCGCCGGCGCGACAGCGACCGACAGCGAGGCAGCGAGCGACAGTGAGCGACAGCGAGGCAGCGAGCGACAGCGAGCGACAGCGAGCGACAGCGAGATACAGCGACCGACAGCGAGCGCCAGCGAGCGAGAGCGAGGCAGCGAGTGATAGCGCGCGACAGCGCGCGCCTGCGAGGTAGCGAGCGCCAGCGTGCGCCAGTGAGCGACAGCGAGAGACAGCGAGCGTCAGCGAGAGACAGCGAGGCAGCGTGCGCCAGCGAGACAGCGAGCGCCACCGAGCGCCAGCGAGAGACAGCGCGGCAGCGAGCGCCAGCGAGCGACCGCGAGACAGCGAGCGCCACCGAGCGCCAGCGAGAGACAGCGCGGCAGCGAGCGCAAGCGTGCGCCAGTGAGCGACAGGGAGAGACAGCGAGCGTCAGCGAGAGACAGCGAGGCAGCATGCGCCAGCGAGCGACAGCAAGGCAGCGAGCGCCAGCGAGCGCAAGCGAGGCATTGAGCGACAGCGAGCGCCAGAGAGCGACACCGAGGCAGCGAGACAGCGAGCGACAGAGAGACAGCGAGCGATAGCGAACGACAGCGAGCGCGAGCGAGCGACAGCGAGGCAGCGAGCGAGAGCGAGCGCCAGCGAGTGACAGCGAGGCAGCGAGCGACAGCGAGCGCTAGCGACCGACAGCGAGCGACAGCGAGGCAGCGAGCGCCAGCAAGACAGCGCGCCAGCGAGCGCCAGCGAGGCAGCGAGCGCCAGCGAGCGCCAGCGAGCCCCAGCGAGAGACAGCGAGCGTCAGCGAGAGACGGCGAGGCAGCGTGCGCCAGCGAGCGCAAGCGAGGCATCGAGCGACAGCGAGCGCCAGCGAGAGACAGCGAGGCAGGGAGCGACAGCGAGCGACAGCGAGAGACAGCGAGGCAGCGAGCGACAGTGAGCGACAGCGAGGGACAGCGAGGCAGCGAGACAGCGAGCGACAGCGAGCGACAGCGAGCGACAGCGAGAGATAGCGACCGACAGCGAGCGACTGCGAGGCAGCGAGCGACAGCGAGTGACAGCGAGCGACAGCGAGAGACAGCGAGGCATCGAGCGACAGCGAGCGCCAGTGAGCGACACTGAGGCAGCGAGCGACAGCGAGCGACAGCGAGTGACTGCGAGGCAGCGAGGGACAGCGAGCGACAGCGAGCGACAGCGAGTGAGAGCGACGCAGCGAGTGACAGCGAGCGACAGTGATGCAGCGAGCGAGAGCGAGCGACAGCGCGAGACAGCGAGCGAGAGCGAGCGACAGCGAGCGCCAGTGAGGCACCGAGCGCCAGCTAGCGCTAGCGAGCGAGAGCGAGCGGCTGCGAGGCCACGAGCGCCAGCGAGCGCCAGCGAGCGCCGGCGCGACAGCGACCGACAGCGAGGCAGCGAGCGACAGTGAGCGACAGCGAGGCAGCGAGCGACAGCGAGCGACAGCGAGCGACAGCGAGATACAGCGACCGACAGCGAGCGCCAGCGAGCGAGAGCGAGGCAGCGAGTGATAGCGCGCGACAGCGCGCGCCTGCGAGGTAGCGAGCGCCAGCGTGCGCCAGTGAGCGCCAGCGAGAGACAGCGAGCGTCAGCGAGAGACGGCGAGGCAGCGTGCGCCAGCGAGCGCAAGCGAGGCATCGAGCGACAGCGAGCGCCAGCGAGCGACACCGAGGCAGCGAGCGCCAGCGAGCGCCAGCGAGCGACAGCGAGAGACAGGGAGGGACAGAGAGCGCCAGCGAGCGACAGCGAGCGACAGCGAGGCAGCGAGACAGCGAGACAGCGAGGCAGCAAGCGCCAGCGAGCGACAGCGAGGCAGCGAGTGCCAGCGAGCGCCAGGGAGGCAGCGAGCGATAGCGAGCGACAGCGAGTGACAGCGAGAGACAGCGCGGCAGCGAGCGACAGCGAGTGACTGCGAGGCAGCGAGGGACAGCGAGCGATAGCGAGCGACAGCGAGTGAGAGCGACGCAGCGAGAGACAGCGAGCGACAGTGATGCAGCGAGCGAGAGCGAGCGACAGCGCGAGACAGCGAGCAAGAGCGAGCGAGAGCGAGCGCCAGTGAGGCAGCGAGCGCCAGCTAGCGCTAGCGAGCGAGAGCGAGCGGCTGCGAGGCCACGAGCGCCAGCGAGCGCCGGCGAGCGCCGGCGCGACAGCGACCGACAGCGAGGCAGCGAGCGACAGTGAGCGACAGCGAGCGACAGCGAGCGACAGCGAGCGACAGCGAGATACAGCGACCGACAGCGCGCGCCAGCGAGCGAGAGCGAGGCAGCGAGTGATAGCGCGCGACAGCGTGCGCCTGCGAGGCAGCGAGCGCCAGCGTGCGCCAGTGAGCGACAGCGAGAGACAGCGAGCGTCAGCGAGAGACAGCGAGGCAGCGTGCGCCAGCGAGACAGCGAGCGCCACCGAGCGCCAGTGAGAGACAGCGCGGCAGCGAGCGCCAGCGTGCGCCAGTGAGCGACAGGGAGAGACAGCGAGCGTCAGCGAGAGACAGCGAGGCAGCATGCGCCAGCGAGCGACAGCAAGGCAGCGAGCGCCAGCGAGCGCAAGCGAGGCATCGAGCGACAGCGAGCGCCAGAGAGCGACACCGAGGCAGCGAGACAGCGAGCGACAGAGAGACAGCGAGCGATAGCGAACGACAGCGAGCGCGAGCAAGCGACAGCGTGGCAGCGAGCGATAGCGAGCAACAGCGAGAGACAGCGAGAGACAGCGAGCGACAGCGAGGCAGCGAGGCAGCGAGCGACAGCGAGCGCCCGCGAGCGTCAGCGAGGCATCGAGCGAGAGTGAGCGCCAGCGACCGACATCGAGGCAGCGAGCGCCAGCGAGCGTCAGCGAGAGACAGCGAGGCAGCGAGCGACAGCGAGCGACAGCGAGGCAGCGAGCGCCAGCGAGCGCCAGCGAGCCCCAGCGAGAGACAGCGAGCGTCAGCGAGAGACGGCGAGGCAGCGTGCGCCAGCGAGCGCAAGCGAGGCATCGAGCGACAGCGAGCGCCAGCGAGCGACACCGAGGCAGCGAGCGCCAGCGAGCGCCAGCGAGCGACAGCGAGGCAGCGAGCGACAGCGAGCGACAGCGAGAGACAGGGAGGGACAGAGAGCGACAGCGAGCGACAGCGAGCGACAGCGAGGCAGCGAGACAGCGAGACAGCGAGGCAGCGAGCGCCAGCGAGCGACAGCGAGGCAGCGAGTGCCAGCGAGCGCCAGGGAGGCAGCGAGCGATAGCGAGCGACAGCGAGTGACAGCGAGGCAGGGAGCAACAGCGAGCGACAGCGAGCGACAGCGAGGCAGCGAGCGAGAGCAAGCGACAGCGAGCGACAGCGAGAGACAGCGACCGACAGCGAGCGACTGCGAGGCAGCGAGCGACAGCGAGTGACAGCGAGCAACAGCGAGAGACAGCGTGCGTCAGCGAGAGACAGCGAGGCAGCGAGCGCCAGCGAGCGCCAGCGAGCACCAGCGAGGCAGCGAGCGACAGCAAGTGACAGCGAGGCAGCGAGCAATAGCGGGCGACAGCGAGATAGCGAGCGACAGCGAGCGACAGCGAGAGACAGCGAGGCAGCGAGCGACAGCGAGTGACTGCGAGGCAGCGAGGGACAGCGAGCGATAGCGAGCGACAGCGAGTGAGAGCGACGCAGCGAGTGACAGCGAGCAACAGTGATGCAGCGAGCGAGAGCGAGCGACAGCGCGAGACAGCGAGCGAGAGCGAGCGAGAGCGAGCGCCAGTGAGGCAGCGAGCGCCAGCTAGCGCTAGCGAGCGAGAGCGAGCGGCTCCGAGGCCACGAGCGCCAGCGAGCGCCAGCGAGCGCCGGCGCGACAGCGACCGACAGCGAGGCAGCGAGCGACAGTGAGCGACAGCGAGACAGCGAGCGACAGCGAGATACAGCGAGCGACAGCGAGATACAGCGACAGACAGCGACAGACAGCGCGCGCCAGCGAGCGAGAGCGAGGCAGCGAGTGATAGCGCACGACAGCGTGCGCCTGCGAGGCAGCGAGCGCCAGCGTGCGCCAGTGAGCGACAGCGAGAGACAGCGAGCGTCAGCGAGAGACAGCGAGGCAGCGTGCGCCAGCGAGACAGCGAGCGCCACCGAGCGCCAGCGAGAGACAGCGCGGCAGCGAGCGCCAGCGTGCGCCAGTGAGCGACAGGGAGAGACAGCGAGCGTCAGCGAGAGACAGCGAGGCAGCATGCGCCAGCGAGCGACAGCAAGGCAGCGAGCGCCAGCGAGCGCAAGCGAGGCATCGAGCGACAGCGAGCGCCAGAGAGCGACACCGAGGCAGCGAGACAGCGAGCGCCAGCAAGACAGCGCGCCAGCGAGCGCCAGCGAGGCAGCGAGCGCCAGCGAGCGCCAGCGAGCCCCAGCGAGAGACAGCGAGCGTCAGCGAGAGACGGCGAGGCAGCGTGCGCCAGCGAGCGCAAGCGAGGCATCGAGCGACAGCGAGCGCCAGCGAGAGACAGCGAGGCAGGGAGCGACAGCGAGCGACAGCGAGAGACAGCGAGGCAGCGAGCGACAGTGAGCGACAGCGAGCGACAGCGAGGCAGCGAGACAGCGAGCGACAGCGAGCGACAGCGAGCGACAGCGAGAGATAGCGACCGACAGCGAGCGACTGCGAGGCAGCGAGCGACAGCGAGTGACAGCGAGCGACAGCGAGAGACAGCGAGGCATCGAGCGACAGCGAGCGCCAGTGAGCGACACTGAGGCAGCGAGCGACAGCGAGCGACAGCGAGTGACTGCGAGGCAGCGAGGGACAGCGAGCGACAGCGAGCGACAGCGAGTGAGAGCGACGCAGCGAGTGACAGCGAGCGACAGTGATGCAGCGAGCGAGAGCGAGCGACAGCGCGAGACAGCGAGCGAGAGCGAGCGACAGCGAGCGCCAGTGAGGCACCGAGCGCCAGCTAGCGCTAGCGAGCGAGAGCGAGCGGCTGCGAGGCCACGAGCGCCAGCGAGCGCCAGCGAGCGCCGGCGCGACAGCGACCGACAGCGAGGCAGCGAGCGACAGTGAGCGACAGCGAGGCAGCGAGCGACAGCGAGCGACAGCGAGCGACAGCGAGATACAGCGACCGACAGCGAGCGCCAGCGAGCGAGAGCGAGGCAGCGAGTGATAGCGTGCGACAGCGCGCGCCTGCGAGGTAGCGAGCGCCAGCGTGCGCCAGTGAGCGACAGCGAGAGACAGCGAGCGTCAGCGAGAGACAGCGAGGCAGCGTGCGCCAGCGAGACAGCGAGCGCCACCGAGCGCCAGCGAGAGACAGCGAGCGTCAGCGAGAGACGGCGAGGCAGCGTGCGCCAGGGAGCGCAAGCGAGGCATCGAGCGAATGCGAGCACCAGCGACCGACACCGAGGCAGCGTGCGCCAGCGAGCGCCAGCGAGAGACAGCGAGGCAGCGAGCGACAGTGAGCGACAGCGAGCCACAGCGAGGCAGCGAGACTGCGAGACAGCGAGCGACAGCGAGCGACAGCGAGAGACAGCGAGCGACAGCGAGCGACTGCGAGGCAGCGAGCGACAGCGAGTGACAGCGAGGCAGCGAGCAATAGCGGGCGACAGCGAGATAGCGAGCGACAGCGAGCGACAGCGAGAGACAGCGCGGCAGCGAGCGACAGCGAGTGACTGCGAGGCAGCGAGGGACAGCGAGCGATAGCGAGCGACAGCGAGTGAGAGCGACGCAGCGAGTGACAGCGAGCTACAGTGATGCAGCGAGCGAGAGCGAGCGACAGCGCGAGACAGCGAGCGAGAGTGAGCGAGAGCGAGCGCCAGTGAGGCAGCGAGCGCCAGCTAGCGCTAGCGAGCGAGAGCGAGCGGCTCCGAGGCCACGAGCGCCAGCGAGCGCCAGCGAGCGCCGGCGCGACAGCGACCGACAGCGAGGCAGCGAGCGACAGTGAGCGACAGCGAGACAGCGAGCGACAGCGAGCGACAGCGAGCGACAGCGAGATACAGCGACCGACAGCGCGCGCCAGCGAGCGAGAGCGAGGCAGCGAGTGATAGCGCGCGACAGCGTGCGCCTGCGAGGCAGCGAGCGCCAGCGTGCGCCAGTGAGCGACAGCGAGAGACAGCGAGCGTCAGCGAGAGACAGCGAGGCAGCGTGCGCCTGCGAGGCAGCGAGCGCCAGCGTGCGCCAGTGAGCGACAGGGAGAGACAGCGAGCGTCAGCGAGAGACAGCGAGGCAGCATGCGCCAGCGAGCGACAGCAAGGCAGCGAGCGCCAGCGAGCGCAAGCGAGGCATCGAGCGACAGCGAGCGCCAGAGAGCGACACCGAGGCAGCGAGACAGCGAGCGACAGAGAGACAGCGAGCGATAGCGAACGACAGCGAGCGCGAGCGAGCGACAGCGAGGCAGCGAGCGAGAGCGAGCGCCAGCGAGTGACAGCGAGGCAGCGAGCGACAGCGAGCGCTAGCGACCGACAGCGAGCGACAGCGAGGCAGCGAGCGCCAGCAAGACAGCGCGCCAGCGAGCGCCAGCGAGGCAGCGAGCGCCAGCGAGCGCCAGCGAGCCCCAGCGAGGCATCGAGCGACAGCGAGCGCCAGCGCGAGACAGCGAGGCAGGGAGCGACAGCGAGCGACAGCGAGAGACAGCGAGGCAGCGAGCGACAGTGAGCGACAGCGAGCGACAGCGAGGCAGCGAGACAGCGAGCGACAGCGAGCGACAGCGAGCGACAGCGAGAGACAGCGACCGACAGCGAGCGACTGCGAGGCAGCGAGCGACAGCGAGTGACAGCGAGCGACAGCGAGAGACAGCGTGCGTCAGCGAGAGACAGCGAGGCAGCGAGCGCCAGCGAGCGCCAGCGAGCACCAGCGAGGCAGCGAGCGCTAGCAAGTGACTGCGAGGCAGCGAGCAATAGCGGGCGACAGCAAGACAGCGAGCGACAGCGAGCGACAGCGAGAGACAGCGAGGCAGCGAGCGCTACCGAGCGCCAGCGAGAGACAGCGCGGCAGCGAGCGACAGCGAGTGACTGCGAGGCAGCGAGGGACAGCGAGCGACAGCGAGCCACAGCGAGTGAGAGCGACGCAGCGAGTGACAGCGAGTGACAGTGATGCAGCGAGCGAGAGCGAGCGACAGCGCGAGACAGCGAGCGAGAGCGAGCGACAGCGAGCGCCAGTGAGGCACCGAGCGCCAGCTAGCGCTAGCGAGCGAGAGCGAGCGGCTGCGAGGCCACGAGCGCCAGCGAGCGCCGGCGCGACAGCGACCGACAGCGAGGCAGCGAGCGACAGTGAGCGACAGCGAGACAGCGAGCGACAGCGAGCGACAGCGAGCGACAGCGAGATACAGCGACCGACAGCGAGCGCCAGCGAGCGAGAGCGAGGCAGCGAGTGATAGCGCGCGACAGCGCGCGCCTGCGAGGTAGCGAGCGACAGTGAGCGACAGCGAGCGACAGCGAGATACAGCGACCGACAGCGTGCGCCAGTGAGCGACAGCGAGAGACAGCGAGCGTCAGCGAGAGACAGCGAGGCAGCGTGCACCAGCGAGACAGCGAGCGCCACCGAGCGCCAGCGAGAGACAGCGCGGCAGCGAGCGCCAGCGAGCGACCGCGAGACAGCGAGCGCCACCGAGCGCCAGCGAGAGACAGCGCGGCAGCGAGCGCAAGCGTGCGCCAGTGAGCGACAGGGAGAGACAGCGAGCGTCAGCGAGGCATCGAGCGACAGCGAGCGCCAGAGAGCGACACCGAGGCAGCGAGACAGCGAGCGACAGAGAGACAGCGAGCGATAGCGAACGACAGCGAGCGCGAGCGAGCGACAGCGAGGCAGCGAGCGAGAGCGAGCGCCAGCGAGTGACAGCGAGGCAGCGAGCGACAGCGAGCGCTAGCGACCGACAGCGAGCGACAGCGAGGCAGCGAGCGCCAGCAAGACAGCGCGCCAGCGAGCGCCAGCGAGCCCCAGCGAGAGACAGCGAGCGTCAGCGAGAGACGGCGAGGCAGCGTGCGCCAGCGAGCGCAAGCGAGGCATCGAGCGACAGCGAGCGCCAGCGAGAGACAGCGAGGCAGGGAGCGACAGCGAGCGACAGCGAGAGACAGCGAGGCAGCGAGCGACAGTGAGCGACAGCGAGGGACAGCGAGGCAGCGAGACAGCGAGCGACAGCGAGCGACAGCGAGCGACAGCGAGAGATAGCGACCGATAGCGAGCGACTGCGAGGCAGCGAGCGACAGCGAGTGACAGCGAGCGACAGCGATAGACAGCGAGGCATCGAGCGACAGCGAGCGCCAGTGAGCGACACTGAGGCAGCGAGCGACAGCGAGCGACAGCGAGCGAGAGTGAGGCAGCGAGCGACAGCGAGCGACGGCGAGAGACAGCGACGGACAGAGAGCGACAGCGAGCGACAGCGAGCGACAGCGAGGCAGCGAGCGGCAGCGAGCGACAGCGATAGACAGCGAGAGACAGTGAGCGTCAGCGAGAGACAGCGAGGCAGCGTGCGCCAGCGAGCGAGAGCGAGCGCCAGCGACCGACATCTAGGCAGCGAGCTCTAGCGAGCGCCAGCGAGAGACAGCGAGGCAGCGAGCGACAGTGAGCGACAGCGAGCGACAGCGAGGCAGCGAGACAGCGAGACAGCGAGCGACAGCGAGCGACAGTGAGCGACAGCGTGGCAGCGAGCGATAGCGAGCGACAGCGAGAGACAGCGAGAGACAGCGAGCGACAGCGAGGCAGCGAGGCAGCGAGCGAGAGCGAGCGCCCGCGAGCGTCAGCGAGGCATCGAGCGAGAGTGAGCGCCAGCGACCGACATCGAGGCAGCGAGCGCCAGCGAGCGTCAGCGAGAGACAGCGAGGCAGCGAGCGACAGCGAGCGACAGCGAGCGACAGCGTGGCAGCGAGCGATAGCGAGCGACAGCGAGAGACAGCGAGAGACAGCGAGCGACAGCGAGGCAGCAAGGCAGCGAGCGATAGCGAGCGCTGGCGAGCGTCAGCGAGGCATCGAGCGCTAGCGAGCGTCAGCGAGCGCCAGCGAGCGCCAGCGAGGCAGCGAGCGACAGCGAGCGACAGCGAGCGTGAGCGAGAGAGCGAGTGACAGCGTGCGACAGCGAGGCAGCGAGCGACAGCGAGGGACAGCGCAGCAGCGAGCGACAGCGAGCGACAGCGAGGCAGCGAGCGACAGCGAGCGACAGCGAGACAGCGAGACAGCGAGCGCCAGCGAGCGTCAGCGAACGTCAGCGAGGCAGCGAGTGACAGCGAGTGACAGCGAGCGACAGCGGCCGACACCGATGCAGCGAGCGCCAGCAAGACAGCGCGCCAGCGAGCTCCAGCGAGCGCCAGTGAGAGACCGCGAGCGTCAGCGAGAGACAGCGAAGCAGCGTGCGCCAGCGAGAGACAGCGAGGCAGCGAGCGCCAGCGAGCGCCAGCGAGACACAGCGAGCGACAGCGAGGGACAGCGAGCGACAGCGAGGCAGCGAGCGACAGCCAGCGACAGCGAGCGACAGCGAGACAGCGAGACAGCCAGCGCCAGCGAGACAGTGAGCGATAGCGAGCGCCAGCGAGCGCCAGCGAGGCAGCGAGCGCCAGCGAGCGACAGCGAGCGCCAGCGAGAGACTGCGAGAGAAAACGAGCGACAGCGAGCGACAGCGAGGCAGCAAGTGCCAGCGAGCGCCAGCGAGCGACACCGAGACAGCGAGACAGCGAGCGACAGCGAGACAGCGAGCGATAGAGAACGACAGCGAGCGCGAGTGAGCGACAGCGAGGCAGCGCGCGAGAGCGAGCGCCAGCGAGTGACAGCAAGGCAGCGAGCGACAGCGAGCGCTAGCGACCGACAGCGAGCGACAGCGAGGCAGCGAGCGCCAGCAAGACAGCGCGCCAGCGAGCGCCAGCGAGGCAGCTAGCGCCAGCGAGCGCCAGCGAGGCAGCGAGCGCCAGCGAGCGCCAGCGAGCCCCAGCGAGAGACAGCGAGCGTCAGCGAGAGACGGCGAGGCAGCGTGCGCCAGCGAGCGCAAGCGAGGCATCGAGCGACAGCGAGCGCCAGCGAGCGACACCGAGGCAGCGAGCGCCAGCGAGCGACAGCGAGCGCCAGCGAGGCAGCGAGCGACAGCGAGCGACAGCGAGAGACAGGGAGGGACAGAGAGCGACAGCGAGCGACAGCGAGCGACAGCGAGGCAGCGAGACAGCGAGACAGCGAGGCAGCGAGCGCCAGCGAGCGACAGCGAGGCAGCGAGTGCCAGCGAGCGCCAGGGAGGCAGCGAGCGATAGCGAGCGACTGCGAGTGACAGCGAGGCAGGGAGCCACAGCGAGCGACAGCGAGCGACAGCGAGCGACAGCGAGGCAGCGAACGAGAGCGAGCACCAGCGACCGACACCGAGGCAGCGAGCGCCAGCGAGCGCCAGCGAGAGACAGCGAGGCAGCGAGCGACAGTGAGCGACAGCGAGCGACAGCGAGGCAGCGAGACTGCGAGACAGCGAGCGACAGCGAGCGACAGCGAGAGACAGCGACCGACAGCGAGCGACTGCGAGGCAGCGAGCGGCAGCGAGTGACAGCGAGCGACAGCGAGAGACAGCGTGCGTCAGCGAGAGACAGCGAGGCAGCGAGCGCCAGCGAGCGCCAGCGAGCACCAGCGAGGCAGCGAGCGACAGCAAGTGACAGCCAGGCAGCGAGCAATAGCGGGCGACAGCGAGATAGCGAGCGACAGCGAGCGACAGCGAGAGAAAGCGCGGCAGCGAGCGACAGCGAGTGACTGCGAGGCAGCGAGGGACAGCGAGCGATAGCGAGCGACAGCGAGTGAGAGCGACGCAGCGAGTGACAGCGAGCGACAGTGATGCAGCGAGCGAGAGCGAGCGACAGCGCGAGACAGCGAGCGAGAGCGAGCGAGAGCGAGCGCCAGTGAGGCAGCGAGCGCCAGCTAGCGCTAGCGAGCGAGAGCGAGCGGCTCCGAGGCCACGAGCGCCAGCGAGCGCCAGCGGGCGCCGGCGCGACAGCGACCGACAGCGAGGCAGCGTGCGCCAGCGAGCGACAGCAAGGCAGCGAGCGCCAGCGAGCGCAAGCGAGGCATCGAGCGACAGCGAGCGCCAGAGAGCGACACCGAGGCAGCGAGACAGCGAGCGACAGAGAGACAGCGAGCGATAGCGAACGACAGCGAGCGCGAGCGAGCGACAGCGAGGCAGCGAGCGAGAGCGAGCGCCAGCGAGTGACAGCGAGGCAGCGAGCGACAGCGAGCGCTAGCGACCGACAGCGAGCGACAGCGAGGCAGCGAGCACCAGCAAGACAGCGCGCCAGCGAGCGCCAGCGAGGCAGCGAGCGCCAGCGAGCGCCAGCGAGCCCCAGCGAGAGACAGCGAGCGTCAGCGAGAGACGGCGAGGCAGCGTGCGCCAGCGAGCGCAAGCGAGGCATCGAGCGACAGCGAGCGCCAGCGCGAGACAGCGAGGCAGGGAGCGACAGCGAGCGACAGCGAGAGACAGCGAGGCAGCGAGCGACAGTGAGCGACAGCGAGCGACAGCGAGGCAGCGAGACAGCGAGCGACAGCGAGCGACAGCGAGCGACAGCGAGAGACAGCGACCGACAGCGAGCGACTGCGAGGCAGCGAGCGACAGCGAGTGACAGCGAGCGACAGCGAGAGACAGCGTGCGTCAGCGAGAGACAGCGAGGCAGCGAGCGCCAGCGAGCGCCAGCGAGCACCAGCGAGGCAGCGAGCGCTAGCAAGTGACTGCGAGGCAGCGAGCAATAGCGGGCGACAGCAAGACAGCGAGCGACAGCGAGCGACAGCGAGAGACAGCGAGGCAGCGAGCGCTACCGAGCGCCAGCGAGAGACAGCGCGGCAGCGAGCGACAGCGAGTGACTGCGAGGCAGCGAGGGACAGCGAGCGACAGCGAGCCACAGCGAGTGAGAGCGACGCAGCGAGTGACAGCGAGCGACAGTGATGCAGCGAGCGAGAGCGAGCGACAGCGCGAGACAGCGAGCGAGAGCGAGCGACAGCGAGCGCCAGTGAGGCACCGAGCGCCAGCTAGCGCTAGCGAGCGAGAGCGAGCGGCTGCGAGGCCACGAGCGCCAGCGAGCGCCGGCGCGACAGCGACCGACAGCGAGGCAGCGAGCGACAGTGAGCGACAGCGAGGCAGCGAGCGACAGCGAGCGACAGCGAGCGACAGCGAGATACAGCGACCGACAGCGAGCGCCAGCGAGCGAGAGCGAGGCAGCGAGTGATAGCGCGCGACAGCGCGCGCCTGCGAGGTAGCGAGCGCCAGCGTGCGCCAGTGAGCGACAGCGAGAGACAGCGAGCGTCAGCGAGAGACAGCGAGGCAGCGTGCGCCAGCGAGACAGCGAGCGCCACCGAGCGCCAGCGAGAGACAGCGCGGCAGCGAGCGCCAGCGAGCGACCGCGAGACAGCGAGCGCCACCGAGCGCCAGCGAGAGACAGCGCGGCAGCGAGCGCAAGCGTGCGCCAGTGAGCGACAGGGAGAGACAGCGAGCGTCAGCGAGAGACAGCGAGGCAGCATGCGCCAGCGAGCGACAGCAAGGCAGCGAGCGCCAGCGAGCGCAAGCGAGGCATTGAGCGACAGCGAGCGCCAGAGAGCGACACCGAGGCAGCGAGACAGCGAGCGACAGAGAGACAGCGAGCGATAGCGAACGACAGCGAGCGCGAGCGAGCGACAGCGAGGCAGCGAGCGAGAGCGAGCGCCAGCGAGTGACAGCGAGGCAGCGAGCGACAGCGAGCGCTAGCGACCGACAGCGAGCGACAGCGAGGCAGCGAGCGCCAGCAAGACAGCGCGCCAGCGAGCGCCAGCGAGGCAGCGAGCGCCAGCGAGCGCCAGCGAGCCCCAGCGAGAGACAGCGAGCGTCAGCGAGAGACGGCGAGGCAGCGTGCGCCAGCGAGCGCAAGCGAGGCATCGAGCGACAGCGAGCGCCAGCGAGAGACAGCGAGGCAGGGAGCGACAGCGAGCGACAGCGAGAGACAGCGAGGCAGCGAGCGACAGTGAGCGACAGCGAGGGACAGCGAGGCAGCGAGACAGCGAGCGACAGCGAGCGACAGCGAGCGACAGCGAGAGATAGCGACCGACAGCGAGCGACTGCGAGGCAGCGAGCGACAGCGAGTGACAGCGAGCGACAGCGAGAGACAGCGAGGCATCGAGCGACAGCGAGCGCCAGTGAGCGACACTGAGGCAGCGAGCGACAGCGAGCGACAGCGAGTGACTGCGAGGCAGCGAGGGACAGCGAGCGACAGCGAGCGACAGCGAGTGAGAGCGACGCAGCGAGTGACAGCGAGCGACAGTGATGCAGCGAGCGAGAGCGAGCGACAGCGCGAGACAGCGAGCGAGAGCGAGCGACAGCGAGCGCCAGTGAGGCACCGAGCGCCAGCTAGCGCTAGCGAGCGAGAGCGAGCGGCTGCGAGGCCACGAGCGCCAGCGAGCGCCAGCGAGCGCCGGCGCGACAGCGACCGACAGCGAGGCAGCGAGCGACAGTGAGCGACAGCGAGGCAGCGAGCGACAGCGAGCGACAGCGAGCGACAGCGAGATACAGCGACCGACAGCGAGCGCCAGCGAGCGAGAGCGAGGCAGCGAGTGATAGCGCGCGACAGCGCGCGCCTGCGAGGTAGCGAGCGCCAGCGTGCGCCAGTGAGCGCCAGCGAGAGACAGCGAGCGTCAGCGAGAGACGGCGAGGCAGCGTGCGCCAGCGAGCGCAAGCGAGGCATCGAGCGACAGCGAGCGCCAGCGAGCGACACCGAGGCAGCGAGCGCCAGCGAGCGCCAGCGAGCGACAGCGAGAGACAGGGAGGGACAGAGAGCGCCAGCGAGCGACAGCGAGCGACAGCGAGGCAGCGAGACAGCGAGACAGCGAGGCAGCAAGCGCCAGCGAGCGACAGCGAGGCAGCGAGTGCCAGCGAGCGCCAGGGAGGCAGCGAGCGATAGCGAGCGACAGCGAGTGACAGCGAGAGACAGCGCGGCAGCGAGCGACAGCGAGTGACTGCGAGGCAGCGAGGGACAGCGAGCGATAGCGAGCGACAGCGAGTGAGAGCGACGCAGCGAGAGACAGCGAGCGACAGTGATGCAGCGAGCGAGAGCGAGCGACAGCGCGAGACAGCGAGCAAGAGCGAGCGAGAGCGAGCGCCAGTGAGGCAGCGAGCGCCAGCTAGCGCTAGCGAGCGAGAGCGAGCGGCTGCGAGGCCACGAGCGCCAGCGAGCGCCGGCGAGCGCCGGCGCGACAGCGACCGACAGCGAGGCAGCGAGCGACAGTGAGCGACAGCGAGCGACAGCGAGCGACAGCGAGATACAGCGACCGACAGCGCGCGCCAGCGAGCGAGAGCGAGGCAGCGAGTGATAGCGCGCGACAGCGTGCGCCTGCGAGGCAGCGAGCGCCAGCGTGCGCCAGTGAGCGACAGCGAGAGACAGCGAGCGTCAGCGAGAGACAGCGAGGCAGCGTGCGCCAGCGAGACAGCGAGCGCCACCGAGCGCCAGTGAGAGACAGCGCGGCAGCGAGCGCCAGCGTGCGCCAGTGAGCGACAGGGAGAGACAGCGAGCGTCAGCGAGAGACAGCGAGGCAGCATGCGCCAGCGAGCGACAGCAAGGCAGCGAGCGCCAGCGAGCGCAAGCGAGGCATCGAGCGACAGCGAGCGCCAGAGAGCGACACCGAGGCAGCGAGACAGCGAGCGACAGAGAGACAGCGAGCGATAGCGAACGACAGCGAGCGCGAGCAAGCGACAGCGAGGCAGCGAGCGAGAGCGAGCGCCAGCGAGTGACAGCGAGGCAGCGAGCGACAGCGAGCGCTAGCGACCGACAGCGAGCGACAGCGAGGCAGCGAGCGCCAGCAAGACAGCGCGCCAGCGAGCGCCAGCGAGGCAGCGAGCGCCAGCGAGCGCCAGCGAGCCCCAGCGAGAGACAGCGAGCGTCAGCGAGAGACGGCGAGGCAGCGTGCGCCAGCGAGCGCAAGCGAGGCATCGAGCGACAGCGAGCGCCAGCGAGAGACAGTGAGGCAGGGAGCGACAGCGACCGACAGCGAGAGACAGCGAGGCAGCGAGCGACAGCGAGCGACAGCGAGAGACAGCGACCGACAGCGAGCGACTGCGAGGCAGCGAGCGACAGCGAGTGACAGCGAGCGACAGCGAGAGACAGCGTGCGTCAGCGAGAGACAGCGAGGCAGCGAGCGCCAGCGAGCGCCAGCGAGCACCAGCGCGGCAGCGAGCGCTAGCAAGTGACTGCGAGGCAGCGAGCAATAGCGGGCGACAGCAAGACAGCGAGCGACAGCGAGCGACAGCGAGAGACAGCGAGGCAGCGAGCGCTACCGAGCGCCAGCGAGAGACAGCGCGGCAGCGAGCGACAGCGAGTGACTGCGAGGCAGCGAGGGACAGCGAGCGACAGTGAGCCACAGCGAGTGAGAGCGACGCAGCGAGTGACAGCGAGCGACAGTGATGCAGCGAGCGAGAGCGAGCGACAGCGCGAGACAGCGAGCGAGAGCGAGCGAGAGCGAGCGCCAGTGAGGCAGCGAGCGCCAGCTAGCGCTAGCGAGCGAGAGCGAGCGGCTCCGAGGCCACGAGCGCCAGCGAGCGCCAGCGAGCGCCGGCGCGACAGCGACCGACAGCGAGGCAGCGAGCGACAGTGAGCGACAGCGAGGCAGCGAGCGACAGCGAGCGACAGTGAGCGACAGCGAGATACAGCGACCGACAGCGAGCGCCAGCGAGCGAGAGCGAGGCAGCGAGTGATAGCGCGCGACAGCGCGCGCCTGCGAGGTAGCGAGCGCCAGCGTGCGCCAGTGAGCGACAGCGAGAGACAGCGAGCGTCAGCGAGAGACAGCGAGGCAGCGTGCGCCAGCGAGACAGCGAGCACCACCGAGCGCCAGCGAGAGACAGCGCGGCAGCGAGCGCCAGCGAGCGACCGCGAGGCAGTGAGGGACAGCGAGCGCCAGCGAGCGACAGCGAGGCAGCGAGCGACAGCGTGCGCCAGTGAGCGACAGCGAGAGACAGCGAGCGTCAGCGAGAGACAGCGAGGCAGCGTGCGCCACCGAGCGACAGCAAGGCAGCGAGCGCCAGCGAGCGCAAGCGAGGCATCGAGCGACAGCGAGCGCCAGAGAGCGACACCGAGGCAGCGAGCGACAGCGAGCGACAGCGAGCGAGAGTGAGGCAGCGAGCGACAGCGAGTGACGGCGAGAGACAGCGACGGACAGAGAGCGACAGCGAGCGACAGCGAGCGACAGCGAGGCAGCGAGCGACAGTGAGCGACAGCGAGCGACAGCGAGGCAGCGAGACAGCGAGACAGCGAGCGACAGCGAGCGACAGTGAGCGACAGCGTGGCAGCGAGCGATAGCGAGCAACAGCGAGAGACAGCGAGAGACAGCGAGCGACAGCGAGGCAGCGAGGCAGCGAGCGACAGCGAGCGCCCGCGAGCGTCAGCGAGGCATCGAGCGAGAGTGAGCGCCAGCGACCGACATCGAGGCAGCGAGCGCCAGCGAGCGTCAGCGAGAGACAGCGAGGCAGCGAGCGACAGCGAGCGACAGCGAGGCAGCGAGCGCCAGCGAGCGCCAGCGAGCCCCAGCGAGAGACAGCGAGCGTCAGCGAGAGACGGCGAGGCAGCGTGCGCCAGCGAGCGCAAGCGAGGCATCGAGCGACAGCGAGCGCCAGCGAGCGACACCGAGGCAGCGAGCGCCAGCGAGCGACAGCGAGCGACAGCGAGGCAGCGAGCGACAGCGAGCGACAGCGAGAGACAGGGAGGGACAGAGAGCGACAGCGAGCGACAGCGAGCGACAGCGAGGCAGCGAGACAGCGAGACAGCGAGGCAGCGAGCGCCAGCGAGCGACAGCGAGGCAGCGAGTGCCAGCGAGCGCTAGGGAGGCAGCGAGCGATAGCGAGCGACAGCGAGTGACAGCGAGGCAGGGAGCAACAGCGAGCGACAGCGAGCGACAGCGAGGCAGCGAGCGAGAGCAAGCGACAGCGAGCGACAGCGAGAGACAGCGACCGACAGCGAGCGACTGCGAGGCAGCGAGCGACAGCGAGTGACAGCGAGCAACAGCGAGAGACAGCGTGCGTCAGCGAGAGACAGCGAGGCAGCGAGCGCCAGCGAGCGCCAGCGAGCACCAGCGAGGCAGCGAGCGACAGCAAGTGACAGCGAGGCAGCGAGCAATAGCGGGCGACAGCGAGATAGCGAGCGACAGCGAGCGACAGCGAGAGACAGCGAGGCAGCGAGCGACAGCGAGTGACTGCGAGGCAGCGAGGGACAGCGAGCGATAGCGAGCGACAGCGAGTGAGAGCGACGCAGCGAGTGACAGCGAGCGACAGTGATGCAGCGAGCGAGAGCGAGCGACAGCGCGAGACAGCGAGCGAGAGCGAGCGAGAGCGAGCGCCAGTGAGGCAGCGAGCGCCAGCTAGCGCTAGCGAGCGAGAGCGAGCGGCTCCGAGGCCACGAGCGCCAGCGAGCGCCAGCGAGCGCCGGCGCGACAGCGACCGACAGCGAGGCAGCGAGCGACAGTGAGCGACAGCGAGACAGCGAGCGACAGCGAGCGACAGCGAGCGACAGCGAGATACAGCGACAGACAGCGACAGACAGCGCGCGCCAGCGAGCGAGAGCGAGGCAGCGAGTGATAGCGCACGACAGCGTGCGCCTGCGAGGCAGCGAGCGCCAGCGTGCGCCAGTGAGCGACAGCGAGAGACAGCGAGCGTCAGCGAGAGACAGCGAGGCAGCGTGCGCCAGCGAGACAGCGAGCGCCACCGAGCGCCAGCGAGAGACAGCGCGGCAGCGAGCGCCAGCGTGCGCCAGTGAGCGACAGGGAGAGACAGCGAGCGTCAGCGAGAGACAGCGAGGCAGCATGCGCCAGCGAGCGACAGCAAGGCAGCGAGCGCCAGCGAGCGCAAGCGAGGCATCGAGCGACAGCGAGCGCCAGAGAGCGACACCGAGGCAGCGAGACAGCGAGCGCCAGCAAGACAGCGCGCCAGCGAGCGCCAGCGAGGCAGCGAGCGCCAGCGAGCGCCAGCGAGCCCCAGCGAGAGACAGCGAGCGTCAGCGAGAGACGGCGAGGCAGCGTGCGCCAGCGAGCGCAAGCGAGGCATCGAGCGACAGCGAGCGCCAGCGAGAGACAGCGAGGCAGGGAGCGACAGCGAGCGACAGCGAGAGACAGCGAGGCAGCGAGCGACAGTGAGCGACAGCGAGCGACAGCGAGGCAGCGAGACAGCGAGCGACAGCGAGCGACAGCGAGCGACAGCGAGAGATAGCGACCGACAGCGAGCAACTGCGAGGCAGCGAGCGACAGCGAGTGACAGCGAGCGACAGCGAGAGACAGCGTGCGTCAGCGAGAGACAGCGAGGCAGCGAGCGCCAGCGAGCGCCAGCGAGCACCAGCGAGGCAGCGAGCGCTAGCAAGTGACTGCGAGGCAGCGAGCAATAGCGGGCGACAGCAAGACAGCGAGCGACAGCGAGCGACAGCGAGAGACAGCGAGGCAGCGAGCGCTACCAAGCGCCAGCGAGAGACAGCGCGGCAGCGAGCGACAGCGAGTGACTGCGAGGCAGCGAGGGACAGCGAGCGACAGCGAGCGACAGCGAGTGAGAGCGACGCAGCGAGTGACAGCGAGCGACAGTGATGCAGCGAGCGAGAGCGAGCGACAGCGCGAGACAGCGAGCGAGAGCGAGCGACAGCGAGCGCCAGTGAGGCACCGAGCGCCAGCTAGCGCTAGCGAGCGAGAGCGAGCGGCTGCGAGGCCACGAGCGCCAGCGAGCGCCAGCGAGCGCCGGCGCGACAGCGACCGACAGCGAGGCAGCGAGCGACAGTGAGCGACAGCGAGGCAGCGAGCGACAGCGAGCGACAGCGAGCGACAGCGAGATACAGCGACCGACAGCGAGCGCCAGCGAGCGAGAGCGAGGCAGCGAGTGATAGCGTGCGACAGCGCGCGCCTGCGAGGTAGCGAGCGCCAGCGTGCGCCAGTGAGCGACAGCGAGAGACAGCGAGCGTCAGCGAGAGACAGCGAGGCAGCGTGCGCCAGCGAGACAGCGAGCGCCACCGAGCGCCAGCGAGAGACAGCGAGCGTCAGCGAGAGACGGCGAGGCAGCGTGCGCCAGGGAGCGCAAGCGAGGCATCGAGCGACAGCGAGCGCCAGCGAGCGACACCGAGGCAGCGAGCGCCAGCGAGCGCCAGCGAGCGACAGCGAGGCAGCGAGCGCCAGCGAGCGACAGCGAGAGACAGGGAGGGACAGAGAGCGCCAGCGAGCGACAGCGAGCGACAGCGAGGCAGCGAGACAGCGAGACAGCGAGGCAGCGAGCGCCAGCGAGCGACAGCGAGGCAGCGAGTGCCAGCTAGCGCCAGGGAGGCAGCGAGCGATAGCGAGCGACAGCGAGTGACAGCGAGGCAGGGAGCAACAGCGAGCGACAGCGAGCGACAGCGAGGCAGCGAGCGAATGCGAGCACCAGCGACCGACACCGAGGCAGCGTGCGCCAGCGAGCGCCAGCGAGAGACAGCGAGGCAGCGAGCGACAGTGAGCGACAGCGAGCCACAGCGAGGCAGCGAGACTGCGAGACAGCGAGCGACAGCGAGCGACAGCGAGAGACAGCGACCGACAGCGAGCGACTGCGAGGCAGCGAGCGACAGCGAGTGACAGCGAGGCAGCGAGCAATAGCGGGCGACAGCGAGATAGCGAGCGACAGCGAGCGACAGCGAGAGACAGCGCGGCAGCGAGCGACAGCGAGTGACTGCGAGGCAGCGAGGGACAGCGAGCGATAGCGAGCGACAGCGAGTGAGAGCGACGCAGCGAGTGACAGCGAGCGACAGTGATGCAGCGAGCGAGAGCGAGCGACAGCGCGAGACAGCGAGCGAGAGCGAGCGAGAGCGAGCGCCAGTGAGGCAGCGAGCGCCAGCTAGCGCTAGCGAGCGAGAGCGAGCGGCTCCGAGGCCACGAGCGCCAGCGAGCGCCAGCGAGCGCCGGCGCGACAGCGACCGACAGCGAGGCAGCGAGCGACAGTGAGCGACAGCGAGACAGCGAGCGACAGCGAGCGACAGCGAGCGACAGCGAGATACAGCGACCGACAGCGCGCGCCAGCGAGCGAGAGCGAGGCAGCGAGTGATAGCGCGCGACAGCGTGCGCCTGCGAGGCAGCGAGCGCCAGCGTGCGCCAGTGAGCGACAGCGAGAGACAGCGAGCGTCAGCGAGAGACAGCGAGGCAGCGTGCGCCTGCGAGGCAGCGAGCGCCAGCGTGCGCCAGTGAGCGACAGGGAGAGACAGCGAGCGTCAGCGAGAGACAGCGAGGCAGCATGCGCCAGCGAGCGACAGCAAGGCAGCGAGCGCCAGCGAGCGCAAGCGAGGCATCGAGCGACAGCGAGCGCCAGAGAGCGACACCGAGGCAGCGAGACAGCGAGCGACAGAGAGACAGCGAGCGATAGCGAACGACAGCGAGCGCGAGCGAGCGACAGCGAGGCAGCGAGCGAGAGCGAGCGCCAGCGAGTGACAGCGAGGCAGCGAGCGACAGCGAGCGCTAGCGACCGACAGCGAGCGACAGCGAGGCAGCGAGCGCCAGCAAGACAGCGCGCCAGCGAGCGCCAGCGAGGCAGCGAGCGCCAGCGAGCGCCAGCGAGCCCCAGCGAGAGACAGCGAGCGTCAGCGAGAGACGGCGAGGCAGCGTGCGCCAGCGAGCGCAAGCGAGGCATCGAGCGACAGCGAGCGCCAGCGAGCGACACCGAGGCAGCGAGCGCCAGCGAGCGACAGCGAGCGACAGCGAGGCAGCGAGCGACAGCGAGCGACAGCGAGAGACAGGGAGGGACAGAGAGCGACAGCGAGCGACAGCGAGCGACAGCGAGGCAGCGAGACAGCGAGACAGCGAGGCAGCGAGCGCCAGCGAGCGACAGCGAGGCAGCGAGTGCCAGCGAGCGCCAGGGAGGCAGCGAGCGATAGCGAGCGACAGCGAGTGACAGCGAGGCAGGGAGCAACAGCGAGCGACAGCGAGCGACAGCGAGGCAGCGAGCGAGAGCAAGCGACAGCGAGCGACAGCGAGAGACAGCGACCGACAGCGAGCGACTGCGAGGCAGCGAGCGACAGCGAGTGACAGCGAGCAACAGCGAGAGACAGCGTGCGTCAGCGAGAGACAGCGAGGCAGCGAGCGCCAGCGAGCGCCAGCGAGCACCAGCGAGGCAGCGAGCGACAGCAAGTGACAGCGAGGCAGCGAGCAATAGCGGGCGACAGCGAGATAGCGAGCGACAGCGAGCGACAGCGAGAGACAGCGAGGCAGCGAGCGACAGCGAGTGACTGCGAGGCAGCGAGGGACAGCGAGCGATAGCGAGCGACAGCGAGTGAGAGCGACGCAGCGAGTGACAGCGAGCGACAGTGATGCAGCGAGCGAGAGCGAGCGACAGCGCGAGACAGCGAGCGAGAGCGAGCGAGAGCGAGCGCCAGTGAGGCAGCGAGCGCCAGCTAGCGCTAGCGAGCGAGAGCGAGCGGCTCCGAGGCCACGAGCGCCAGCGAGCGCCAGCGAGCGCCGGCGCGACAGCGACCGACAGCGAGGCAGCGAGCGACAGTGAGCGACAGCGAGACAGCGAGCGACAGCGAGCGACAGCGAGCGACAGCGAGATACAGCGACAGACAGCGACAGACAGCGCGCGCCAGCGAGCGAGAGCGAGGCAGCGAGTGATAGCGCACGACAGCGTGCGCCTGCGAGGCAGCGAGCGCCAGCGTGCGCCAGTGAGCGACAGCGAGAGACAGCGAGCGTCAGCGAGAGACAGCGAGGCAGCGTGCGCCAGCGAGACAGCGAGCGCCACCGAGCGCCAGCGAGAGACAGCGCGGCAGCGAGCGCCAGCGTGCGCCAGTGAGCGACAGGGAGAGACAGCGAGCGTCAGCGAGAGACAGCGAGGCAGCATGCGCCAGCGAGCGACAGCAAGGCAGCGAGCGCCAGCGAGCGCAAGCGAGGCATCGAGCGACAGCGAGCGCCAGAGAGCGACACCGAGGCAGCGAGACAGCGAGCGCCAGCAAGACAGCGCGCCAGCGAGCGCCAGCGAGGCAGCGAGCGCCAGCGAGCGCCAGCGAGCCCCAGCGAGAGACAGCGAGCGTCAGCGAGAGACGGCGAGGCAGCGTGCGCCAGCGAGCGCAAGCGAGGCATCGAGCGACAGCGAGCGCCAGCGAGAGACAGCGAGGCAGGGAGCGACAGCGAGCGACAGCGAGAGACAGCGAGGCAGCGAGCGACAGTGAGCGACAGCGAGCGACAGCGAGGCAGCGAGACAGCGAGCGACAGCGAGCGACAGCGAGCGACAGCGAGAGATAGCGACCGACAGCGAGCAACTGCGAGGCAGCGAGCGACAGCGAGTGACAGCGAGCGACAGCGAGAGACAGCGTGCGTCAGCGAGAGACAGCGAGGCAGCGAGCGCCAGCGAGCGCCAGCGAGCACCAGCGAGGCAGCGAGCGCTAGCAAGTGACTGCGAGGCAGCGAGCAATAGCGGGCGACAGCAAGACAGCGAGCGACAGCGAGCGACAGCGAGAGACAGCGAGGCAGCGAGCGCTACCAAGCGCCAGCGAGAGACAGCGCGGCAGCGAGCGACAGCGAGTGACTGCGAGGCAGCGAGGGACAGCGAGCGACAGCGAGCGACAGCGAGTGAGAGCGACGCAGCGAGTGACAGCGAGCGACAGTGATGCAGCGAGCGAGAGCGAGCGACAGCGCGAGACAGCGAGCGAGAGCGAGCGACAGCGAGCGCCAGTGAGGCACCGAGCGCCAGCTAGCGCTAGCGAGCGAGAGCGAGCGGCTGCGAGGCCACGAGCGCCAGCGAGCGCCAGCGAGCGCCGGCGCGACAGCGACCGACAGCGAGGCAGCGAGCGACAGTGAGCGACAGCGAGGCAGCGAGCGACAGCGAGCGACAGCGAGCGACAGCGAGATACAGCGACCGACAGCGAGCGCCAGCGAGCGAGAGCGAGGCAGCGAGTGATAGCGTGCGACAGCGCGCGCCTGCGAGGTAGCGAGCGCCAGCGTGCGCCAGTGAGCGACAGCGAGAGACAGCGAGCGTCAGCGAGAGACAGCGAGGCAGCGTGCGCCAGCGAGACAGCGAGCGCCACCGAGCGCCAGCGAGAGACAGCGAGCGTCAGCGAGAGACGGCGAGGCAGCGTGCGCCAGGGAGCGCAAGCGAGGCATCGAGCGACAGCGAGCGCCAGCGAGCGACACCGAGGCAGCGAGCGCCAGCGAGCGACAGCGAGCGACAGCGAGGCAGCGAGCGCCAGCGAGCGACAGCGAGAGACAGGGAGGGACAGAGAGCGACAGCGAGCGACAGCGAGCGACAGCGAGGCAGCGAGACAGCGAGACAGCGAGGCAGCGAGCGCCAGCGAGCGACAGCGAGGCAGCGAGTGCCAGCTAGCGCCAGGGAGGCAGCGAGCGATAGCGAGCGACAGCGAGTGACAGCGAGGCAGGGAGCAACAGCGAGCGACAGCGAGCGACAGCGAGGCAGCGAGCGAATGCGAGCACCAGCGACCGACACCGAGGCAGCGTGCGCCAGCGAGCGCCAGCGAGAGACAGCGAGGCAGCGAGCGACAGTGAGCGACAGCGAGCCACAGCGAGGCAGCGAGACTGCGAGACAGCGAGCGACAGCGAGCGACAGCGAGAGACAGCGACCGACAGCGAGCGACTGCGAGGCAGCGAGCGACAGCGAGTGACAGCGAGGCAGCGAGCAATAGCGGGCGACAGCGAGATAGCGAGCGACAGCGAGCGACAGCGAGAGACAGCGCGGCAGCGAGCGACAGCGAGTGACTGCGAGGCAGCGAGGGACAGCGAGCGATAGCGAGCGACAGCGAGTGAGAGCGACGCAGCGAGTGACAGCGAGCGACAGTGATGCAGCGAGCGAGAGCGAGCGACAGCGCGAGACAGCGAGCGAGAGCGAGCGAGAGCGAGCGCCAGTGAGGCAGCGAGCGCCAGCTAGCGCTAGCGAGCGAGAGCGAGCGGCTCCGAGGCCACGAGCGCCAGCGAGCGCCAGCGAGCGCCGGCGCGACAGCGACCGACAGCGAGGCAGCGAGCGACAGTGAGCGACAGCGAGACAGCGAGCGACAGCGAGCGACAGCGAGCGACAGCGAGATACAGCGACCGACAGCGCGCGCCAGCGAGCGAGAGCGAGGCAGCGAGTGATAGCGCGCGACAGCGTGCGCCTGCGAGGCAGCGAGCGCCAGCGTGCGCCAGTGAGCGACAGCGAGAGACAGCGAGCGTCAGCGAGAGACAGCGAGGCAGCGTGCGCCTGCGAGGCAGCGAGCGCCAGCGTGCGCCAGTGAGCGACAGGGAGAGACAGCGAGCGTCAGCGAGAGACAGCGAGGCAGCATGCGCCAGCGAGCGACAGCAAGGCAGCGAGCGCCAGCGAGCGCAAGCGAGGCATCGAGCGACAGCGAGCGCCAGAGAGCGACACCGAGGCAGCGAGACAGCGAGCGACAGAGAGACAGCGAGCGATAGCGAACGACAGCGAGCGCGAGCGAGCGACAGCGAGGCAGCGAGCGAGAGCGAGCGCCAGCGAGTGACAGCGAGGCAGCGAGCGACAGCGAGCGCTAGCGACCGACAGCGAGCGACAGCGAGGCAGCGAGCGCCAGCAAGACAGCGCGCCAGCGAGCGCCAGCGAGGCAGCGAGCGCCAGCGAGCGCCAGCGAGCCCCAGCGAGAGACAGCGAGCGTCAGCGAGAGACGGCGAGG
This sequence comes from Podargus strigoides, assembly GCA_028020825.1. Classification (NCBI taxonomy): domain Eukaryota; kingdom Metazoa; phylum Chordata; class Aves; order Caprimulgiformes; family Podargidae; genus Podargus; species Podargus strigoides. The sequence continues at coordinate 36,377,761 of CM051662.1, forward strand.
CAGCGTGCGCCAGCGAGCGCAAGCGAGGCATCGAGCGACAGCGAGCGCCAGCGCGAGACAGCGAGGCAGGGAGCGACAGCGAGCGACAGCGAGAGACAGCGAGGCAGCGAGCGACAGTGAGCGACAGCGAGCGACAGCGAGGCAGCGAGACAGCGAGCGACAGCGAGCGACAGCGAGCGACAGCGAGAGACAGCGACCGACAGCGAGCGACTGCGAGGCAGCGAGCGACAGCGAGTGACAGCGAGCGACAGCGAGAGACAGCGTGCGTCAGCGAGAGACAGCGAGGCAGCGAGCGCCAGCGAGCGCCAGCGAGCACCAGCGAGGCAGCGAGCGCTAGCAAGTGACTGCGAGGCAGCGAGCAATAGCGGGCGACAGCAAGACAGCGAGCGACAGCGAGCGACAGCGAGAGACAGCGAGGCAGCGAGCGCTACCGAGCGCCAGCGAGAGACAGCGCGGCAGCGAGCGACAGCGAGTGACTGCGAGGCAGCGAGGGACAGCGAGCGACAGCGAGCCACAGCGAGTGAGAGCGACGCAGCGAGTGACAGCGAGTGACAGTGATGCAGCGAGCGAGAGCGAGCGACAGCGCGAGACAGCGAGCGAGAGCGAGCGACAGCGAGCGCCAGTGAGGCACCGAGCGCCAGCTAGCGCTAGCGAGCGAGAGCGAGCGGCTGCGAGGCCACGAGCGCCAGCGAGCGCCGGCGCGACAGCGACCGACAGCGAGGCAGCGAGCGACAGTGAGCGACAGCGAGCGACAGCGAGCGACAGCGAGATACAGCGACCGACAGCGAGCGCCAGCGAGCGAGAGCGAGGCAGCGAGTGATAGCGCGCGACAGCGCGCGCCTGCGAGGTAGCGAGCGACAGTGAGCGACAGCGAGCGACAGCGAGATACAGCGACCGACAGCGTGCGCCAGTGAGCGACAGCGAGAGACAGCGAGCGTCAGCGAGAGACAGCGAGGCAGCGTGCACCAGCGAGACAGCGAGCGCCACCGAGCGCCAGCGAGAGACAGCGCGGCAGCGAGCGCCAGCGAGCGACCGCGAGACAGCGAGCGCCACCGAGCGCCAGCGAGAGACAGCGCGGCAGCGAGCGCAAGCGTGCGCCAGTGAGCGACAGGGAGAGACAGCGAGCGTCAGCGAGAGACAGCGAGGCAGCATGCGCCAGCGAGCGACAGCAAGGCAGCGAGCGCCAGCGAGCGCAAGCGAGGCATCGAGCGACAGCGAGCGCCAGAGAGCGACACCGAGGCAGCGAGACAGCGAGCGACAGAGAGACAGCGAGCGATAGCGAACGACAGCGAGCGCGAGCGAGCGACAGCGAGGCAGCGAGCGAGAGCGAGCGCCAGCGAGTGACAGCGAGGCAGCGAGCGACAGCGAGCGCTAGCGACCGACAGCGAGCGACAGCGAGGCAGCGAGCGCCAGCAAGACAGCGCGCCAGCGAGCGCCAGCGAGCCCCAGCGAGAGACAGCGAGCGTCAGCGAGAGACGGCGAGGCAGCGTGCGCCAGCGAGCGCAAGCGAGGCATCGAGCGACAGCGAGCGCCAGCGAGAGACAGCGAGGCAGGGAGCGACAGCGAGCGACAGCGAGAGACAGCGAGGCAGCGAGCGACAGTGAGCGACAGCGAGGGACAGCGAGGCAGCGAGACAGCGAGCGACAGCGAGCGACAGCGAGCGACAGCGAGAGATAGCGACCGATAGCGAGCGACTGCGAGGCAGCGAGCGACAGCGAGTGACAGCGAGCGACAGCGATAGACAGCGAGGCATCGAGCGACAGCGAGCGCCAGTGAGCGACACTGAGGCAGCGAGCGACAGCGAGCGACAGCGAGCGAGAGTGAGGCAGCGAGCGACAGCGAGCGACGGCGAGAGACAGCGACGGACAGAGAGCGACAGCGAGCGACAGCGAGCGACAGCGAGGCAGCGAGCGGCAGCGAGCGACAGCGATAGACAGCGAGAGACAGTGAGCGTCAGCGAGAGACAGCGAGGCAGCGTGCGCCAGCGAGCGAGAGCGAGCGCCAGCGACCGACATCTAGGCAGCGAGCTCTAGCGAGCGCCAGCGAGAGACAGCGAGGCAGCGAGCGACAGTGAGCGACAGCGAGCGACAGCGAGGCAGCGAGACAGCGAGACAGCGAGCGACAGCGAGCGACAGTGAGCGACAGCGTGGCAGCGAGCGATAGCGAGCGACAGCGAGAGACAGCGAGAGACAGCGAGCGACAGCGAGGCAGCGAGGCAGCGAGCGAGAGCGAGCGCCCGCGAGCGTCAGCGAGGCATCGAGCGAGAGTGAGCGCCAGCGACCGACATCGAGGCAGCGAGCGCCAGCGAGCGTCAGCGAGAGACAGCGAGGCAGCGAGCGACAGCGAGCGACAGCAAGCGACAGCGTGGCAGCGAGCGATAGCGAGCGACAGCGAGAGACAGCGAGAGACAGCGAGCGACAGCGAGGCAGCAAGGCAGCGAGCGATAGCGAGCGCTGGCGAGCGTCAGCGAGGCATCGAGCGCTAGCGAGCGTCAGCGAGCGCCAGCGAGCGCCAGCGAGGCAGCGAGCGACAGCGAGCGACAGCGAGCGTGAGCGAGAGAGCGAGTGACAGCGTGCGACAGCGAGGCAGCGAGCGACAGCGAGGGACAGCGCAGCAGCGAGCGACAGCGAGCGACAGCGAGGCAGCGAGCGACAGCGAGCGACAGCGAGACAGCGAGACAGCGAGCGCCAGCGAGCGTCAGCGAACGTCAGCGAGGCAGCGAGTGACAGCGAGTGACAGCGAGCGACAGCGGCCGACACCGATGCAGCGAGCGCCAGCAAGACAGCGCGCCAGCGAGCTCCAGCGAGCGCCAGTGAGAGACCGCGAGCGTCAGCGAGAGACAGCGAAGCAGCGTGCGCCAGCGAGACAGCGAGGCAGCGAGCGCCAGCGAGCGCCAGCGAGACACAGCGAGCGACAGCGAGGGACAGCGAGCGACAGCGAGGCAGCGAGCGACAGCCAGCGACAGCGAGCGACAGCGAGACAGCGAGACAGCCAGCGCCAGCGAGACAGTGAGCGATAGCGAGCGCCAGCGAGCGCCAGCGAGGCAGCGAGCGCCAGCGAGCGACAGCGAGCGCCAGCGAGAGACTGCGAGAGAAAACGAGCGACAGCGAGCGACAGCGAGGCAGCAAGCGCCAGCGAGCGCCAGCGAGCGACACCGAGACAGCGAGACAGCGAGCGACAGCGAGACAGCGAGCGATAGAGAACGACAGCGAGCGCGAGTGAGCGACAGCGAGGCAGCGCGCGAGAGCGAGCGCCAGCGAGTGACAGCAAGGCAGCGAGCGACAGCGAGCGCTAGCGACCGACAGCGAGCGACAGCGAGGCAGCGAGCGCCAGCAAGACAGCGCGCCAGCGAGCGCCAGCGAGGCAGCTAGCGCCAGCGAGCGCCAGCGAGGCAGCGAGCGCCAGCGAGCGCCAGCGAGCCCCAGCGAGAGACAGCGAGCGTCAGCGAGAGACGGCGAGGCAGCGTACGCCAGCGAGCGCAAGCGAGGCATCGAGCGACAGCGAGCGCCAGCGAGCGACACCGAGGCAGGGAGCGACAGCGAGCGACAGCGAGCGCCAGCGAGGCAGCGAGCGACAGCGAGCAACAGCGAGAGACAGGGAGGGACAGAGAGCGACAGCGAGCGACAGCGAGCGACAGCGAGGCAGCGAGACAGCGAGACAGCGAGGCAGCGAGCGCCAGCGAGCGACAGCGAGGCAGCGAGTGCCAGCGAGCGCCAGGGAGGCAGCGAGCGATAGCGAGCGACTGCGAGTGACAGCGAGGCAGGGAGCCACAGCGAGCGACAGCGAGCGACAGCGAGCGACAGCGAGGCAGCGAACGAGAGCGAGCACCAGCGACCGACACCGAGGCAGCGAGCGCCAGCGAGCGCCAGCGAGAGACAGCGAGGCAGCGAGCGACAGTGAGCGACAGCGAGCGACAGCGAGGCAGCGAGACTGCGAGACAGCGAGCGACAGCGAGCGACAGCGAGAGACAGCGACCGACAGCGAGCGACTGCGAGGCAGCGAGCGGCAGCGAGTGACAGCGAGCGACAGCGAGAGACAGCGTGCGTCAGCGAGAGACAGCGAGGCAGCGAGCGCCAGCGAGCGCCAGCGAGCACCAGCGAGGCAGCGAGCGACAGCAAGTGACAGCCAGGCAGCGAGCAATAGCGGGCGACAGCGAGATAGCGAGCGACAGCGAGCGACAGCGAGAGAAAGCGCGGCAGCGAGCGACAGCGAGTGACTGCGAGGCAGCGAGGGACAGCGAGCGATAGCGAGCGACAGCGAGTGAGAGCGACGCAGCGAGTGACAGCGAGCGACAGTGATGCAGCGAGCGAGAGCGAGCGACAGCGCGAGACAGCGAGCGAGAGCGAGCGAGAGCGAGCGCCAGTGAGGCAGCGAGCGCCAGCTAGCGCTAGCGAGCGAGAGCGAGCGGCTCCGAGGCCACGAGCGCCAGCGAGCGCCAGCGGGCGCCGGCGCGACAGCGACCGACAGCGAGGCAGCGAGCGACAGTGAGTGACAGCGAGACAGCGAGCGACAGCGAGCGACAGCGAGCGACAGCGAGATACAGCGACCGACAGCGCGCGCCAGCGAGCGAGAGTGAGGCAGCGAGTGATAGCGCGCGACAGCGTGCGCCTGCGAGGCAGCGAGCGCCAGCGTGCGCCAGTGAGCGACAGCGAGAGACAGCGAGCGTCAGCGAGAGACAGCGAGGCAGCGAGACAGCCAGCGCCAGCGAGACAGTGAGCGATAGCGAGCGCCAGCGAGCGCCAGCGAGGCAGCGAGCGCCAGCGAGCGCCAGCGAGTGACAGCGACCGACACCGAGGCAGCGAGCACCAGCGAGAGACAGCGAGGCAGCGAGCGACAGCGAGCGCCAGCGAGAGACTGCGAGAGAAAACGAGCGACAGCGAGCGATAGCGAGAGACAGCGAGCGACAGTGAGCGACAGCGAGCGACACCGAGACAGCGAGACAGCGAGCGACAGCGAGACAGCGAGCGATAGCGAACGACAGCGAGCGCGAGCGAGCGACAGCGAGGCAGCGAGCGAGCACGAGCGCCAGCTAGCGCTAGCGAGCGAGATCGAGCGGCTGCGAGGCCACGAGCGCCAGCGAGCGGCAGCGATCGCCGGCGCGACAGCGACCGACAGCGAGGCAGCGAGCGACAGTGAGCGACAGCGAGACAGCGAGCGATAGCGAGCGACAGCGAGCGACAGCGAGCGACAGCGAACGAGAGCGAGGCAGCGAGTGATAGCGCGCGACAGCGTGCGCCTGCGAGGCAGCGAGCGCCAGCGTGCTCCAGTGAGCGACAGCGAGAGACAGCGAGCGTCAGTGAGAGACAGCGAGGCAGCGTGCGCCAGCGAGACAGCGAGCGCCACCGAGCGCCAGCGAGAGACAGCGCGGCAGCGAGCGCCAGCGAGCGACCGCGAGGCAGCGAGGGACAGCGAGCGCCAGCGAGCGACAGCGAGGCAGCGAGCGCCAGCGTGCGCCAGTGAGCGACAGCGAGAGACAGCGAGCGTCAGCGAGAGACAGTGAGGCAGCGTGCGCCAGCGAGCGACAGCAAGGCAGCGAGCGCCAGCGAGCGCAAGCGAGGCATCGAGCGACAGCGAGCGCCAGAGAGCGACACCGAGGCAGCGAGCGAAAGCGAGCGACAGCGAGCGAGAGTGAGGCAGCGAGCAACAGCGAGCGACGGCGAGAGACAGCGACGGACAGAGAGCGACAGCGAGCGACAGCGAGCGACAGCGAGGCAGCGAGCGACAGCGAGCGACAGCGATAGACAGCGAGAGACAGTGAGCGTCAGCTAGAGACAGCTAGGAAGCGTGCGCCAGCGAGCGACAGCGAGGCAGCGAGTGCCAGCGAGCGCCAGCGAGGCAGCGAGCGATAGCGAGCGACAGCGAGCGACAGCGAGGCAGCGAGCGAGAGCGAGCGCCAGCGACCGACATCTAGGCAGCGAGCGCTAGCGATCGCCAGCGAGAGACAGCGAGGCAGCGGGCGACAGTGAGCGACAGCGAGCGACAGCGAGGCAGCGAGACAGCGAGACAGAGAGCGACAGCGAGCGACAGCGAGCGACAGCGTGGCAGCGAGCGATAGCGAGCGACAGCGAGAGACAGCGAGCGACAGCGAGCGACAGCGAGGCAGCGAGGCAGCGAGCGACAGCGAGCGCCCGCGAGCGTCAGCGCGGCATCGAGCGAGAGCGAGCGCCAGCGACCGACATCGAGGCAGCGAGTGCCAGCGAGCGCCAGCGAGAGACAGCGAGGCAGCGAGCGACAGTGACCGACAGCGAGCGACAGCGAGGCAGCGAGACAGCGAGACAGCGAGCGACAGCGAGCGACAGCGAGCCACAGCGTGGCAGCGAGCGATAGCGAGCGACAGCGAGAGACAGCGAGAGACAGCGAGCGTCAGCGAGAGACGGCGAGGCAGCGAGCGATAGCGAGCGCTGGCGAGCGTCAGCGAGGCATCGAGCGCTAGCGAGCGCCAGCGAGCGTCAGCGAGCGTCAGCGAGGCAGTGAGCGCCAGCGAGCGCCAGCGAGCGCCAGCGAGGCAGCGAGCGCCAGCGTGCGCCAGTGAGCGACAGCTAGAGACAGCGAGCGTCAGCGTGAGACAGCGAGGCAGCGTGCGCCAGCGAGCGCAAGCGAGGCATCGAGCGACAGCGAGCTCCAGCGAGCGAGAGCGAGGCATCGTGCGCCAGCGAGCGACAGCGAGGCAGCGAGTGCCAGCGAGCGCCAGGGAGGCAGCGAGCGATAGCGAGCGACAGCGAGTGACAGCGAGGCAGGGAGCGACAGCGAGCGACAGCGAGAGACAGCGAGGCAGCGAGCGACAGTGAGCGACAGCGAGCGACAGCGAGGCAGCGAGACAGCGAGCGACAGCGAGCGACAGCGAGCGACAGCGAGAGACAGCGACCGACAGCGAGCGACTGCGAGGCAGCGAGCGACTACGAGTGACAGCGAGCGACAGCGAGAGACAGCGTGCGTCAGCGAGAGACAGCGAGGCAGCGAGCGCCAGCGAGCGCCAGCGAGCACCAGCGAGGCAGCGAGCGCTAGCAAGTGACAGCGAGGCAGCGAGCAATAGCGGGCGACAGCAAGACAGCGAGCGACAGCGAGCGACAGCGAGAGACAGCGAGGCAGCGAGCGCTACCGAGCGCCAGCGAGAGACAGCGCGGCAGCGAGCGACAGCGAGTGACTGCGAGGCAGCGAGGGACAGCGAGCGACAGCGAGCGACAGCGAGTGAGAGCGACGCAGCGAGTGACAGCGAGCGACAGTGATGCAGCGAGCGAGAGCGAGCGACAGCGCGAGACAGCGAGCGAGAGCGAGCGACAGCGAGCACCAGTGAGGCACCGAGCGCCAGCTAGCGCTAGCGAGCGAGAGCGAGCGGCTGCGAGGCCACGAGCGCCAGCGAGCGCCAGCGAGCGCCGGCGCGACAGCGACCGACAGCGAGGCAGCGAGCGACAGTGAGCGACAGCGAGGCAGCGAGCGACAGCGAGCGACAGCGAGCGACAGCGAGATACAGCGACCGACAGCGAGCGCCAGCGAGCGAGAGCGAGGCAGCGAGTGATAGCGCGCGACAGCGCGCGCCTGCGTGGCAGCGAGCGCCAGTGTGCGCCAGTGAGCGACAGCGAGAGACAGCGAGCGTCAGCGAGAGACAGCGCGGCAGCAAGCGCCAGCGAGCGACCGCGAGGCAGTGAGGGACTGCGAGCACCAGCGAGCGACAGCGAGGCAGCGAGCGCCAGCGTGCGCCAGTGAGCGATAGCGAGAGACAGCGAGCGTCAGCGAGAGACAGCGAGGCAGCGTGCGCCACCGAGCGACAGCAAGGCAGCGAGCGCCAGCGAGCGCAAGCGAGGCATCGAGCGACAGCGAGCGCCAGAGAGCGACACCGAGGCAGCGAGCGACAGCGAGCGACAGCGAGCGACAGCGAGGCAGCGAGCGGCAGCGAGCGACAGCGATAGACAGCGAGAGACAGTGAGCGTCAGCGAGAGACAGCGAGGCCGCGTGCGACAGCGAGCGACAGCGAGGCTGCGAGTGCCAGCGAGCGCCAGCGAGGCAGCGAGCGATAGCGAGCGACAGCGAGCGACAGCGAGGCAGCGAGCGAGAGCGAGCGCCAGCGACCGACATCTAGGCAGCGAGCGCTAGCGAGCGCCAGCGAGAGACAGCGAGGCAGCGAGCGACAGTGACCGACAGCGAGCGACAGCGAGGCAGCGAGACAGCGAGACAGCGAGCGACAGCGAGCGACAGCAAGCGACAGCGTGGCAGCGAGCGATAGCGAGCGACAGCGAGAGACAGCGAGAGACAGCGAGCGACAGCGAGGCAGCAAGGCAACGAGCGATAGCGAGCGCTGGCGAGCGTCAGCGAGGCATCGAGCGCTAGCGAGCGCCGGCGAGCGCCAGCGAGCGCCAGCGAGGCAGCGAGCGCCAGCGTGCGCCAGTGAGCGACAGCGAGAGACAGCGAGCGTCAGCGAGAGACAGCGAGGCAGCGTGCGCCAGCGAGCGCAAGCGAGGCATCGAGCGACAGCGAGCTCTAGCGAGCGAGAGCGAGGCAGCGTGCGCCAGGGAGCGACAGCGAGGCAGCGAGACAGCGAGCGCCAGCGAGCGTCAGCGAGCGTCAGCGAGGCAGCGAGCGACAGCGAGTGACAGCGCGCCAGCGATCGGCAGCGAGCGACAGCGACCGACAGAGACCGACACTGAGGCAGCGAGCGCCAGCAAGACAGCGCGCCAGCGAGCGCCAGCGAGCGCCAGCGAGAGACCGCGAGCGTCAGCGAGAGACAGAGAAGCAGCGTGCGCCAGCGAGAGACAGCGAGGCAGCGAGCGCCAGCGAGCGCCAGCGAGAGACAGCGAGCGACAGCGATGGACAGCGAGCGACAGCGAGCGACAGCGAGGCAGCGAGCGACAGCGAGCGACAGCGAGAGACAGCGAGAGACAGCGAGACAGCCAGCGCCAGCGAGACAGTGAGCGATAGCGTGCGCCAGCGAGCGACAGCGAGGCAGCGAGCGCCTGCGAGTGACTGCGAGGCAGCGAGCGCCAGCGAGCGCCAGCGAGCGCCAGCGAGCCACAGCGAGGCAGCAAGCGCCAGCGAGCGCCAGCGAGAGACTGCGAGCGACCACGAGGCAGCGAGGGACAGCGAGCGACAGCGAGCGACGGCGAGGCAGCGAGCGAAAGCGAGCGACGGCGAGGCAGCGAGCGACAGCGAGTGACAGCGTGCGTCAGCGAGAGACAGCGAGGCAGCGAGCGCCAGCGAGCGCCAGCGAGCACCAGCGAGGCAGCGAGCGACAGCAAGTGACAGCGAGGAAGCGAGCAATAGCGGGCGACAGCGAGACAGCGAGCGACAGCGAGCGTGAGCGAGACAGCGAGTGACAGCGTGCGACAGCGAGGCAGCGAGCGACAGCGAGGGACAGCGAAGCAGCGAGAGACAGCGAGCGACAGCGAGCGACAGCAAGCGACAGCGTGGCAGCGAGCGATAGCGAGCGACAGCGAGAGACAGCGAGAGACAGCGAGCGACAGCGAGGCAGCAAGGCAACGAGCGATAGCGAGCGCTGGCGAGCGTCAGCGAGGCATCGAGCGCTAGCGAGCGCCGGCGAGCGCCAGCGAGCGCCAGCGAGGCAGCGAGCGCCAGCGTGCGCCAGTGAGCGACAGCGAGAGACAGCGAGCGTCAGCGAGAGACAGCGAGGCAGCGTGCGCCAGCGAGCGCAAGCGAGGCATCGAGCGACAGCGAGCTCTAGCGAGCGAGAGCGAGGCAGCGTGCGCCAGGGAGCGACAGCGAGGCAGCGAGACAGCGAGCGCCAGCGAGCGTCAGCGAGCGTCAGCGAGGCAGCGAGCGACAGCGAGTGACAGCGCGCCAGCGATCGGCAGCGAGCGACAGCGACCGACAGAGACCGACACTGAGGCAGCGAGCGCCAGCAAGACAGCGCGCCAGCGAGCGCCAGCGAGCGCCAGCGAGAGACCGCGAGCGTCAGCGAGAGACAGAGAAGCAGCGTGCGCCAGCGAGAGACAGCGAGGCAGCGAGCGCCAGCGAGCGCCAGCGAGAGACAGCGAGCGACAGCGATGGACAGCGAGCGACAGCGAGCGACAGCGAGGCAGCGAGCGACAGCGAGCGACAGCGAGCGACAGCGAGAGACAGCGAGACAGCCAGCGCCAGCGAGACAGTGAGCGATAGCGTGCGCCAGCGAGCGACAGCGAGGCAGCGAGCGCCTGTGAGTGACTGCGAGGCAGCGAGCGCCAGCGAGCGCCAGCGAGCGCCAGCGAGCCACAGCGAGGCAGCAAGCGCCAGCGAGCGCCAGCGAGAGACTGCGAGCGACCACGAGGCAGCGAGGGACAGCGAGCGACAGCGAGCGACGGCGAGGCAGCGAGCGAAAGCGAGCGACGGCGAGGCAGCGAGCGACAGCGAGTGACAGCGTGCGTCAGCGAGAGACAGCGAGGCAGCGAGCGCCAGCGAGCGCCAGCGAGCACCAGCGAGGCAGCGAGCGACAGCAAGTGACAGCGAGGAAGCGAGCAATAGCGGGCGACAGCGAGACAGCGAGCGACAGCGAGCGTGAGCGAGACAGCGAGTGACAGCGTGCGACAGCGAGGCAGCGAGCGACAGCGAGGGACAGCGAAGCAGCGAGAGACAGCGAGCGACAGCGAGCGACAGCGAGACAGCGAGACAGTGAGCGCCAGCGAGCGTCAGCGAACGTCAGCGAGGCAGCGAGTGACAGCGAGTGACAGCGAGGCAGCGAGCGATAGGGAGCGACAGCGAGCGACAGCGACCGACACCGATGCAGCGAGCGCCAGCAAGACAGCGCACCAGCGAGCTCCAGCGAGCGCCAGTGAGAGACCGCGAGCGTCAGCGAGAGACAGCGAAGCAGCGTGCGCCAGCGAGAGACAGCGAGGCAGCGAGCGCCAGCGAGCGCCAGCGAGAGACAGCGAGTGACAGCGAGGGACAGCGAGCGACAGCGAGCGACAGCGAGGCAGCGAGCGACAGCGAGCGACAGCGAGAGACAGCGAGCGATAGCGAGCGACAGCGAGGCAGCGAGCGACAGCCAGCGACAGCGAGCGACAGCGAGACAGCGAGACAGCCAGCGCCAGCGAGACAGTGAGCGATAGCGAGCGCCAGCAAGCGCCAGCGAGGCAGCGAGCGCCAGCGAGCGCCAGCGAGTGACAGCGACCGACACCGAGGCAGCGAGCACCAGCGAGAGACAGCGAGGCAGCGAGCGACAGCGAGCGCCAGCGAGAGACTGCGAGAGAAAACGAGCGACAGCGAGCGACAGCGAGGCAGCAAGCGCCAGCGAGCGCCAGCGAGCGACACCGAGACAGCGAGACAGCGAGCGACAGCGAGACAGCGAACGACAGCGAGACAGCGAGCGACAGCGAACGACAGCGAGCGCGAGCGAGCGACAGCGAGGCAGCGAGCGCCAGCGAGCGCCAGCGAGCCCCAGCGAGAGACAGCGAGCGTCAGCGAGAGACGGCGAGGCAGCGTGCGCCAGCGAGCACAAGCGAGGCATCGAGCGACAGCGAGCGACAGCGAGCGACAGCGAGGCAGCGAGCGACAGCGAGCGACAGCGAGAGACAGGGAGGGACAGAGAGCGCCAGCGAGCGACAGCGAGCGACAGCGAGGCAGCGAGACAGCGAGACAGCGAGGCAGCGAGCGCCAGCGAGCGACAGCGAGGCAGCGAGTGCCAGCGAGCGCCAGGGAGGCAGCGAGCGATAGCGAGCGACTGCGAGTCACAGCGAGGCAGGGAGCAACAGCGAGCGACAGCGAGCGACAGCGAGGCAGCGAGCGAGAGCGAGCACCAGCGACCGACACCGAGGCAGCGAGCGCCAGCGAGCGCCAGCGAGAGACAGCGAGGCAGCGAGCGACAGTGAGCGACAGCGAGCGACAGCGAGGCAGCGAGACTGCGAGACAGCGAGCGACAGCGAGCGACAGCGAGAGACAGCGACCGACAGCGAGCGACGGCGAGGCTGTGAGCGACAGCGAGTGACAGCGAGCGACAGCGAGAGACAGCGTGCGTCAGCGAGAGACAGCGAGGCCGCGAGCGCCAGCGAGCGCCAGCGAGCACCAGCGAGGCAGCGAGCGACAGCAAGTGACAGCGAGGCAGCGAGCAATAGCGGGCGACAGCGAGATAGCGAGCGACAGCGAGCGACAGCGAGAGACAGCGCGGCAGCGAGCGACAGCGAGTGACTGCGAGGCAGCGAGGGACAGCGAGCGACAGTGATGCAGCGAGCGAGAGCGAGCGACAGCGCGAGACAGCGAGCGAGAGCGAGCGAGAGCGAGCGCCAGTGAGGCAGCGAGCGCCAGCTAGCGCTAGCGAGCGAGAGCGAGCGGCTCCGAGGCCACGAGCGCCAGCGAGCGCCAGCGAGCGCCGGCACGACAGCGACCGACAGCGAGGCAGCGAGCGACAGTGAGCGACAGCGAGACAGCGAGCGACAGCGAGCGACAGCGAGCGACAGCGAGATACAGCGACCGACAGCGCGCGCCAGCGAGCGAGAGCGAGGCAGCGAGTGATAGCGCGCGACAGCGTGCGCCTGCGAGGCAGCGAGCGCCAGCGTGCGCCAGTGAGCGACAGCGAGAGACAGCGAGCGTCAGCGAGAGACAGCGAGGCAGCGTGCGCCAGCGAGAGACAGCGAGGCAGCGAGCGCCAGCGAGCGCCAGCGAGAGACAGCGAGCGACAGAAATGGACAGCGAGCGACAGCGAGCGACAGCGAGGCAGCGAGCGACAGCGAGCGACAGCGAGAGACAGCGAGAGACAGCGAGACAGCCAGCGCCAGCGAGACAGTGAGCGATAGCGAGCGCCAGCGAGCGACAGCGAGGCAGCGAGCGCCTGCGAGTGACTGCGAGGCAGCGAGCGCCAGCGAGCGCCAGCGAGCGCCAGCGAGCCACAGCGAGGCAGCAAGCGCCAGCGAGCGCCAGCGAGAGACAGCGAGCGACCACGAGGCAGCGAGGGACAGCGAGCGACAGCGAGCGACGGCGAGGCAGCGAGCGAAAGCGAGCGACGGCGAGGCAGCGAGCGACAGCGAGTGACAGCGAGCGACAGCGAGAGACAGCGTGCGTCAGCGAGAGACAGCGAGGCAGCGAGCGCCAGCGAGCGCCAGCGAGCACCAGCGAGGCAGCGAGCGACAGCAAGTGACAGCGAGGCAGCGAGCAATAGCGGGCGACAGCGAGACAGCGAGCGACAGCGAGCGTGAGCGAGACAGCGAGTGACAGCGTGCGACAGCGAGGCAGCGAGCGACAGCGAGGGACAGCGAAGCAGCGAGAGACAGCGAGCGACAGCGAGCGACAGCGAGACAGCGAGACAGCGAGCGCCAGCGAGCGTCAGCGAACGTCAGCGAGGCAGCGAGTGACAGCGAGTGACAGCGAGGCAGCGAGCGACAGGGAGCGACAGCGAGCGACAGCGACCGACACCGATGCAGCGAGCGCCAGGAAGACAGCGCGCCAGCGAGCTCCAGCGAGCGCCAGTGAGAGACCGCGAGCGTCAGCGAGAGACAGCGAGGCAGCGAGCGACAGTGACCGACAGCGAGCGACAGCGAGGCAGCGAGACAGCGAGACAGCGAGCGACAGCGAGCGACAGCGAGCCACAGCGTGGCAGCGAGCGATAGCGAGCGACAGCGAGAGACAGCGAGAGACAGCGAGCGTCAGCGAGAGACGGCGAGGCAGCGAGCGATAGCGAGCGCTGGCGAGCGTCAGCGAGGCATCGAGCGCTAGCGAGCGCCAGCGAGCGTCAGCGAGCGTCAGCGAGGCAGTGAGCGCCAGCGAGCGCCAGCGAGCGCCAGCGAGGCAGCGAGCGCCAGCGTGCGCCAGTGAGCGACAGCTAGAGACAGCGAGCGTCAGCGTGAGACAGCGAGGCAGCGTGCGCCAGCGAGCGCAAGAGAGGCATCGAGCGACAGCGAGCTCCAGCGAGCGAGAGCGAGGCATCGTGCGCCAGCGAGCGACAGCGAGGCAGCGAGTGCCAGCGAGCGCCAGGGAGGCAGCGAGCGATAGCGAGCGACAGCGAGTGACAGCGAGGCAGGGAGCGACAGCGAGCGACAGCGAGAGACAGCGAGGCAGCGAGCGACAGTGAGCGACAGCGAGCGACAGCGAGGCAGCGAGACAGCGAGCGACAGCGAGCGACAGCGAGCGACAGCGAGAGACAGCGACCGACAGCGAGCGACTGCGAGGCAGCGAGCGACTACGAGTGACAGCGAGCGACAGCGAGAGACAGCGTGCGTCAGCGAGAGACAGCGAGGCAGCGAGCGCCAGCGAGCGCCAGCGAGCACCAGCGAGGCAGCGAGCGCTAGCAAGTGACAGCGAGGCAGCGAGCAATAGCGGGCGACAGCAAGACAGCGAGCGACAGCGAGCGACAGCGAGAGACAGCGAGGCAGCGAGCGCTACCGAGCGCCAGCGAGAGACAGCGCGGCAGCGAGCGACAGCGAGTGACTGCGAGGCAGCGAGGGACAGCGAGCGACAGCGAGCGACAGCGAGTGAGAGCGACGCAGCGAGTGACAGCGAGCGACAGTGATGCAGCGAGCGAGAGCGAGCGACAGCGCGAGACAGCGAGCGAGAGCGAGCGACAGCGAGCACCAGTGAGGCACCGAGCGCCAGCTAGCGCTAGCGAGCGAGAGCGAGCGGCTGCGAGGCCACGAGCGCCAGCGAGCGCCAGCGAGCGCCGGCGCGACAGCGACCGACAGCGAGGCAGCGAGCGACAGTGAGCGACAGCGAGGCAGCGAGCGACAGCGAGCGACAGCGAGCGACAGCGAGATACAGCGACCGACAGCGAGCGCCAGCGAGCGAGAGCGAGGCAGCGAGTGATAGCGCGCGACAGCGCGCGCCTGCGTGGCAGCGAGCGCCAGTGTGCGCCAGTGAGCGACAGCGAGAGACAGCGAGCGTCAGCGAGAGACAGCGCGGCAGCAAGCGCCAGCGAGCGACCGCGAGGCAGTGAGGGACTGCGAGCACCAGCGAGCGACAGCGAGGCAGCGAGCGCCAGCGTGCGCCAGTGAGCGATAGCGAGAGACAGCGAGCGTCAGCGAGAGACAGCGAGGCAGCGTGCGCCACCGAGCGACAGCAAGGCAGCGAGCGCCAGCGAGCGCAAGCGAGGCATCGAGCGACAGCGAGCGCCAGAGAGCGACACCGAGGCAGCGAGCGACAGCGAGCGACAGCGAGCGACAGCGAGGCAGCGAGCGGCAGCGAGCGACAGCGATAGACAGCGAGAGACAGTGAGCGTCAGCGAGAGACAGCGAGGCCGCGTGCGACAGCGAGCGACAGCGAGGCTGCGAGTGCCAGCGAGCGCCAGCGAGGCAGCGAGCGATAGCGAGCGACAGCGAGCGACAGCGAGGCAGCGAGCGAGAGCGAGCGCCAGCGACCGACATCTAGGCAGCGAGCGCTAGCGAGCGCCAGCGAGAGACAGCGAGGCAGCGAGCGACAGTGACCGACAGCGAGCGACAGCGAGGCAGCGAGACAGCGAGACAGCGAGCGACAGCGAGCGACAGCAAGCGACAGCGTGGCAGCGAGCGATAGCGAGCGACAGCGAGAGACAGCGAGAGACAGCGAGCGACAGCGAGGCAGCAAGGCAACGAGCGATAGCGAGCGCTGGCGTGCGTCAGCGAGGCATCGAGCGCTAGCGAGCGCCGGCGAGCGCCAGCGAGCGACAGCGAGGCAGCGAGACAGCGAGCGCCAGCGAGCGTCAGCGAGCGTCAGCGAGGCAGCGAGCGACAGCGAGTGACAGCGCGCCAGCGATCGGCAGCGAGCGACAGCGACCGACAGAGACCGACACTGAGGCAGCGAGCGCCAGCAAGACAGCGCGCCAGCGAGCGCCAGCGAGCGCCAGCGAGAGACCGCGAGCGTCAGCGAGAGACAGAGAAGCAGCGTGCGCCAGCGAGAGACAGCGAGGCAGCGAGCGCCAGCGAGCGCCAGCGAGAGACAGCGAGCGACAGCGATGGACAGCGAGCGACAGCGAGCGACAGCGAGGCAGCGAGCGACAGCGAGCGACAGCGAGAGACAGCGAGAGACAGCGAGACAGCCAGCGCCAGCGAGACAGTGAGCGATAGCGTGCGCCAGCGAGCGACAGCGAGGCAGCGAGCGCCTGCGAGTGACTGCGAGGCAGCGAGCGCCAGCGAGCGCCAGCGAGCGCCAGCGAGCCACAGCGAGGCAGCAAGCGCCAGCGAGCGCCAGCGAGAGACTGCGAGCGACCACGAGGCAGCGAGGGACAGCGAGCGACAGCGAGCGACGGCGAGGCAGCGAGCGAAAGCGAGCGACGGCGAGGCAGCGAGCGACAGCGAGTGACAGCGTGCGTCAGCGAGAGACAGCGAGGCAGCGAGCGCCAGCGAGCGCCAGCGAGCACCAGCGAGGCAGCGAGCGACAGCAAGTGACAGCGAGGAAGCGAGCAATAGCGGGCGACAGCGAGACAGCGAGCGACAGCGAGCGTGAGCGAGACAGCGAGTGACAGCGTGCGACAGCGAGGCAGCGAGCGACAGCGAGGGACAGCGAAGCAGCGAGAGACAGCGAGCGACAGCGAGCGACAGCGAGACAGCGAGACAGTGAGCGCCAGCGAGCGTCAGCGAACGTCAGCGAGGCAGCGAGTGACAGCGAGTGACAGCGAGGCAGCGAGCGATAGGGAGCGACAGCGAGCGACAGCGACCGACACCGATGCAGCGAGCGCCAGCAAGACAGCGCACCAGCGAGCTCCAGCGAGCGCCAGTGAGAGACCGCGAGCGTCAGCGAGAGACAGCGAAGCAGCGTGCGCCAGCGAGAGACAGCGAGGCAGCGAGCGCCAGCGAGCGCCAGCGAGAGACAGCGAGTGACAGCGAGGGACAGCGAGCGACAGCGAGCGACAGCGAGGCAGCGAGCGACAGCGAGCGACAGCGAGAGACAGCGAGCGATAGCGAGCGACAGCGAGGCAGCGAGCGACAGCCAGCGACAGCGAGCGACAGCGAGACAGCGAGACAGCCAGCGCCAGCGAGACAGTGAGCGATAGCGAGCGCCAGCAAGCGCCAGCGAGGCAGCGAGCGCCAGCGAGCGCCAGCGAGTGACAGCGACCGACACCGAGGCAGCGAGCACCAGCGAGAGACAGCGAGGCAGCGAGCGACAGCGAGCGCCAGCGAGAGACTGCGAGAGAAAACGAGCGACAGCGAGCGACAGCGAGGCAGCAAGCGCCAGCGAGCGCCAGCGAGCGACACCGAGACAGCGAGACAGCGAGCGACAGCGAGACAGCGAACGACAGCGAGACAGCGAGCGACAGCGAACGACAGCGAGCGCGAGCGAGCGACAGCGAGGCAGCGAGCGCCAGCGAGCGCCAGCGAGCCCCAGCGAGAGACAGCGAGCGTCAGCGAGCGACGGCGAGGCAGCGAGCGACAGCGAGTGACAGCGTGCGTCAGCGAGAGACAGCGAGGCAGCGAGCGCCAGCGAGCGCCAGCGAGCACCAGCGAGGCAGCGAGCGACAGCAAGTGACAGCGAGGAAGCGAGCAATAGCGGGCGACAGCGAGACAGCGAGCGACAGCGAGCGTGAGCGAGACAGCGAGTGACAGCGTGCGACAGCGAGGCAGCGAGCGACAGCGAGGGACAGCGAAGCAGCGAGAGACAGCGAGCGACAGCGAGCGACAGCGAGACAGCGAGACAGTGAGCGCCAGCGAGCGTCAGCGAACGTCAGCGAGGCAGCGAGTGACAGCGAGTGACAGCGAGGCAGCGAGCGATAGGGAGCGACAGCGAGCGACAGCGACCGACACCGATGCAGCGAGCGCCAGCAAGACAGCGCACCAGCGAGCTCCAGCGAGCGCCAGTGAGAGACCGCGAGCGTCAGCGAGAGACAGCGAAGCAGCGTGCGCCAGCGAGAGACAGCGAGGCAGCGAGCGCCAGCGAGCGCCAGCGAGAGACAGCGAGTGACAGCGAGGGACAGCGAGCGACAGCGAGCGACAGCGAGGCAGCGAGCGACAGCGAGCGACAGCGAGAGACAGCGAGCGATAGCGAGCGACAGCGAGGCAGCGAGCGACAGCCAGCGACAGCGAGCGACAGCGAGACAGCGAGACAGCCAGCGCCAGCGAGACAGTGAGCGATAGCGAGCGCCAGCAAGCGCCAGCGAGGCAGCGAGCGCCAGCGAGCGCCAGCGAGTGACAGCGACCGACACCGAGGCAGCGAGCACCAGCGAGAGACAGCGAGGCAGCGAGCGACAGCGAGCGCCAGCGAGAGACTGCGAGAGAAAACGAGCGACAGCGAGCGACAGCGAGGCAGCAAGCGCCAGCGAGCGCCAGCGAGCGACACCGAGACAGCGAGACAGCGAGCGACAGCGAGACAGCGAACGACAGCGAGACAGCGAGCGACAGCGAACGACAGCGAGCGCGAGCGAGCGACAGCGAGGCAGCGAGCGCCAGCGAGCGCCAGCGAGCCCCAGCGAGAGACAGCGAGCGTCAGCGAGAGACGGCGAGGCAGCGTGCGCCAGCGAGCACAAGCGAGGCATCGAGCGACAGCGAGCGACAGCGAGCGACAGCGAGGCAGCGAGCGACAGCGAGCGACAGCGAGAGACAGGGAGGGACAGAGAGCGCCAGCGAGCGACAGCGAGCGACAGCGAGGCAGCGAGACAGCGAGACAGCGAGGCAGCGAGCGCCAGCGAGCGACAGCGAGGCAGCGAGTGCCAGCGAGCGCCAGGGAGGCAGCGAGCGATAGCGAGCGACTGCGAGTGACAGCGAGGCAGGGAGCAACAGCGAGCGACAGCGAGCGACAGCGAGGCAGCGAGCGAGAGCGAGCACCAGCGACCGACACCGAGGCAGCGAGCGCCAGCGAGCGCCAGCGAGAGACAGCGAGGCAGCGAGCGACAGTGAGCGACAGCGAGCGACAGCGAGGCAGCGAGACTGCGAGACAGCGAGCGACAGCGAGCGACAGCGAGTGACAGCGACCGACAGCGAGCGACGGCGAGGCTGTGAGCGACAGCGAGTGACAGCGAGCGACAGCGAGAGACAGCGTGCGTCAGCGAGAGACAGCGAGGCAGCGAGCGCCAGCGAGCGCCAGCGAGCACCAGCGAGGCAGCGAGCGACAGCAAGTGACAGCGAGGCAGCGAGCAATAGCGGGCGACAGCGAGATAGCGAGCGACAGCGAGCGACAGCGAGAGACAGCGCGGCAGCGAGCGACAGCGAGTGACTGCGAGGCAGCGAGGGACAGCGAGCGACAGTGATGCAGCGAGCGAGAGCGAGCGACAGCGCGAGACAGCGAGCGAGAGCGAGCGAGAGCGAGCGCCAGTGAGGCAGCGAGCGCCAGCTAGCGCTAGCGAGCGAGAGCGAGCGGCTCCGAGGCCACGAGCGCCAGCGAGCGCCAGCGAGCGCCGGCGCGACAGCGACCGACAGCGAGGCAGCGAGCGACAGTGAGCGACAGCGAGCGACAGCGAGCGACAGCGAGATACAGCGACCGACAGCGCGCGCCAGCGAGCGAGAGCGAGGCAGCGAGTGATAGCGCGCGACAGCGTGCGCCTGCGAGGCAGCGAGCGCCAGCGTGCGCCAGTGAGCGACAGCGAGAGACAGCGAGCGTCAGCGAGAGACAGCGAGGCAGCGTGCGCCAGCGAGAGACAGCGAGGCAGCGAGCGCCAGCGTGCGCCAGCGAGAGACAGCGAGCGACAGAAATGGACAGCGAGCGACAGCGAGCGACAGCGAGGCAGCGAGCGACAGCGAGCGACAGCGAGAGACAGCGAGAGACAGCGAGACAGCCAGCGCCAGCGAGACAGTGAGCGATAGCGAGCGCCAGCGAGCGACAGCGAGGCAGCGAGCGCCTGCGAGTGACTGCGAGGCAGCGAGCGCCAGCGAGCGCCAGCGAGCCACAGCGAGGCAGCAAGCGCCAGCGAGCGCCAGCGAGAGACAGCGAGCGACCACGAGGCAGCGAGGGACAGCGAGCGACAGCGAGCGACGGCGAGGCAGCGAGCGAAAGCGAGCGACGGCGAGGCAGCGAGCGACAGCGAGTGACAGCGAGCGACAGCGAGAGACAGCGTGCGTCAGCGAGAGACAGCGAGGCAGCGAGCGCCAGCGAGCGCCAGCGAGCACCAGCGAGGCAGCGAGCGACAGCAAGTGACAGCGAGGCAGCGAGCAATAGCGGGCGACAGCGAGACAGCGAGCGACAGCGAGCGTGAGCGAGACAGCGAGTGACAGCGTGCGACAGCGAGGCAGCGAGCGACAGCGAGGGACAGCGAAGCAGCGAGAGACAGCGAGCGACAGCGAGCGACAGCGAGACAGCGAGACAGCGAGCGCCAGCGAGCGTCAGCGAACGTCAGCGAGGCAGTGAGTGACAGCGAGTGACAGCGAGGCAGCGAGCGACAGGGAGCGACAGCGAGCGACAGCGACCGACACCGATGCAGCGAGCGCCAGGAAGACAGCGCGCCAGCGAGCTCCAGCGAGCGCCAGTGAGAGACCGCGAGCGTCAGCGAGAGACAGCGAAGCAGCGTGCGCCAGCGAGAGACAGCGAGGCAGCGAGCGCCAGCGAGTGCCAGCGAGAGACAGCGAGTGACAGCGAGGGACAGCGAGCGACAGCGAGCGACAGCGAGGCAGCGAGCGACAGCGAGCGACAGCCAGATACAGCGAGCGATAGCGAGTGACAGCGAGGCAGCGAGCGACAGCCAGCGACAGCGAGCGACAGCGAGACAGCGAGACAGCCAGCGCCAGCGAGACAGTGAGCGATAGCAAGCGCCAGCGAGCGCCAGCGAGGCAGCGAGCGCCAGCGAGCGCCAGCGAGTGACAGCGAGGCAGCGAGCGACAGCGAGCGCCAGCGAGAGACTGCGAGAGAAAACGAGCGACAGCGAGCGACAGCGAGGCAGCAAGCGCCAGCGAGCGCCAGCGAGCGACACCGAGACAGCGAGACAGCGAGCGACAGCGAGACAGCGAACGACAGCGAGACAGCGAGCGACAGCGAACGACAGCGAGGCAGGGAGCGACAGCGAGCGACAGCGAGAGACAGCGAGGCAGCGAGCGACAGTGAGCGACAGCGAGCGACAGCGAGGCAGCGAGACAGCGAGCGACAGCGAGCGACAGCGAGTGACAGCGAGCGACAGCGACCGACAGCGAGCGACTGCGAGGCAGCGAGCGACTACGAGTGACAGCGAGCGACAGCGAGAGACAGCGTGCGTCAGCGAGAGACAGCGAGGCAGCGAGCGCCAGCGAGCGCCAGCGAGCACCAGCGAGGCAGCGAGCGCTAGCAAGTGACAGCGAGGCAGCGAGCAATAGCGGGCGACAGCAAGACAGCGAGCGACAGCGAGCGACAGCGAGAGACAGCGAGGCAGCGAGCGCTACGGAGCGCCAGCGAGAGACAGCGCGGCAGCGAGCGACAGCGAGTGACTGCGAGGCAGCGAGGGACAGCGAGCGACAGCGAGCGACAGCGAGTGAGAGCGACGCAGCGAGTGACAGCGAGCGACAGTGATGCAGCGAGCGAGAGCGAGCGACAGCGCGAGACAGCGAGCGAGAGCGAGCGACAGCGAGCACCAGTGAGGCACCGAGCGCCAGCTAGCGCTAGCGAGCGAGAGCGAGCGGCTGCGAGGCCACGAGCGCCAGCGAGCGCCAGCGAGCGCCGGCGCGACAGCGACCGACAGCGAGGCAGCGAGCGACAGTGAGCGACAGCGAGGCAGCGAGCGACAGCGAGCGACAGCGAGCGACAGCGAGATACAGCGACCGACAGCGAGCGCCAGCGAGCGAGAGCGAGGCAGCGAGTGATAGCGCGCGACAGCGCGCGCCTGCGTGGCAGCGAGCGCCAGTGTGCGCCAGTGAGCGACAGCGAGAGACAGCGAGCGTCAGCGAGAGACAGCGCGGCAGCGAGCGCCAGCGAGCGACCGCGAGGCAGTGAGGGACTGCGAGCACCAGCGAGCGACAGCGAGGCAGCGAGCGCCAGCGTGCGCCAGTGAGCGATAGCGAGAGACAGCGAGCGTCAGCGAGAGACAGCGAGGCAGCGTGCGCCACCGAGCGACAGCAAGGCAGCGAGCGCCAGCGAGCGCAAGCGAGGCATCGAGCGACAGCGAGCGCCAGAGAGCGACACCGAGGCAGCGAGCGACAGCGAGCGACAGCGAGCGACAGCGAGGCAGCGAGCGGCAGCGAGCGACAGCGATAGACAGCGAGAGACAGTGAGCGTCAGCGAGAGACAGCGAGGCAGCGTGCGACAGCGAGCGACAGCGAGGCTGCGAGTGCCAGCGAGCGCCAGCGAGGCAGCGAGCGATAGCGAGCGACAGCGAGCGACAGCGAGGCAGCGAGCGAGAGCGAGCGCCAGCGACCGACATCTAGGCAGCGAGCGCTAGCGAGCGCCAGCGAGAGACAGCGAGGCAGCGAGCGACAGTGACCGACAGCGAGCGACAGCGAGGCAGCGAGACAGCGAGACAGCGAGCGACAGCGAGCGACAGCAAGCGACAGCGTGGCAGCGAGCGATAGCGAGCGACAGCGAGAGACAGCGAGAGACAGCGAGCGACAGCGAGGCAGCAAGGCAACGAGCGATAGCGAGCGCTGGCGAGCGTCAGCGAGGCATCGAGCGCTAGCGAGCGCCGGCGAGCGCCAGCGAGCGCCAGCGAGGCAGCGAGCGCCAGCGTGCGCCAGTGAGCGACAGCGAGAGACAGCGAGCGTCAGCGAGAGACAGCGAGGCAGCGTGCGCCAGCGAGCGCAAGCGAGGCATCGAGCAACAGCGAGCTCTAGCGAGCGAGAGCGAGGCAGCGTGCGCCCGCGAGCGACAGCGAGGCAGCGAGACAGCGAGCGCCAGCGAGCGTCAGCGAGCGTCAGCGAGGCAGCGAGCGACAGCGAGTGACAGCGCGCCAGCGATCGGCAGCGAGCGACAGCGACCGACAGAGACCGACACTGAGGCAGCGAGCGCCAGCAAGACAGCGCGCCAGCGAGCGCCAGCGAGCGCCAGCGAGAGACCGCGAGCGTCAGCGAGAGACAGAGAAGCAGCGTGCGCCAGCGAGAGACAGCGAGGCAGCGAGCGCCAGCGAGCGCCAGCGAGAGACAGCGAGCGACAGCGATGGACAGCGAGCGACAGCGAGCGACAGCGAGGCAGCGAGCGACAGCGAGCGACAGCGAGAGACAGCGAGAGACAGCGAGACAGCCAGCGCCAGCGAGACAGTGAGCGATAGCGTGCGCCAGCGAGCGACAGCGAGGCAGCGAGCGCCTGCGAGTGACTGCGAGGCAGCGAGCGCCAGCGAGCGCCAGCGAGCGCCAGCGAGCCACAGCGAGGCAGCAAGCGCCAGCGAGCGCCAGCGAGAGACAGCGAGCGACCACGAGGCAGCGAGGGACAGCGAGCGACAGCGAGCGACGGCGAGGCAGCGAGCGAAAGCGAGCGACGGCGAGGCAGCGAGCGACAGCGAGTGACAGCGAGCGACAGCGAGAGACAGCGTGCGTCAGCGAGAGACAGCGAGGCAGCGAGCGCCAGCGAGCGCCAGCGAGCACCAGCGAGGCAGCGAGCGACAGCAAGTGACAGCGAGGCAGCGAGCAATAGCGGGCGACAGCGAGACAGCGAGCGACAGCGAGCGTGAGCGAGACAGCGAGTGACAGCGTGCGACAGCGAGGCAGCGAGCGACAGCGAGGGACAGCGAAGCAGCGAGAGACAGCGAGCGACAGCGAGACAGCGAGACAGTGAGCGCCAGCGAGCGTCAGCGAACGTCAGCGAGGCAGCGAGTGACAGCGAGTGACAGCGAGGCAGCGAGCGACAGGGAGCGACAGCGAGCGACAGCGACCGACACCGATGCAGCGAGCGCCAGCAAGACAGCGCACCAGCGAGCTCCAGCGAGCGCCAGTGAGAGACCGCGAGCGTCAGCGAGAGACAGCGAAGCAGCGTGCGCCAGCGAGAGACAGCGAGGCAGCGAGCGCCAGCGAGCGCCAGCGAGAGACAGCGAGTGACAGCGAGGGACAGCGAGCGACAGCGAGCGACAGCGAGGCAGCGAGCGACAGCGAGCGACAGCGAGAGACAGCGAGCGATAGCGAGCGACAGCGAGGCAGCGAGCGACAGCCAGCGACAGCGAGCGACAGCGAGACAGCGAGACAGCCAGCGCCAGCGAGACAGTGAGCGATAGCGAGCGCCAGCGAGCGCCAGCGAGGCAGCGAGCGCCAGCGAGCGCCAGCGAGTGACAGCGACCGACACCGAGGCAGCGAGCACCAGCGAGAGACAGCGAGGCAGCGAGCGACAGCGAGCGCCAGCGAGAGACTGCGAGAGAAAACGAGCGACAGCGAGCGACAGCGAGGCAGCAAGCGCCAGCGAGCGCCAGCGAGCGACACCGAGACAGCGAGACAGCGAGCGACAGCGAGACAGCGAACGACAGCGAGACAGCGAGCGACAGCGAACGACAGCGAGCGCGAGCGAGCGACAGCGAGGCAGCGAGCGAGAGCGAGGCAGCGAGCGCCAGCAAGACAGCGCGCCAGCGAGCGCCAGCGAGGCAGCTAGCGCCAGCGAGCGCCAGCGAGCGTCAGCGAGCGCCAGCGAGGCAGCGAGCGCCAGCGAGCGCCAGCGAGCCCCAGCGAGAGACAGCGAGCGTCAGCGAGAGACGGCGAGGCAGCGTGCGCCAGCGAGCGCAAGCGAGGCATCGAGCGACAGCAAGCGACAGCGAGCGACAGCGAGGCAGCGAGCGACAGCGAGCGACAGCGAGAGACAGGGAGGGACAGAGAGCGCCAGCGAGCGACAGCGAGCGACAGCGAGGCAGCGAGACAGCGAGACAGCGAGGCAGCGAGCGCCAGCGAGCGACAGCGAGGCAGCGAGTGCCAGCGAGCGCCAGGGAGGCAGCGAGCGATAGCGAGCGACTGCGAGTGACAGCGAGGCAGGGAGCAACAGCGAGCGACAGCGAGCGACAGCGAGGCAGCGAGCGAGAGCGAGCACCAGCGACCGACACCGAGGCAGCGAGCGCCAGCGAGCGCCAGCGAGAGACAGCGAGGCAGCGAGCGACAGTGAGCGACAGCGAGCGACAGCGAGGCAGCGAGACTGCGAGACAGCGAGCGACAGCGAGCGACAGCGAGAGACAGCGACCGACAGCGAGCGACTGCGAGGCTGTGAGCGACACCGAGTGACAGCGAGCGACAGCGAGAGACAGCGTGCGTCAGCGAGAGACAGCGAGGCAGCGAGCGCCAGCGAGCGCCAGCGAGCACCAGCGAGGCAGCGAGCGACAGCAAGTGACAGCGAGGCAGCGAGCAATAGCGGGCGACAGCGAGATAGCGAGCGACAGCGAGCGACAGCGAGAGACAGCGCGGCAGCGAGCGACAGCGAGTGACTGCGAGGCAGCGAGGGACAGCGAGCGACAGTGATGCAGCGAGCGAGAGCGAGCGACAGCGCGAGACAGCGAGCGAGAGCGAGCGAGAGCGAGCGCCAGTGAGGCAGCGAGCGCCAGCTAGCGCTAGCGAGCGAGAGCGAGCGGCTCCGAGGCCACGAGCGCCAGCGAGCGCCAGCGAGCGCCGGCGCGACAGCGACCGACAGCGAGGCAGCGAGCGACAGTGAGCGACAGCGAGACAGCGAGCGACAGCGAGCGACAGCGAGCGACAGCGAGATACAGCGACCGACAGCGCGCGCCAGCGAGCGAGAGCGAGGCAGCGAGTGATAGCGCGCGACAGCGTGCGCCTGCGAGGCAGCGAGCGCCAGCGTGCGCCAGTGAGCGACAGCGAGAGACAGCGAGCGTCAGCGAGAGACAGCGAGGCAGCGTGCGCCAGCGAGAGACAGCGAGGCAGCGAGCGCCAGCGAGCGCCAGCGAGAGACAGCGAGCGACAGAAATGGACAGCGAGCGACAGCGAGCGACAGCGAGGCAGCGAGCGACAGCGAGCGACAGCGAGAGACAGCGAGAGACAGCGAGACAGCCAGCGCCAGCGAGACAGTGAGCGATAGCGAGCGCCAGCGAGCGACAGCGAGGCAGCGAGCGCCTGCGAGTGACTGCGAGGCAGCGAGCGCCAGCGAGCGCCAGCGAGCGCCAGCGAGCCACAGCGAGGCAGCAAGCGCCAGCGAGCGCCAGCGAGAGACAGCGAGCGACCACGAGGCAGCGAGGGACAGCGAGCGACAGCGAGCGACGGCGAGGCAGCGAGCGAAAGCGAGCGACGGCGAGGCAGCGAGCGACAGCGAGTGACAGCGAGCGACAGCGAGAGACAGCGTGCGTCAGCGAGAGACAGCGAGGCAGCGAGCGCCAGCGAGCGCCAGCGAGCACCAGCGAGGCAGCGAGCGACAGCAAGTGACAGCGAGGCAGCGAGCAATAGCGGGCGACAGCGAGACAGCGAGCGACAGCGAGCGTGAGCGAGACAGCGAGTGACAGCGTGCGACAGCGAGGCAGCGAGCGAGAGCGAGGGACAGCGAAGCAGCGAGAGACAGCGAGCGACAGCGAGCGACAGCGAGACAGCGAGACAGCGAGCGCCAGCGAGCGTCAGCGAACGTCAGCGAGGCAGCGAGTGACAGCGAGTGACAGCGAGGCAGCGAGCGACAGGGAGCGACAGCGAGCGACAGCGACCGACACCGATGCAGCGAGCGCCAGGAAGACAGCGCGCCAGCGAGCTCCAGCGAGCGCCAGTGAGAGACCGCGAGCGTCAGCGAGAGACAGCGAAGCAGCGTGCGCCAGCGAGAGACAGCGAGGCAGCGAGCGCCAGCGAGTGCCAGCGAGAGACAGCGAGTGACAGCGAGGGACAGCGAGCGACAGCGAGCGACAGCGAGGCAGCGAGCGACAGCGAGCGACAGCCAGATACAGCGAGCGATAGCGAGTGACAGCGAGGCAGCGAGCGACAGCCAGCGACAGCGAGCGACAGCGAGACAGCGAGACAGCCAGCGCCAGCGAGACAGTGAGCGATAGCGAGCGCCAGCGAGCGCCAGCGAGGCAGCGAGCGCCAGCGAGCGCCAGCGAGTGACAGCGACCGACACCGAGGCAGCGAGCACCAGCGGGAGACAGCGAGGCAGCGAGCGACAGCGAGCGCCAGCGAGAGACTGCGAGAGAAAACGAGCGACAGCGAGCGACAGCGAGGCAGCAAGCGCCAGCGAGCGCCAGCGAGCGACACCGAGACAGCGAGACAGCGAGCGACAGCGAGACAGCGAACGACAGCGAGACAGCGAGCGACAGCGAACGACAGCGAGCGCGAGCGAGCGACAGCGAGGCAGCGAGCGAGAGCGAGCGCCAGCGAGTGACAGCGAGGCAGCGAGCGACAGCGAGGCAGCGAGCGCCAGCAAGACAGCGCGCCAGCGAGCGCCAGCGAGGCAGCTAGCGCCAGCGAGCGCCAGCGAGCCCCAGCGAGAGACAGCGAGCGTCAGCGAGAGACGGCGAGGCAGCGTGCGCCAGCGAGCGCAAGCGAGGCATCGAGCGACAGCGAGCGCCAGCGAGCGACAGCGAGGCAGCGAGCGACAGCGAGCGACAGTGTCCTGGGTTGCAATGTATTCTATTACCATGAGCCGTTGAGGCCTGGCGCCGGTGTTCCTTGCCTCGCCCCTCGGGACTATTCTTCTGTTAATGCGCCCATCAGTGCCTTGCCCCAGGACTCACCATCTCTTTGTGAGATGCTCCGGCCAGAGGGGGAGGGGTGGAGCCAAGCATATTCCCGCCGGAGATAACTTTGGGGTTTGGAGCAGCGCGAGGGGCCTTACCCGCTGGGATCCCAGAGGACAGGGACTGCACCGCGGCCGGATTTTCGGAGGAGGACCAGTTTGCTTTTCTACAAGATCACCGCTTCAACGGGATCATTTAAGAGAGAACTGCAGCTGCCACCGAAATCGGATTGCTCAGACTTTGTTTTCTTTTCCTACGGACCACCGCTTTAACCGGACCATTTCGGAGAGAACTGCAGCTGCCACTGGATCGGACTGGTACCAGCACCCTGCCCGGCAGGGGGCCAGGTTGTATCCCTGACTGTGTCAAACCTGTAACCAGTTTCTCTGTATTATAGTTTTGTTGTATACATTAGTAAAAACTGTTATTCCCATTTTCCTCATATCTTTGCCTGAAAGCCCCTTAATTTCAATTCTATAACAATTCGGAGGGGAGGGGGTTGTATTTTTCTGTTCCAAGGGGGGCTCCTGCCTTCCTTAGCACACACCTGTCTTTCAAACCGGGACAGATTTTGGCGCCCAACGTGGGGCCTGAGGGCATTGAGGAAAAAGGGTGAAAAAGGAATAACAGTTCCTGGCTAACCTGATGTTTTGTGCACTGAACGTGGGATCTTTGTTAGGCAACACCATGTGGTCTAGTTTACCTTGCTTCGGGTGGCACGTGGTCGTGGCTGTGCTTTTCCCCTTTGCAGCCCCTTGTCTAAACATGGGTCCTCTGACTAAGGCTACTGTGGTTGTTATCCAGCTTGCACTGTGGGTTGGTAAGGTGAGGAGTTCATGATTTTTCGATTTCCTGTGGAATGTGGGCACATGGATAAAGGGCTATCACACGCTCAGCGTATGTTTCGGGGATTACATTAAAAATGGTACCTTCTGTGAGGAAATAACACCAGGGGAAGTTCTCTCCCAACCATTCAACCAGTTCTTTGGGTCTGCTCCATCAGCTTTCGAAGGGTTTAGTTTTCCCCTAGATATTATCCATGTGTTGCTGCTAATAGGCCTACTGCTAATGGGCTGCTTGGCCTTCAGAGATAAAGTGAGACTGGCTTGGATAACTACTTGGGCACCCACCCCAGAGACTAGGAATGCTGCCCCAGAACCTGACACGGCCCCAGAGGCCAGAGATCCTGCCCCGCAGCCTGACCCTGTCCCACGACCTGGCATTGCCCAACAGCCCACCTCACAAATGGACCAGCCTAATTGGGTGGGGGTGCTGATAAAGGAAATACGCGAGATGGGCCAGAAGCTGACGCAATACACCTCCCAAACTAGTGGGAAACCTTGTCCTAAAGAGGGAAAGTCTGATGGTGCAGCAGTGGGACCCACAGATGTTGCAACTGTGCAGGGTCCAGCTGAACCACAAGGACAGCCACAGCCAGCGGCAGTCGCCCCTGTGCAGAGGAGAAAGTGCAAGGCCAAATCAGTACGCCCAGTTAATGATGGTGATGAGCCAGAGCCCTCACAATCTGCAGGGGAGTCAGAGCCTGAAATTATCACCGAATCCCTGTCGTTCGACAGTCTCCGTAATATGCGAAAAGACATTGCGCGACGGGGGCGTGAGCCTTATACAACTTGGTTACTTCGGGTTTGGGACCTTATGGGTAAAGGCGTACAACTGGATAGTGGCGAAGCCAGGTATTTGGGATCCTTGGCCCAAGACTCAGGGGTGGACCAGGTATTTGTAAGGGAGCCAGGGCCCCTTTCTCTCTGGGAGCGGCTTTTAATGAGTGTGAGGGAAAGGTTTGTCCACAGAGAGAGAATGCAGGAGTACCATCATAGAATGCAATGGAAGACCCTTGAGGAAGCGATCCAACAGCTGAGGGAAGTGGCAGTGTTAGAGGTACTCTTTGGGAGGGACGGACAGCATGATAATGACCCCGACAAGGTCAAGTGTACAGGGCAGATGCTGTGGAACCTGGCAAAGCTGGGGCCACAGCAGTATGCCACGTTCATTGCAACAATTAATGCTGATGACAACCAGGAGACTGTGGGTTCTGTTGCCAACAGGTTCAGATATTATGAGAGTTTAGTCAATGGCCCAATGAAAGCTCATGTCGCTGCTGTGGCTAGGGACCTCAAGGAAGAGATTAGGGAGGAGGTGATGAAGGAGGTGAGGAGGAGCAGCTCTCATGTGGCACCAGTGCAGGTCATAAACCCCAGAGCCAGAGCCCGACGTCCCCCAGCTAGAGAGAGAGGGTACACCCCACGATCTGAGCTGTGGTTCTTCCTGTGTGACTGCGGGGAAGACATGAGAAGGTGGGATGGGAAACCCACTTCTGTCCTGGCAGCACGGGTTCGTGAGCTCAAAAGGGAAAACGCTAACCGAGGGGGTTCCACTAAAGCGAAAGTAGCCTCAGCCTCCCGTGACCGAGCTGCCAGGTATTACAGAAGGGAGGATGATATGTCAGATCCCCTTGAAGAAACATCTAGCAGGTATGCCCAGGGAATGGATGATAACCAGGCCTAGAGGGGCCCTGCCTCTAGCCAGGAAGAGGTACGGGAGAATCGGGTCTTTTGGACAGTGTGGATCCGATGGCCTGGCACATCAGAGCCACAGAGATATGAAGCATTGGTTGACACTGGAGCACAATGTACCCTAATGCCATCGGGACATGTGGGGGCAGAATCTGTGTCTATTGCTGGGGTGACAGGGGGGTCGCAGCAGTTGACCCTGTTGGAAGCTGAGGTGAGCCTGACTGGGAAGGAGTGGCAGAAGCATCCTATTGTGACTGGCCCGGAGGCCCCATGTATACTGGGGATAGACTTTCTCCGGAATGGCTATTACAAAGACCCAAAAGGATTTAAGTGGGCTTTTGGGATAGCTGCTGTGGAAGCAGAAGGCATTAGGCAGTTGAACACCTTGCCTGGACTATCAGAAAATCCTTTTGCAGTTGGGCTCCTGAAGGTGGAAGAGCAACGGGTGCCAATTGCCACTTCGACGGTGCACCGCCGGCAGTATCGGACGAATCGAGATGCCGTGATCCCCATCCACAAGATGATCCGTGAGCTGGAGGCCCAAGGGGTGATCAGCAAGACCCACTCACCCTTCAACAGCCCCATCTGGCCTGTGCGCAAGCCTGACGGAGAATGGAGATTGACTGTGGACTATCGTGCTTTGAATGAAGTGACTCCACCATTGAGTGCTGCTGTGCCGGACATGCTGGAGCTCCAGTACGAGCTGGAGTCCAAAGCAGCAAAGTGGTATGCCATTATTGACATTGCTAATGCATTTTTCTCCATTCCTCTGTCACCAGAGTGCAGGCCTCAGTTTGCCTTCACCTGGAGGGGCGTGCAATACACCTGGAACCGACTGCCCCAGGGGTGGAAGCACAGTTCCACCATCTGCCATGGGCTGATCCAGACTGCGCTGGAAAAGGGTGAGGCTCCAGAACATTTGCAGTTCATTGATGATATCATTGTATGGGGGAACACGGCAGTGGAAGTATTTGAGAAAGGAGAGAAAATCATCCAGATTCTCCTGGAGGCCGGCTTCGCCATCAAGAAACGCAAAGTCAAGGGACCTGCCCGAGAGATCCAGTTCCTGGGGGTAAAGTGGCAAGACGGACGGCGCCAGATTCCCACCGAGGTCATCAATAAGATCACTGCAATGTCTCCACCGACCACCAAGAAGGAAACACAAGAATTCCTAGGTGTCATAGGCTTTTGGAGAATGCACATTCCCGAGTACAGCCAGATCGTGAGCCCTCTCTACCTGGTTACCCGCAAGAAGAACGATTTCCACTGGGGCCCTGAACAACAACAAGCCTTCACTCAGATCAAGCAGGAAATCGCTCATGCGGTAGCCCTTGGCCCAGTCAGGACAGGACCAGAGGTGAAAAACGTGCTCTACTCTGCAGCTGGGAACAAGGGTCTGTCCTGGAGCCTTTGGCAGAAGGTGCCTGATGAGACTCGGGGCCGACCACTGGGATTCTGGAGCCGAAGCTACAAAGGGTCCGAAGCCAACTACACTGCGACAGAGAAAGAAATCTTGGCCGCCTATGAAGGAGTTCGAGCTGCCTCAGAAGTAATTGGCACAGAGGCACAACTCCTCCTGGCACCCCGACTACCGGTGCTGGGGTGGATGTTCAAGGGAAAGGCTCCCTCCACGCATCATGCCACCGACGCTACTTGGAGCAAATGGATTGCCCTCATCACACAGCGCGCCCGTATTGGAAACCAAAATCGCCCTGGGATCTTGGAGATAATTACCAACTGGCCAGAAGGTGAGGCTTTTGGATTGTCTTCTGAAGAAGAGGAAGAGGAAGTGACACGTGCTGAGGAAGCCCCTCCATACAACGAGCTACCAGAGAGTGAAAGACGATATGCCCTCTTCACCGATGGTTCCTGCCGAATTGTAGGTGCTAGCCGGAAATGGAAAGCTGTTGTATGGAGCCCCACACGACAAGTTGTACAAGCTATCGAGGGAGAGGGTGGATCAAGCCAATTTGCGGAACTCAAAGCCGTCCAATTAGCCCTGGACATTGCTGGGAGAGAGAAGTGGCAAAAACTCTACCTCTACATTGACTCATGGATGGTAGTCAATGCCCTGTGGGGTTGGCTGGAGAGGTGGAAAAAGGCCAACTGGCAGCGTAGGGGAAAACCAATCTGGGCTGCTGATGAGTGGAAGGACATTGCCACTCGGGTAAAGGAGCTACCTGTGAAAGTCCGTCATGTAGATGCTCATGTCCCCAAGAGTCGGGCTAATGAAGAACATCGCAACAACGAGAAGGCAGATCAGGCTGCAAAAATAGAGGTGTTCCAGATAGATTTGGATTGGCAGCATAAAGGAGAGTTGTTCTTGGCTCGGTGGGCCCATGATGCCTCAGGCCATCAAGGCAGAGATGCCACCTATAAGTGGGCACGAGACCGAGGGGTGGATCTAACCATGGACAGTATCTCCCAGGCTATCCATGACTGTGAGACGTGCGCTGCGATCAAACAGGCCAAGCGGGTGAAGCCCCTGTGGTATGGTGGGCGGTGGTCCAAATACAGGTATGGGGAGGCCTGGCAGATCGACTACATCACACTGCCTCAAACCCGCCAAGGCAAGCGCTACGTGCTCACAATGGTGGAAGCCACCACTGGATGGCTGGAGAACTACCCTGTGCCTCACGCTACTGCCCGGAACACCATCCTGGGCCTTGAAAAGCAAGTCCTTTGGAGGCATGGCACCCCTGAGAGAATTGAGTCCGACAACGGGACTCATTTCAAGAACAGCCTTGTCAACACCTGGGCTAGGGAGCATGGCATTGAGTGGGTGTACCACATCCCTTACCATGCACCAGCAGCTGGGAAAGTTGAACGGTGCAACGGACTGCTTAAAACCACCTTGAAGGCACTGGGTGGAGGAACTTTCAAAAACTGGGAGATGCATTTAGCAAAAGCCACCTGGTTAGTTAACACCCGAGGTTCCACGAACCGAGCAGGCCCCGCTCAATCTGAATCCTTACAAACAACAGACGGGGATAGGGTTCCAGTAGTGCACATGAGAGGTATGCTTGGGAAAACTGTTTGGGTTAATTCTGCCTCGGGCAAAGACAAACCCATCCGTGGGGTTGTCTTTGCTCAGGGACCAGGTTGTACTTGGTGGGTAATGCAGAAAGATGGGGAAACCCGGTGTGTACCACAAGGGGACCTTATTTTAAGTGAGAACTAAGTGTAGAGTTTCATTGTATATGTATGTATATATATATATATGTGTGTGTGTAAAGTTTAAGAAAGGTATTGACTTGGGATGATGCAAATGGTAATAGAATAAGGGGTGGATAATGTCCTGGGTTGCAATGTATTCTATTACCATGAGCCGTTGAGGCCTGGCGCCGGTGTTCCTTGCCTCGCCCCTCGGGACTATTCTTCTGTTAATGCGCCCATCAGTGCCTTGCCCCAGGACTCACCATCTCTTTGTGAGATGCTCCGGCCAGAGGGGGAGGGGTGGAGCCAAGCATATTCCCGCCGGAGATAACTTTGGGGTTTGGAGCAGCGCGAGGGGCCTTACCCGCTGGGATCCCAGAGGACAGGGACTGCACCGCGGCCGGATTTTCGGAGGAGGACCAGTTTGCTTTTCTACAAGATCACCGCTTCAACGGGATCATTTAAGAGAGAACTGCAGCTGCCACCGAAATCGGATTGCTCAGACTTTGTTTTCTTTTCCTACGGACCACCGCTTTAACCGGACCATTTCGGAGAGAACTGCAGCTGCCACTGGATCGGACTGGTACCAGCACCCTGCCCGGCAGGGGGCCAGGTTGTATCCCTGACTGTGTCAAACCTGTAACCAGTTTCTCTGTATTATAGTTTTGTTGTATACATTAGTAAAAACTGTTATTCCCATTTTCCTCATATCTTTGCCTGAAAGCCCCTTAATTTCAATTCTATAACAATTCGGAGGGGAGGGGGTTGTATTTTTTTGTTCCAAGGGGGGCTCCTGCCTTCCTTAGCACACACCTGTCTTTCAAACCGGGACAGACAGCGAGAGACAGGGAGGGACAGAGAGCGACAGCGAGCGACAGCGAGCGACAGCGAGGCAGCGAGACAGCGAGACAGCGAGGCAGCTAGCGCCAGCGAGCGACAGCGAGGCAGCGAGTGCCAGCGAGCGCCAGGGAGGCAGCGAGCGATAGCAAGCGACAGCGAGTGACAGCGAGGCAGGGAGCAACAGCGAGCGACAGCGAGCGACAGCGAGGCAGCGAGCGAGAGCGAGCACCAGCGACCGACACCGAGGCAGCGAGCGCCAGCGAGCGCCAGCGAGAGACAGCGAGGCAGCGAGCGACAGTGAGCGACAGCGAGCGACAGCGAGGCAGCGAGACTGCGAGACAGCGAGCGACAGCGAGCGACAGCGAGAGACAGCGAGCGACAGCGAGCGACTGCGAGGCAGCGAGCGACAGCGAGTGACAGCGAGCGACAGCGAGAGACAGCGTGCGTCAGCGAGAGACAGCGAGGCAGCGAGCGCCAGCGAGCGCCAGCGAGCACCAGCGAGGCAGCGAGCGACAGCAAGTGACAGCGAGGCAGCGAGCAATAGCGGGCGACAGCGAGATAGCGAGCGACAGCGAGCGACAGCGAGAGACAGCGCGGCAGCGAGCGACAGCGAGTGACTGCGAGGCAGCGAGGGACAGCGAGCGACAGTGATGCAGCGAGCGAGAGCGAGCGACAGCGCGAGACAGCGAGCGAGAGCGAGCGAGAGCGAGCGCCAGTGAGGCAGCGAGCGCCAGCTAGCGCTAGCGAGCGAGAGCGAGCGGCTCCGAGGCCACGAGCGCCAGCGAGCGCCAGCGAGCGCCGGCGCGACAGCGACCGACAGCGAGGCAGCGAGCGACAGTGAGCGACAGCGAGACAGCGAGCGACAGCGAGCGACAGCGAGCGACAGCGAGATACAGCGACCGACAGCGCGCGCCAGCGAGCGAGAGCGAGGCAGCGAGTGATAGCGCGCGACAGCGTGCGCCTGCGAGGCAGCGAGCGCCAGCGTGCGCCAGTGAGCGACAGCGAGAGACAGCGAGCGTCAGCGAGAGACAGCGAGGCAGCGTGCGCCAGCGAGACAGCGAGCGCCACCGAGCGCCAGCGAGAGACAGCGCGGCAGCGAGCGCCAGCGTGCGCCAGTGAGCGACAGCGAGAGACAGCGAGCGTCAGCGAGAGACAGCGAGGCAGCGTGCGCCAGCGAGCGACAGCAAGGCAGCGAGCGCCAGCGAGCGCAAGCGAGGCATCGAGCGACAGCGAGCGCCAGAGAGCGACACCGAGGCAGCGAGACAGCGAGCGACAGAGAGACAGCGAGCGATAGCGAACGACAACGAGCGCGAGCGAGCGACAGCGAGGCAGCGAGCGAGAGCGAGCGCCAGCGAGTGACAGCGAGGCAGCGAGCGATAGCGAGCGCTAGCGACCGACAGCGAGCGACAGCGAGGCAGCGAGCGCCAGCAAGACAGCGCGCCAGCGAGCGCCAGCGAGGCAGCGAGCGCCAGCGAGCGCCAGCGAGCCCCAGCGAGAGACAGCGAGCGTCAGCGAGAGACGGCGAGGCAGCGTGCGCCAGCGAGCGCAAGCGAGGCATCGAGCGACAGCGAGCGCCAGCGAGCGACACCGAGGCAGCGAGCGACAGCGAGCGACAGCGAGCGACAGCGAGGCAGCGAGCGACAGCGAGCGACAGCGAGAGACAGCGAGGGACAGAGAGCGACAGCGAGCGACAGCGAGCGACAGCGAGGCAGCGAGACAGCGAGACAGCGAGGCAGCGAGCGCCAGCGAGCGACAGCGAGGCAGCGAGCGCCAGCGAGCGCCAGGGAGGCAGCGAGTGATAGCGAGCGACAGCGAGTGACAGCGAGGCAGGGAGCGACAGCGAGCGACAGCGAGAGACAGCGAGGCAGCGAGCGACAGTGAGCGACAGCGAGCGACAGCGAGGCAGCGAGACAGCGAGCGACAGCGAGCGACAGCGAGCGACAGCGAGAGACAGCGAGCGACAGCGAGCGACTGCGAGGCAGCGAGCGACAGCGAGTGACAGCGAGCGACAGCGAGAGACGGCGTGCGTCAGCGAGAGACAGCGAGGCAGCGAGCAATAGCGGGCGACAGCAAGACAGCGAGCGACAGCGAGCGACAGCGAGAGACAGCGAGGCAGCGAGCGCTACCGAGCGCCAGCGAGAGACAGCGCGGCAGCGAGCGACAGCGAGTGACTGCGAGGCAGCGAGGGACAGCGAGCGACAGCGAGCCACAGCGAGTGAGAGCGACGCAGCGAGTGACAGCGAGCGACAGTGATGCAGCGAGCGAGAGTGAGCGACAGCGCGAGACAGCGAGCGAGAGCGAGCGACAGCGAGCGCCAGTGAGGCACCGAGCGCAGGCTAGCGCTAGTGAGCGCCGGCGCGACAGCAACCGACAGCGAGGCAGCGAGCGACAGTGAGCGACAGCGAGGCAGCGAGCGACAGCGAGCGACAGCGAGCGACAGCGAGATACATCGACCGACAGCGAGATACATCGACCGACAGCGAGCGCCAGCGAGCGAGAGCGAGGCAGCGAGTGATAGCGCGCGACAGCGCGCGCCTGCGAGGCAGCGAGCGCCAGCGTGCGCCAGTGAGCGACAGCGAGAGACAGCGAGCGTCAGCGAGAGACAGCGAGCGACAGCGAGGCAGCGAGACTGCGAGACAGCGAGCGACAGCGAGCGACAGCGAGAGACAGCGACCGACAGCGAGCGACTGCGAGGCTGCGAGCGACAGCGAGTGACAGCGAGCGACAGCGAGAGACAGCGTGCGTCAGCGAGAGACAGCGAGGCAGCGAGCGCCAGCGAGCGCCAGCGAGCACCAGCGAGGCAGCGAGCGACAGCAAGTGACAGCGAGGCAGCGAGCAATAGCGGGCGACAGCGAGATAGCGAGCGACAGCGAGCGACAGCGAGAGACAGCGCGGCAGCGAGCGACAGCGAGTGACTGCGAGGCAGCGAGGGACAGCGAGCGACAGTGATGCAGCGAGCGAGAGCGAGCGACAGCGCGAGACAGCGAGCGAGAGCGAGCGAGAGCGAGCGCCAGTGAGGCAGCGAGCGCCAGCTAGCGCTAGCGAGCGAGAGCGAGCGGCTCCGAGGCCACGAGCGCCAGCGAGCGCCAGCGAGCGACGGCGCGACAGCGACCGACAGCGAGGCAGCGAGCGACAGTGAGCGACAGCGAGACAGCGAGCGATAGCGAGCGACAGCGAGCGACAGCGAGATACAGCGACCGACAGCGCGCGCCAGCGAGCGAGAGCGAGGCAGCGAGTGATAGCGCGCGACAGCGTGCGCCTGCGAGGCAGCGAGCGCCAGCGTGCGCCAGTGAGCGACAGCGAGAGACAGCGAGCGTCAGCGAGAGACAGCGAGGCAGCGTGCGCCAGCGAGAGACAGCGAGGCAGCGAGCGCCAGCGAGCGCCAGCGAGAGACAGCGAGCGACAGAAATGGACAGCGAGCGACAGCGAGCGACAGCGAGGCAGCGAGCGACAGCGAGCGACAGCGAGAGACAGCGAGAGACAGCGAGACAGCCAGCGCCAGCGAGACAGTGAGCGATAGCGAGCGACAGCGAGCGACAGCGAGGCAGCGAGCGCCTGCGAGTGACTGCGAGGCAGCGAGCGCCAGCGAGCGCCAGCGAGCGCCAGCGAGCCACAGCGAGGCAGCAAGCGCCAGCGAGCGCCAGCGAGAGACAGCGAGCGACCACGAGGCAGCGAGGGACAGCGAGCGACAGCGAGCGACGGCGAGGCAGCGAGCGAAAGCGAGCGACGGCGAGGCAGCGAGCGACAGCGAGTGACAGCGAGCGACAGCGAGAGACAGCGTGCGTCAGCGAGAGACAGCGAGGCAGCGAGCGCCAGCGAGCGCCAGCGAGCACCAGCGAGGCAGCGAGCGACAGCAAGTGACAGCGAGGCAGCGAGCAATAGCGGGCGACAGCGAGACAGCGAGCGACAGCGAGCGTGAGCGAGACAGCGAGTGACAGCGTGCGACAGCGAGGCAGCGAGCGACAGCGAGGGACAGCGAAGCAGCGAGAGACAGCGAGCGACAGCGAGCGACAGCGAGACAGCGAGACAGCGAGCGCCAGCGAGCGTCAGCGAACGTCAGCGAGGCAGCGAGTGACAGCGAGTGACAGCGAGGCAGCGAGCGACAGGGAGCGACAGCGAGCGACAGCGACCGACACCGATGCAGCGAGCGCCAGGAAGACAGCGCGCCAGCGAGCTCCAGCGAGCGCCAGTGAGAGACCGCGAGCGTCAGCGAGAGACAGCGAAGCAGCGTGCGCCAGCGAGAGACAGCGAGGCAGCGAGCGCCAGCGAGTGCCAGCGAGAGACAGCGAGTGACAGCGAGGGACAGCGAGCGACAGCGAGCGACAGCGAGGCAGCGAGCGACAGCGAGCGACAGCGAGAGACAGCGAGCGATAGCGAGCGACAGCGAGGCAGCGAGCGACAGCCAGCGACAGCGAGCGACAGCGAGACAGCGAGACAGCCAGCGCCAGCGAGACAGTGAGCGATAGCGAGCGCCAGCGAGCGCCAGCGAGGCAGCGAGCGCCAGCGAGCGCCAGCGAGTGACAGCGACCGACACCGAGGCAGCGAGCACCAGCGAGAGACAGCGAGGCAGCGAGCGACAGCGAGCGCCAGCGAGAGACTGCGAGAGAAAACGAGCGACAGCGAGCGACAGCGAGGCAGCAAGCGCCAGCGAGCGCCAGCGAGCGACACCGAGACAGCGAGACAGCGAGCGACAGCGAGACAGCGAACGACAGCGAGACAGCGAGCGACAGCGAACGACAGCGAGCGCGAGCGAGCGACAGCGAGGCAGCGAGCGAGAGCGAGCGCCAGCGAGCGACAGCGAGGCAGCGAGCGCCAGCAAGACAGCGCGCCAGCGAGCGCCAGCGAGGCAGCTAGCGCCAGCGAGCGCCAGCGACCCCCAGCGAGAGACAGCGAGCGTCAGCGAGAGATGGCGAGGCAGCGTGCGCCAGCGAGCGCAAGCGAGGCATCGAGCGACAGCGAGCGCCAGCGAGAGACAGCGACCGACAGCGAGCGACTGCGAGGCTGCGAGCGACAGCGAGTGACAGCGAGCGACAGCGAGAGACAGCGTGCGTCAGCGAGAGACAGCGAGGCAGCGAGCGCCAGCGAGCGCCAGCGAGCACCAGCGAGGCAGCGAGCGACAGCATGTGACAGCGAGGCAGCGAGCAATAGCGGGCGACAGCGAGATAGCGAGCGACAGCGAGCGACAGCGAGAGACAGCGCGGCAGCGAGCGACAGCGAGTGACTGCGAGGCAGCGAGGGACAGCGAGCGACAGTGATGCAGCGAGCGAGAGCGAGCGACAGCGCGAGACAGCGAGCGAGAGCGAGCGAGAGCGAGCGCCAGTGAGGCAGCGAGCGCCAGCTAGCGCTAGCGAGCGAGAGCGAGCGGCTCCGAGGCCACGAGCGCCAGCGAGCGCCAGCGAGCGCCGGCGCGACAGCGACCGACAGCGAGGCAGCGAGCGACAGTGAGCGACAGCGAGCGACAGCGAGCGACAGCGAGATACAGCGACCGACAGCGCGCGCCAGCGAGCGAGAGCGAGGCAGCGAGTGATAGCGCGCGACAGCGTGCGCCTGCGAGGCAGCGAGCGCCAGCGTGCGCCAGTGAGCGACAGCGAGAGACAGCGAGCGCCAGCGAGAGACAGCGAGGCAGCGTGCGCCAGCGAGAGACAGCGAGGCAGCGAGCGCCAGCGAGCGCCAGCGAGAGACAGCGAGCGACAGAAATGGACAGCGAGCGACAGCGAGCGACAGCAAGGCAGCGAGCGACAGCGAGCGACAGCGAGAGACAGCGAGAGACAGCGAGACAGCCAGCGCCAGCGAGACAGTGAGCGATAGCGAGCGCCAGCGAGCGACAGCGAGGCAGCGAGCGCCTGCGAGTGACTGCGAGGCAGCGAGCGCCAGCGAGCGCCAGCGACCGCCAGCGAGCCACAGCGAGGCAGCAAGCGCCAGCGAGCGCCAGCGAGAGACAGCGAGCGACCACGAGGCAGCGAGGGACAGCGAGCGACAGCGAGCGACGGCGAGGCAGCGAGCGACAGCGAGTGACAGCGAGCGACAGCGAGAGGCAGCGTGCGTCAGCGAGAGACAGCGAGGCAGCGAGCGCCAGCGAGCGCCAGCGAGCACCAGCGAGGCAGCGAGCGACAGCAAGTGACAGCGAGGCAGCGAGCAATAGCGGGCGACAGCGAGACAGCGAGCGACAGCGAGCGTGAGCGAGACAGCGAGTGACAGCGTGCGACAGCGAGGCAGCGAGCGACAGCGAGGGACAGCGAAGCAGCGAGAGACAGCGAGCGACAGCGAGCGACAGCGAGACAGCGAGACAGCGAGCGCCAGCGAGCGTCAGCGAACGTCAGCGAGGCAGCGAGTGACAGCGAGTGACAGCGAGGCAGCGAGCGACAGGGAGCGACAGCGAGCGACAGCGACCGACACCGATGCAGCGAGCGCCAGGAAGACAGCGCGCCAGCGAGCTCCAGCGAGCGCCAGTGAGAGACCGCGAGCGTCAGCGAGAGACAGCGAAGCAGCGTGCGCCAGCGAGAGACAGCGAGGCAGCGAGCGCCAGCGAGTGCCAGCGAGAGACAGCGAGTGACAGCGAGGGACAGCGAGCGACAGCGAGCGACAGCGAGGCAGCGAGCGACAGCCAGCGACAGCGAGCGACAGCGAGACAGCGAGACAGCCAGCGCCAGCGAGACAGTGAGCGATAGCGAGCGCCAGCGAGCGCCAGCGAGGCAGCGAGCGCCAGCGAGCGCCAGCGAGTGACAGCGACCGACACCGAGGCAGCGAGCACCAGCGAGAGACAGCGAGGCAGCGAGCGACAGCGAGCGCCAGCGAGAGACTGCGAGAGAAAACGAGCGACAGCGAGCGACAGCGAGGCAGCAAGCGCCAGCGAGCGCCAGCGAGCGACACCGAGACAGCGAGACAGCGAGCGACAGCGAGACAGCGAACGACAGCGAGACAGCGAGCGACAGCGAACGACAGCGAGCGCGAGCGAGCGACAGCGAGGCAGCGAGCGAGAGCGAGCGCCAGCGAGTGACAGCGAGGCAGCGAGCGACAGCGAGGCAGCGAGCGCCAGCAAGACAGCGCGCCAGCGAGCGCCAGCGAGGCAGCGAGCGCCAGCGAGCGCCAGCGAGCCCCAGCGAGAGACAGCGAGCGTCAGCGAGAGACGGCGAGGCAGCGAGAGACGGCGAGGCAGCGTGCGCCAGCGAGCGCAAGCGAGGCATCGAGCGACAGCGAGCGCCAGCGAGCGACAGCGAGGCA
Organism: Podargus strigoides; assembly: GCA_028020825.1. Lineage (NCBI taxonomy): Eukaryota > Metazoa > Chordata > Aves > Caprimulgiformes > Podargidae > Podargus > Podargus strigoides. The sequence continues at coordinate 36,418,837 of CM051662.1, forward strand.
GCGAGCGACAGCGAGAGACAGCGAGAGACAGGGAGGGACAGAGAGCGACAGCGAGCGACAGCGAGCGACAGCGAGGCAGCGAGACAGCGAGACAGCGAGGCAGCGAGCGCCAGCGAGCGACAGCGAGGCAGCGAGTGCCAGCGAGCGCCAGGGAGGCAGCGAGCGATAGCAAGCGACAGCGAGTGACAGCGAGGCAGGGAGCAACAGCGAGCGACAGCGAGCGACAGCGAGGCAGCGAGCGAGAGCGAGCACCAGCGACCGACACCGAGGCAGCGAGCGCCAGCGAGCGCCAGCGAGAGACAGCGAGGCAGCGAGCGACAGTGAGCGACAGCGAGCGACAGCGAGGCAGCGAGACTGCGAGACAGCGAGCGACAGCGAGCGACAGCGAGAGACAGCGAGCGACAGCGAGCGACTGCGAGGCAGCGAGCGACAGCGAGTGACAGCGAGCGACAGCGAGAGACAGCGTGCGTCAGCGAGAGACAGCGAGGCAGCGAGCGCCAGCGAGCGCCAGCAAGCACCAGCGAGGCAGCGAGCGACAGCAAGTGACAGCGAGGCAGCGAGCAATAGCGGGCGACAGCGAGATAGCGAGCGACAGCGAGCGACAGCGAGAGACAGCGCGGCAGCGAGCGACAGCGAGTGACTGCGAGGCAGCGAGGGACAGCGAGCGACAGTGATGCAGCGAGCGAGAGCGAGCGACAGCGCGAGACAGCGAGCGAGAGCGAGCGAGAGCGAGCGCCAGTGAGGCAGCGAGCGCCAGCTAGCGCTAGCGAGCGAGAGCGAGCGGCTCCGAGGCCACGAGCGCCAGCGAGCGCCAGCGAGCGCCGGCGCGACAGCGACCGACAGCGAGGCAGCGAGCGACAGTGAGCGACAGCGAGACAGCGAGCGACAGCGAGCGACAGCGAGCGACAGCGAGATACAGCGACCGACAGCGCGCGCCAGCGAGCGAGAGCGAGGCAGCGAGTGATAGCGCGCGACAGCGTGCGCCTGCGAGGCAGCGAGCGCCAGCGTGCGCCAGTGAGCGACAGCGAGAGACAGCGAGCGTCAGCGAGAGACAGCGAGGCAGCGTGCGCCAGCGAGACAGCGAGCGCCACCGAGCGCCAGCGAGAGACAGCGCGGCAGCGAGCGCCAGCGTGCGCCAGTGAGCGACAGCGAGAGACAGCGAGCGTCAGCGAGAGACAGCGAGGCAGCGTGCGCCAGCGAGCGACAGCAAGGCAGCGAGCGCCAGCGAGCGCAAGCGAGGCATCGAGCGACAGCGAGCGCCAGAGAGCGACACCGAGGCAGCGAGACAGCGAGCGACAGAGAGACAGCGAGCGATAGCGAACGACAACGAGCGCGAGCGAGCGACAGCGAGGCAGCGAGCGAGAGCGAGCGCCAGCGAGTGACAGCGAGGCAGCGAGCGATAGCGAGCGCTAGCGACCGACAGCGAGCGACAGCGAGGCAGCGAGCGCCAGCAAGACAGCGCGCCAGCGAGCGCCAGCGAGGCAGCGAGCGCCAGCGAGCGCCAGCGAGCCCCAGCGAGAGACAGCGAGCGTCAGCGAGAGACGGCGAGGCAGCGTGCGCCAGCGAGCGCAAGCGAGGCATCGAGCGACAGCGAGCGCCAGCGAGCGACAGCGAGCGACAGCGAGAGACTGCGAGGGACAGAGAGCGACAGCGAGCGACAGCGAGCGACAGCGAGGCAGCGAGACAGCGAGACAGCGAGGCAGCGAGCGCCAGCGAGCGACAGCGAGGCAGCGAGCGCCAGCGAGCGCCAGGGAGGCAGCGAGCGATAGCGAGCGACAGCGAGTGACAGCGAGGCAGGGAGCGACAGCGAGCGACAGCGAGAGACAGCGAGGCAGCGAGCGACAGTGAGCGACAGCGAGCGACAGCGAGGCAGCGAGACAGCGAGCGACAGCGAGAGACAGCGAGCGACAGCGAGCGACTGCGAGGCAGCGAGCGACAGCGAGTGACAGCGAGCGACAGCGAGAGACGGCGTGCGTCAGCGAGAGACAGCGAGGCAGCGAGCAATAGCGGGCGACAGCAAGACAGCGAGCGACAGCGAGCGACAGCGAGAGACAGCGAGGCAGCGAGCGCTACCGAGTGCCAGCGAGAGACAGCGCGGCAGCGAGCGACAGCGAGTGACTGCGAGGCAGCGAGGGACAGCGAGCGACAGCGAGCCACAGCGAGTGAGAGCGACGCAGCGAGTGACAGCGAGCGACAGTGATGCAGCGAGCGAGAGTGAGCGACAGCGCGAGACAGCGAGCGAGAGCGAGCGACAGCGAGCACCAGTGAGGCACCGAGCGCCGGCTAGCGCTAGCGAGCGCCGGCGCGACAGCAACCGACAGCGAGGCAGCGAGCGACAGTGAGCGACAGCGAGGCAGCGAGCGACAGCGAGCGACAGCGAGCGACAGCGAGATACATCGACCGACAGCGAGCGCCAGCGAGCGAGAGCGAGGCAGCGAGTGATAGCGCGCGACAGCGCGCGCCTGCGAGGCAGCGAGCGCCAGCGTGCGCCAGTGAGCGACAGCGAGAGACAGCGAGCGTCAGCGAGAGACAGCGAGGCAGCGTGCGCCAGCGAGACCGCGAGCGCCACCGAGCACCAGCGAGAGACAGCGCGGCAGCGAGCGCCAGCGAGCGACCGCGAGGCAGTGAGGGACAGCGAGCGCCAGCGAGCGACAGCGAGGCAGCGAGCGCCAGCGTGCGCCAGTGAGCGACAGCGAGAGACAGCGAGCGTCAGCGAGAGACAGCGAGGCAGCGTGCGCCACCGAGCGACAGCAAGGCAGCGAGCGCCAGCGAGCGCAAGCGAGGCATCGAGCGACAGCGAGCGCCAGAGAGCGACACCGAGGCAGCGAGCGACAGCGAGCGACAGCGAGCGAGAGTGAGGCAGCGAGCGACAGCGAGCGACGGCGAGAGACAGCGACGGACAGAGAGCGACAGCGAGCGACAGCGAGCGACAGCGAGGCAGCGAGCGGCAGCGAGCGACAGCGATAGACAGCGAGAGACAGTGAGCGACAGTGAGCGACAGCGAGGCAGCGAGCGAGAGCGAGCGCCAGCGACCGACATCTAGGCAGCGAGCGCTAGCGAGCGCCAGCGAGAGACAGCGAGGCAGCGAGCGACAGTGAGCGACAGCGAGCGACAGCGTGGCAGCGAGACAGCGAGACAGCGAGCGACAGCGAGCGCCCGCGAGCGTCAGCGAGGCATCGAGCGAGAGTGAGCGCCAGCGACCGACATCGAGGCAGCGAGCGCCAGCGAGCGTCAGCGAGAGACAGCGAGGCAGCGAGCGACAGTGACCGACAGCGAGCGACAGCGAGGCAGCGAGACAGCGAGACAGCGAGCGACAGCGAGCGACAGCAAGCGACAGCGTGGCAGCGAGCGATAGCGAGCGACAGCGAGAGACAGCGAGAGACAGCGAGCGACAGCGAGGCAGCAAGGCAGCGAGCGATAGCGAGCGCTGGCGAGCGTCAGCGAGGCATCGAGCGCTAGCGAGCGTCAGCGAGCGCCAGCGCGGCAGCGAGCGCCAGCGTGCGCCAGTGAGCGACAGCGAGAGACAGCGAGCGTCAGCGAGACACAGCGAGGCAGCGTGCGCCAGCGAGCGCAAGCGAGGCATCGAGCGACAGCGAGCTCCAGCGAGCGAGAGCGAGGCAGCATGCGCCAGCGAGCGACAGCGAGGCAGCGAGACAGCGAGCGCCAGCGAGCGTCAGCAAGCGTCAGCGAGGCAGCGAGCAACAGCGAGTGACAGCGCGCCAGCGATCGACAGCGAGCGACAGCGACTGACAGAGACCGACACTGAGGCAGCGAGCGCCAGCAAGACAGCGCGCCAGCGAGCGCCAGCGAGCGCCAGCGAGAGACCGCGAGCGTCAGCGAGAGACAGAGAAGCAGCGTGCGCCAGCGAGAGACAGCGAGGCAGCGAGCGCCAGCGAGCGCCAGCGAGAGACAGCGAGCGACAGCGAGCGACAGCGAGGCAGCGAGCGACAGCGAGCGACAGCGAGAGACAGCGAGAGACAGCGAGACAGCCAGCGCCAGCGAGACAGTGAGCGATAGCGAGCGCCAGCGAGCGACAGCGAGGCAGCGAGCGCCTGCGAGTGACTGCGAGGCAGCGAGCGCCAGCGAGCGCCAGCGAGCGCCGGCGAGCCACAGCGAGGCAGCAAGCGCCAGCGAGCGCCAGCGAGAGACAGCGCGGCAGCGAGCGCCAGCGAGCGACCACGAGGCAGCGAGCGACAGCGAGCGACAGCGAGCGTGAGCGAGACAGCGAGTGACAGCGTGCGACAGCGAGGCAGCGAGCGACAGCGAGGGACAGCGAAGCAGCGAGCGACAGCGAGCGACAGCGAGGCAGCGAGCGACAGCGAGCGACAGCGAGACAGCGAGACAGCGAGCGCCAGCGAGCGTCAGCGAACGTCAGCGAGGCAGCGAGCGCCAGCGAGCGACAGTGAGGCAGCGAGCGCCTGCGAGTGACTGCGAGGCAGCTAGCGCCAGCGAGCGCCAGCGAGGCAGCGAGCGCCAGCGAGCGCCAGCGAGCCCCAGCGAGAGACAGCGAGCGTCAGCGAGAGACGGCGAGGCAGCGTGCGCCAGCGAGCGCAAGCGAGGCATCGAGCGACAGTGAGCGACAGCGAGCGACACCGAGGCAGCGAGCGCCAGCAAGCGACAGCGAGCGACAGCGAGGCAGCGAGCGACAGCGAGCGACAGCGAGAGACAGGGAGGGACAGAGAGCGACAGCGAGCGACAGCGAGCGACAGCGAGGCAGCGAGACAGCGAGACAGCGAGGCAGCGAGCGCCAGCGAGCGACAGCGAGGCAGCGAGTGCCAGCGAGCGCCAGGGAGGCAGCGAGCGATATCGAGCGACAGCGAGTGACAGCGAGGCAGGGAGCAACAGCGAGCGACAGCGAGCGACAGCGAGGCAGCGAGCGAGAGCGAGCACCAGCGACCGACACCGAGGCAGCGAGCGCCAGCGAGCGCCAGCGAGAGACAGCGAGCGATAGCGAGCGACAGCGAGGCAGCGAGCGACAGCCAGCGACAGCGAGCGACAGCGAGACAGCGAGACAGCCAGCGCCAGCGAGACAGTGAGCGATAGCGAGCGCCAGCGAGCGCCAGCGAGGCAGCGAGCGCCAGCGAGCGCCAGCGAGTGACAGCGACCGACACCGAGGCAGCGAGCACCAGCAAGAGACAGCGAGGCAGCGAGCGACAGCGAGCGCCAGCGAGAGACTGCGAGAGAAAACGAGCGACAGCGAGCGACAGCGAGGCAGCAAGCGCCAGCGAGCGCCAGCGAGCGACACCGAGACAGCGAGACAGCGAGCGACAGCGAGACAGCGAATGACAGCGAGACAGCGAGCGACAGCGAACGACAGCGAGCGCGAGCGAGCGACAGCGAGGCAGCGAGCGAGAGCGAGCGCCAGCGAGTGACAGCGAGGCAGCGAGCGACAGCGAGGCAGCGAGCGCCAGCAAGACAGCGCGCCAGCGAGCGCCAGCGAGGCAGCTAGCGCCAGCGAGCGCCAGCGAGGCAGCGAGCGCCAGCGAGCGCCAGCGAGCCCCAGCGAGAGACAGCGAGCGTCAGCGAGAGACGGCGAGGCAGCGAGAGACGGCGAGGCAGCGTGCGCCAGCGAGCGCAAGCGAGGCATCGAGCGACAGCGAGCGCCAGCGAGCGACAGCGAGGCAGCGAGCGCCAGCGAGCGACAGCGAGAGACAGGGAGGGACAGAGAGCGACAGCGAGCGACAGCGAGCGACAGCGAGGCAGCGAGACAGCGAGACAGCGAGGCAGCGAGCGCCAGCGAGCGACAGCGAGGCAGCGAGTGCCAGCGAGCGCCAGGGAGGCAGCGAGCGATAGCAAGCGACAGCGAGTGACAGCGAGGCAGGGAGCAACAGCGAGCGACAGCGAGCGACAGCGAGGCAGCGAGCGAGAGCGAGCACCAGCGACCGACACCGAGGCAGCGAGCGCCAGCGAGCGCCAGCGAGAGACAGCGAGGCAGCGAGCGACAGTGAGCGACAGCGAGCGACAGCGAGGCAGCGAGACTGCGAGACAGCGAGCGACAGCGAGCGACAGCGAGAGACAGCGAGCGACAGCGAGCGACTGCGAGGCAGCGAGCGACAGCGAGTGACAGCGAGCGACAGCGAGAGACAGCGTGCGTCAGCGAGAGACAGCGAGGCAGCGAGCGCCAGCGAGCGCCAGCGAGCACCAGCGAGGCAGCGAGCGACAGCAAGTGACAGCGAGGCAGCGAGCAATAGCGGGCGACAGCGAGATAGCGAGCGACAGCGAGCGACAGCGAGAGACAGCGCGGCAGCGAGCGACAGCGAGTGACTGCGAGGCAGCGAGGGACAGCGAGCGACAGTGATGCAGCGAGCGAGAGCGAGCGACAGCGCGAGACAGCGAGCGAGAGCGAGCGAGAGCGAGCGCCAGTGAGGCAGCGAGCGCCAGCTAGCGCTAGCGAGCGAGAGCGAGCGGCTCCGAGGCCACGAGCGCCAGCGAGCGCCAGCGAGCGCCGGCGCGACAGCGACCGACAGCGAGGCAGCGAGCGACAGTGAGCGACAGCGAGACAGCGAGCGACAGCGAGCGACAGCGAGCGACAGCGAGATACAGCGAACGACAGCGCGCGCCAGCGAGCGAGAGCGAGGCAGCGAGTGATAGCGCGCGACAGCGTGCGCCTGCGAGGCAGCGAGCGCCAGCGTGCGCCAGTGAGCGACAGCGAGAGACAGCGAGCGTCAGCGAGAGACAGCGAGGCAGCGTGCGCCAGCGAGACAGCGAGCGCCACCGAGCGCCAGCGAGAGACAGCGCGGCAGCGAGCGCCAGCGTGCGCCAGTGAGCGACAGCGAGAGACAGCGAGCGTCAGCGAGAGACAGCGAGGCAGCGTGCGCCAGCGAGCGACAGCAAGGCAGCGAGCGCCAGCGAGCGCAAGCGAGTCAACGAGCGACAGCGAGCGCCAGAGAGCGACACCGAGGCAGCGAGACAGCGAGCGACAGAGAGACAGCGAGCGATAGCGAACGACAACGAGCGCGAGCGAGCGACAGCGAGGCAGCGAGCGAGAGCGAGCGCCAGCGAGTGACAGCGAGGCAGCGAGCGATAGCGAGCGCTAGCGACCGACAGCGAGCGACAGCGAGGCAGCGAGCGCCAGCAAGACAGCGCGCCAGCGAGCGCCAGCGAGGCAGCGAGCGCCAGCGAGCGCCAGCGAGCCCCAGCGAGAGACAGCGAGCGTCAGCGAGAGACGGCGAGGCAGCGTGCGCCAGCGAGCGCAAGCGAGGCATCGAGCGACAGCGAGCGCCAGCGAGCGACACCGAGGCAGCGAGCGACAGCGAGCGACAGCGAGCGACAGCGAGGCAGCGAGCGACAGCGAGCGACAGCGAGAGACAGCGAGGGACAGAGAGCGACAGCGAGCGACAGCGAGCGACAGCGAGGCAGCGAGACAGCGAGACAGCGAGGCAGCGAGCGCCAGCGAGCGACAGCGAGGCAGCGAGCGCCAGCGAGCGCCAGGGAGGCAGCGAGCGATAGCGAGCGACAGCGAGTGACAGCGAGGCAGGGAGCGACAGCGAGCGACAGCGAGAGACAGCGAGGCAGCGAGCGACAGTGAGCGACAGCGAGCGACAGTGATGCAGCGAGCGAGAGTGAGCGACAGCGCGAGACAGTGAGCGAGAGCGAGCGACAGCGAGCACCAGTGAGGCACCGAGCGCCGGCTAGCGCTAGCGAGCGCCGGCGCGACAGCGACCGACAGCGAGGCAGCGAGCGACAGTGAGCGACAGCGAGGCAGCGAGCGACAGCGAGCGACAGCGAGCGACAGCGAGATACATCGACCGACAGCGAGCGCCAGCGAGCGAGAGCGAGGCAGCGAGTGATAGCGCGCGACAGCGCGCGCCTGCGAGGCAGCGAGCGCCAGCGTGCGCCAGTGAGCGACAGCGAGAGACAGCGAGCGTCAGCGAGAGACAGCGAGGCAGCGTGCGCCAGCGAGACCGCGAGCGCCACCGAGCACCAGCGAGAGACAGCGCGGCAGCGAGCGCCAGCGAGCGACCGCGAGGCAGTGAGGGACAGCGAGCGCCAGCGAGCGACAGCGAGGCAGCGAGCGCCAGCGTGCGCCAGTGAGCGACAGCGAGAGACAGCGAGCGTCAGCGAGAGACAGCGAGGCAGCGTGCGCCACCGAGCGACAGCAAGGCAGCGAGCGCCAGCGAGCGCAAGCGAGGCATCGAGCGACAGCGAGCGCCAGAGAGCGACACCGAGGCAGCGAGCGACAGCGAGCGACAGCGAGCGAGAGTGAGGCAGCGAGCGACAGCGAGCGACGGCGAGAGACAGCGACGGACAGAGAGCGACAGCGAGCGACAGCGAGCGACAGCGAGGCAGCGAGCGGCAGCGAGCGACAGCGATAGACAGCGAGAGACAGTGAGCGACAGTGAGCGACAGCGAGGCAGCGAGCGAGAGCGAGCGCCAGCGACCGACATCTAGGCAGCGAGCGCTAGCGAGCGCCAGCGAGAGACAGCGAGGCAGCGAGCGACAGTGAGCGACAGCGAGCGACAGCGAGGCAGCGAGACAGCGAGACAGCGAGCGACAGCGAGCGACAGTGAGCGACAGCGTGGCAGCGAGCGATAGCGAGCGACAGCGAGAGACAGCGAGCGACAGCGAGGCAGCGAGGCAGCGAGCGACAGCGAGCGCCCGCGAGCGTCAGCGAGGCATCGAGCGAGAGTGAGCGCCAGCGACCGACATCGAGGCAGCGAGCGCCAGCGAGCGTCAGCGAGAGACAGCGAGGCAGCGAGCGACAGTGACCGACAGCGAGCGACAGCGAGGCAGCGAGACAGCGAGACAGCGAGCGACAGCGAGCGACAGCAAGCGACAGCGTGGCAGCGAGCGATAGCGAGCGACAGCGAGAGACAGCGAGAGACAGCGAGCGACAGCGAGGCAGCAAGGCAGCGAGCGATAGCGAGCGCTGGCGAGCGTCAGCGAGGCATCGAGCGCTAGCGAGCGTCAGCGAGCGCCAGCGAGGCAGCGAGCGCCAGCGTGCGCCAGTGAGCGACAGCGAGAGACAGCGAGCGTCAGCGAGAGACAGCGAGGCAGCGTGCGCCAGCGAGCGCAAGCGAGGCATCGAGCGACAGCGAGCTCCAGCGAGCGAGAGCGAGGCAGCATGCGCCAGCGAGCGACAGCGAGGCAGCGAGACAGCGAGCGCCAGCGAGCGTCAGCAAGCGTCAGCGAGGCAGCGAGCAACAGCGAGTGACAGCGCGCCAGCGATCGACAGCGAGCGACAGCGACTGACAGAGACCGACACTGAGGCAGCGAGCGCCAGCAAGACAGCGCGCCAGCGAGCGCCAGCGAGCGCCAGCGAGAGACCGCGAGCGTCAGCGAGAGACAGAGAAGCAGCGTGCGCCAGCGAGAGACAGCGAGGCAGCGAGCGCCAGCGAGCGCCAGCGAGAGACAGCGAGCGACAGCGAGCGACAGCGAGGCAGCGAGCGACAGCGAGCGACAGCGAGAGACAGCGAGAGACAGCGAGACAGCCAGCGCCAGCGAGACAGTGAGCGATAGCGAGCGCCAGCGAGCGACAGCGAGGCAGCGAGCGCCTGCGAGTGACTGCGAGGCAGCGAGCGCCAGCGAGCGCCAGCGAGCGCCAGCGAGCCACAGCGAGGCAGCAAGCGCCAGCGAGCGCCAGCGAGAGACAGCGCGGCAGCGAGCGCCAGCGAGCGACCACGAGGCAGCGAGCGACAGCGAGCGACAGCGAGCGTGAGCGAGACAGCGAGTGACAGCGTGCGACAGCGAGGCAGCGAGCGACAGCGAGGGACAGCGAAGCAGCGAGCGACAGCGAGCGACAGCGAGGCAGCGAGCGACAGCGAGCGACAGCGAGACAGCGAGACAGCGAGCGCCAGCGAGCGTCAGCGAACGTCAGCGAGGCAGCGAGCGCCAGCGAGCGACAGCGAGGCAGCGAGCGCCTGCGAGTGACTGCGAGGCAGCGAGCGCCAGCGAGCGCCAGCGAGCCCCAGCGAGCCACAGCGAGGCAGCAAGCGCCAGCGAGCGCCAGCGAGAGACAGCGCGGCAGCCAGCGACAGCGAGCGACCACGAGGCAGCGAGGGACAGCGAGCGACAGCGAGCGACGGCGAGGCAGCGAGCGAAAGCGAGCGACAGCGAGGCAGCTAGCGACAGTGAGCGACAGCGAGCGTGAGCGAGACAGCGAGTGACAGCGTGCGACAGCGAGGCAGCGAGCGACAGCGAGGGACAGCGAAGCAGCGAGCGACAGCGAGCGACAGCGAGGCAGCGAGCGACAGCGAGCGACAGCGAGACAGCGAGACAGCGAGCGACAGCGAGGGACAGCGAAGCAGCGAGCGACAGCGAGCGACAGCGAGACAGCGAGACAGCGAGCGCCAGCGAGCGTCAGCGAACGTCAGCGAGGCAGCGAGTGACAGCGAGTGACAGCGAGGCAGCGAGCGACAGGGAGCGACAGGGAGCGACAGCGGCCGACGCCGATGCAGCGAGCGCCAGCAAGACAGCGCGCCAGCGAGCTCCAGCGAGCGCCAGTGAGAGACCGCGAGCGTCAGAGAGAGACAGCGAAGCAGCGTGCGCCAGCGAGAGACAGCGAGGCAGCGAGCGCCAGCGAGCGCCAGCGACCGACACCGAGGCAGCGAGCGCCAGCGAGCGCCAGCGAGAGACAGCGAGCGATAGCGAGCGACAGCGAGGCAGCGAGCGACAGCCAGCGACAGCGAGCGACAGCGAGACAGCGAGACAGCCAGCGCCAGCGAGACAGTGAGCGATAGCGAGCGCCAGCGAGCGCCAGCGAGGCAGCGAGCGCCAGCGAGCGCCAGCGAGTGACAGCGACCGACACCGAGGCAGCGAGCACCAGCAAGAGACAGCGAGGCAGCGAGCGACAGCGAGCGCCAGCGAGAGACTGCGAGAGAAAACGAGCGACAGCGAGCGACAGCGAGGCAGCAAGCGCCAGCGAGCGCCAGCGAGCGACACCGAGACAGCGAGACAGCGAGCGACAGCGAGACAGCGAATGACAGCGAGACAGCGAGCGACAGCGAACGACAGCGAGCGCGAGCGAGCGACAGCGAGGCAGCGAGCGAGAGCGAGCGCCAGCGAGTGACAGCGAGGCAGCGAGCGACAGCGAGGCAGCGAGCGCCAGCAAGACAGCGCGCCAGCGAGCGCCAGCGAGGCAGCTAGCGCCAGCGAGCGCCAGCGAGGCAGCGAGCGCCAGCGAGCGCCAGCGAGCCCCAGCGAGAGACAGCGAGCGTCAGCGAGAGACGGCGAGGCAGCGAGAGACGGCGAGGCAGCGTGCGCCAGCGAGCGCAAGCGAGGCATCGAGCGACAGCGAGCGCCAGCGAGCGACAGCGAGGCAGCGAGCGCCAGCGAGCGACAGCGAGAGACAGGGAGGGACAGAGAGCGACAGCGAGCGACAGCGAGCGACAGCGAGGCAGCGAGACAGCGAGACAGCGAGGCAGCGAGCGCCAGCGAGCGACAGCGAGGCAGCGAGTGCCAGCGAGCGCCAGGGAGGCAGCGAGCGATAGCAAGCGACAGCGAGTGACAGCGAGGCAGGGAGCAACAGCGAGCGACAGCGAGCGACAGCGAGGCAGCGAGCGAGAGCGAGCACCAGCGACCGACACCGAGGCAGCGAGCGCCAGCGAGCGCCAGTGAGAGACAGCGAGGCAGCGAGCGACAGTGAGCGACAGCGAGCGACAGCGAGGCAGCGAGACTGCGAGACAGCGAGCGACAGCGAGCGACAGCGAGAGACAGCGAGCGACAGCGAGCGACTGCGAGGCAGCGAGCGACAGCGAGTGACAGCGAGCGACAGCGAGAGACAGCGTGCGTCAGCGAGAGACAGCGAGGCAGCGAGCGCCAGCGAGCGCCAGCGAGCACCAGCGAGGCAGCGAGCGACAGCAAGTGACAGCGAGGCAGCGAGCAATAGCGGGCGACAGCGAGATAGCGAGCGACAGCGAGCGACAGCGAGAGACAGCGCGGCAGCGAGCGACAGCGAGTGACTGCGAGGCAGCGAGGGACAGCGAGCGACAGTGATGCAGCGAGCGAGAGCGAGCGACAGCGCGAGACAGCGAGCGAGAGCGAGCGAGAGCGAGCGCCAGTGAGGCAGCGAGCGCCAGCTAGCGCTAGCGAGCGAGAGCGAGCGGCTCCGAGGCCACGAGCGCCAGCGAGCGCCAGCGAGCGCCGGCGCGACAGCGACCGACAGCGAGGCAGCGAGCGACAGTGAGCGACAGCGAGACAGCGAGCGACAGCGAGCGACAGCGAGCGACAGCGAGATACAGCGAACGACAGCGCGCGCCAGCGAGCGAGAGCGAGGCAGCGAGTGATAGCGCGCGACAGCGTGCGCCTGCGAGGCAGCGAGCGCCAGCGTGCGCCAGTGAGCGACAGCGAGAGACAGCGAGCGTCAGCGAGAGACAGCGAGGCAGCGTGCGCCAGCGAGACAGCGAGCGCCACCGAGCGCCAGCGAGAGACAGCGCGGCAGCGAGCGCCAGCGTGCGCCAGTGAGCGACAGCGAGAGACAGCGAGCGTCAGCGAGAGACAGCGAGGCAGCGTGCGCCAGCGAGCGACAGCAAGGCAGCGAGCGCCAGCGAGCGCAAGCGAGTCAACGAGCGACAGCGAGCGCCAGAGAGCGACACCGAGGCAGCGAGACAGCGAGCGACAGAGAGACAGCGAGCGATAGCGAACGACAACGAGCGCGAGCGAGCGACAGCGAGGCAGCGAGCGAGAGCGAGCGCCAGCGAGTGACAGCGAGGCAGCGAGCGATAGCGAGCGCTAGCGACCGACAGCGAGCGACAGCGAGGCAGCGAGCGCCAGCAAGACAGCGCGCCAGCGAGCGCCAGCGAGGCAGCGAGCGCCAGCGAGCGCCAGCGAGCCCCAGCGAGAGACAGCGAGCGTCAGCGAGAGACGGCGAGGCAGCGTGCGCCAGCGAGCGCAAGCGAGGCATCGAGCGACAGCGAGCGCCAGCGAGCGACACCGAGGCAGCGAGCGACAGCGAGCGACAGCGAGCGACAGCGAGGCAGCGAGCGACAGCGAGCGACAGCGAGAGACAGCGAGGGACAGAGAGCGACAGCGAGCGACAGCGAGCGACAGCGAGGCAGCGAGACAGCGAGACAGCGAGGCAGCGAGCGCCAGCGAGCGACAGCGAGGCAGCGAGCGCCAGCGAGCGCCAGGGAGGCAGCGAGCGATAGCGAGCGACAGCGAGTGACAGCGAGGCAGGGAGCGACAGCGAGCGACAGCGAGAGACAGCGAGGCAGCGAGCGACAGTGAGCGACAGCGAGCGACAGTGATGCAGCGAGCGAGAGTGAGCGACAGCGCGAGACAGCGAGCGAGAGCGAGCGACAGCGAGCACCAGTGAGGCACCGAGCGCCGGCTAGCGCTAGCGAGCGCCGGCGCGACAGCGACCGACAGCGAGGCAGCGAGCGACAGTGAGCGACAGCGAGGCAGCGAGCGACAGCGAGCGACAGCGAGCGACAGCGAGATACATCGACCGACAGCGAGCGCCAGCGAGCGAGAGCGAGGCAGCGAGTGATAGCGCGCGACAGCGCGCGCCTGCGAGGCAGCGAGCGCCAGCGTGCGCCAGTGAGCGACAGCGAGAGACAGCGAGCGTCAGCGAGAGACAGCGAGGCAGCGTGCGCCAGCGAGACCGCGAGCGCCACCGAGCACCAGCGAGAGACAGCGCGGCAGCGAGCGCCAGCGAGCGACCGCGAGGCAGTGAGGGACAGCGAGCGCCAGCGAGCGACAGCGAGGCAGCGAGCGCCAGCGTGCGCCAGTGAGCGACAGCGAGAGACAGCGAGCGTCAGCGAGAGACAGCGAGGCAGCGTGCGCCACCGAGCGACAGCAAGGCAGCGAGCGCCAGCGAGCGCAAGCGAGGCATCGAGCGACAGCGAGCGCCAGAGAGCGACACCGAGGCAGCGAGCGACAGCGAGCGACAGCGAGCGAGAGTGAGGCAGCGAGCGACAGCGAGCGACGGCGAGAGACAGCGACGGACAGAGAGCGACAGCGAGCGACAGCGAGCGACAGCGAGGCAGCGAGCGGCAGCGAGCGACAGCGATAGACAGCGAGAGACAGTGAGCGACAGTGAGCGACAGCGAGGCAGCGAGCGAGAGCGAGCGCCAGCGACCGACATCTAGGCAGCGAGCGCTAGCGAGCGCCAGCGAGAGACAGCGAGGCAGCGAGCGACAGTGAGCGACAGCGAGCGACAGCGAGGCAGCGAGACAGCGAGACAGCGAGCGACAGCGAGCGACAGTGAGCGACAGCGTGGCAGCGAGCGATAGCGAGCGACAGCGAGAGACAGCGAGCGACAGCGAGGCAGCGAGGCAGCGAGCGACAGCGAGCGCCCGCGAGCGTCAGCGAGGCATCGAGCGAGAGTGAGCGCCAGCGACCGACATCGAGGCAGCGAGCGCCAGCGAGCGTCAGCGAGAGACAGCGAGGCAGCGAGCGACAGTGACCGACAGCGAGCGACAGCGAGGCAGCGAGACAGCGAGACAGCGAGCGACAGCGAGCGACAGCAAGCGACAGCGTGGCAGCGAGCGATAGCGAGCGACAGCGAGAGACAGCGAGAGACAGCGAGCGACAGCGAGGCAGCAAGGCAGCGAGCGATAGCGAGCGCTGGCGAGCGTCAGCGAGGCATCGAGCGCTAGCGAGCGTCAGCGAGCGCCAGCGAGGCAGCGAGCGCCAGCGTGCGCCAGTGAGCGACAGCGAGAGACAGCGAGCGTCAGCGAGAGACAGCGAGGCAGCGTGCGCCAGCGAGCGCAAGCGAGGCATCGAGCGACAGCGAGCTCCAGCGAGCCGAGAGCGAGGCAGCATGCGCCAGCGAGCGACAGCGAGGCAGCGAGACAGCGAGCGCCAGCGAGCGTCAGCAAGCGTCAGCGAGGCAGCGAGCAACAGCGAGCGAGGAGTAGCAGTGACAGCGCGCCAGCGATCGACAGCGAGCGACAGCGACTGACAGAGACCGACACTGAGGCAGCGAGCGCCAGCAAGACAGCGCGCCAGCGAGCGCCAGCGAGCGCCAGCGAGAGACCGCGAGCGTCAGCGAGAGACAGAGAAGCAGCGTGCGCCAGCGAGAGACAGCGAGGCAGCGAGCGCCAGCGAGCGCCAGCGAGAGACAGCGAGCGACAGCGAGCGACAGCGAGGCAGCGAGCGACAGCGAGCGACAGCGAGAGACAGCGAGAGACAGCGAGACAGCCAGCGCCAGCGAGACAGTGAGCGATAGCGAGCGCCAGCGAGCGACAGCGAGGCAGCGAGCGCCTGCGAGTGACTGCGAGGCAGCGAGCGCCAGCGAGCGCCAGCGAGCGCCAGCGAGCCACAGCGAGGCAGCAAGCGCCAGCGAGCGCCAGCGAGAGACAGCGCGGCAGCGAGCGACAGCGAGCGACCACGAGGCAGCGAGGGACAGCGAGCGACAGCGAGCGACGGCGAGGCAGCGAGCGAAAGCGAGCGACGGCGAGGCAGCGAGCGACAGCGAGTGACAGCGAGCGACAGCGAGAGACAGCGTGCGTCAGCGGGCGACAGCGAGACAGCGAGCGACAGCGAGCGTGAGCGAGACAGCGAGTGACAGCGTGCGACAGCGAGGCAGCGAGCGACAGCGAGGGACAGCGAAGCAGCGAGCGATAGCGAGCGACAGCGAGAGACAGCGAGCGACAGCGGGCGACAGCGAGACAGCGAGCGACAGCGAGCGTGAGCGAGACAGCGAGTGACAGCGTGCGACAGCGAGGCAGCGAGCGACAGCGAGGGACAGCGAAGCAGCGAGCGATAGCGAGCGACAGCGAGAGACAGCGAGCGACAGCGAGCGACCACGAGGCAGCGAGCGACAGCGAGCGACAGCGAGCGTGAGCGAGACAGCGAGTGACAGCGTGCGACAGCGAGGCAGCGAGCGACAGCGAGGGACAGCGAAGCAGCGAGCGACAGTGAGCGACAGCGAGGCAGCGAGCGACAGCGAGCGACAGCGAGACAGCGAGACAGCGAGCGCCAGCGAGCGTCAGCGAACGTCAGCGAGGCAGCGAGCGCCAGCGAGCGACAGCGAGGCAGCGAGCGCCTGCGAGTGACTGCGAGGCAGCGAGCGCCAGCGAGCGCCAGCGAGCCCCAGCGAGCCACAGCGAGGCAGCAAGCGCCAGCGAGCGCCAGCGAGAGACAGCGCGGCAGCGAGCGACAGCGAGCGACCACGAGGCAGCGAGGGACAGCGAGCGACAGCGAGCGACGGCGAGGCAGCGAGCGAAAGCGAGCGACAGCGAGGCAGCTAGCGACAGCGAGCGACAGCGAGCGTGAGCGAGACAGCGAGTGACAGCGTGCGACAGCGAGGCAGCGAGCGACAGCGAGGGACAGCGAAGCAGCGAGCGACAGCGAGCGACAGCGAGGCAGCGAGCGACAGCGAGCGACAGCGTGACAGCGAGACAGCGAGCGACAGCGAGGGACAGCGAAGCAGCGAGCGACAGCGAGCGACAGCGAGGCAGCGAGCGACAGCGAGCGACAGCGAGACAGCGAGACAGCGAGCGCCAGCGAGCGTCAGCGAATGTCAGCGAGGCAGCGAGTGACAGCGAGTGACAGCGAGGCAGCGAGCGACAGGGAGCGACAGGGAGCGACAGCGGCCGACGCCAATGCAGCGAGCGCCAGCAAGACAGCGCGCCAGCGAGCTCCAGCGAGCGCCAGTGAGAGACCGCGAGCGTCAGCGAGAGACAGCGAAGCAGCGTGCGCCAGCGAGAGACAGCGAGGCAGCGAGCGCCAGCGAGCGCCAGCGAGAGACAGCGAGCGACAGCGAGGGACAGCGAGCGACAGCGAGCGACAGCGAGGCAGCGAGCGACAGCGAGCGACAGCGAAAGACAGCGAGCGATAGCGAGCGACAGCGAGGCAGCGAGCAACAGCCAGCGACAGCGAGCGACAGCGAGACAGTGAGACAGCCAGCGCCAGCGAGACAGTGAGCGATAGCGAGCGCCAGCGAGCGCCAGCGAGGCAGCGAGCGCCAGCGAGCGACATCGAGCGCCAGCGAGAGACTGCGAGAGAAAACGAGTGACAGCGAGCGACAGCGAGGCAGCAAGCTCCAGCGAGCGCCAGCGAGCGACACCGAGACAGCGAGACAGCGAGCGACAGCGAGACAGCGAGCGACAGCGAACGACAGCGAGCGCGAGCGAGCGACAGCGAGGCAGCGAGCGAGAGCGAGCGCCAGCGAGTGACAGCGAGGCAGCGAGCGACAGCGAGCGCTAGCGACCGACCGCGAGCGACAGCGAGGCAGCGAGCGCCAGCAAGACAGCGCGCCAGCGAGCGCCAGCGAGGCAGCGAGCGCCAGCGAGCGCCAGCGAGCCCCAGCGAGAGACAGCGAGCGTCAGCGAGAGACGGCGAGGCAGCGTGCGCCAGCGAGCGCAAGCGAGGCATCGAGCGACAGCGAGCGACAGCGAGCGACACCGAGGCAGCGAGCGCCAGCGAGCGACAGCGAGCGACAGCGAGGCAGCGAGCGACAGCGAGCGACAGCGAGAGACAGGGAGGGACAGAGAGCGACAGCGAGCGACAGCGAGCGACAGCGAGGCAGCGAGACAGCGAGACAGCGAGGCAGCGAGCGCCAGCGAGCGCCAGCGAGCGCCAGCGAGCCACAGCGAGGCAGCAAGCGCCAGCGAGCGCCAGCGAGAGACAGCGCGGCAGCGAGCGACAGCGAGCGACCACGAGGCAGCGAGGGACAGCGAGCGACAGCGAGCGACAGCGAGGCAGCGAGCGAAAGCGAGCGACGGCGAGGCAGCGAGCGACAGCGAGTGACAGCGAGCGACAGCGAGAGACAGCGTGCGTCAGCGGGCGACAGCGAGACAGCGAGCGACAGCGAGCGTGAGCGAGACAGCGAGTGACAGCGTGCGACAGCGAGGCAGCGAGCGACAGCGAGGGACAGCGAAGCAGCGAGCGACAGCGAGCGACAGCGAGCGACAGCGAGACAGCGAGACAGCGAGCGCCAGCGAGCGTCAGCGAACGTCAGCGAGGCAGCGAGTGACAGCGAGTGACAGCGAGGCAGCGAGCGACAGGGAGCGACAGCGAGCGACAGCGACCGACACCGATGCAGCGAGCGCCAGCAAGTCAGCGCACCAGCGAGCTCCAGCGAGCGCCAGTGAGAGACCGCGAGCGTCAGCGAGAGACAGCGAAGCAGCGTGCGCCAGCGAGAGACAGCGAGGCAGCGAGCGCCAGCGAGCGCCAGCGAGAGACAGCGAGTGACAGCGAGGGACAGCGAGCGACAGCGAGCGACAGCGAGGCAGCGAGCGACAGCGAGCGACAGCGAGAGACAGCGAGCGATAGCGAGCGACAGCGAGGCAGCGAGCGACAGCCAGCGACAGCGAGCGACAGCGAGACAGCGAGACAGCCAGCGCCAGCGAGACAGTGAGCGATAGCGAGCGCCAGCGAGCGCCAGCGAGGCAGCGAGCGCCAGCGAGCGCCAGCGAGTGACAGCGACCGACACCGAGGCAGCGAGCACCAGCGAGAGACAGCGAGGCAGCGAGCGACAGCGAGCGCCAGTGAGAGACTGCGAGAGAAAACGAGCGACAGCGAGCGACAGCGAGGCAGCAAGCGCCAGCGAGCGCCAGCGAGCGACACCGAGACAGCGAGACAGCGAGCGACAGCGAGACAGCGAGCGATAGCGAACGACAGCGAGCGCGAGCGAGCGACAGCGAGGCAGCGAGCGAGAGCGATCACCAGCGAGTGACAGCGAGGCAGCGAGCGACAGCGAGCGCTAGCGACCGACAGCGAGCGACAGCGAGGCAGCGAGCGCCAGCAAGACAGTGCGCCAGCGAGCGCCAGCGAGGCAGCTAGCGCCAGCGAGCGCCAGCGAGCGTCAGCGAGCGCCAGCGAGGCAGCGAGCGCTAGCGAGCGCCAGCGAGCCCCAGCGAGAGACAGCGAGCGTCAGCAAGAGACGGCGAGGCAGCGTGCGCCAGCGAGCGCAAGCGAGGCATCGAGCGACAGCGAGCGCCAGCGAGCGACACCGAGGCAGCGAGCGCCAGCGAGCGCCAGCGAGCGACAGCGAGGCAGCGAGCGACAGCGAGCGACAGCGAGAGACAGGGAGGGACAGAGAGCGACAGCGAGCGACAGCGAGCGACAGCTAGGCAGCGAGACAGCGAGACAGCGAGGCAGCGAGCGCCAGCGAGCGACAGCGAGGCAGCGAGTGCCAGCGAGCGCCAGGGAGGCAGCGAGCGATAGCGAGCGACAGCGAGTGACAGCGAGGCAGGGAGCAACAGCGAGCGACAGCGAGCGCCAGCGAGGCAGCGAGCGAGAGCGAGCGCCAGCGACCTACATCTAGGCAGCGAGCGCTAGCGAGCGCCAGCGAGAGACAGCGAGGCAGCGAGCGACAGTGAGCGACAGCGTGGCAGCGAGCGATAGCGAGCGACAGCGAGAGACAGCGAGAGACAGCGAGCGACAGCGAGGCAGCGAGGCAGCGAGCGACAGCGAGCGCCCGCGAGCGTCAGCGAGGCATCGAGCGAGAGTGAGCGCCAGCGACCGACATCGAGGCAGCGAGCGCCAGCGAGCGTCAGCGAGAGACAGCGAGGCAGCGAGCGCCAGCGAGCGACAGCGAGGCAGCGAGCGCCAGCGAGCGCCAGCGAGCCCCAGCGAGAGACAGCGAGCGTCAGCGAGAGACGGCGAGGCAGCGTGCGCCAGCGAGCGCAAGCGAGGCATCGAGCGACAGCGAGCGCCAGCGAGCGACACCGAGGCAGCGAGCGCCAGCGAGCGACAGCGAGCGACAGCGAGGCAGCGAGCGACAGCGAGCGACAGCGAGAGACAGGGAGGGACAGAGAGCGACAGCGAGCGACAGCGAGCGACAGCGAGGCAGCGAGACAGCGAGACAGCGAGGCAGCGAGCGATAGCGAGCGACTGCGAGGCAGCGAGTGCCAGCGAGCGCCAGGGAGGCAGCGAGCGATAGCGAGCGACAGCGAGTGACAGCGAGGCAGGGAGCAACAGCGAGCGACAGCGAGCGACAGCGAGGCAGCGAGCGAGAGCGAGCGACAGCGAGCGACAGCGAGAGACAGCGAGCGACAGCGAGCGACTGCGAGGCAGCGAGCGACAGCGAGTGACAGCGAGCGACAGCGAGAGACAGCGTGCGTCAGCGAGAGACAGCGAGGCAGCGAGCGCCAGCGAGCGCCAGCGAGCACCAGCGAGGCAGCGAGCGACAGCAAGTGACAGCGAGGCAGCGAGCAATAGCGGGCGACAGCGAGATAGCGAGCGACAGCGAGCGACAGCGAGAGACAGCGCGGCAGCGAGCGACAGCGAGTGACTGCGAGGCAGCGAGGGACAGCGAGCGATAGCGAGCGACAGCGAGTGAGAGCGACGCAGCGAGTGACAGCGAGCGACAGTGATGCAGCGAGCGAGAGCGAGCGACAGCGCGAGACAGCGAGCGAGAGCGAGCGAGAGCTAGCGCCAGTGAGGCAGCGAGCGCCACCTGGCGCTAGCGAGCGAGAGCGAGCGGCTCCGAGGCCACGAGCGCCAGCGAGCGCCAGCGAGCGCCGGCGCGACAGCAACCGACAGCGAGGCAGCGAGCGACTTTGAGCGACAGCGAGCGACAGCGAGCGACAGCGAGATACAGCGACCGACAGCGCGCGCCAGCGAGCGAGAGCGAGGCAGCGAGTGATAGCGCGCGACAGCGTGCGCCTGCGAGGCAGCGAGCGCCAGCGTGCGCCAGTGAGCGACAGCGAGAGACAGCGAGCGTCAGCGAGAGACAGCGAGGCAGCGTGCGCCAGCGAGACAGCGAGCGCCACCGAGCGCCAGCGAGAGACAGCGCGGCAGCGAGCGCCAGCGTGCGCCAGTGAGCGACAGGGAGAGACAGCGAACGTCAGCGAGAGACAGCGAGGCAGCATGCGCCAGCGAGCGACAGCAAGGCAGCGAGCGCCAGCGAGCGCAAGCGAGGCATCGAGCGACAGCGAGCGCCAGAGAGCGACACCGAGGCAGCGAGACAGCGAGCGACAGAGAGACAGCGAGCGATAGCGAACGACAGCGAGCGCGAGCGAGCGACAGCGAGGCAGCGAGCGAGAGCGAGCGCCAGCGAGTGACAGCGAGGCAGCGAGCGACAGCGAGCGCTAGCGACCGACAGCGAGCGACAGCGAGGCAGCGAGCGCCAGCAAGACAGCGCGCCAGCGAGCGCCAGCGAGGCAGCGAGCGCCAGCGAGCGCCAGCGAGCCCCAGCGAGAGACAGCGAGCGTCAGCGAGAGACGGCGAGGCAGCGTGCGCCAGCGAGCGCAAGCGAGGCATCGAGCGACAGCGAGCGCCAGCGAGAGACAGCGAGGCAGGGAGCGACAGCGAGCGCCAGCGAGAGACAGCGAGGCAGCGAGCGACAGTGAGCGACAGCGAGCGACAACGAGGCAGCGAGACAGCGAGCGACAGCGAGCGACAGCGAGCGACTGCCAGAGATAGCGACCGACAGCGAGCGACTGCGAGGCAGCGAGCGACAGCGAGTGACAGCGAGCGACAGCGAGAGACAGCGTGCGTCAGCGAGAGACAGCGAGGCAGCGAGCGCCAGCGAGCGCCAGCGAGCACCAGCGAGGCAGCGAGCCCTAGCAAGTGACTGCGAGGCAGCGAGCAATAGCGGGCGACAGCAAGACAGCGAGCGACAGCGAGCGACAGCGTGAGACAGCGAGGCAGCGAGCGCTACCTAGCGCCAGCGAGAGACAGCGCGGCAGCGAGCGACAGCGAGTGACTGCGAGGCAGCGAGGGACAGCGAGCGACAGCGAGCGACAGCGAGTGAGAGCGACGCAGCGAGTGACAGCGAGCGACAGTGATGCAGCGAGCGAGAGCGAGCGACAGCGCGAGACAGCGAGCGAGAGCGAGCGACAGCGAGCGCCAGTGAGGCACCGAGCGCCAGCTAGCGCTAGCGAGCGAGAGCGAGCGGCTGCGAGGCCACGAGCGCCAGCGAGCACCAGCGAGCGCCGGCGCGACAGCGACCGACAGCGAGGCAGCGAGCGACAGCGAGCGACAGCGAGGCAGCGAGCGACAGCGAGCGACAGCGAGACAGCGAGACAGCGAGCGCCAGCGAGCGTCAGCGAACGTCAGCGAGGCAGCGAGCGCCAGCGAGCGACAGCGAGGCAGCGAGCGCCTGCGAGTGACTGCGAGGCAGCGAGCGCCAGCGAGCGCCAGCGAGCCCCAGCGAGCCACAGCGAGGCAGCAAGCGCCAGCGAGCGCCAGCGAGAGACAGCGCGGCAGCCAGCGACAGCGAGCGACCACGAGGCAGCGAGGGACAGCGAGCGACAGCGAGCGACGGCGAGGCAGCGAGCGAAAGCGAGCGACAGCGAGGCAGCTAGCGACAGTGAGCGACAGCGAGCGTGAGCGAGACAGCGAGTGACAGCGTGCGACAGCGAGGCAGCGAGCGACAGCGAGGGACAGCGAAGCAGCGAGCGACAGCGAGCGACAGCGAGGCAGCGAGCGACAGCGAGCGACAGCGAGACAGCGAGACAGCGAGCGACAGCGAGGGACAGCGAAGCAGCGAGCGACAGCGAGCGACAGCGAGACAGCGAGACAGCGAGCGCCAGCGAGCGTCAGCGAACGTCAGCGAGGCAGCGAGTGACAGCGAGTGACAGCGAGGCAGCGAGCGACAGGGAGCGACAGGGAGCGACAGCGGCCGACGCCGATGCAGCGAGCGCCAGCAAGACAGCGCGCCAGCGAGCTCCAGCGAGCGCCAGTGAGAGACCGCGAGCGTCAGAGAGAGACAGCGAAGCAGCGTGCGCCAGCGAGAGACAGCGAGGCAGCGAGCGCCAGCGAGCGCCAGCGAGAGACAGCGAGCGACAGCGAGGGACAGCGAGCGACAGCGAGCGACAGCGAGGCAGCGAGCTCCAGCGAGCGCCAGTGAGAGACCGCGAGCGTCAGAGAGAGACAGCGAAGCAGCGTGCGCCAGCGAGAGACAGCGAGGCAGCGAGCGCCAGCGAGCGCCAGCGAGAGACAGCGAGAGACTGCGAGAGAAAACGAGCGACAGCGAGCGACAGCGAGGCAGCAAGCTCCAGCGAGCGCCAGCGAGCGACACCGAGACAGCGAGACAGCGAGCGACAGCGAGACAGCGAGCGACAGCGAACGACAGCGAGCGCGAGCGAGCGACAGCGAGGCAGCGAGCGAGAGCGAGCGCCAGCGAGTGACAGCGAGGCAGCGAGCGACAGCGAGCGCTAGCGACCGACAGCGAGCGACAGCGAGGCAGCGAGCGCCAGCAAGACAGCGCGCCAGCGAGCGCCAGCGAGGCAGCGAGCGCCAGCGAGCGCCAGAGAGCCCCAGCGAGAGACAGCGAGCGTCAGCGAGAGACGGCGAGGCAGCGTGCGCCAGCGAGCGCAAGCGAGGCATCGAGCGACAGCGAGCGCCAGCGAGCGACACCGAGGCAGCGAGCGCCAGCGAGCGACAGCGAGCGACAGCGAGGCAGCGAGCGACAGCGAGCGACAGCGAGAGACAGGGAGGGACAGAGAGCGACAGCGAGCGACAGCGAGCGACAGCGAGGCAGCGAGACAGCGAGACAGCGAGGCAGCGAGCGCCAGCGAGCGACAGCGAGGCAGCGAGTGCCAGCGAGCGCCAGGGAGGCAGCGAGCGATAGCGAGCGACAGCGAGTGACAGCGAGGCAGGGAGCAACAGCGAGCGTCAGCGAGCGACAGCGAGGCAGCGAGCGAGAGCGAGCACCAGCGACCGACACCGAGGCAGCGAGCGCCAGCGAGCGCCAGCGAGAGACAGCGAGGCAGCGAGCGACAGTGAGCGACAGCGAGCGACAGCGAGGCAGCGAGACTGCGAGACAGCGAGCGACAGCGAGCGACAGCGAGAGACAGCGACCGACAGCGAGCGACTGCGAGGCAGCGAGCGACAGCGAGTGACAGCGAGCGACAGCGAGAGACAGCGTGCGTCAGCGAGAGACAGCGAGGCAGCGAGCGCCAGCGAGCGCCAGCGAGCACCGGCGAGGCAGCGAGCGACAGCAAGTGACAGCAAGGCAGCGAGCAATAGCGGGCGACAGCGAGACAGCGAGCGACAGCGAGCGACAGCGAGAGACAGCGCGGCAGCGAGCGACAGCGAGTGACTGCGAGGCAGTGAGGGACAGCGAGCGATAGCGAGCGACAGCGAGCGAGAGCGAGCGCCAGCGACCGACATCTAGGCAGCGAGCGCTAGCGAGCGCCAGCGAGAGACAGCGAGGCAGCGAGCGACAGTGAGCGACAGCGAGCGACAGCGAGACAGCGAGACAGCGAGCGACAGCGAGCGACAGTGAGCGACAGCGTGGCAGCGAGCGATACCGAGCGACAGCGAGAGACAGCGAGATACAGCGAGCGACAGCGAGGCAGCGAGGCAGCGAGCGACAGCGAGCGCCCGCGAGCGTCAGCGAGGCATCGAGCGAGAGTGAGCGCCAGCGACCGACATCGAGGCAGCGAGCGCCAGCGAGCGTCAGCGAGAGACAGCGAGGCAGCGAGCAACAGTGACCGACAGCGAGCGACAGCGAGGCAGCGAGACAGCGAGACAGCGAGCGACAGCGAGCGACAGCAAGCGACAGCGTGGCAGCGAGCGATAGCGAGCGACAGCGAGAGACAGCGAGAGACAGCGAGCGACAGCGAGGCAGCAAGGCAACGAGCGATAGCGAGCGCTGGCGAGCGTCAGCGAGGCATCGAGCGCTAGCGAGCGCCGGCGAGCGCCAGCGAGCGCCAGCGAGGCAGCGAGCGCCAGCGTGCGCCAGTGAGCGACAGCGAGAGACAGCGAGCGTCAGCGAGAGACAGCGAGGCAGCGTGCGCCAGCGAGCGCAAGCGAGGCATCGAGCGACAGCGAGCTCCAGCGAGCGAGAGCGAGGCAGCGTGCGCCAGCGAGCGCCAGCGAGGCAGCGAGACAGCGAGCGCCAGCGAGCGTCAGCGAGCGCCAGCGAGGCAGCGAGCGACAGCGAGTGACAGCGCGCCAGCGATCGGCAGCGAGCGACAGCGAGCGCCAGCGAGAGACAGCGAGCGCCAGCGATGGACAGCGAGCGACAGCGAGCGACAGCGAGGCAGCGAGCGACAGCGAGCGACAGCGAGAGACAGCGAGAGACAGCGAGACAGCCAGCGCCAGCGAGACAGTGAGCGATAGCGAGCGCCAGCGAGCGACAGCGAGGCAGCGAGCGCCTGCGAGTGACTGCGAGGCAGCGAGCGCCAGCGAGCGCCAGCGAGCGCCAGCGAGCCACAGCGAGGCAGCAAGCGCCAGCGAGCGCCAGCGAGAGACAGCGCGGCAGCGAGCGACAGCGAGCGACCACGAGGCAGCGAGGGACAGCGAGCGACAGCGAGCGACGGCGAGGCAGCGAGCGAAAGCGAGCGACGGCGAGGCAGCGAGCGACAGCGAGTGACAGCGAGCGACAGCGAGAGACAGCGTGCGTCAGCGGGCGACAGCGAGACAGCGAGCGACAGCGAGCGTGAGCGAGACAGCGAGTGACAGCGTGCGACAGCGAGGCAGCGAGCGACAGCGAGGGACAGCGAAGCAGCGAGCGATAGCGAGCGACAGCGAGAGACAGCGAGCGACAGCGGGCGACAGCGAGACAGCGAGCGACAGCGAGCGTGAGCGAGACAGCGAGTGACAGCGTGCGACAGCGAGGCAGCGAGCGACAGCGAGGGACAGCGAAGCAGCGAGCGATAGCGAGCGACAGCGAGAGACAGCGAGCGACAGCGAGCGACCACGAGGCAGCGAGCGACAGCGAGCGACAGCGAGCGTGAGCGAGACAGCGAGTGACAGCGTGCGACAGCGAGGCAGCGAGCGACAGCGAGGGACAGCGAAGCAGCGAGCGACAGTGAGCGACAGCGAGGCAGCGAGCGACAGCGAGCGACAGCGAGACAGCGAGACAGCGAGCGCCAGCGAGCGTCAGCGAACGTCAGCGAGGCAGCGAGCGCCAGCGAGCGACAGCGAGGCAGCGAGCGCCTGCGAGTGACTGCGAGGCAGCGAGCGCCAGCGAGCGCCAGCGAGCCCCAGCGAGCCACAGCGAGGCAGCAAGCGCCAGCGAGCGCCAGCGAGAGACAGCGCGGCAGCGAGCGACAGCGAGCGACCACGAGGCAGCGAGGGACAGCGAGCGACAGCGAGCGACGGCGAGGCAGCGAGCGAAAGCGAGCGACAGCGAGGCAGCTAGCGACAGCGAGCGACAGCGAGCGTGAGCGAGACAGCGAGTGACAGCGTGCGACAGCGAGGCAGCGAGCGACAGCGAGGGACAGCGAAGCAGCGAGCGACAGCGAGCGACAGCGAGGCAGCGAGCGACAGCGAGCGACAGCGTGACAGCGAGACAGCGAGCGACAGCGAGGGACAGCGAAGCAGCGAGCGACAGCGAGCGACAGCGAGGCAGCGAGCGACAGCGAGCGACAGCGAGACAGCGAGACAGCGAGCGCCAGCGAGCGTCAGCGAATGTCAGCGAGGCAGCGAGTGACAGCGAGTGACAGCGAGGCAGCGAGCGACAGGGAGCGACAGGGAGCGACAGCGGCCGACGCCGATGCAGCGAGCGCCAGCAAGACAGCGCGCCAGCGAGCTCCAGCGAGCGCCAGTGAGAGACCGCGAGCGTCAGCGAGAGACAGCGAAGCAGCGTGCGCCAGCGAGAGACAGCGAGGCAGCGAGCGCCAGCGAGCGCCAGCGAGAGACAGCGAGCGACAGCGAGGGACAGCGAGCGACAGCGAGCGACAGCGAGGCAGCGAGCGACAGCGAGCGACAGCGAAAGACAGCGAGCGATAGCGAGCGACAGCGAGGCAGCGAGCAACAGCCAGCGACAGCGAGCGACAGCGAGACAGTGAGACAGCCAGCGCCAGCGAGACAGTGAGCGATAGCGAGCGCCAGCGAGCGCCAGCGAGGCAGCGAGCGCCAGCGAGCGACATCGAGCGCCAGCGAGAGACTGCGAGAGAAAACGAGTGACAGCGAGCGACAGCGAGGCAGCAAGCTCCAGCGAGCGCCAGCGAGCGACACCGAGACAGCGAGACAGCGAGCGACAGCGAGACAGCGAGCGACAGCGAACGACAGCGAGCGCGAGCGAGCGACAGCGAGGCAGCGAGCGAGAGCGAGCGCCAGCGAGTGACAGCGAGGCAGCGAGCGACAGCGAGCGCTAGCGACCGACCGCGAGCGACAGCGAGGCAGCGAGCGCCAGCAAGACAGCGCGCCAGCGAGCGCCAGCGAGGCAGCGAGCGCCAGCGAGCGCCAGCGAGCCCCAGCGAGAGACAGCGAGCGTCAGCGAGAGACGGCGAGGCAGCGTGCGCCAGCGAGCGCAAGCGAGGCATCGAGCGACAGCGAGCGACAGCGAGCGACACCGAGGCAGCGAGCGCCAGCGAGCGACAGCGAGCGACAGCGAGGCAGCGAGCGACAGCGAGCGACAGCGAGAGACAGGGAGGGACAGAGAGCGACAGCGAGCGACAGCGAGCGACAGCGAGGCAGCGAGACAGCGAGACAGCGAGGCAGCGAGCGCCAGCGAGCGCCAGCGAGCGCCAGCGAGCCACAGCGAGGCAGCAAGCGCCAGCGAGCGCCAGCGAGAGACAGCGCGGCAGCGAGCGACAGCGAGCGACCACGAGGCAGCGAGGGACAGCGAGCGACAGCGAGCGACAGCGAGGCAGCGAGCGAAAGCGAGCGACGGCGAGGCAGCGAGCGACAGCGAGTGACAGCGAGCGACAGCGAGAGACAGCGTGCGTCAGCGGGCGACAGCGAGACAGCGAGCGACAGCGAGCGTGAGCGAGACAGCGAGTGACAGCGTGCGACAGCGAGGCAGCGAGCGACAGCGAGGGACAGCGAAGCAGCGAGCGACAGCGAGCGACAGCGAGCGACAGCGAGACAGCGAGACAGCGAGCGCCAGCGAGCGTCAGCGAACGTCAGCGAGGCAGCGAGTGACAGCGAGTGACAGCGAGGCAGCGAGCGACAGGGAGCGACAGCGAGCGACAGCGACCGACACCGATGCAGCGAGCGCCAGCAAGTCAGCGCACCAGCGAGCTCCAGCGAGCGCCAGTGAGAGACCGCGAGCGTCAGCGAGAGACAGCGAAGCAGCGTGCGCCAGCGAGAGACAGCGAGGCAGCGAGCGCCAGCGAGCGCCAGCGAGAGACAGCGAGTGACAGCGAGGGACAGCGAGCGACAGCGAGCGACAGCGAGGCAGCGAGCGACAGCGAGCGACAGCGAGAGACAGCGAGCGATAGCGAGCGACAGCGAGGCAGCGAGCGACAGCCAGCGACAGCGAGCGACAGCGAGACAGCGAGACAGCCAGCGCCAGCGAGACAGTGAGCGATAGCGAGCGCCAGCGAGCGCCAGCGAGGCAGCGAGCGCCAGCGAGCGCCAGCGAGTGACAGCGACCGACACCGAGGCAGCGAGCACCAGCGAGAGACAGCGAGGCAGCGAGCGACAGCGAGCGCCAGTGAGAGACTGCGAGAGAAAACGAGCGACAGCGAGCGACAGCGAGGCAGCAAGCGCCAGCGAGCGCCAGCGAGCGACACCGAGACAGCGAGACAGCGAGCGACAGCGAGACAGCGAGCGATAGCGAACGACAGCGAGCGCGAGCGAGCGACAGCGAGGCAGCGAGCGAGAGCGATCACCAGCGAGTGACAGCGAGGCAGCGAGCGACAGCGAGCGCTAGCGACCGACAGCGAGCGACAGCGAGGCAGCGAGCGCCAGCAAGACAGTGCGCCAGCGAGCGCCAGCGAGGCAGCTAGCGCCAGCGAGCGCCAGCGAGCGTCAGCGAGCGCCAGCGAGGCAGCGAGCGCTAGCGAGCGCCAGCGAGCCCCAGCGAGAGACAGCGAGCGTCAGCAAGAGACGGCGAGGCAGCGTGCGCCAGCGAGCGCAAGCGAGGCATCGAGCGACAGCGAGCGCCAGCGAGCGACACCGAGGCAGCGAGCGCCAGCGAGCGCCAGCGAGCGACAGCGAGGCAGCGAGCGACAGCGAGCGACAGCGAGAGACAGGGAGGGACAGAGAGCGACAGCGAGCGACAGCGAGCGACAGCTAGGCAGCGAGACAGCGAGACAGCGAGGCAGCGAGCGCCAGCGAGCGACAGCGAGGCAGCGAGTGCCAGCGAGCGCCAGGGAGGCAGCGAGCGATAGCGAGCGACAGCGAGTGACAGCGAGGCAGGGAGCAACAGCGAGCGACAGCGAGCGCCAGCGAGGCAGCGAGCGAGAGCGAGCGCCAGCGACCTACATCTAGGCAGCGAGCGCTAGCGAGCGCCAGCGAGAGACAGCGAGGCAGCGAGCGACAGTGAGCGACAGCGTGGCAGCGAGCGATAGCGAGCGACAGCGAGAGACAGCGAGAGACAGCGAGCGACAGCGAGGCAGCGAGGCAGCGAGCGACAGCGAGCGCCCGCGAGCGTCAGCGAGGCATCGAGCGAGAGTGAGCGCCAGCGACCGACATCGAGGCAGCGAGCGCCAGCGAGCGTCAGCGAGAGACAGCGAGGCAGCGAGCGCCAGCGAGCGACAGCGAGGCAGCGAGCGCCAGCGAGCGCCAGCGAGCCCCAGCGAGAGACAGCGAGCGTCAGCGAGAGACGGCGAGGCAGCGTGCGCCAGCGAGCGCAAGCGAGGCATCGAGCGACAGCGAGCGCCAGCGAGCGACACCGAGGCAGCGAGCGCCAGCGAGCGACAGCGAGCGACAGCGAGGCAGCGAGCGACAGCGAGCGACAGCGAGAGACAGGGAGGGACAGAGAGCGACAGCGAGCGACAGCGAGCGACAGCGAGGCAGCGAGACAGCGAGACAGCGAGGCAGCGAGCGATAGCGAGCGACTGCGAGGCAGCGAGTGCCAGCGAGCGCCAGGGAGGCAGCGAGCGATAGCGAGCGACAGCGAGTGACAGCGAGGCAGGGAGCAACAGCGAGCGACAGCGAGCGACAGCGAGGCAGCGAGCGAGAGCGAGCGACAGCGAGCGACAGCGAGAGACAGCGAGCGACAGCGAGAGACAGCGAGCGACAGCGAGCGACTGCGAGGCAGCGAGCGACAGCGAGTGACAGCGAGCGACAGCGAGAGACAGCGTGCGTCAGCGAGAGACAGCGAGGCAGCGAGCGCCAGCGAGCGCCAGCGAGCACCAGCGAGGCAGCGAGCGACAGCAAGTGACAGCGAGGCAGCGAGCAATAGCGGGCGACAGCGAGATAGCGAGCGACAGCGAGCGACAGCGAGAGACAGCGCGGCAGCGAGCGACAGCGAGTGACTGCGAGGCAGCGAGGGACAGCGAGCGATAGCGAGCGACAGCGAGTGAGAGCGACGCAGCGAGTGACAGCGAGCGACAGTGATGCAGCGAGCGAGAGCGAGCGACAGCGCGAGACAGCGAGCGAGAGCGAGCGAGAGCTAGCGCCAGTGAGGCAGCGAGCGCCACCTGGCGCTAGCGAGCGAGAGCGAGCGGCTCCGAGGCCACGAGCGCCAGCGAGCGCCAGCGAGCGCCGGCGCGACAGCAACCGACAGCGAGGCAGCGAGCGACTTTGAGCGACAGCGAGCGACAGCGAGCGACAGCGAGATACAGCGACCGACAGCGCGCGCCAGCGAGCGAGAGCGAGGCAGCGAGTGATAGCGCGCGACAGCGTGCGCCTGCGAGGCAGCGAGCGCCAGCGTGCGCCAGTGAGCGACAGCGAGAGACAGCGAGCGTCAGCGAGAGACAGCGAGGCAGCGTGCGCCAGCGAGACAGCGAGCGCCACCGAGCGCCAGCGAGAGACAGCGCGGCAGCGAGCGCCAGCGTGCGCCAGTGAGCAACAGGGAGAGACAGCGAGCGTCAGCGAGAGACAGCGAGGCAGCATGCGCCAGCGAGCGACAGCAAGGCAGCGAGCGCCAGCGAGCGCAAGCGAGGCATCGAGCGACAGCGAGCGCCAGAGAGCGACACCGAGGCAGCGAGACAGCGAGCGACAGAGAGACAGCGAGCGATAGCGAACGACAGCGAGCGCGAGCGAGCGACAGCGAGGCAGCGAGCGAGAGCGAGCGCCAGCGAGTGACAGCGAGGCAGCGAGCGACAGCGAGCGCTAGCGACCGACAGCGAGCGACAGCGAGGCAGCGAGCGCCAGCAAGACAGCGCGCCAGCGAGCGCCAGCGAGGCAGCGAGCGCCAGCGAGCGCCAGCGAGCCCCAGCGAGAGACAGCGAGCGTCAGCGAGAGACGGCGAGGCAGCGTGCGCCAGCGAGCGCAAGCGAGGCATCGAGCGACAGCGAGCGCCAGCGAGAGACAGCGAGGCAGGGAGCGACAGCGAGCGCCAGCGAGAGACAGCGAGGCAGCGAGCGACAGTGAGCGACAGCGAGCGACAACGAGGCAGCGAGACAGCGAGCGACAGCGAGCGACAGCGAGCGAATGCCAGAGATAGCGACCGACAGCGAGCGACTGCGAGGCAGCGAGCGACAGCGAGTGACAGCGAGCGACAGCGAGAGACAGCGTGCGTCAGCGAGAGACAGCGAGGCAGCGAGCGCCAGCGAGCGCCAGCGAGCACCAGCGAGGCAGCGAGCGCTAGCAAGTGACTGCGAGGCAGCGAGCAATAGCGGGCGACAGCAAGACAGCGAGCGACAGCGAGCGACAGCGTGAGACAGCGAGGCAGCGAGCGCTACCTAGCGCCAGCGAGAGACAGCGCGGCAGCGAGCGACAGCGAGTGACTGCGAGGCAGCGAGGGACAGCGAGCGACAGCGAGCGACAGCGAGTGAGAGCGACGCAGCGAGTGACAGCGAGCGACAGTGATGCAGCGAGCGAGAGCGAGCGACAGCGCGAGACAGCGAGCGAGAGCGAGCGACAGCGAGCGCCAGTGAGGCACCGAGCGCCAGCTAGCGCTAGCGAGCGAGAGCGAGCGGCTGCGAGGCCACGAGCGCCAGCGAGCACCAGCGAGCGCCGGCGCGACAGCGACCGACAGCGAGGCAGCGAGCGACAGTGAGCGACAGCGAGGCAGCGAGCGACAGCGAGCGACAGCGAGCGACAGCGAGCGAGAGCGAGGCAGCGAGTGATAGCGCGCGACAGCGCGCGCCTGCGAGGTAGCGAGCGCCAGCGTGCGCCAGTGAGCGACAGCGAGAGACAGCGAGCGTCAGCGAGAGACAGCGAGGCAGCGTGCGCCAGCGAGACAGCGAGCGCCACCGAGCGCCAGCGAGAGACAGCGAGCGTCAGCGAGAGACGGCGAGGCAGCGTGCGCCAGCGAGCGCAAGCGAGGCATCGAGCGACAGCGAGCGCCAGCGAGCGACACCGAGGCAGCGAGCGCCAGCGAGCGACAGCGAGCGACAGCGAGGCAGCGAGCGACAGCGAGCGACAGCGAGAGACAGGGAGGGACAGAGAGCGCCAGCGAGCGACAGCGAGCGACAGCGAGGCAGCGAGACAGCGAGACAGCGAGGCAGCGAGCGCCAGCGAGCGACAGCGAGGCAGCGAGTGCCAGCGAGCGCCAGGGAGGCAGCGAGCGATAGCGAGCGACAGCGAGTGACAGCGAGGCAGGGAGCAACAGCGAGCGACAGCGAGCGACAGCGAGGCAGCGAGCGAGAGCGAGCACCAGCGACCGACACCGAGGCAGCGTGCGCCAGCGATCGCCAGCGAGCGACAGCGAGGCAGCGAGACTGCGAGACAGCGAGCGACAGCGAGCGACAGCGAGAGACAGCGACCGACAGCGAGCGACTGCGAGGCAGCGAGCGACAGCGAGTGACAGCGAGCGACAGCGAGAGACAGCGTGCGTCAGCGAGAGACAGCGAGGCAGCGAGCGCCAGCGAGCGCCAGCGAGCACCAGCGAGGCAGCGAGCGACAGCAAGTGACAGCGAGGCAGCGTGCAATAGCGGGCGACAGCGAGATAGCGAGCGACAGCGAGCGACAGCGAGAGACAGCGCGGCAGCGAGCGACAGCGAGTGACTGCGAGGCAGCGAGGGACAGCGAGCGATAGCGAGCGACAGCGAGTGAGAGCGACGCAGCGAGTGACAGCGAGCGACAGTGATGCAGCGAGCGAGAGCGAGCGACAGCGCGAGACAGCGAGCGAGAGCGAGCGAGAGCGAGCGCCAGTGAGGCAGCGAGCGCCAGCTAGCGCTAGCGAGCGACAGCGAGACAGCGAGACAGCCAGCGCCAGCGAGACAGTGAGCGATAGCGAGCGCCAGCGAGCGCCAGCGAGGCAGCGAGCGCCAGCGAGCGCCATCGAGTGACAGCGACCGACACCGAGGTAGCGAGCACCAGCGAGAGACAGCGAGGCAGCGAGCGACAGCGAGCGCCAGCGAGAGACTGCGAGAGAAAACGAGCGACAGCGAGCGACAGCGAGGCAGCAAGCGCCAGCGAGCGCCAGCGAGCGACACCGAGACAGCGAGACAGCGAGCGACAGCGAGACAGCGAACGACAGCGAGACAGCGAGCGACAGCGAACGACAGCGAGCGCGAGCGAGCGACAGCGAGGCAGCGAGCGAGAGCGAGCGCCAGCGAGTGACAGCGAGGCAGCGAGCGACAGCGAGGCAGCGAGCGCCAGCAAGACAGCGCGCCAGCGAGCGCCAGCGAGGCAGCGAGCGCCAGCGAGCGCCAGCGAGCCCCAGCAAGAGACAGCGAGCGTCAGCGAGAGACGGCGAGGCAGCGTGCGCCAGCGAGCGCAAGCGAGGCATCGAGCGACAGCGAGCGCCAGCGAGCGACAGCGAGGCAGCGAGCGACAGCGAGCGACAGCGAGAGACAGGGAGGGACAGAGAGCGACAGCGAGCGACAGCGAGCGACAGCGAGGCAGCGAGACAGCGAGACAGCGAGGCAGCGAGCGCCAGCGAGCGACAGCGAGGCAGCGAGTGCCAGCGAGCGCCAGGGAGGCAGCGAGCGATAGCAAGCGACAGCGAGTGACAGCGAGGCAGGGAGCAACAGCGAGCGACAGCGAGCGACAGCGAGGCAGCGAGACTGCGAGACAGCGAGCGACAGCGAGCGACAGCGAGAGGCAGCGAGCGACAGCGAGCGACTGCGAGGCAGCGAGCGACAGCGAGTGACAGCGAGCGACAGCGAGAGACAGCGTGCGTCAGCGAGAGACAGCGAGGCAGCGAGCGCCAGCGAACGCCAGCGAGCACCAGCGAGGCAGCGAGCGACAGCAAGTGACAGCGAGGCAGCGAGCAATAGCGGGCGACAGCGAGATAGCGAGCGACAGCGAGCGACAGCGAGAGAGCGCGGCAGCGAGCGACAGCGAGTGACTGCGAGGCAGCGAGGGACAGCGAGCGACAGTGATGCAGCGAGCGAGAGCGAGCGACAGCGCGAGACAGTGAGCGAGAGCGAGCGAGAGCGAGCGCCAGTGAGGCAGCGAGCGCCAGCTAGCGCTAGCGAGCGAGAGCGAGCGGCTCCGAGGCCACGAGCGCCAGCGAGCGCCAGCGAGCGCCGGCGCGACAGCGACCGACAGCGAGGCAGCGAGCGACAGTGAGCGACAGCGAGGCAGCGAGCGACAGCGAGCGACAGCGAGCGACAGCGAGATACAGCGACCGACAGCGCGCGCCAGCGAGCGAGAGCGAGGCAGCGAGTGATAGCGCGCGACAGCGTGCGCCTGCGAGGCAGCGAGCGCCAGCGTGCGCCAGTGAGCGACAGCGAGAGACAGCGAGCGTCAGCGAGAGACAGCGAGGCAGCGTGCGCCAGCAAGACAGCGAGCGCCACCGAGCGACAGCGAGTGACAGCGCGCCAGCGATCGGCAGCGAGCGACAGCGATCGACAGAGACCGACACTGAGGCAGCGAGCGCCAGCAAGACAGCGCGCCAGCGAGCGCCAGCGAGCGCCAGCGAGAGACCGCGAGCGTCAGCGAGAGACAGAGAAGCAGCGTGCGCCAGCGAGAGACAGCGAGGCAGCGAGCGCCAGCGAGCGCCAGCGAGAGACAGCGAGCGACAGCGATGGACAGCGAGCGACAGCGAGCGACAGCGAGGCAGCGAGCGACAGCGATTGACAGCGAGAGACAGCGAGAGACAGCGAGACAGCCAGCGCCAGCGAGACAGTGAGCGATAGCGAGCGCCAGCGAGCGACAGCGAGGCAGCGAGCACCTGCGAGTGACTGCGAGGCAGCGAGCGCCAGCGAGCGCCAGCGAGCGCCAGCGAGCCACAGCGAGGCAGCAAGCGCCAGCGAGCGCCAGCGAGAGACAGCGAGAGACAGCGTGCGTCAGCGGGCGACAGCGAGACAGCGAGCGACAGCGAGCGTGAGCGAGACAGCGAGTGACAGCGTGCGACAGCGAGGCAGCGAGCGACAGCGAGGGACAGCGAAGCAGCGAGCGACAGCGAGCGACAGCGAGCGACAGCGAGACAGCGAGACAGCGAGCGCCAGCGAGCGTCAGCGAACGTCAGCGAGGCAGCGAGTGACAGCGAGTGACAGCGAGGCAGCGAGCGACAGGGAGCGACAGCGAGCGACAGCGACCGACACCGATGCAGCGAGCGCCAGCAAGTCAGCGCACCAGCGAGCTCCAGCGAGCGCCAGTGAGAGACCGCGAGCGTCAGCGAGAGACAGCGAAGCAGCGTGCGCCAGCGAGAGACAGCGAGGCAGCGAGCGCCAGCGAGCGCCAGCGAGAGACAGCGAGTGACAGCGAGGGACAGCGAGCGACAGCGAGCGACAGCGAGGCAGCGAGCGACAGCGAGCGACAGCGAGAGACAGCGAGCGATAGCGAGCGACAGCGAGGCAGCGAGCGACAGCCAGCGACAGCGAGCGACAGCGAGACAGCGAGACAGCCAGCGCCAGCGAGACAGTGAGCGATAGCGAGCGCCAGCGAGCGCCAGCGAGGCAGCGAGCGCCAGCGAGCGCCAGCGAGTGACAGCGACCGACACCGAGGCAGCGAGCACCAGCGAGAGACAGCGAGGCAGCGAGCGACAGCGAGCGCCAGCGAGAGACTGCGAGAGAAAACGAGCGACAGCGAGCGACAGCGAGGCAGCAAGCGCCAGCGAGCGCCAGCGAGCGACACCGAGACAGCGAGACAGCGAGCGACAGCGAGACAGCGAGCGATAGCGAACGACAGCGAGCGCGAGCGAGCGACAGCGAGGCAGCGAGCGAGAGCGAGCGCCAGCGAGTGACAGCGAGGCAGCGAGCGACAGCGAGCGCTAGCGACCGACAGCGAGCGACAGCGAGGCAGCGAGCGCCAGCAAGACAGTGCGCCAGCGAGCGCCAGCGAGGCAGCTAGCGCCAGCGAGCGCCAGCGAGCGTCAGCGAGCGCCAGCGAGGCAGCGAGCGCTAGCGAGCGCCAGCGAGCCCCAGCGAGAGACAGCGAGCGTCAGCAAGAGACGGCGAGGCAGCGTGCGCCAGCGAGCGCAAGCGAGGCATCGAGCGACAGCGAGCGCCAGCGAGCGACACCGAGGCAGCGAGCGCCAGCGAGCGACAGCGAGCGACAGCGAGGCAGCGAGCGACAGCGAGCGACAGCGAGAGACAGGGAGGGACAGAGAGCGACAGCGAGCGACAGCGAGCGACAGCTAGGCAGCGAGACAGCGAGACAGCGAGGCAGCGAGCGCCAGCGAGCGACAGCGAGGCAGCGAGTGCCAGCGAGCGCCAGGGAGGCAGCGAGCGATAGCGAGCGACAGCGAGTGACAGCGAGGCAGGGAGCAACAGCGAGCGACAGCGAGCGCCAGCGAGGCAGCGAGCGAGAGCGAGCGCCAGCGACCTACATCTAGGCAGCGAGCGCTAGCGAGCGCCAGCGAGAGACAGCGAGGCAGCGAGCGACAGTGAGCGACAGCGAGAGACAGCGAGGCAGCGAGACAGCGAGACAGCGAGCGACAGCGAGCGACAGTGAGCGACAGCGTGGCAGCGAGCGATAGCGAGCGACAGCGAGAGACAGCGAGAGACAGCGAGCGACAGCGAGGCAGCGAGGCAGCGAGCGACAGCGAGCGCCCGCGAGCGTCAGCGAGGCATCGAGCGAGAGTGAGCGCCAGCGACCGACATCGAGGCAGCGAGCGCCAGCGAGCGTCAGCGAGAGACAGCGAGGCAGCGAGCGACAGCGAGCGACAGCGAGGCAGCGAGCGCCAGCGAGCGCCAGCGAGCCCCAGCGAGAGACAGCGAGCGTCAGCGAGAGACGGCGAGGCAGCGTGCGCCAGCGAGCGCAAGCGAGGCATCGAGCGACAGCGAGCGCCAGCGAGCGACACCGAGGCAGCGAGCGCCAGCGAGCGACAGCGAGCGACAGCGAGGCAGCGAGCGACAGCGAGCGACAGCGAGAGACAGGGAGGGACAGAGAGCGACAGCGAGCGACAGCGAGCGACAGCGAGGCAGCGAGACAGCGAGACAGCGAGGCAGCGAGCGCCAGCGAGCGACAGCGAGGCAGCGAGTGCCAGCGAGCGCCAGGGAGGCAGCGAGCGATAGCGAGCGACAGCGAGTGACAGCGAGGCAGGGAGCAACAGCGAGCGACAGCGAGCGACAGCGAGGCAGCGAGCGAGAGCGAGCGACAGCGAGCGACAGCGAGAGACAGCGAGCGACAGCGAGCGACTGCGAGGCATCGAGCGACAGCGAGCGCCAGCGAGCGACACCGAGGCAGCGAGCGAGAGCGAGCGACAGCGAGCGACAGCGAGAGACAGCGAGCGTCAGCGAGAGACAGCGAGGCAGCGTGCGCCAGCGAGACAGCGAGCGCCACCGAGCGCCAGCGAGAGACAGCGCGGCAGCGAGCGCCAGCGTGCGCCAGTGAGCGACAGGGAGAGACAGCGAGCGTCAGCGAGAGACAGCGAGGCAGCATGCGCCAGCGAGCGACAGCAAGGCAGCGAGCGCCAGCGAGCGCAAGCGAGGCATCGAGCGACAGCGAGCGCCAGAGAGCGACACCGAGGCAGCGAGACAGCGAGCGACAGAGAGACAGCGAGCGATAGCGAACGACAGCGAGCGCGAGCGAGCGACAGCGAGGCAGCGAGCGAGAGCGAGCGCCAGCGAGTGACAGCGAGGCAGCGAGCGACAGCGAGCGCTAGCGACCGACAGCGAGCGCCAGCGAGGCAGCGAGCGCCAGCGAGCGCCAGCGAGCCCCAGCGAGAGACAGCGAGCGTCAGCGAGAGACGGCGAGGCAGCGTGCGCCAGCGAGCGCAAGCGAGGCATCGAGCGACAGCGAGCGCCAGCGAGAGACAGCGAGGCAGGGAGCGACAGCGAGCGACAGCGAGAGACAGCGAGGCAGCGAGCGACAGTGAGCGACAGCGAGCGACAGCGAGGCAGCGAGACAGCGAGCGACAGCGAGCGACAGCGAGCGACAGCGAGAGATAGCGACCGACAGCGAGCGACTGCGAGGCAGCGAGCGACAGCGAGTGACAGCGAGCGACAGCGAGAGACAGCGTGCGTCAGCGAGAGACAGCGAGGCAGCGAGCGCCAGCGAGCGCCAGCGAGCACCAGCGAGGCAGCGAGCGCTAGCAAGTGACTGCGAGGCAGCGAGCAATAGCGGGCGACAGCAAGACAGCGAGCGACAGCGAGCGACAGCGAGAGACAGCGAGGCAGCAAGCGCTACCGAGCGCCAGCGAGAGACAGCGCGGCAGCGAGCGACAGCGAGTGACTGCGAGGCAGCGAGGGACAGCGAGCGACAGCGAGCGACAGCGAGTGAGAGCGACGCAGCGAGTGACAGCGAGCGACAGTGATGCAGCGAGCGAGAGCGAGCGACAGCGCGAGACAGCGAGCGAGAGCGAGCGACAGCGAGCGCCAGTGAGGCACCGAGCGCCAGCTAGCGCTAGCGAGCGAGAGCGAGCGGCTGCGAGGCCACGAGCGCCAGCGAGCACCAGCGAGCGCCGGCGCGACAGCGACCGACAGCGAGGCAGCGAGCGACAGTGAGCGACAGCGAGGCAGCGAGCGACAGCGAGCGACAGCGAGCGACAGCGAGATACAGCGACCGACAGCGAGCGCCAGCGAGCGAGAGCGAGGCAGCGAGTGATAGCGCGCGACAGCGCGCGCCTGCGAGGTAGCGAGCGCCAGCGTGCGCCAGTGAGCGACAGCGAGAGACAGCGAGCGTCAGCGAGAGACAGCGAGGCAGCGTGCGCCAGCGAGACAGCGAGCGCCACCGAGCGCCAGCGAGAGACAGCGAGCGTCAGCGAGAGACGGCGAGGCAGCGTGCGCCAGCGAGCGCAAGCGAGGCATCGAGCGACAGCGAGCGCCAGCGAGCGACACCGAGGCAGCGAGCGCCAGCGAGCGACAGCGAGCGACAGCGAGGCAGCGAGCGACAGCGAGCGACAGCGAGAGACAGGGAGGGACAGAGAGCGCCAGCGAGCGACAGCGAGCGACAGCGAGGCAGCGAGACAGCGAGACAGCGAGGCAGCGAGCGCCAGCGAGCGACAGCGAGGCAGCGAGTGCCAGCGAGCGCCAGGGAGGCAGCGAGCGATAGCGAGTGACAGCGAGTGACAGCGAGGCAGGGAGCAACAGCGAGCGACAGCGAGCGACAGCGAGGCAGCGAGCGAGAGCGAGCACCAGCGACCGACACCGAGGCAGCGTGCGCCAGCGATCGCCAGCGAGCGACAGCGAGGCAGCGAGACTGCGAGACAGCGAGCGACAGCGAGCGACAGCGAGAGACAGCGACCGACAGCGAGCGACTGCGAGGCAGCGAGCGACAGCGAGTGACAGCGAGCGACAGCGAGAGACAGCGTGCGTCAGCGAGAGACAGCGAGGCAGCGAGCGCCAGCGAGCGCCAGCGAGCACCAGCGAGGCAGCGAGCGACAGCAAGTGACAGCGAGGCAGCGTGCAATAGCGGGCGACAGCGAGATAGCGAGCGACAGCGAGCGACAGCGAGAGACAGCGCGGCAGCGAGCGACAGCGAGTGACTGCGAGGCAGCGAGGGACAGCGAGCGATAGCGAGCGACAGCGAGTGAGAGCGACGCAGCGAGTGACAGCGAGCGACAGTGATGCAGCGAGCGAGAGCGAGCGACAGCGCGAGACAGCGAGCGAGAGCGAGCGAGAGCGAGCGCCAGTGAGGCAGCGAGCGCCAGCTAGCGCTAGCGAGCGACAGCGAGACAGCGAGACAGCCAGCGCCAGCGAGACAGTGAGCGATAGCGAGCGCCAGCGAGCGCCAGCGAGTGACAGCGACCGACACCGAGGCAGCGAGCACCAGCGAGAGACAGCGAGGCAGCGAGCGACAGCGAGCGCCAGCGAGAGACTGCGAGAGAAAACGAGCGACAGCGAGCGACAGCGAGGCAGCAAGCGCCAGCGAGCGCCAGCGAGCGACACCGAGACAGCGAGACAGCGAGCGACAGCGAGACAGCGAACGACAGCGAGACAGCGAGCGACAGCGAACGACAGCGAGCGCGAGCGAGCGACAGCGAGGCAGCGAGCGAGAGCGAGCGCCAGCGAGTGACAGCGAGGCAGCGAGCGACAGCGAGGCAGCGAGCGCCAGCAAGACAGCGCGCCAGCGAGCGCCAGCGAGGCAGCGAGCGCCAGCGAGCGCCAGCGAGCCCCAGCGAGAGACAGCGAGCGTCAGCGAGAGACGGCGAGGCAGCGTGCGCCAGCGAGCGCAAGCGAGGCATCGAGCGACAGCGAGCGCCAGCGAGCGACAGCGAGGCAGCGAGCGACAGCGAGCGACAGCGAGAGACAGGGAGGGACAGAGAGCGACAGCGAGCGACAGCGAGCGACAGCGAGGCAGCGAGACAGCGAGACAGCGAGGCAGCGAGCGCCAGCGAGCGACAGCGAGGCAGCGAGTGCCAGCGAGCGCCAGGGAGGCAGCGAGCGATAGCAAGCGACAGCGAGTGACAGCGAGGCAGGGAGCAACAGCGAGCGACAGCGAGCGACAGCGAGGCAGCGAGACTGCGAGACAGCGAGCGACAGCGAGCGACTGCGAGGCAGCGAGCGACAGCGAGTGACAGCGAGCGACAGCGAGAGACAGCGTGCGTCAGCGAGAGACAGCGAGGCAGCGAGCGCCAGCGAACGCCAGCGAGCACCAGCGAGGCAGCGAGCGACAGCAAGTGACAGCGAGGCAGCGAGCAATAGCGGGCGACAGCGAGATAGCGAGCGACAGCGAGCGACAGCGAGAGACAGCGCGGCAGCGAGCGACAGCGAGTGACTGCGAGGCAGCGAGGGACAGCGAGCGACAGTGATGCAGCGAGCGAGAGCGAGCGACAGCGCGAGACAGTGAGCGAGAGCGAGCGAGAGCGAGTGCCAGTGAGGCAGCGAGCGCCAGCTAGCGCTAGCGAGCGAGAGCGAGCGGCTCCGAGGCCACGAGCGCCAGCGAGCGCCAGCGAGCGCCGGCACGACAGCGACCGACAGCGAGGCAGCGAGCGACAGTGAGCGACAGCGAGACAGCGAGCGACAGCGAGCGACAGCGAGCGACAGCGAGATACAGCGACCGACAGCGCGCGCCAGCGAGCGAGAGCGAGGCAGCGAGTGATAGCGCGCGACAGCGTGCGCCTGCGAGGCAGCGAGCGCCAGCGTGCGCCAGTGAGCGACAGCGAGAGACAGCGAGCGTCAGCGAGAGACAGCGAGGCAGCGTGCGCCAGCGAGACAGCGAGCGCCACCGAGCGCCAGCGAGAGACAGCGCGGCAGCGAGCGCCAGCGTGCGCCAGTGAGCGACAGCGAGAGACAGCGAGCGTCAGCGAGAGACAGCGAGGCAGCGTGCGCCAGCGAGCGACAGCAAGGCAGCGAGCGCCAGCGAGCGCAAGCGAGGCATCGAGCGACAGCGAGCGCCAGAGAGCGACACCGAGGCAGCGAGACAGCGAGCGATAGAGATACAGCGAGCGATAGCGAACGACAGCGAGCGCGAGCGAGCGACAGCGAGGCAGCGAGCGACAGCGAGCGCCAGCGAGTGACAGCGAGGCAGCGAGCGATAGCGAGCGCTAGCGACCGACAGCGAGCGACAGCGAGGCAGCGAGCGCCAGCAAGACAGCGCGCCAGCGAGCGCCAGCGAGGCAGCGAGCGCCAGCGAGCGCCAGCGAGCCCCAGCGAGAGACAGCGAGCGTCAGCGAGAGACGGCGAGGCAGCGTGCGCCAGCGAGCGCAAGCGAGGCATCGAGCGACAGCGAGCGCCAGCGAGCGACACCGAGGCAGCGAGCGACAGCGAGCGACAGCGAGCGACAGCGAGGCAGCGAGCGACAGCGAGCGACAGCGAGAGACAGCGAGGCAGCGTGCGCCACCGAGCGACAGCAAGGCAGCGAGCGCCAGCGAGCGCAAGCGAGGCATCGAGCGACAGCGAGCGCCAGAGAGCGACACCGAGGCAGCGAGCGACAGCGAGCGACAGCGAGCGAGAGTGAGGCAGCGAGCGACAGCGAGCGACGGCGAGAGACAGCGACGGACAGAGAGCGACAGCGAGCGACAGCGAGCGACAGCGAGGCAGCGAGCGGCAGCGAGCGACAGCGATACACAGCGAGAGACAGTGAGCGACAGTGAGCGACAGCGAGGCAGCGAGCGAGAGCGAGCGCCAGCGACCAACATCTAGGCAGTGAGCGCTAGCGAGCGCCAGCGAGAGACAGCGAGGCAGCGAGCGACAGTGACCGACAGCGAGCGACAGCGAGGCAGCGAGACAGCGAGACAGCGAGCGACAGCGAGCGACAGCAAGCGACAGCGTGGCAGCGAGCGATAGCGAGCGACAGCGAGAGACAGCGAGAGACAGCGAGCGACAGCGAGGCAGCAAGGCAGCGAGCGATAGCGAGCGCTGGCGAGCGTCAGCGAGGCATCGAGCGCTAGCGAGCGTCAGCGAGCGCCAGCGAGGCAGCGAGCGCCAGCGTGCGCCAGTGAGCGACAGCGAGAGACAGCGAGCGTCAGCGAGAGACAGCGAGGCAGCGTGCGCCAGCGAGCGCAAGCGAGGCATCGAGCGACAGCGAGCTCCAGCGAGCGAGAGCGAGGCAGCATGCGCCAGCGAGCGACAGCGAGGCAGCGAGACAGCGAGCGCCAGCGAGCGTCAGCAAGCGTCAGCGAGGCAGCGAGCAACAGCGAGTGACAGCGCGCCAGCGATCGACAGCGAGCGACAGCGACTGACAGAGACCGACACTGAGGCAGCGAGCGCCAGCAAGACAGCGCGCCAGCGAGCGCCAGCGAGCGCCAGCGAGAGACCGCGAGCGTCAGCGAGAGACAGAGAAGCAGCGTGCGCCAGCGAGAGACAGCGAGGCAGCGAGCGCCAGCGAGCGCCAGCGAGAGACAGCGAGCGACAGCGATGGACAGCGAGCGACAGCGAACGACAGCGAGGCAGCGAGCGACAGCGAGCGACAGCGAGAGACAGCGAGAGACAGCGAGACAGCCAGCGCCAGCGAGACAGTGAGCGATAGCGAGCGCCAGCGAGCGACAGCGAGGCAGCGAGCGCCTGCGAGTGACTGCGAGGCAGCGAGCGCCAGCGAGCGCCAGCGAGCGCCAGCGAGCCACAGCGAGGCAGCAAGCGCCAGCGAGCGCCAGCGAGAGACAGCGCGGCAGCGAGCGCCAGCGAGCGACCACGAGGCAGCGAGCGACAGCGAGTCACAGCGAGCGTGAGCGAGACAGCGAGTGACAGCGTGCGACAGCGAGGCAGCGAGCGACAGCGAGGGACAGCGAAGCAGCGAGCGACAGCGAGCGACAGCGAGGCAGCGAGCGACAGCGAGCGACAGCGAGACAGCGAGACAGCGAGCGCCAGCGAGCGTCAGCGAACGTCAGCGAGGCAGCGAGCGCCAGCGAGCGACAGCGAGGCAGCGAGCGCCTGCGAGTGACTGCGAGGCAGCGAGTGCCAGCGAGCGCCAGCGAGCCCCAGCGAGCCACAGCGAGGCAGCAAGCGCCAGCGAGCGCCAGCGAGAGACAGCGCGGCAGCGAGCGACAGCGAGCGACCACGAGGCAGCGAGGGACAGCGAGCGACAGCGAGCGACGGCGAGGCAGCGAGCGAAAGCGAGCGACAGCGAGGCAGCGAGCGACAGCGAGCGACAGCGAGCGTGAGCGAGACAGCGAGTGACAGCGTGCGACAGCGAGGCAGCGAGCGACAGCGAGGGACAGCGAAGCAGCGAGCGACAGCGAGCGACAGCGAGGCAGCGAGCGACAGCGAGCGACAGCGAGACAGCGAGACAGCGAGCGACAGCGAGGGACAGCGAGACAGCGAGACAGCGAGCGCCAGCGAGCGTCAGCGAACGTCAGCGAGGCAGCGAGTGACAGCGAGTGACAGCGAGGCAGCGAGCGACAGGGAGCGACAGGGAGCGACAGCGGCCGACGCCGATG
The DNA here is from genome assembly GCA_028020825.1 of Podargus strigoides. Lineage (NCBI taxonomy): Eukaryota > Metazoa > Chordata > Aves > Caprimulgiformes > Podargidae > Podargus > Podargus strigoides. The sequence goes on from CM051662.1 coordinate 36,462,557, forward strand.
CAGCGAGCGCCAGCAAGACAGCGCGCCAGCGAGCTCCAGCGAGCGCCAGTGAGAGACCGCGAGCGTCAGCGAGAGACAGCGAAGCAGCGTGCGCCAGCGAGAGACAGCGAGGCAGCGAGCGCCAGCGAGCGCCAGCGAGAGACAGCGAGCGCCAGCGAGGGACAGCGAGCGACAGCGAGCGACAGCGAGGCAGCGAGCGACAGCGAGCGACAGCGAAAGACAGCGAGCGATAGCGAGCGACAGCGAGGCAGCGAGCAACAGCCAGCGACAGCGAGCGACAGCGAGACAGCGAGACAGCCAGCGCCAGCGAGACAGTGAGCGATAGCGAGCGCCAGCGAGCGCCAGCGAGGCAGCGAGCGCCAGCGAGCGACAGCGAGCGCCAGCGAGAGACTGCGAGAGAAAACGAGCGACAGCGAGCGACAGCGAGGCAGCAAGCTCCAGCGAGCGCCAGCGAGCGACACCGAGACAGCGAGACAGCGAGCGACAGCGAGACAGCGAGCGACAGCGAACGACAGCGAGCGCGAGCGAGCGACAGCGAGGCAGCGAGCGAGAGCGAGCGACAGCGAGTGACAGCGAGGCAGCGAGCGACAGCGAGCGCTAGCGACCGACAGCGAGCGACAGCGAGGCAGCGAGCGCCAGCAAGACAGCGCGCCAGCGAGCGCCAGCGAGGCAGCGAGCGCCAGCGAGCGCCAGAGAGCCCCAGCGAGAGACAGCGAGCGTCAGCGAGAGACGGCGAGGCAGCGTGCGCCAGCGAGCGCAAGCGAGGCATCGAGCGCCAGCGAGGCAGCGAGCGCCAGCGAGCGCCAGCGAGCGACAGCGAGGCAGCGAGCGCCAGCGAGCGACAGCGAGAGACAGGGAGGGACAGAGAGCGACAGCGAGCGACAGCGAGCGACAGCGAGGCAGCGAGACAGCGAGACAGCGAGGCAGCGAGCGCCAGCGAGCGACAGCGAGGCAGCGAGTGCCAGCGAGCGCCAGGGAGGCAGCGAGCGATAGCGAGCGACAGCGAGTGACAGCGAGGCAGGGAGCAACAGCGAGCGACAGCGAGCGACAGCGAGGCAGCGAGCGAGAGCGAGCACCAGCGACCGACACCGAGGCAGCGAGCGCCAGCGAGCGCCAGCGAGAGACAGCGAGGCAGCGAGCGACAGTGAGCGACAGCGAGCGACAGCGAGGCAGCGAGACTGCGAGACAGCGAGCGACAGCGAGCGACAGCGAGAGACAGCGACCGACAGCGAGCGACTGCGAGGCAGCGAGCGACAGCGAGTGACAGCGAGCGACAGCGAGAGACAGCGTGCGTCAGCGAGAGACAGCGAGGCAGCGAGCGCCAGCGAGCGCCAGCGAGCACCAGCGAGGCAGCGAGCGACAGCAAGTGACAGCAAGGCAGCGAGCAATAGCGGGCGACAGCGAGACAGCGAGCGACAGCGAGCGACAGCGAGAGACAGCGCGGCAGCGAGCGACAGCGAGTGACTGCGAGGCAGTGAGGGACAGCGAGCGATAGCGAGGCAGCGTGCGCCAGCGAGCGACAGCGAGGCAGCGAGACAGCGAGCGCCAGCGAGCGTCAGCGAGCGCCAGCGAGGCAGCGAGCGACAGCGAGTGACAGCGCGCCAGCGATCGGCAGCGAGCGACAGCGACCGACAGAGACCGACACTGAGGCAGCGAGCGCCAGCAAGACAGCGCGCCAGCGAGCGCCAGCGAGCGCCAGCGAGAGACCGCGAGCGTCAGCGAGAGACAGAGAAGCAGCGTGCGCCAGCGAGAGACAGCGAGGCAGCGAGCGCCAGCGAGCGCCAGCGAGAGACAGCGAGCGACAGCGATGGACAGCGAGCGACAGCGAGCGACAGCGAGGCAGCGAGCGACAGCGAGCGACAGCGAGAGACAGCGAGAGACAGCGAGACAGCCAGCGCCAGCGAGACAGTGAGCGATAGCGAGCGCCAGCGAGCGACAGCGAGGCAGCGAGCGCCTGCGAGTGACTGCGAGGCAGCGAGCGCCAGCGAGCGCCAGCGAGCGCCAGCGAGCCACAGCGAGGCAGCAAGCGCCAGCGAGCGCCAGCGAGAGACAGCGCGGCAGCGAGCGACAGCGAGCGACCACGAGGCAGCGAGGGACAGCGAGCGACAGCGAGCGACGGCGAGGCAGCGAGCGAAAGCGAGCGACGGCGAGGCAGCGAGCGACAGCGAGTGACAGCGAGCGACAGCGAGAGACAGCGTGCGTCAGCGGGCGACAGCGAGACAGCGAGCGATAGCGAGCGTGAGCGAGACAGCGAGTGACAGCGTGCGACAGCGAGGCAGCGAGCGACAGCGAGGGACAGCGAAGCAGCGAGCGATAGCGAGCGACAGCGAGAGACAGCGAGCGACAGCGAGCGACAGCGAGACAGCGAGACAGCGAGCGCCAGCGAGCGTCAGCGAACGTCAGCGAGGCAGCGAGTGACAGCGAGTGACAGCGAGGCAGCGAGCGACAGGGAGCGACAGCAAGCGACAGCGAACGACACCGATGCAGCGAGCGCCAGCAAGACAGCGCACCAGCGAGCTCCAGCGAGCGCCAGTGAGAGACCGCGAGCGTCAGCGAGAGACAGCGAAGCAGCGTGCGCCAGCGAGAGACAGCGAGGCAGCGAGCGCCAGCGAGCGCCAGCGAGAGACAGCGAGTGACAGCGAGGGACAGCGAGCGACAGCGAGCGACAGCGAGGCAGCGAGCGACAGCGAGCGACAGCGAGAGACAGCGAGCGATAGCGAGCGACAGCGAGGCAGCGAGCGACAGCCAGCGACAGCGAGCGACAGCGAGACAGCGAGACAGCCAGCGCCAGCGAGACAGTGAGCGATAGCGAGCGCCAGCGAGCGCCAGCGAGGCAGCGAGCGCCAGCGAGCGCCAGCGAGTGACAGCGACCGACACCGAGGCAGCGAGCACCAGCGAGAGACAGCGAGGCAGCGAGCGACAGCGAGCGCCAGCGAGAGACTGCGAGAGAAAACGAGCGACAGCGAGCGACAGCGAGGCAGCAAGCGCCAGCGAGCGCCAGCGAGCGACAGCGAGACAGCGAGACAGCGAGCGACAGCGAGACAGCGAGCGATAGCGAACGACAGCGAGCGCGAGCGAGCGACGGCGAGGCAGCGAGCGAGAGCGAGCGCCAGCGAGTGACAGCGAGGCAGCGAGCGACAGCGAGCGCTAGCGACCGACAGCGAGCGACAGCGAGGCAGCGAGCGCCAGCAAGACAGCGCGCCAGCGAGCGCCAGCGAGGCAGCTAGCGCCAGCGAGCGCCAGCGAGCGTCAGCGAGCGCCAGCGAGGCAGCGAGCGCTAGCGAGCGCCAGCGAGCCCCAGCTAGAGACAGCGAGCGTCAGCAAGAGACGGCGAGGCAGCGTGCGCCAGCGAGCGCAAGCGAGGCATCGAGCGACAGCGAGCGCCAGCGAGCGACACCGAGGCAGCGAGCGCCAGCGAGCGCCAGCGAGCGACAGCGAGGCAGCGAGCGACAGCGAGCGACAGCGAGAGACAGGGAGGGACAGAGAGCGACAGCGAGCGACAGCGAGCGACAGCGAGGCAGCGAGACAGCGAGACAGCGAGGCAGCGAGCGCCAGCGAGCGACAGCGAGGCAGCGAGTGCCAGCGAGCGCCAGGGAGGCAGCGAGCGATAGCTAGCGACAGCGAGTGACAGCGAGGCAGGGAGCAACAGCGAGCGACAGCGAGCGCCAGCGAGGCAGCGAGCGAGAGCGAGCGCCAGCGACCGACATCTAGGCAGCGAGCGCTAGCGAGCGCCAGCGAGAGACAGCGAGGCAGCGAGCGACAGTGAGCGACAGCGAGCGCCAGCGAGAGACTGCGAGAGAAAACGAGCGACAGCGAGCGACAGCGAGGCAGCAAGCGCCAGCGAGCGCCAGCGAGCGACAGCGAGACAGCGAGACAGCGAGCGACAGCGAGACAGCGAGCGATAGCGAACGACAGCGAGCGCGAGCGAGCGACAGCGAGGCAGCGAGCGAGAGCGAGCGCCAGCGAGTGACAGCGAGGCAGCGAGCGACAGCGAGCGCTAGCGACCGACAGCGAGCGACAGCGAGGCAGCGAGCGCCAGCAAGACAGCGCGCCAGCGAGCGCCAGCGAGGCAGCTAGCGCCAGCGAGCGCCAGCGAGCGTCAGCGAGCGCCAGCGAGGCAGCGAGCGCTAGCGAGCGCCAGCGAGCCCCAGCTAGAGACAGCGAGCGTCAGCAAGAGACGGCGACGCAGCGTGCGCCAGCGAGCGCAAGCGAGGCATCGAGCGACAGCGAGCGCCAGCGAGCGACACCGAGGCAGCGAGCGCCAGCGAGGCAGCGAGCGACAGCGAGCGACAGCGAGAGACAGGGAGGGACAGAGAGCGACAGCGAGCGACAGCGAGCGACAGCGAGGCAGCGAGACAGCGAGACAGCGAGGCAGCGAGCGCCAGCGAGCGACAGCGAGGCAGCGAGTGCCAGCGAGCGCCAGGGAGGCAGCGAGCGATAGCGAGCGACAGCGAGTGACAGCGAGGCAGGGAGCAACAGCGAGCGACAGCGAGCGCCAGCGAGGCAGCGAGCGAGAGCGAGCGACAGCGAGTGACAGCGAGGCAGCGAGACAGCGAGTGACAGCGAGCGACAGCGAGCGACAGCGAGAGATAGCGACCGACAGCGAGCGACTGCGAGGCAGCGAGCGACAGCGAGTGACAGCGAGCGACAGCGAGAGACAGCGTGCGTCAGCGAGAGACAGCGAGGCAGCGAGCGCCAGCGAGCGCCAGCGAGCACCAGCGAGGCAGCGAGCGCTAGCAAGTGACTGCGAGGCAGCAAGCAATAGCGGGCGACAGCAAGACAGCGAGCGACAGCGAGCGACAGCGAGAGACAGCGAGGCAGCGAGCGCTACCGAGCGCCAGCGAGAGACAGCGCGGCAGCGAGCGACAGCGAGTGACTGCGAGGCAGCGAGGGACAGCGAGCGACAGCGAGCGACAGCGAGTGAGAGCGACGCAGCGAGTGACAGCGAGCGACAGTGATGCAGCGAGCGAGAGCGAGCGACAGCGCGAGACAGCGAGCGAGAGCGAGCGACAGCGAGCGCCAGTGAGGCACCGAGCGCCAGCTAGCGCTAGCGAGCGAGAGCGAGCGGCTGCGAGGCCACGAGCGCCAGCGAGCGCCAGCGAGCGCCGGCGCGACAGCGACCGACAGCGAGGCAGCGAGCGACAGTGAGCGACAGCGAGGCAGCGAGCGACAGCGAGCGCCAGCGAGCGAGAGCGAGGCAGCGAGTGATAGCGCGCGACAGCGCGCGCCTGCGAGGTAGCGAGCGCCAGCGTGCGCCAGTGAGCGACAGCGAGAGACAGCGAGCGTCAGCGAGAGACAGCGAGGCAGCGTGCGCCAGCGAGACAGCGAGCGCCACCGAGCGCCAGCGAGAGACAGCGAGCGTCAGCGAGAGACGGCGAGGCAGCGTGCGCCAGCGAGCGCAAGCGAGGCATCGAGCGACAGCGAGCGCCAGCGAGCGACACCGAGGCAGCGAGCGCCAGCGAGCGACAGCGAGCGACAGGGAGGGACAGAGAGCGCCAGCGAGCGCCAGCGAGCGACAGCGAGGCAGCGAGACAGCGAGACAGCGAGGCAGCGAGCGCCAGCGAGCGACAGCGAGGCAGCGAGTGCCAGCGAGCGCCAGGGAGGCAGCGAGCGATAGCGAGCGACAGCGAGTGACAGCGAGGCAGGGAGCAACAGCGAGCGACAGCGAGCGACAGCGAGGCAGCGAGCGAGAGCGAGCACCAGCGACCGACACCGAGGCAGCGTGCGCCAGCGAGCGCCAGCGAGCGACAGCGAGGCAGCGAGACTGCGAGACAGCGAGCGACAGCGAGCGACAGCGAGAGACAGCGACCGACAGCGAGCGACTGCGAGGCAGCGAGCGACAGCGAGTGACAGCGAGCGACAGCGAGAGACAGCGTGCGTCAGCGAGAGACAGCGAGGCAGCGAGCGCCAGCGAGCGCCAGCGAGCACCAGCGAGGCAGCGAGCGACAGCAAGTGACAGCGCGGCAGCGTGCAATAGCGGGCGACAGCGAGATAGCGAGCGACAGCGAGCGACAGCGAGAGACAGCGCGGCAGCGAGCGACAGCGAGTGACTGCGAGGCAGCGAGGGACAGCGAGCGATAGCGAGCGACAGCGAGTGAGAGCGACGCAGCGAGTGACTGCGAGCGACAGTGATGCAGCGAGCGAGAGCGAGCGACAGCGCGAGACAGCGATCGAGAGCGAGCGAGAGCGAGCGCCAGTGAGGCAGCGAGCGCCAGCTTGCGCTAGCGAGCGAGAGCGAGCGGCTCCGAGGCCACGAGCGCCAGCGAGCGCCAGCGAGCGCCGGCGCGACAGCGACCGACAGCGAGGCAGCGAGCGACAGTGAGCGACAGCGAGACAGCGAGCGACAGCGAGCGACAGTGAGCGACAGCTAGATACAGCGACCGACAGCGCGCGCCAGCGAGCGAGAGCGAGGCAGCGAGTGATAGCGTGCGACAGCGTGCGCCTGCGAGGCAGCGAGCGCCAGCGTGCGCCAGTGAGCGACAGCGAGAGACAGCGAGCGTCAGCGAGAGACAGCGAGGCAGCGTGCGCCAGCGAGACAGCGAGCGCCACCGAGCGCCAGCGAGAGACAGCGCGGCAGCGAGCGCCAGCGTGCGCCAGTGAGCGACAGGGAGAGACAGCGAGCGTCAGCGAGAGACAGCGAGGCAGCATGCGCCAGCGAGCGACAGCAAGGCAGCGAGCGCCAGCGAGCGCAAGCGAGGCATCGAGCGACAGCGAGCGCCAGAGAGCGACACCGAGGCAGCGAGACAGCGAGCGACAGAGAGACAGCGAGCGATAGCGAACGACAGCGAGCGCGAGCGAGCGACAGCGAGGCAGCGAGCGAGAGCGAGCGCCAGCGAGTGACAGCGAGGCAGCGAGCGACAGCGAGCGCTAGCGACCGACAGCGAGCGCCAGCGAGGCAGCGAGCGCCAGCGAGCGCCAGCGAGCCCCAGCGAGAGACAGCGAGCGTCAGCGAGAGACGGCGAGGCAGCGTGCGCCAGCGAGCGCAAGCGAGGCATCGAGCGACAGCGAGCGCCAGCGAGAGACAGCGAGGCAGGGAGCGACAGCGAGCGACAGCGAGAGACAGCGAGGCAGCGAGCGACAGCGAGCGACAGCGAGAGACAGCGACCGACAGCGAGCGACTGCGAGGCAGCGAGCGACAGCGAGTGACAGCGAGCGACAGCGAGAGACAGCGTGCGTCAGCGAGAGACAGCGAGGCAGCGAGCGCCAGCGAGCGCCAGCGAGCACCAGCGAGGCAGCGAGCGCTAGCAAGTGACTGCGAGGCAGCGAGCAATAGCGGGCGACAGCAAGACAGCGAGCGACAGCGAGCGACAGCGAGAGACAGCGAGGCAGCGAGCGCTACCGAGCGCCAGCGAGAGACCGCGCGGCAGCGAGCGACAGCGAGTGACTGCGAGGCAGCGAGGGACAGCGAGCGACAGCGAGCCACGGCGAGTGAGAGCGACGCAGCGAGTGACAGCGAGCGACAGTGATGCAGCGAGCGAGAGCGAGCGACAGCGAGCGCCAGTGAGGCACCGAGCGCCAGCTAGCGCTAGCGAGCGAGAGCGAGCGGCTGCGAGGCCACGAGCGCCAGCGAGCGCCAGCGAGCGCCGGCGCGACAGCGACCGACAGCGAGGCAGCGAGCGACAGTGAGCGACAGCGAGGCAGCGAGTGATAGCGCGCGACAGCGCGCGCCTGCGAGGCAGCGAGCGCCAGCGTGCGCCAGTGAGCGACAGCGAGAGACAGCGAGCGTCAGCGAGAGACAGCGCGGCAGCGAGCGCCAGCGAGCGACCGCGAGGCAGTGAGGGACAGCGAGCGCCAGCGAGCGACAGCGCGGCAGCGAGCGCCAGCGAGCGACCGCGAGGCAGTGAGGGACTGCGAGCACCAGCGAGCGTCAGCGAGAGACAGCGAGGCAGCGTGCGCCACCGAGCGACAGCAAGGCAGCGAGCGCCAGCGAGCGCAAGCGAGGCATCGAGCGACAGCGAGCGCCAGAGAGCGACACCGAGGCAGCGAGCGACAGCGAGCGACAGCGAGCGAGAGTGAGGCAGCGAGCGACAGCGAGCGACGGCGAGAGACAGCGACGGACAGAGAGCGACAGCGATCGACAGCGAGCGACAGCGAGGCAGCGAGCGGCAGCGAGCGACAGCGATAGACAGCGAGAGACAGTGAGCGTCAGCGAGAGAGAGCGAGGCAGCGTGCGCCAGCGAGCGCCAGCGAGGCTGCGAGTGCCAGCGAGCGCCAGCGAGGCAGCGAGCGATAGCGAGCGACAGCGAGCGCCAGCGAGGCAGCGAGCGAGAGCGAGCGCCAGCGACCGACATCTAGGCAGCGAGCGCTAGCGAGCGCCAGCGAGAGACAGCGAGGCAGCGAGCGACAGTGACCGACAGCGAGCGACAGCGCGGCAGCGAGACAGCGAGACAGCGAGCGACAGCGAGCGACAGCAAGCGACAGCGTGGCAGCGAGCGATAGCGAGCGACAGCGAGGCAGCAAGGCAACGAGCGATAGCGAGCGCTGGCGAGCGTCAGCGAGGCATCGAGCGCTAGCGAGCGCCGGTGAGCGCCAGCGAGCGCCAGCGAGGCAGCGAGCGCCAGCGTGCGCCAGTGAGCGACAGCGAGAGACAGCGAGCGTCAGCGAGAGACAGCGAGGCAGCGTGCGCCAGCGAGCGCAAGCGAGGCATCGAGCGACAGCGAGCTCTAGCGAGCGAGAGCGAGGCAGCTCGCGCCAGCGAGCGATAGCGAGGCAGCGAGACAGCGAGCGCCAGCGAGCGTCAGTGAGCGTCAGCGAGGCAGCGAGCGACAGCGAGTGACAGCGCGCCAGCGAACGGCAGCGAGCGACAGCGACCGACAGAGACCGACACTGAGGCAGCGAGCGCCAGCAAGACAGCGCGCCAGCGAGCGCCGGCGCGCGCCAGCGAGAGACAGAGAAGCAGCGTGCGCCAGCGAGAGACAGCGAGGCAGCGAGCGTCAGCGAGCGCCAGCGAGAGACAGCGAGCGACAGCGATGGACAGCGAGCGACAGCGAGCGACAGCGAGGCAGCGAGCGACAGCGAGCGCCAGCGAGCGACACCGAGACAGCGAGACAGCGAGCGACAGCGAGCCCCAGCGAGAGACAGCGAGCGTCAGCGAGAGACGGCGAGGCAGCGTGCGCCAGCGAGCGCAAGCGAGGCATCGAGCGACAGCGAGCGCCAGCGAGCGACAGCGAGGCAGCGAGCGACAGCGAGCGACAGCGAGAGACAGGGAGGGACAGAGAGCGACAGCGAGCGACAGCGAGCGACAGCGAGGCAGCGAGACAGCGAGACAGCGAGGCAGCGAGCGCCAGCGAGCAACAGCGAAGCAGCGAGCACCAGCGACCGACACCGAGGCAGCGAGCGCCAGCGAGCGCCAGCGAGAGACAGCGAGGCAGGGAGCAACAGCGAGTGACAGCGAGCGACAGCGAGGCAGCGAGACTGCGAGACAGCGAGCGAAAGCGAGCGACAGCGAGAGACAGCGACCGACAGCGAGCGACTGCGAGGCAGCGAGCGACAGCGAGCGCCAGCGAGAGACAGCGAGGCAGCGAGCGCCAGCGAGCGCCAGCGAGCACCAGCGAGGCAGCGAGCGACAGCAAGTGACAGCGAGGCAGCGAGCAATAGCGGGCGACAGCGAGATAGCGAGCGACAGCGAGCGACAGCGAGAGACAGCGCGGCAGCGAGCGACAGCGAGTGACTGCGAGGCAGCGAGGGACAGCGAGCGACAGTGATGCAGCGAGCGAGAGCGAGCGACAGCGCGAGACAGCGAGCGAGAGCGAGCGAGAGCGAGCGCCAGTGAGGCAGCGAGCGCCAGCTAGCGCTAGCGAGCGAGAGCGAGCGGCTCCGAGGCCACGAGCGCCAGCGAGCGCCAGCGAGCGCCGGCGCGACAGCGACCGACAGCGAGGCAGCGAGCGACAGTGAGCGACAGCGATACAGCGAGCGACAGCGAGCGACAGCGAGCGACAGCGAGATACAGCGACCGACAGCGCGCGCCAGCGAGCGAGAGCGAGGCAGCGAGTGATAGCGCGCGACAGCGTGCGCCTGCGAGGCAGCGAGCGCCAGCGTGCGCCAGTGAGCGACAGCGAGAGACAGCGAGCGTTAGCGAGAGACAGCGAGGCAGCGTGCGCCAGCGAGACAGCGAGCGCCACCGAGCGCCAGCGAGAGACAGCGCGGCAGCGAGCGCCAGCGTGCGCCAGTGAGCGACAGCGAGAGACAGCGAGCGTCAGCGAGAGACAGCGAGGCAGCGTGCGCCAGCGAGCGACAGCAAGGCAGCGAGCGCCAGCGAGCGCAAGCGAGGCATCGAGCGACAGCGAGCGCCAGAGAGCGACACCGAGGCAGCGAGACAGCGAGCGACAGAGAGACAGCGAGCGATAGCGAATGACAGCGAGCGCGAGCGAGCGACAGCGAGGCAGCGAGCGAGAGCGAGCGCCAGCGAGTGACAGCGAGGCAGCGAGCGATAGCGAGCGCTAGCGACCGACAGCGAGCGACAGCGAGGCAGCGAGCGCCAGCGTGCGCCAGTGAGCGACAGCGAGAGACAGCGAGCGTCAGCGAGAGACAGCGAGGCAGCGTGCGCCAGCGAGACCGCGAGCGCCACCGAGCACCAGCGAGAGACAGCGCGGCAGCGAGCGCCAGCGAGCGACCGCGAGGCAGTGAGGGACAGCGAGCGCCAGCGAGCGACAGCGAGGCAGCGAGCGCCAGCGTGCGCCAGTGAGCGACAGCGAGAGACAGCGAGCGTCAGCGAGAGACAGCGAGGCAGCGTGCGCCACCGAGCGACAGCAAGGCAGCGAGCGCCAGCGAGCGCAAGCGAGGCATCGAGCGACAGCGAGCGCCAGAGAGCGACACCGAGGCAGCGAGCGACAGCGAGCGACAGCGAGCGAGAGTGAGGCAGCGAGCGACAGCGAGCGACGGCGAGAGACAGCGACGGACAGAGAGCGACAGCAAGCGACAGCGAGAGACAGCGAGGCAGCGAGCGGCAGCGAGCGACAGCGATAGACAGCGAGAGACAGTGAGCGACAGTGAGCGACAGCGAGGCAGCGAGCGACAGTGAGCGACAGCGAGCGACAGCGAGGCAGCGAGACAGCGAGACAGCGAGCGACAGCGAGCGACAGTGAGCGACAGCGTGGCAGCGAGCGATAGCGAGCGACAGCGAGAGACAGCGAGAGACAGCGAGCGACAGCGAGGCAGCGAGGCAGCGAGCGACAGCGAGCGCCCGCGAGCGTCAGCGAGGCATCGAGCGAGAGTGAGCGCCAGCGACCGACATCGAGGCAGCGAGCGCCAGCGAGCGTCAGCGAGAGACAGCGAGGCAGCGAGCGACAGTGACCGACAGCGAGCGACAGCGAGGCAGCGAGACAGCGAGACAGCGAGCGACAGCGAGCGACAGCAAGCGACAGCGTGGCAGCGAGCGATAGCGAGCGACAGCGAGAGACAGCGAGAGACAGCGAGCGACAGCGAGGCAGCAAGGCAGCGAGCGATAGCGAGCGCTGGCGAGCGTCAGCGAGGCATCGAGCGCTAGCGAGCGTCAGCGAGCACCAGCGAGGCAGCGAGCGCCAGCGTGCGCCAGTGAGCGACAGCGAGAGACAGCGAGCGTCAGCGAGAGACAGCGAGGCAGCGTGCGCCAGCGAGCGCAAGCGAGGCATCGAGCGACAGCGAGCTCCAGCGAGCGAGAGCGAGGCAGCATGCGCCAGCGAGCGACAGCGAGGCAGCGAGACAGCGAGTGCCAGCGAGCGTCAGCAAGCGTCAGCGAGGCAGCGAGCAACAGCGAGTGACAGCGCGCCAGCGATCGACAGCGAGCGACAGCGACTGACAGAGACCGACACTGAGGCAGCGAGCGCCAGCAAGACAGCGCGCCAGCGAGCGCCAGCGAGCGCCAGCGAGAGACCGCGAGCGTCAGCGAGAGACAGAGAAGCAGCGTGCGCCAGCGAGAGACAACGAGGCAGCGAGCGCCAGCGAGCGCCAGCGAGAGACAGCGAGCGACAGCGATGGACAGCGAGCGACAGCGAGCGACAGCGAGGCAGCGAGCGACAGCGAGCGACAGCGAGAGACAGCGAGCGACAGCGAGGCAGCGAGCGCCTGCGAGTGACTGCGAGGCAGCGAGCGCCAGCGAGCGCCAGCGAGCGCCAGCGAGCCACAGCGAGGCAGCAAGCGCCAGCGAGCGCCAGCGAGAGACAGCGAGCGACCACGAGGCAGCGAGGGACAGCGAGCGACAGCGAGCGACGGCGAGGCAGCGAGCGAAAGCGAGCGACGGCGAGGCAGCGAGCGACAGCGAGTGACAGCGAGCGACAGCGAGAGACAGCGTGCGTCAGCGAGAGACAGCGAGGCAGCGAGCGCCAGCGAGCGCCAGCGAGCACCAGCGAGGCAGCGAGCGACAGCAAGTGACAGCGAGGCAGCGAGCAATAGCGGGCGACAGCGAGACAGCGAGCGACAGCGAGCGTGAGCGAGACAGCGAGTGACAGCGTGCGACAGCGAGGCAGCGAGCGACAGCGAGGGACAGCGAAGCAGCGAGAGACAGCGAGCGACAGCGAGCGACAGCGAGACAGCGAGACAGCGAGCGCCAGCGAGCGTCAGCGAACGTCAGCGAGGCAGCGAGTGACAGCGAGTGACAGCGAGGCAGCGAGCGACAGGGAGCGACAGCGAGCGACAGCGACCGACACCGATGCAGCGAGCGCCAGCAAGACAGCGCGCCAGCGAGCTCCAGCGAGCGCCAGTGAGAGACCGCGAGCGTCAGCGAGAGACAGCGAAGCAGCGTGCGCCAGCGAGAGACAGCGAGGCAGCGAGCGCCAGCGAGCGCCAGCGAGAGACAGCGAGTGACAGCGAGGGACAGCGAGCGACAGCGAGCGACAGTGAGGCAGCGAGCGACAGCGAGCGACAGCGAGAGACAGCGAGTGATAGCGAGCGACAGCGAGGCAGCGAGCGACAGCCAGCGACAGCGAGCGACAGCGAGACAGCAAGACAGCCAGCGCCAGCGAGACAGTGAGCGATAGCGAGCGCCAGCGAGCGCCAGCGAGGCAGCGAGCGCCAGCGAGCGCCAGCGAGTGACAGCGACCGACACCGAGGCAGCGAGCACCAGCGAGAGACAGCGAGGCAGCGAGCGACAGCGAGCGCCAGCGAGAGACTGCGAGAGAAAACGAGCGACAGCGAGCGACAGCGAGGCAGCAAGCGCCAGCGAGCGCCAGCGAGCGACACCGAGACAGCGAGACAGCGAGCGACAGCGAGACAGCGAACGACAGCGAGACAGCGAGCGACAGCGAACGACAGCGAGCGACAGCGAGGCAGCGAGCGCCAGCAAGACAGCGCGCCAGCGAGCGCCAGCGAGGCAGCTAGCGCCAGCGAGCGCCAGCGAGCGTCAGCGAGCGCCAGCGAGGCAGCGAGCGCCAGCGAGCGCCAGCGAGCCCCAGCGAGAGACAGCGAGCGTCAGCGAGAGACGGCGAGGCAGCGTGCGCCAGCGAGCGCAAGCGAGGCATCGAGCGACAGCGAGCGCCAGCGAGCGACAGCGAGGCAGCGAGCGACAGCGAGCGACAGCGAGAGACAGGGAGGGACAGAGAGCGACAACGAGCGACAGCGAGCGACAGCGAGGCAGCGAGACAGCGAGACAGCGAGGCAGCGAGCGCCAGCGAGCAACAGCGAAGCAGCGAGTGCCAGCGAGCGCCAGGGAGGCAGCGAGCGATAGCGAGCGACAGCGAGTGACAGCGAGGCAGGGAGCAACAGCGAGCGACAGCGAGCGACAGCGAGGCAGCGAGCGAGAGCGAGCACCAGCGACCGACACCGAGGCAGCGAGCGCCAGCGAGCGCCAGCGAGAGACAGCGAGGCAGCGAGCGACAGTGAGCGACAGCGAGCGACAGCGAGGCAGCGAGACTGCGAGACAGCGAGCGACAGCGAGCGACAGCGAGAGACAGCGACCGACAGCGAGCGACTGCGAGGCAGCGAGCGACAGCGAGTGACAGCGAGCGACAGCGAGAGACAGCGTGCGTCAGCGAGAGACAGCGAGGCAGCGAGCGCCAGCGAGCGCCAGCGAGCACCAGCGAGGTAGCGAGCGACAGCAAGTGACAGCGAGGCAGCGAGCAATAGCGGGCGACAGCGAGATAGCGAGCGACAGCGAGCGACAGCGAGAGACAGCGCGGCAGCGAGCGACAGCGAGTGACTGCGAGGCAGCGAGGGACAGCGAGCGACAGTGATGCAGCGAGCGAGAGCGAGCGACAGCGCGAGACAGCGAGCGAGAGCGAGCGAGAGCGAGCGCCAGTGAGGCAGCGAGCGCCAGCTAGCGCTAGCGAGCGAGAGCGAGCGGCTCCGAGGCCACGAGCGCCAGCGAGCGCCAGCGAGCGCCGGCGCGACAGCGACCGACAGCGAGGCAGCGAGCGACAGTGAGCGACAGCGAGACAGCGAGCGACAGCGAGCGACAGCGAGCGACAGCGAGATACAGCGACTGACAGCGAGCGCCAGCGAGCGAGAGCGAGGCAGCGAGTGATAGCGCGCGACAGCGTGCGCCTGCGAGGCAGCGAGCGCCAGCGTGCGCCAGTGAGCGACAGCGAGAGACAGCGAGCGTCAGCGAGAGACAGCGAGGCAGCGTGCGCCAGCGAGACAGCGAGCGCCACCGAGCACCAGCGAGAGACAGCGCGGCAGCGAGCGCCAGCGTGCGCCAGTGAGCGACAGCGAGAGACAGCGAGCGTCAGCGAGAGACAGCGAGGCAGCGTGCGCCAGCGAGCGACAGCAAGGCAGCGAGCGCCAGCGAGCGCAAGCGAGGCATCGAGCGACAGCGAGCGCCAGAGAGCGACACCGAGGCAGCGAGACAGCGAGCGACAGAGAGACAGCGAGCGATAGCGAACGACAGCGAGCGCGAGCGAGCGACAGCGAGGCAGCGAGCGAGAGCGAGCGCCAGCGAGTGACAGCGAGGCAGCGAGCGATAGCGAGCGCTAGCGACCGACAGCGAGCGACAGCGAGGCAGCGAGCGCCAGCGTGCGCCAGTGAGCGACAGCGAGAGACAGCGAGCGTCAGCGAGAGACAGCGAGGCAGCGTGCGCCAGCGAGACCGCGAGCGCCACCGAGCACCAGCGAGAGACAGCGCGGCAGCGAGCGCCAGCGAGCGACCGCGAGGCAGTGAGGGACAGCGAGCGCCAGCGAGCGACAGCGAGGCAGCGAGCGCCAGCGTGCGCCAGTGAGCGACAGCGAGAGACAGCGAGCGTCAGCGAGAGACAGCGAGGCAGCGTGCGCCACCGAGCGGCAGCAAGGCAGCGAGCGCCAGCGAGCGCAAGCGAGGCATCGAGCGACAGCGAGCGCCAGAGAGCGACACCGAGGCAGCGAGCGACAGCGAGCGACAGCGAGCGAGAGTGAGGCAGCGAGCGACAGCGAGCGACGGCGAGAGACAGCGACGGACAGAGAGCGACAGCGAGCGACAGCGAGAGACAGCGAGGCAGCGAGCGGCAGCGAGCGACAGCGATAGACAGCGAGAGACAGTGAGCGACAGTGAGCGACAGCGAGGCAGCGAGCGAGAGCGAGCGCCAGCGACCGACATCTAGGCAGCGAGCGCTAGCGAGCGCCAGCGAGAGACAGCGAGGCAGCGAGCGACAGTGAGCGACAGCGAGCGACAGCGAGGCAGCGAGACAGCGAGACAGCGAGCGACAGCGAGCGACAGTGAGCGACAGCGTGGCAGCGAGCGATAGCGAGCGACAGCGAGAGACAGCGAGAGACAGCGAGCGACAGCGAGGCAGCGAGGCAGCGAGCGACAGCGAGCGCCCGCGAGCGTCAGCGAGGCATCGAGCGAGAGTGAGCGCCAGCGACCGACATCGAGGCAGCGAGCGCCAGCGAGCGTCAGCGAGAGACAGCGAGGCAGCGAGCGACAGTGACCGACAGCGAGCGACAGCGAGGCAGCGAGACAGCGAGACAGCGAGCGACAGCGAGCGACAGCAAGCGACAGCGTGGCAGCGAGCGATAGCGAGCGACAGCGAGAGACAGCGAGAGACAGCGAGCGACAGCGAGGCAGCAAGGCAGCGAGCGATAGCGAGCGCTGGCGAGCGTCAGCGAGGCATCGAGCGCTAGCGAGCGTCAGCGAGCACCAGCGAGGCAGCGAGCGCCAGCGTGCGCCAGTGAGCGACAGCGAGAGACAGCGAGCGTCAGCGAGAGACAGCGAGGCAGCGTGCGCCAGCGAGCGCAAGCGAGGCATCGAGCGACAGCGAGCTCCAGCGAGCGAGAGCGAGGCAGCATGCGCCAGCGAGCGACAGCGAGGCAGCGAGACAGCGAGCGCCAGCGAGCGTCAGCAAGCGTCAGCGAGGCAGCGAGCAACAGCGAGTGACAGCGCGCCAGCGATCGACAGCGAGCGACAGCGACTGACAGAGACCGACACTGAGGCAGCGAGCGCCAGCAAGACAGCGCGCCAGCGAGCGCCAGCGAGCGCCAGCGAGAGACCGCGAGCGTCAGCGAGAGACAGAGAAGCAGCGTGCGCCAGCGAGAGACAACGAGGCAGCGAGCGCCAGCGAGCGCCAGCGAGAGACAGCGAGCGACAGCGATGGACAGCGAGCGACAGCGAGCGACAGCGAGGCAGCGAGCGACAGCGAGCGACAGCGAGAGACAGCGAGCGACAGCGAGGCAGCGAGCGCCTGCGAGTGACTGCGAGGCAGCGAGCGCCAGCGAGCGCCAGCGAGCGCCAGCGAGCCACAGCGAGGCAGCAAGCGCCAGCGAGCGCCAGCGAGAGACAGCGAGCGACCACGAGGCAGCGAGGGACAGCGAGCGACAGCGAGCGACGGCGAGGCAGCGAGCGAAAGCGAGCGACGGCGAGGCAGCGAGCGACAGCGAGTGACAGCGAGCGACAGCGAGAGACAGCGTGCGTCAGCGAGAGACAGCGAGGCAGCGAGCGCCAGCGAGCGCCAGCGAGCACCAGCGAGGCAGCGAGCGACAGCAAGTGACAGCGAGGCAGCGAGCAATAGCGGGCGACAGCGAGACAGCGAGCGACAGCGAGCGTGAGCGAGACAGCGAGTGACAGCGTGCGACAGCGAGGCAGCGAGCGACAGCGAGGGACAGCGAAGCAGCGAGAGACAGCGAGCGACAGCGAGCGACAGCGAGACAGCGAGACAGCGAGCGCCAGCGAGCGTCAGCGAACGTCAGCGAGGCAGCGAGTGACAGCGAGTGACAGCGAGGCAGCGAGCGACAGGGAGCGACAGCGAGCGACAGCGACCGACACCGATGCAGCGAGCGCCAGCAAGACAGCGCGCCAGCGAGCTCCAGCGAGCGCCAGTGAGAGACCGCGAGCGTCAGCGAGAGACAGCGAAGCAGCGTGCGCCAGCGAGAGACAGCGAGGCAGCGAGCGCCAGCGAGCGCCAGCGAGAGACAGCGAGTGACAGCGAGGGACAGCGAGCGACAGCGAGCGACAGTGAGGCAGCGAGCGACAGCGAGCGACAGCGAGAGACAGCGAGCGATAGCGAGCGACAGCGAGGCAGCGAGCGACAGCCAGCGACAGCGAGCGACAGCGAGACAGCAAGACAGCCAGCGCCAGCGAGACAGTGAGCGATAGCGAGCGCCAGCGAGCGCCAGCGAGGCAGCGAGCGCCAGCGAGCGCCAGCGAGTGACAGCGACCGACACCGAGGCAGCGAGCACCAGCGAGAGACAGCGAGGCAGCGAGCGACAGCGAGCGCCAGCGAGAGACTGCGAGAGAAAACGAGCGACAGCGAGCGACAGCGAGGCAGCAAGCGCCAGCGAGCGCCAGCGAGCGACACCGAGACAGCGAGACAGCGAGCGACAGCGAGACAGCGAACGACAGCGAGACAGCGAGCGACAGCGAACGACAGCGAGCGACAGCGAGGCAGCGAGCGCCAGCAAGACAGCGCGCCAGCGAGCGCCAGCGAGGCAGCTAGCGCCAGCGAGCGCCAGCGAGCGTCAGCGAGCGCCAGCGAGGCAGCGAGCGCCAGCGAGCGCCAGCGAGCCCCAGCGAGAGACAGCGAGCGTCAGCGAGAGACGGCGAGGCAGCGTGCGCCAGCGAGCGCAAGCGAGGCATCGAGCGACAGCGAGCGCCAGCGAGCGACAGCGAGGCAGCGAGCGACAGCGAGCGACAGCGAGAGACAGGGAGGGACAGAGAGCGACAGCGAGCGACAGCGAGCGACAGCGAGGCAGCGAGACAGCGAGACAGCGAGGCAGCGAGCGCCAGCGAGCAACAGCGAAGCAGCGAGTGCCAGCGAGCGCCAGGGAGGCAGCGAGCGATAGCGAGCGACAGCGAGTGACAGCGAGGCAGGGAGCAACAGCGAGCGACAGCGAGCGACAGCGAGGCAGCGAGCGAGAGCGAGCACCAGCGACCGACACCGAGGCAGCGAGCGCCAGCGAGCGCCAGCGAGAGACAGCGAGGCAGCGAGCGACAGTGAGCGACAGCGAGCGACAGCGAGGCAGCGAGACTGCGAGACAGCGAGCGACAGCGAGCGACAGCGAGAGACAGTGACCGACAGCGAGCGACTGCGAGGCAGCGAGCGACAGCGAGTGACAGCGAGCGACAGCGAGAGACAGCGTGCGTCAGCGAGAGACAGCGAGGCAGCGAGCGCCAGCGAGCGCCAGCGAGCACCAGCGAGGTAGCGAGCGACAGCAAGTGACAGCGAGGCAGCGAGCAATAGCGGGCGACAGCGAGATAGCGAGCGACAGCGAGCGACAGCGAGAGACAGCGCGGCAGCGAGCGACAGCGAGTGACTGCGAGGCAGCGAGGGACAGCGAGCGACAGTGATGCAGCGAGCGAGAGCGAGCGACAGCGCGAGACAGCGAGCGAGAGCGAGCGAGAGCGAGCGCCAGTGAGGCAGCGAGCGCCAGCTAGCGCTAGCGAGCAAGAGCGAGCGGCTCCGAGGCCACGAGCGCCAGCGAGCGCCAGCGAGCGCCGGCGCGACAGCGACCGACAGCGAGGCAGCGAGCGACAGTGAGCGACAGCGAGACAGCGAGCGACAGCGAGCGACAGCGAGCGACAGCGAGATACAGCGACTGACAGCGAGCGCCAGCGAGCGAGAGCGAGGCAGCGAGTGATAGCGCGCGACAGCGTGCGCCTGCGAGGCAGCGAGCGCCAGCGTGCGCCAGTGAGCGACAGCGAGAGACAGCGAGCGTCAGCGAGAGACAGCGAGGCAGCGTGCGCCAGCGAGCGACAGCAAGGCAGCGAGCGCCAGCGAGCGCAAGCGAGGCATCGAGCGACAGCGAGCGCCAGAGAGCGACACCGAGGCAGCGAGACAGCGAGCGACAGAGAGACAGCGAGCGATAGCGAACGACAGCGAGCGCGAGCGAGCGACAGCGAGGCAGCGAGCGAGAGCGAGCGCCAGCGAGTGACAGCGAGGCAGCGAGCGATAGCGAGCGCTAGCGACCGACAGCGAGCGACAGCGAGGCAGCGAGCGCCAGCGTGCGCCAGTGAGCGACAGCGAGAGACAGCGAGCGTCAGCGAGAGACAGCGAGGCAGCGTGCGCCAGCGAGACCGCGAGCGCCACCGAGCACCAGCGAGAGACAGCGCGGCAGCGAGCGCCAGCGAGCGACCGCGAGGCAGTGAGGGACAGCGAGCGCCAGCGAGCGACAGCGAGGCAGCGAGCGCCAGCGTGCGCCAGTGAGCGACAGCGAGAGACAGCGAGCGTCAGCGAGAGACAGCGAGGCAGCGTGCGCCACCGAGCGACAGCAAGGCAGCGAGCGCCAGCGAGCGCAAGCGAGGCATCGAGCGACAGCGAGCGCCAGAGAGCGACACCGAGGCAGCGAGCGACAGCGAGCGACAGCGAGCGAGAGTGAGGCAGCGAGCGACAGCGAGCGACGGCGAGAGACAGCGACGGACAGAGAGCGACAGCGAGCGACAGCGAGCGACAGCGAGCGGCAGCGAGCGACAGCGATAGACAGCGAGAGACAGTGAGCGACAGTGAGCGACAGCGAGGCAGCGAGCGAGAGCGAGCGCCAGCGACCGACATCTAGGCAGCGAGCGCTAGCGAGCGCCAGCGAGAGACAGCGAGGCAGCGAGCGACAGTGAGCGACAGCGAGCGACAGCGAGGCAGCGAGACAGCGAGACAGCGAGCGACAGCGAGCGACAGTGAGCGACAGCGTGGCAGCGAGCGATAGCGAGCGACAGCGAGAGACAGCGAGAGACAGCGAGCGACAGCGAGGCAGCGAGGCAGCGAGCGACAGCGAGCGCCCGCGAGCGTCAGCGAGGCATCGAGCGAGAGTGAGCGCCAGCGACCGACATCGAGGCAGCGAGCGCCAGCGAGCGTCAGCGAGAGACAGCGAGGCAGCGAGCGACAGTGACCGACAGCGAGCGACAGCGAGGCAGCGAGACAGCGAGACAGCGAGCGACAGCGAGCGACAGCAAGCGACAGCGTGGCAGCGAGCGATAGCGAGCGACAGCGAGAGACAGCGAGAGACAGCGAGCGACAGCGAGGCAGCAAGGCAGCGAGCGATAGCGAGCGCTGGCGAGCGTCAGCGAGGCATCGAGCGCTAGCGAGCGTCAGCGAGCGCCAGCGAGGCAGCGAGCGCCAGCGTGCGCCAGTGAGCGACAGCGAGAGACAGCGAGCGTCAGCGAGAGACAGCGAGGCAGCGTGCGCCAGCGAGCGCAAGCGAGGCATCGAGCGACAGCGAGCTCCAGCGAGCGAGAGCGAGGCAGCATGCGCCAGCGAGCGACAGCGAGGCAGCGAGACAGCGAGCGCCAGCGAGCGTCAGCAAGCGTCAGCGAGGCAGCGAGCAACAGCGAGTGACAGCGCGCCAGCGAGCGCCAGCGAGCGCCAGCGAGAGACCGCGAGCGTCAGCGAGAGACAGAGAAGCAGCGTGCGCCAGCGAGAGACAGCGAGGCAGCGAGCGCCAGCGAGCGCCAGCGAGAGACAGCGAGCGACAGCGATGGACATCGAGCGACAGCGAGCGACAGCGAGGCAGCGAGCGACAGCGAGCGACAGCGAGCGACAGCGAGAGACAGCGAGAGACAGCGAGACAGCCAGCGCCAGCGAGACAGTGAGCGATAGCGAGCGCCAGCGAGCGACAGCGAGGCAGCGAGCGCCTGCGAGTGACTGCGAGGCAGCGAGCGCCAGCGAGCGCCAGCGAGCCACAGCGAGGCAGCAAGCGCCAGCGAGCGCCAGCGAGAGACAGCGCGGCAGCGAGCGCCAGCGAGCGACCACGAGGCAGCGAGCGACAGCGAGCGACAGCGAGCGTGAGCGAGACAGCGAGTGACAGCGTGCGACAGCGAGGCAGCGAGCGACAGCGAGGGACAGCGAAGCAGCGAGCGACAGCGAGCGACAGCGAGGCAGCGAGCGACAGCGAGCGACAGCGAGACAGCGAGACAGCGAGCGACAGCGAGCGTCAGCGAACGTCAGCGAGGCAGCGAGCGCCAGCGAGCGACAGCGAGGCAGCGAGCGCCTGCGAGTGACTGCGAGGCAGCGAGCGCCAGCGAGCGCCAGCGAGCCCCAGCGAGCCACAGCGAGGCAGCAAGCGCCAGCGAGCGCCAGCGAGAGACAGCGCGGCAGCGAGCGACAGCGAGCGACCACGAGGCAGCGAGGGACAGCGAGCGACAGCGAGCGACGGCGAGGCAGCGAGCGAAAGCGAGCGACAGCGAGGCAGCTAGCGACAGCGAGCGACAGCGAGCGTGAGCGAGACAGCGAGTGACAGCGTGCGACAGCGAGGCAGCGAGCGACAGCGAGAGACAGCGAAGCAGCGAGCGACAGCGAGCGACAGCGAGGCAGCGAGCGACAGCGAGCGACAGCGAGACAGCGAGACAGCGAGCGCCAGCGAGCGTCAGCGAACGTCAGCGAGGCAGCGAGTGACAGCGAGTGACAGCGAGGCAGCGAGCGACAGGGAGCGACAGGGAGCGACAGCGGCCGACGCCGATGCAGCGAGCGCCAGCAAGACAGCGCGCCAGCGAGCTCCAGCGAGCGCCAGTGAGAGACCGCGAGCGTCAGCGAGAGACAGCGAAGCAGCGTGCGCCAGCGAGAGACAGCGAGGCAGCGAGCGCCAGCGAGCGCCAGCGAGAGACAGCGAGCGATAGCGAGCGACAGCGAGGCAGCGAGCAACAGCCAGCGACAGCGAGCGACAGCGAGACAGCGAGACAGCCAGCGCCAGCGAGACAGTGAGCGATAGCGAGCGCCAGCGAGCGCCAGCGAGGCAGCGAGCGCCAGCGAGCGCCAGCGAGCGCCAGCGAGAGACTGCGAGAGAAAACGAGCGACAGCGAGCGACAGCGAGGCAGCAAGCTCCAGCGAGCGCCAGCGAGCCACACCGAGACAGCGAGACAGCGAGCGACAGCGAGACAGCGAGCGATAGCGAACGACAGCGAGCGCGAGCGAGCGACAGCGAGGCAGTGAGCGAGAGCGAGCGCCAGCGAGTGACAGCGAGGCAGCGAGCGACAGCGAGCGCTAGCGACCGACAGCGAGCGACAGCGAGGCAGCGAGCGCCAGCAAGACAGCGCGCCAGCGAGCGCCAGCGAGGCAGCGAGCGCCAGCGAGCGCCAGCGAGCCCCAGCGAGAGACAGCGAGCGTCAGCGAGAGACGGCGAGGCAGCGTGCGCCAGCGAGCGCAAGCGAGGCATCGAGCGACAGCGAGCGCCAGCGAGCGACACCGAGGCAGCGAGCGCCAGCGAGCGACAGCGAGCGACAGCGAGGCAGCGAGCGACAGCGAGCGACAGCGAGAGACAGGGAGGGACAGAGAGCGACAGCGAGCGACAGCGAGCGACAGCGAGGCAGCGAGACAGCGAGACAGCGAGGCAGCGAGCGCCAGCGAGCGACAGCGAGGCAGCGAGTGCCAGCGAGCGCCAGGGAGGCAGCGAGCGATAGCGAGCGACAGCGAGTGACAGCGAGGCAGGGAGCAACAGCGAGCGACAGCGAGCGACAGCGAGGCAGCGAGCGAGAGCGAGCACCAGCGACCGACACCGAGGCAGCGAGCGCCAGCGAGCGCCAGCGAGAGACAGCGAGGCAGCGAGCGACAGTGAGCGACAGCGAGCGACAGCGAGGCAGCGAGACTGCGAGACAGCGAGCGACAGCGAGCGACAGCGAGAGACAGCGACCGACAGCGAGCGACTGCGAGGCAGCGAGCGCCAGCGAGCGCCAGCGAGCACCAGCGAGGCAGCGAGCGACAGCAAGTGACAGCAAGGCAGCGAGCAATAGCGGGCGACAGCGAGAGACAGCGAGAGACAGCGAGCGACAGCGAGGCAGCGAGGCAGCGAGCGACAGCGAGGCAGCGAGACAGCGAGACAGCGAGCGACAGCGAGCGACAGCAAGCGACAGCGTGGCAGCGAGCGATAGCGAGCGACAGCGAGAGACAGCGAGAGACAGCGAGCGACAGCGAGGCAGCAAGGCAGCGAGCGATAGCGAGCGCTGGCGAGCGTCAGCGAGGCATCGAGCGCTAGCGAGCGTCAGCGAGCACCAGCGAGGCAGCGAGCGCCAGCGTGCGCCAGTGAGCGACAGCGAGAGACAGCGAGCGTCAGCGAGAGACAGCGAGGCAGCGTGCGCCAGCGAGCGCAAGCGAGGCATCGAGCGACAGCGAGCTCCAGCGAGCGAGAGCGAGGCAGCATGCGCCAGCGAGCGACAGCGAGGCAGCGAGACAGCGAGCGCCAGCGAGCGTCAGCAAGCGTCAGCGAGGCAGCGAGCAACAGCGAGTGACAGCGCGCCAGCGATCGACAGCGAGCGACAGCGACTGACAGAGACCGACACTGAGGCAGCGAGCGCCAGCAAGACAGCGCGCCAGCGAGCGCCAGCGAGCGCCAGCGAGAGACCGCGAGCGTCAGCGAGAGACAGAGAAGCAGCGTGCGCCAGCGAGAGACAACGAGGCAGCGAGCGCCAGCGAGCGCCAGCGAGAGACAGCGAGCGACAGCGATGGACAGCGAGCGACAGCGAGCGACAGCGAGGCAGCGAGCGACAGCGAGCGACAGCGAGAGACAGCGAGCGACAGCGAGGCAGCGAGCGCCTGCGAGTGACTGCGAGGCAGCGAGCGCCAGCGAGCGCCAGCGAGCGCCAGCGAGCCACAGCGAGGCAGCAAGCGCCAGCGAGCGCCAGCGAGAGACAGCGAGCGACCACGAGGCAGCGAGGGACAGCGAGCGACAGCGAGCGACGGCGAGGCAGCGAGCGAAAGCGAGCGACGGCGAGGCAGCGAGCGACAGCGAGTGACAGCGAGCGACAGCGAGAGACAGCGTGCGTCAGCGAGAGACAGCGAGGCAGCGAGCGCCAGCGAGCGCCAGCGAGCACCAGCGAGGCAGCGAGCGACAGCAAGTGACAGCGAGGCAGCGAGCAATAGCGGGCGACAGCGAGACAGCGAGCGACAGCGAGCGTGAGCGAGACAGCGAGTGACAGCGTGCGACAGCGAGGCAGCGAGCGACAGCGAGGGACAGCGAAGCAGCGAGAGACAGCGAGCGACAGCGAGCGACAGCGAGACAGCGAGACAGCGAGCGCCAGCGAGCGTCAGCGAACGTCAGCGAGGCAGCGAGTGACAGCGAGTGACAGCGAGGCAGCGAGCGACAGGGAGCGACAGCGAGCGACAGCGACCGACACCGATGCAGCGAGCGCCAGCAAGACAGCGCGCCAGCGAGCTCCAGCGAGCGCCAGTGAGAGACCGCGAGCGTCAGCGAGAGACAGCGAAGCAGCGTGCGCCAGCGAGAGACAGCGAGGCAGCGAGCGCCAGCGAGCGCCAGCGAGAGACAGCGAGTGACAGCGAGGGACAGCGAGCGACAGCGAGCGACAGTGAGGCAGCGAGCGACAGCGAGCGACAGCGAGAGACAGCGAGCGATAGCGAGCGACAGCGAGGCAGCGAGCGACAGCCAGCGACAGCGAGCGACAGCGAGACAGCAAGACAGCCAGCGCCAGCGAGACAGTGAGCGATAGCGAGCGCCAGCGAGCGCCAGCGAGGCAGCGAGCGCCAGCGAGCGCCAGCGAGTGACAGCGACCGACACCGAGGCAGCGAGCACCAGCGAGAGACAGCGAGGCAGCGAGCGACAGCGAGCGCCAGCGAGAGACTGCGAGAGAAAACGAGCGACAGCGAGCGACAGCGAGGCAGCAAGCGCCAGCGAGCGCCAGCGAGCGACACCGAGACAGCGAGACAGCGAGCGACAGCGAGACAGCGAACGACAGCGAGACAGCGAGCGACAGCGAACGACAGCGAGCGACAGCGAGGCAGCGAGCGCCAGCAAGACAGCGCGCCAGCGAGCGCCAGCGAGGCAGCTAGCGCCAGCGAGCGCCAGCGAGGCAGCGAGCGCCAGCGAGCGCCAGCGAGCCCCAGCGAGAGACAGCGAGCGTCAGCGAGAGACGGCGAGGCAGCGTGCGCCAGCGAGCGCAAGCGAGGCATCGAGCGACAGCGAGCGCCAGCGAGCGACAGCGAGGCAGCGAGCGACAGCGAGCGACAGCGAGAGACAGGGAGGGACAGAGAGCGACAGCGAGCGACAGCGAGCGACAGCGAGGCAGCGAGACAGCGAGACAGCGAGGCAGCGAGCGCCAGCGAGCAACAGCGAAGCAGCGAGTGCCAGCGAGCGCCAGGGAGGCAGCGAGCGATAGCGAGCGACAGCGAGTGACAGCGAGGCAGGGAGCAACAGCGAGCGACAGCGAGCGACAGCGAGGCAGCGAGCGAGAGCGAGCACCAGCGACCGACACCGAGGCAGCGAGCGCCAGCGAGCGCCAGCGAGAGACAGCGAGGCAGCGAGCGACAGTGAGCGACAGCGAGCGACAGCGAGGCAGCGAGACTGCGAGACAGCGAGCGACAGCGAGCGACAGCGAGAGACAGTGACCGACAGCGAGCGACTGCGAGGCAGCGAGCGACAGCGAGTGACAGCGAGCGACAGCGAGAGACAGCGTGCGTCAGCGAGAGACAGCGAGGCAGCGAGCGCCAGCGAGCGCCAGCGAGCACCAGCGAGGTAGCGAGCGACAGCAAGTGACAGCGAGGCAGCGAGCAATAGCGGGCGACAGCGAGATAGCGAGCGACAGCGAGCGACAGCGAGAGACAGCGCGGCAGCGAGCGACAGCGAGTGACTGCGAGGCAGCGAGGGACAGCGAGCGACAGTGATGCAGCGAGCGAGAGCGAGCGACAGCGCGAGACAGCGAGCGAGAGCGAGCGAGAGCGAGCGCCAGTGAGGCAGCGAGCGCCAGCTAGCGCTAGCGAGCGAGAGCGAGCGGCTCCGAGGCCACGAGCGCCAGCGAGCGCCAGCGAGCGCCGGCGCGACAGCGACCGACAGCGAGGCAGCGAGCGACAGTGAGCGACAGCGAGACAGCGAGCGACAGCGAGCGACAGCGAGCGACAGCGAGATACAGCGACTGACAGCGAGCGCCAGCGAGCGAGAGCGAGGCAGCGAGTGATAGCGCGCGACAGCGTGCGCCTGCGAGGCAGCGAGCGCCAGCGTGCGCCAGTGAGCGACAGCGAGAGACAGCGAGCGTCAGCGAGAGACAGCGAGGCAGCGTGCGCCAGCGAGCGACAGCAAGGCAGCGAGCGCCAGCGAGCGCAAGCGAGGCATCGAGCGACAGCGAGCGCCAGAGAGCGACACCGAGGCAGCGAGACAGCGAGCGACAGAGAGACAGCGAGCGATAGCGAACGACAGCGAGCGCGAGCGAGCGACAGCGAGGCAGCGAGCGAGAGCGAGCGCCAGCGAGTGACAGCGAGGCAGCGAGCGATAGCGAGCGCTAGCGACCGACAGCGAGCGACAGCGAGGCAGCGAGCGCCAGCGTGCGCCAGTGAGCGACAGCGAGAGACAGCGAGCGTCAGCGAGAGACAGCGAGGCAGCGTGCGCCAGCGAGACCGCGAGCGCCACCGAGCACCAGCGAGAGACAGCGCGGCAGCGAGCGCCAGCGAGCGACCGCGAGGCAGTGAGGGACAGCGAGCGCCAGCGAGCGACAGCGAGGCAGCGAGCGCCAGCGTGCGCCAGTGAGCGACAGCGAGAGACAGCGAGCGTCAGCGAGAGACAGCGAGGCAGCGTGCGCCACCGAGCGACAGCAAGGCAGCGAGCGCCAGCGAGCGCAAGCGAGGCATCGAGCGACAGCGAGCGCCAGAGAGCGACACCGAGGCAGCGAGCGACAGCGAGCGACAGCGAGCGAGAGTGAGGCAGCGAGCGACAGCGAGCGACGGCGAGAGACAGCGACGGACAGAGAGCGACAGCGAGCGACAGCGAGCGACAGCGAGCGGCAGCGAGCGACAGCGATAGACAGCGAGAGACAGTGAGCGACAGTGAGCGACAGCGAGGCAGCGAGCGAGAGCGAGCGCCAGCGACCGACATCTAGGCAGCGAGCGCTAGCGAGCGCCAGCGAGAGACAGCGAGGCAGCGAGCGACAGTGAGCGACAGCGAGCGACAGCGAGGCAGCGAGACAGCGAGACAGCGAGCGACAGCGAGCGACAGTGAGCGACAGCGTGGCAGCGAGCGATAGCGAGCGACAGCGAGAGACAGCGAGAGACAGCGAGCGACAGCGAGGCAGCGAGGCAGCGAGCGACAGCGAGCGCCCGCGAGCGTCAGCGAGGCATCGAGCGAGAGTGAGCGCCAGCGACCGACATCGAGGCAGCGAGCGCCAGCGAGCGTCAGCGAGAGACAGCGAGGCAGCGAGCGACAGTGACCGACAGCGAGCGACAGCGAGGCAGCGAGACAGCGAGACAGCGAGCGACAGCGAGCGACAGCAAGCGACAGCGTGGCAGCGAGCGATAGCGAGCGACAGCGAGAGACAGCGAGAGACAGCGAGCGACAGCGAGGCAGCAAGGCAGCGAGCGATAGCGAGCGCTGGCGAGCGTCAGCGAGGCATCGAGCGCTAGCGAGCGTCAGCGAGCGCCAGCGAGGCAGCGAGCGCCAGCGTGCGCCAGTGAGCGACAGCGAGAGACAGCGAGCGTCAGCGAGAGACAGCGAGGCAGCGTGCGCCAGCGAGCGCAAGCGAGGCATCGAGCGACAGCGAGCTCCAGCGAGCGAGAGCGAGGCAGCATGCGCCAGCGAGCGACAGCGAGGCAGCGAGACAGCGAGCGCCAGCGAGCGTCAGCAAGCGTCAGCGAGGCAGCGAGCAACAGCGAGTGACAGCGCGCCAGCGAGCGCCAGCGAGCGCCAGCGAGAGACCGCGAGCGTCAGCGAGAGACAGAGAAGCAGCGTGCGCCAGCGAGAGACAGCGAGGCAGCGAGCGCCAGCGAGCGCCAGCGAGAGACAGCGAGCGACAGCGATGGACATCGAGCGACAGCGAGCGACAGCGAGGCAGCGAGCGACAGCGAGCGACAGCGAGCGACAGCGAGAGACAGCGAGAGACAGCGAGACAGCCAGCGCCAGCGAGACAGTGAGCGATAGCGAGCGCCAGCGAGCGACAGCGAGGCAGCGAGCGCCTGCGAGTGACTGCGAGGCAGCGAGCGCCAGCGAGCGCCAGCGAGCCACAGCGAGGCAGCAAGCGCCAGCGAGCGCCAGCGAGAGACAGCGCGGCAGCGAGCGCCAGCGAGCGACCACGAGGCAGCGAGCGACAGCGAGCGACAGCGAGCGTGAGCGAGACAGCGAGTGACAGCGTGCGACAGCGAGGCAGCGAGCGACAGCGAGGGACAGCGAAGCAGCGAGCGACAGCGAGCGACAGCGAGGCAGCGAGCGACAGCGAGCGACAGCGAGACAGCGAGACAGCGAGCGACAGCGAGCGTCAGCGAACGTCAGCGAGGCAGCGAGCGCCAGCGAGCGACAGCGAGGCAGCGAGCGCCTGCGAGTGACTGCGAGGCAGCGAGCGCCAGCGAGCGCCAGCGAGCCCCAGCGAGCCACAGCGAGGCAGCAAGCGCCAGCGAGCGCCAGCGAGAGACAGCGCGGCAGCGAGCGACAGCGAGCGACCACGAGGCAGCGAGGGACAGCGAGCGACAGCGAGCGACGGCGAGGCAGCGAGCGAAAGCGAGCGACAGCGAGGCAGCTAGCGACAGCGAGCGACAGCGAGCGTGAGCGAGACAGCGAGTGACAGCGTGCGACAGCGAGGCAGCGAGCGACAGCGAGAGACAGCGAAGCAGCGAGCGACAGCGAGCGACAGCGAGGCAGCGAGCGACAGCGAGCGACAGCGAGACAGCGAGACAGCGAGCGCCAGCGAGCGTCAGCGAACGTCAGCGAGGCAGCGAGTGACAGCGAGTGACAGCGAGGCAGCGAGCGACAGGGAGCGACAGGGAGCGACAGCGGCCGACGCCGATGCAGCGAGCGCCAGCAAGACAGCGCGCCAGCGAGCTCCAGCGAGCGCCAGTGAGAGACCGCGAGCGTCAGCGAGAGACAGCGAAGCAGCGTGCGCCAGCGAGAGACAGCGAGGCAGCGAGCGCCAGCGAGCGCCAGCGAGAGACAGCGAGCGATAGCGAGCGACAGCGAGGCAGCGAGCAACAGCCAGCGACAGCGAGCGACAGCGAGACAGCGAGACAGCCAGCGCCAGCGAGACAGTGAGCGATAGCGAGCGCCAGCGAGCGCCAGCGAGGCAGCGAGCGCCAGCGAGCGCCAGCGAGCGCCAGCGAGAGACTGCGAGAGAAAACGAGCGACAGCGAGCGACAGCGAGGCAGCAAGCTCCAGCGAGCGCCAGCGAGCCACACCGAGACAGCGAGACAGCGAGCGACAGCGAGACAGCGAGCGATAGCGAACGACAGCGAGCGCGAGCGAGCGACAGCGAGGCAGTGAGCGAGAGCGAGCGCCAGCGAGTGACAGCGAGGCAGCGAGCGACAGCGAGCGCTAGCGACCGACAGCGAGCGACAGCGAGGCAGCGAGCGCCAGCAAGACAGCGCGCCAGCGAGCGCCAGCGAGGCAGCGAGCGCCAGCGAGCGCCAGCGAGCCCCAGCGAGAGACAGCGAGCGTCAGCGAGAGACGGCGAGGCAGCGTGCGCCAGCGAGCGCAAGCGAGGCATCGAGCGACAGCGAGCGCCAGCGAGCGACACCGAGGCAGCGAGCGCCAGCGAGCGACAGCGAGCGCCAGCGAGGCAGCGAGCGACAGCGAGCGCCAGCGAGGCAGCGAGCGACAGCGAGCGACAGCGAGAGACAGGGAGGGACAGAGAGCGACAGCGAGCGACAGCGAGCGACAGCGAGGCAGCGAGACAGCGAGACAGCGAGGCAGCGAGCGCCAGCGAGCGACAGCGAGGCAGCGAGTGCCAGCGAGCGCCAGGGAGGCAGCGAGCGATAGCGAGCGACAGCGAGTGACAGCGAGGCAGGGAGCAACAGCGAGCGACAGCGAGCGACAGCGAGGCAGCGAGCGAGAGCGAGCACCAGCGACCGACACCGAGGCAGCGAGCGCCAGCGAGCGCCAGCGAGAGACAGCGAGGCAGCGAGCGACAGTGAGCGACAGCGAGCGACAGCGAGGCAGCGAGACTGCGAGACAGCGAGCGACAGCGAGCGACAGCGAGAGACAGCGACCGACAGCGAGCGACTGCGAGGCAGCGAGCGCCAGCGAGCGCCAGCGAGCACCAGCGAGGCAGCGAGCGACAGCAAGTGACAGCAAGGCAGCGAGCAATAGCGGGCGACAGCGAGACAGCGAGCGACAGCGAGCGACAGCGAGAGACAGCGCGGCAGCGAGCGACAGCGAGTGACTGCGAGGCAGTGAGGGACAGCGAGCGATAGCGAGCGACAGCGAGCGAGAGCGAGCGCCAGCGACCGACATCTAGGCAGCGAGCGCTAGCGAGCGCCAGCGAGAGACAGCGAGGCAGCGAGCGACAGTGAGCGACAGCGAGCGACAGCGAGGCAGCGAGACAGCGAGACAGCGAGCGACAGCGAGCGACATTGAGCGACAGCGTGGCAGCGAGCGATACCGAGCGACAGCGAGAGACAGCGAGATACAGCGAGCGACAGCGAGGCAGCGAGGCAGCGAGCGACAGCGAGCGCCCGCGAGCGTCAGCGAGGCATCGAGCGAGAGTGAGCGCCAGCGACCGACATCGAGGCAGCGAGCGCCAGCGAGCGTCAGCGAGAGACAGCGAGGCAGCGAGCGACAGTGACCGACAGCGAGCGACAGCGAGGCAGCGAGACAGCGAGACAGCGAGCGACAGCGAGCGACAGCAAGCGACAGCGTGGCAGCGAGCGATAGCGAGCGACAGCGAGAGACAGCGAGAGACAGCGAGCGACAGCGAGGCAGCAAGGCAACGAGCGATAGCGAGCGCTGGCGAGCGTCAGCGAGGCATCGAGCGCTAGCGAGCGCCGGCGAGCGCCAGCGAGCGCCAGCGAGGCAGCGAGCGCCAGCGTGCGCCAGTGAGCGACAGCGAGAGACAGCGAGCGTCAGCGAGAGACAGCGAGGCAGCGTGCGCCAGCGAGCGCAAGCGAGGCATCGAGCGACAGCGAGCTCCAGCGAGCGAGAGTGAGGCAGCGTGCGCCAGCGAGCGCCAGCGAGGCAGCGAGACAGCGAGCGCCAGCGACCGACAGAGACCGACACTGAGGCAGCGAGCGCCAGCAAGACAGCGCGCCAGCGAGCGCCAGCGAGCGCCCGCGAGCGTCAGCGAGAGACAGAGAAGCAGCGTGCGCCAGCGAGAGACAGCGAGCGACAGCGATGGACAGCGAGCGACAGCGAGCGACAGCGAGGCAGCGAGCGACAGCGAGCGACAGCGAGAGACAGCGAGAGACAGCGAGACAGCCAGCGCCAGCGAGACAGTGAGCGATAGCGAGCGCCAGCGAGCGACAGCGAGGCAGCGAGCGCCTGCGAGTGACTGCGAGGCAGCGAGCGCCAGCGAGCGCCAGCGAGCACCAGCGAGCCACAGCGAGGCAGCAAGCGCCAGCGAGCGCCGGCGAGGCAGCGTGCGACAGCAAGTGACAGCGAGGCAGTGAGCGAAAGCGAGCGACGGCGAGGCAGCGAGGGACAGCGAGCGACAGCGAGCGACGGCGAGGCAGCGAGCGAAAGCGAGCGACGGCGAGGCAGCGAGCGACAGCGAGTGACAGCGAGCGACAGCGAGAGACAGCGTGCGTCAGCGAGAGACAGCGAGGCAGCGAGCGCCAGCGAGCGCCAGCGAGCACCAGCGAGGCAGCGAGCGACAGCAAGTGACAGCGAGGCAGTGAGCAATAGCGGGCGACAGCGAGACAGCGAGCGACAGCGAGCGTGAGCGAGACAGCGAGTGACAGCGTGCGACAGCGAGGCAGCGAGCGACAGCGAGAGACAGCGAGCGACAGCGAGCGACAGCGAGACAGCGAGACAGCGAGCGCCAGCGAGCGTCAGCGAACGTCAGCGAGGCAGCGAGTGACAGCGAGTGACAGCGAGGCAGCGAGCGACAGGGAGCGACAGCGAGCGACAGCGACCGACACCGATTCAGCGAGCGCCAGCAAGACAGTGCACCAGCGAGCTCCAGCGAGCGCCAGTGAGAGACCGCGAGCGTCAGCGAGAGACAGCGAAGCAGCGTGCGCCAGCGAGAGACAGCGAGGCAGCGAGCGCCAGCGAGCGCCAGCGAGAGACAGCGAGTGACAGCGAGGGACAGCGAGCGACAGCGAGCGACAGCGAGACAGCGAGACAGCCAGCGCCAGCGAGACAGTGAGCGATAGCGAGCGCCAGCGAGCGTCAGCGAGGCAGCGAGCGCCAGCGAGCGCCAGCGAGTGACAGCGACCGACACCGAGGCAGCGAGCACCAGCGAGAGACAGCGAGGCAGCGAGCGACAGCGAGCGCCAGCGAGAGACTGCGAGAGAAAACGAGCGACAGCGAGCGACAGCGAGGCAGCAAGCGCCAGCGAGCGCCAGCGAGCGACACCGAGACAGCGAGACAGCGAGCGACAGCGAGACAGCGAGCGATAGCGAACGACAGCGAGCGCGAGCGAGCGACAGCGAGGCAGCGAGCGAGAGCGAGCGCCAGCGAGTGACAGCGAGGCAGCGAGCGACAGCGAGCGCTAGCGACCGACAGCGAGCGACAGCGAGGCAGCGAGCGCCAGCAAGACAGCGCGCCAGCGAGCGCCAGCGAGGCAGCTAGCGCCAGCGAGCGCCAGCGAGCGTCAGCGAGAGACAGCGAGCGTCAGCGAGAGACGGCGAGGCAGCGTGCGCCAGCGAGCGCAAGCGAGGCATCGAGCGACAGCGAGCGCCAGCGAGCGACACCGAGGCAGCGAGCGCCAGCGAGCGCCAGCGAGCGACAGCGAGGCAGCGAGCGACAGCGAGCGACAGCGAGAGACAGGGAGGGACAGAGAGCGACAGCGAGCGACAGCGAGCGACAGCGAGGCAGCGAGACAGCGAGACAGCGAGGCAGCGAGCGCCAGCGAGCGACAGCGAGGCAGCGAGTGCCAGCGAGCGCCAGGGAGGCAGCGAGCGATAGCGAGCGACTGCGAGTGACAGCGAGGCAGGGAGCAACAGCGAGCGACAGCGAGCGACAGCGAGAGAAAGCGAGCGTCAGCGAGAGACAGCGAGGCAGCGTGCGCCAGCGAGACCGCGAGCGCCACCGAGCACCAGCGAGAGACAGCGCGGCAGCGAGCGCCAGCGAGCGACCGCGAGGCAGTGAGGGACAGCGAGCGCCAGCGAGCGACAGCGAGGCAGCGAGCGCCAGCGTGCGCCAGTGAGCGACAGCGAGAGACAGCGAGCGGCTGCGAGAGACAGCGAGGCAGCGTGCGCCACCGAGCGACAGCAAGGCAGCGAGCGCCAGCGAGCGCAAGCGAGGCATCGAGCGACAGCGAGCGCCAGAGAGCGACACCGAGGCAGCGAGCGACAGCGAGCGACAGAGAGCGAGAGTGAGGCAGCGAGCGACAGCGAGCGACGGCGAGAGACAGCGACGGACAGAGAGCGACAGCGAGCGACAGCGAGCGACAGCGAGGCAGCGAGCGGCAGCGAGCGACAGCGATAGACAGCGAGAGACAGTGAGCGACAGTGAGCGACAGCGAGGCAGCGAGCGAGAGCGAGCGCCAGCGACCGACATCTAGGCAGCGAGCGCTAGCGAGCGCCAGCGAGAGACAGTGAGGCAGCGAGCGACAGTGAGCGACAGCGAGCGACAGCGAGGCAGCGAGACAGCGAGACAGCGAGCGACAGCGAGCGACAGTGAGCGACAGCGTGGCAGCGAGCGATAGCGAGCGACAGCGAGAGACAGCGAGAGACAGCGAGCGACAGCGAGGCAGCGAGGCAGCGAGCGCCAGCGAGCGCCCGCGAGCGTCAGCGAGGCATCGAGCGAGAGTGAGCGCCAGCGACCGACATCGAGGCAGCGAGCGCCAGCGAGCGTCAGCGAGAGACAGCGAGGCAGCGAGCGACAGTGACCGACAGCGAGCGACAGCGAGGCAGTGAGACAGCGAGACAGCGAGCGACAGCGAGCGACAGCAAGCGACAGCGTGGCAGCGAGCGATAGCGAGCGACAGCGAGAGACAGCGAGAGACAGCGAGCGACAGCGAGGCAGCAAGGCAGCGAGCGATAGCGAGCGCTGGCGAGCGTCAGCGAGGCATCGAGCGCTAGCGAGCGTCAGCGAGCGCCAGCGAGGCAGCGAGCGCCAGCGTGCGCCAGTGAGCGACAGCGAGAGACAGCGAGCGTCAGCGAGAGACAGCGAGGCAGCGTGCGCCAGCGAGCGCAAGCGAGGCATCGAGCGACAGCGAGCTCCAGCGAGCGAGAGCGAGGCAGCATGCGCCAGCGAGCGACAGCGAGGCAGCGAGACAGCGAGCGCCAGCGAGCGTCAGCAAGCGTCAGCGAGGCAGCGAGCAACAGCGAGTGACAGCGCGCCAGCGATCGACAGCGAGCGACAGCGACTGACAGAGACCGACACTGAGGCAGCGAGCGCCAGCAAGACAGCGCGCCAGCGAGCGCCAGCGAGCGCCAGCGAGAGACCGCGAGCGTCAGCGAGAGACAGAGAAGCAGCGTGCGCCAGCGAGAGACAGCGAGGCAGCGAGCGCCAGCGAGCGCCAGCGAGAGACAGCGAGCGACAGCGATGGACAGCGAGCGACAGCGAGCGACAGCGAGGCAGCGAGCGACAGCGAGCGACAGCGAGAGACAGCGAGAGACAGCGAGACAGCCAGCGCCAGCGAGACAGTGAGCGATAGCGAGCGCCAGCGAGCGACAGCGAGGCAGCGAGCGCCTGCGAGTGACTGCGAGGCAGCGAGCGCCAGCGAGCGCCAGCGAGCGCCAGCGAGCCACAGCGAGGCAGCAAGCGCCAGCGAGCGCCAGCGAGAGACAGCGCGGCAGCGAGCGCCAGCGAGCGACCACGAGGCAGCGAGCGACAGCGAGCGACAGCGAGCGTGAGCGAGACAGCGAGTGACAGCGTGCGACAGCGAGGCAGCGAGCGACAGCGAGGGACAGCGAAGCAGCGAGCGACAGCGAGCGACAGCGAGGCAGCGAGCGACAGCGAGCGACAGCGAGACAGCGAGACAGCGAGCGCCAGCGAGCGTCAGCGAACGTCAGCGAGGCAGCGAGCGCCAGCGAGCGACAGCGAGGCAGCGAGCGCCAGCGAGCGCCAGCGAGCCCCAGCGAGCCACAGCGAGGCAGCAAGCGCCAGCGAGCGCCAGCGAGAGACAGCGCGGCAGCGAGCGACAGCGAGCGACCACGAGGCAGCGAGGGACAGCGAGCGACAGCGAGCGACGGCGAGGCAGCGAGCGAAAGCGAGCGACAGCGAGGCAGCTAGCGACAGCGAGCGACAGCGAGCGTGAGCGAGACAGCGAGTGACAGCGTGTGACAGCGAGGCAGCGAGCGACAGCGAGAGACAGCGAAGCAGCGAGCGACAGCGAGCGACAGCGAGGCAGCGAGCGACAGCGAGCGACAGCGAGACAGCGAGACAGCGAGCGCCAGCGAGCGTCAGCGAACGTCAGCGAGGCAGCGAGTGACAGCGAGTGACAGCGAGGCAGCGAGCGACAGGGAGCGACAGGGAGCGACAGCGGCCGACGCCGATGCAGCGAGCGCCAGCAAGACAGCGCGCCAGCGAGCTCCAGCGAGCGCCAGTGAGAGACCGCGAGCGTCAGCGAGAGACAGCGAAGCAGCGTGCGCCAGCGAGAGACAGCGAGGCAGCGAGCGCCAGCGAGCGCCAGCGAGAGACAGCGAGCGATAGCGAGCGACAGCGAGGCAGCGAGCAACAGCCAGCGACAGCGAGCGACAGCGAGACAGCGAGACAGCCAGCGCCAGCGAGACAGTGAGCGATAGCGAGCGCCAGCGAGCGCCAGCGAGGCAGCGAGCGCCAGCGAGCGCCAGCGAGCGCCAGCGAGCGACACCGAGGCAGCGAGCGCCAGCGAGCGACAGCGAGCGACAGCGAGGCAGCGAGCGACAGCGAGCGACAGCGAGAGACAGGGAGGGACAGAGAGCGACAGCGAGCGACAGCGAGCGACAGCGAGGCAGCGAGACAGCGAGACAGCGAGGCAGCGAGCGCCAGCGAGCGACAGCGAGGCAGCGAGTGCCAGCGAGCGCCAGGGAGGCAGCGAGCGATAGCGAGCGACTGCGAGTGACAGCGAGGCAGGGAGCAACAGCGAGCGACAGCGAGCGACAGCGAGAGACAGCGAGCGTCAGCGAGAGACAGCGAGGCAGCGTGCGCCAGCGAGACCGCGAGCGCCACCGAGCACCAGCGAGAGACAGCGCGGCAGCGAGCGCCAGCGAGCGACCGCGAGGCAGTGAGGGACAGCGAGCGCCAGCGAGCGACAGCGAGGCAGCGAGCGCCAGCGTGCGCCAGTGAGCGACAGCGAGAGACAGCGAGCGTCAGCGAGAGACAGCGAGGCAGCGTGCGCCACCGAGCGACAGCAAGGCAGCGAGCGCCAGCGAGCGCAAGCGAGGCATCGAGCGACAGCGAGCGCCAGAGAGCGACACCGAGGCAGCGAGCGACAGCGAGCGACAGAGAGCGAGAGTGAGGCAGCGAGCGACAGCGAGCGACGGCGAGAGACAGCGACGGACAGAGAGCGACAGCGAGCGACAGCGAGCGACAGCGAGGCAGCGAGCGGCAGCGAGCGACAGCGATAGACAGCGAGAGACAGTGAGCGACAGTGAGCGACAGCGAGGCAGCGAGCGAGAGCGAGCGCCAGCGACCGACATCTAGGCAGCGAGCGCTAGCGAGCGCCAGCGAGAGACAGCGAGGCAGCGAGCGACAGTGAGCGACAGCGAGCGACAGCGAGGCAGCGAGACAGCGAGACAGCGAGCGACAGCGAGCGACAGTGAGCGACAGCGTGGCAGCGAGCGATAGCGAGCGACAGCGAGAGACAGCGAGAGACAGCGAGCGACAGCGAGGCAGCGAGGCAGCGAGCGACAGCGAGCGCCCGCGAGCGTCAGCGAGGCATCGAGCGAGAGTGAGCGCCAGCGACCGACATCGAGGCAGCGAGCGCCAGCGAGCGTCAGCGAGAGACAGCGAGGCAGCGAGCGACAGTGACCGACAGCGAGCGACAGCGAGGCAGCGAGACAGCGAGACAGCGAGCGACAGCGAGCGACAGCAAGCGACAGCGTGGCAGCGAGCGATAGCGAGCGACAGCGAGAGACAGCGAGAGACAGCGAGCGACAGCGAGGCAGCAAGGCAGCGAGCGATAGCGAGCGCTGGCGAGCGTCAGCGAGGCATCGAGCGCTAGCGAGCGTCAGCGAGCGCCAGCGAGGCAGCGAGCGCCAGCGTGCGCCAGTGAGCGACAGCGAGAGACAGCGAGCGTCAGCGAGAGACAGCGAGGCAGCGTGCGCCAGCGAGCGCAAGCGAGGCATCGAGCGACAGCGAGCTCCAGCGAGCGAGAGCGAGGCAGCATGCGCCAGCGAGCGACAGCGAGGCAGCGAGACAGCGAGCGCCAGCGAGCGTCAGCAAGCGTCAGCGAGGCAGCGAGCAACAGCGAGTGACAGCGCGCCAGCGATCGACAGCGAGCGACAGCGACTGACAGAGACCGACACTGAGGCAGCGAGCGCCAGCAAGACAGCGCGCCAGCGAGCGCCAGCGAGCGCCAGCGAGAGACCGCGAGCGTCAGCGAGAGACAGAGAAGCAGCGTGCGCCAGCGAGAGACAGCGAGGCAGCGAGCGCCAGCGAGCGCCAGCGAGAGACAGCGAGCGACAGCGATGGACAGCGAGCGACAGCGAGCGACAGCGAGGCAGCGAGCGACAGCGAGCGACAGCGAGAGACAGCGAGAGACAGCGAGACAGCCAGCGCCAGCGAGACAGTGAGCGATAGCGAGCGCCAGCGAGCGACAGCGAGGCAGCGAGCGCCTGCGAGTGACTGCGAGGCAGCGAGCGCCAGCGAGCGCCAGCGAGCGCCAGCGAGCCACAGCGAGGCAGCAAGCGCCAGCGAGCGCCAGCGAGAGACAGCGCGGCAGCGAGCGCCAGCGAGCGACCACGAGGCAGCGAGCGACAGCGAGCGACAGCGAGCTTGAGCGAGACAGCGAGTGACAGCGTGCGACAGCGAGGCAGCGAGCGACAGCGAGGGACAGCGAAGCAGCGAGCGACAGCGAGCCCCAGCTAGAGACAGCGAGCGTCAGCAAGAGACGGCGAGGCAGCGTGCGCCAGCGAGCGCAAGCGAGGCATCGAGCGACAGCGAGCGACAGCGAGCGACAGCGAGGCAGCGAGCGCCAGCGAGCGCCAGCGAGCGACAGCGAGGCAGCGAGCGACAGCGAGCGACAGCGAGAGACAGGGAGGGACAGAGAGCGACAGCGAGCGACAGCGAGCGACAGCGAGGCAGCGAGACAGCGAGACAGCGAGGCAGCGAGCGCCAGCGAGCGACAGCGAGGCAGCGAGTGCCAGCGAGCGCCAGGGAGGCAGCGAGCGATAGCTAGCGACAGCGAGTGACAGCGAGGCAGGGAGCAACAGCGAGCGACAGCGAGCGCCAGCGAGGCAGCGAGCGAGAGCGAGCGCCAGCGACCGACATCTAGGCAGCGAGCGCTAGCGAGCGCCAGCGAGAGACAGCGAGGCAGCGAGCGACAGTGAGCGACAGCGAGCGCCAGCGAGAGACTGCGAGAGAAAACGAGCGACAGCGAGCGACAGCGAGGCAGCAAGCGCCAGCGAGCGCCAGCGAGTGACAGCGAGACAGCGAGACAGCGAGCGACAGCGAGACAGCGAGCGATAGCGAACGACAGCGAGCGCGAGCGAGCGACAGCGAGGCAGCGAGCGAGAGCGAGCGCCAGCGAGTGACAGCGAGGCAGCGAGCGACAGCGAGCGCTAGTGACCGACAGCGAGCGACAGCGAGGCAGCGAGCGCCAGCAAGACAGCGCGCCAGCGAGCGCCAGCGAGGCAGCTAGCGCCAGCGAGCGCCAGCGAGCGTCAGCGAGCGCCAGCGAGCCCCAGCTAGAGACAGCGAGCGTCAGCAAGAGACGGCGAGGCAGCGTGCGCCAGCGAGCGCAAGCGAGGCATCGAGCGACAGCGAGCGCCAGCGAGCGACACCGAGGCAGCGAGCGCCAGCGAGCGCCAGCGAGCGCCAGCGAGGCAGCGAGCGACAGCGAGCGACAGCGAGAGACAGGGAGGGACAGAGAGCGACAGCGAGCGACAGCGAGCGACAGCGAGGCAGCGAGACAGCGAGACAGCGAGGCAGCGAGCGCCAGCGAGCGACAGCGAGGCAGCGAGTGCCAGCGAGCGCCAGGGAGGCAGCGAGCGATAGCGAGCGACAGCGAGTGACAGCGAGGCAGGGAGCAACAGCGAGCGACAGCGAGCGACAGCGAGGCAGCGAGCGAGAGCGAGCGACAGCGAGCGACAGCGAGAGACAGCGACCGACAGCGAGCGACTGCGAGGCAGCGAGCGACAGCGAGTGACAGCGAGCGACAGCGAGAGACAGCGTGCGTCAGCGAGAGACAGCGAGGCAGCGAGCGCCAGCGAGCGCCAGCGAGCACCAGCGAGGCAGCGAGCGACAGCAAGTGACAGCGAGGCAGCGAGCAATAGCGGGCGACAGCGAGATAGCGAGCGACAGCGAGCGACAGCGAGAGACAGCGCGGCAGCGAGCGACAGCGAGTGACTGCGAGGCAGCGAGGGACAGCGAGCGATAGCGAGCGACAGCGAGTGAGAGCGACGCAGCGAGTGACAGCGAGCGACAGTGATGCAGCGAGCGAGAGCGAGCGACAGCGCGAGACAGCGAGCGAGAGCGAGCGAGAGCTAGCGCCAGTGAGGCAGCGAGCGCCAGCTGGCGCTAGCGAGCGAGAGCGAGCGGCTCCGAGGCCACGAGCGCCAGCGAGCGCCTGCGAGCGCCGGCGCGACAGCGACCGACAGCGAGGCAGCGAGCGACAGTGAGCGACAGCGAGACAGCGAGCGACAGCGAGCGACAGCGAGATACAGCGACCGACAGCGCGCGCCAGCGAGCGAGAGCGAGGCAGCGAGTGATAGCGCGCGACAGCGTGCGCCTGCGAGGCAGCGAGCGCCAGCGTGCGCCAGTGAGCGACAGCGAGAGACAGCGAGCGTCAGCGAGAGACAGCGAGGCAGCGTGCGCCAGCGAGACAGCGAGCGCCACCGAGCGCCAGCGAGAGACAGCGCGGCAGCGAGCGCCAGCGTGCGCCAGTGAGCGACAGGGAGAGACAGCGAGCGTCAGCGAGAGACAGCGAGGCAGCATGCGCCAGCGAGCGACAGCAAGGCAGCGAGCGCCAGCGAGCGCAAGCGAGGCATCGAGCGACAGCGAGCGCCAGAGAGCGACACCGAGGCAGCGAGACAGCGAGCGACAGAGAGACAGCGAGCGATAGCGAACGACAGCGAGCGCGAGCGAGCGACAGCGAGGCAGCGAGCGAGAGCGAGCGCCAGCGAGTGACAGCGAGGCAGCGAGCGACAGCGAGCGCTAGCGACCGACAGCGAGCGACAGCGAGGCAGCGAGCGCCAGCAAGACAGAGCGCCAGCGAGCGCCAGCGAGGCAGCGAGCGCCAGCGAGCGCCAGCGAGCCCCAGCGAGCGCCAGCGAGCGTCAGCGAGAGACGGCGAGGCAGCGTGCGCCAGCGAGCGCAAGCGAGGCATCGAGCAACAGCGAGCGCCAGCGAGAGACAGCGAGGCAGGGAGCGACAGCGAGCGACAGCGAGAGACAGCGAGGCAGCGAGCGACAGTGAGCGACAGCGAGCGACAGCGAGGCAGCGAGACAGCGAGCGACAGCGAGCGACAGCGAGCGACAGCGAGAGATAGCGAGCGACAGCGAGCGACTGCGAGGCAGCGAGCGACAGCGAGTGACAGCGAGCGAAAGCGAGAGACAGCGTGCGTCAGCGAGAGACAGCGAGGCAGCGAGCGCCAGCGAGCGCCAGCGAGCACCAGCGAGGCAGCGAGCGCTAGCAAGTGACTGCGAGGCAGCGAGCATTAGCGGGCGACAGCAAGACAGCGAGCGACAGCGAGCGACAGCAAGAGACAGCGAGGCAGCGAGCGCTACCGAGCGCCAGCGAGAGACAGCGCGGCAGCGAGCGACAGCGAGTGACTGCGAGGCAGCGAGGGACAGCGAGCGACAGCGAGCGACAGCGAGTGAGAGCGACGCAGCGAGTGACAGCGAGCGACAGTGATGCAGCGAGCGAGAGCGAGCGACAGGCGAGACAGCGAGCGAGAGCGAGCGACAGCGAGCGCCAGTGAGGCACCGAGCGCCAGCTAGCGCTAGCGAGCGAGAGCGAGCGGCAGCGAGGCCACGAGCGCCAGCGAGCGCCAGCGAGCGCCGGCGCGACAGCGACCGACAGCGAGGCAGCGAGCGACAGTGAGCGACAGCGAGGCAGCGAGCGACAGCGAGTGACAGCGAGCGAAAGCGAGAGACAGCGTGCGTCAGCGAGAGACAGCGAGGCAGCGTGCGCCAGCGAGACAGCGAGCGCCACCGAGCGCCAGCGAGAGACAGCGCGGCAGCGAGCGCCAGCGTGCGCCAGTGAGCGACAGGGACAGCGAGCGTCAGCGAGAGACAGCGAGGCAGCATGCGCCAGCGAGCGACAGCAAGGCAGCGAGCGCCAGCGAGCGCAAGCGAGGCATCGAGCGACAGCGAGCGCCAGAGAGCGACACCGAGGCAGCGAGACAGCGAGCGACAGAGAGACAGCGAGCGATAGCGAACGACAGCGAGCGCGAGCGAGCGACAGCGAGGCAGCGAGCGAGAGCGAGCGCCAGCGAGTGACAGCGAGGCAGCGAGCGACAGCGAGCGCTAGCGACCGACAGCGAGCGACAGCGAGGCAGCGAGCGCCAGCAAGACAGCGCGCCAGCGAGCGCCAGCGAGGCAGCGAGCGCCAGCGAGCGCCAGCGAGCCCCAGCGAGAGACAGCGAGCGTCAGCGAGAGACGGCGAGGCAGCGTGCGCCAGCGAGCGCAAGCGAGGCATCGAGCGACAGCGAGCGCCAGCGAGAGACAGCGAGGCAGGGAGCGACAGAGAGCGACAGCGAGAGACAGCGAGGCAGCGAGCGACAGCGAGCGACAGCGAGAGACAGCGAGCGACAGCGAGCGACTGCGAGGCAGCGAGCGACAGCGAGTGACAGCGAGCGACAGCGAGAGACAGCGTGCGTCAGCGAGAGACAGCGAGGCAGCGAGCGCCAGCGAGCGCCAGCGAGCACCAGCGAGGCAGCGAGCGCTAGCAAGTGACTGCGAGGCAGCGAGCAATAGCGGGCGACAGCAAGACAGCGAGCGACAGCGAGCGACAGCGAGAGACAGCGAGGCAGCGAGCGCTACCGAGCGCCAGCGAGAGACAGCGCGGCAGCGAGCGACAGCGAGTGACTGCGAGGCAGCGAGGGACAGCGAGCGACAGCGAGCCACAGCGAGTGAGAGCGACGCAGCGAGTGACAGCGAGCGACAGTGATGCAGCGAGCGAGAGCGAGTGACAGCGCGAGACAGCGAGCGAGAGCGAGCGACAGCGAGCGCCAGTGAGGCACCGAGCGCCAGCTAGCGCTAGCGAGCGAGAGCGAGCGGCTGCGAGGCCACGAGCGCCAGCGAGCGCCAGCGAGCGCCGGCGCGACAGCGACCGACAGCGAGGCAGCGAGCGACAGTGAGCGACAGCGAGGCAGCGAGCGACAGCGAGCGACAGCGAGCGACAGCGAGATACAGCGACCGACAGCGAGCGACAGCGAGCGAGAGCGAGGCAGCGAGTGATAGCGCGCGACAGCGCGCGCCTGCGAGGCAGCGAGCGCCAGCGTGCGCCAGTGAGCGACAGCGAGAGACAGCGAGCGTCAGCGAGAGACAGCGCGGCAGCGAGCGCCAGCGAGCGACCGCGAGGCAGTGAGGGACTGCGAGCACCAGCGAGCGACAGCGAGGCAGCGAGCGCCAGCGTGCGCCAGTGAGCGACAGCGAGAGACAGCGAGCGTCAGCGAGAGACAGCGAGGCAGCGTGCGCCACCGAGCGACAGCAAGGCAGCGAGCGGCAGCGAGCGCAAGCGAGGCATCGAGCGACAGCGAGCGCCAGAGAGCGACACCGAGGCAGCGAGCGACAGCGAGCGACAGCGAGCGAGAGTGAGGCAGCGAGCGACAGCGAGCGACGGCGAGAGACAGCGACGGACTGAGAGCGACAACGAGCGACAGCGAGCGACAGCGAGGCAGCGAGAGGAAGCGAGCGACAGCGATAGACAGCGAGAGACAGTGAGCGTCAGCGAGAGAGAGCGAGGCAGCGTGCGCCAGCGAGCGACAGCGAGGCTGCGAGTGCCAGCGAGCGCCAGCGAGGCAGCGAGCGATAGCGAGCGACAGCGAGCGACAGCGAGGCAGCGAGCGAGAGCGAGCGCCAGCGACCGACATCTAGGCAGCGAGCGCTAGCGAGCGCCAGCGAGAGACAGCGAGGCAGCGAGCGACAGTGACCGACAGCGAGCGACAGCGAGGCAGCGAGACAGCGAGACAGCGAGCGACAGCGAGGCAGCAAGGCAACGAGCGATAGCGAGCGCTGGCGAGCGTCAGCGAGGCATCGAGCGCTAGCGAGCGCCGGCGAGCGCCAGCGAGCGCCAGCGAGGCAGCGAGCGCCAGCGTGCGCCAGTGAGCGACAGCGAGAGACAGCGAGCGTCAGCGAGAGACAGCGAGGCAGCGTGCGCCAGCGAGCGCAAGCGAGGCATCGAGCGACAGCGAGCTCTAGCGAGCGAGAGCGAGGCAGCGTGCGCCAGCGAGCGACAGCGAGGCAGCGAGACAGCGAGCGCCAGCGAGCGTCAGTGAGCGTCAGCGAGGCAGCGAGCGACAGCGAGTGACAGCGCGCCAGCGATCGGCAGCGAGCGACAGCGACCGACAGAGACCGACACTGAGGCAGCGAGCGCCAGCAAGACAGCGCGCCAGCGAGCGCCGGCGCGCGCCAGCGAGAGACCGCGAGCGTCAGCGAGAGACAGGGAGGGACAGAGAGCGACAGCGAGCGACAGCGAGCGACAGCGAGGCAGCGAGACAGCGAGACAGCGAGGCAGCGAGCGCCAGCGAGCGCCAGCGAGGCAGCGAGTGCCAGCGAGCGCCAGGGAGGCAGCGAGCGATAGCGAGCGACAGCGAGTGACAGCGAGGCAGGGAGCAACAGCGAGCGACAGCGAGCGACAGCGAGGCAGCGAGCGAGAGCGAGCGACAGCGAGCGACAGCGAGAGACCGCAACCGACAGCGAGCGACTGCGAGGCAGCGAGCGACAGCGAGTGACAGCGAGCGACAGCGAGAGACAGCGTGCGTC
This sequence comes from Podargus strigoides, assembly GCA_028020825.1. Classification (NCBI taxonomy): domain Eukaryota; kingdom Metazoa; phylum Chordata; class Aves; order Caprimulgiformes; family Podargidae; genus Podargus; species Podargus strigoides. Next base: position 36,506,721 of record CM051662.1, read on the forward strand.
AGCGAGAGACAGCGAGGCAGCGAGCGCCAGCGAGCGCCAGCGAGCACCAGCGAGGCAGCGAGCGACAGCAAGTGACAGCGAGGCAGCGAGCAATAGCGGGCGACAGCGAGATAGCGAGCGACAGCGAGCGACAGCGAGAGACTGCGCGGCAGCGAGCGACAGCGAGTGACTGCGAGGCAGCGAGGGACAGCGAGCGATAGCGAGCGACAGCGAGTGAGAGCGACGCAGCGAGTGACAGCGAGCGACAGTGATGCAGCGAGCGACAGCTGGCGCTAGCGAGCGAGAGCGAGCGGCTCCGAGGCCACGAGCGCCAGCGAGCGCCAGCGAGCGCCGGCGCGACAGCGACCGACAGCGAGGCAGCGAGCGACAGTGAGCGACAGCGAGACAGCGAGCGACAGCGAGCGACAGCGAGATACAGCGACTGACAGCGCGCGCCAGCGAGCGAGAGCGAGGCAGCGAGTGATAGCGCGCGACAGCGTGCGCCTGCGAGGCAGCGAGCGCCAGCGTGCGCCAGTGAGCGACAGCGAGAGACAGCGAGCGTCAGCGAGAGACAGCGAGGCAGCGTGCGCCAGCGAGACAGCGAGCGCCACCGAGCGCCAGCGAGAGACAGCGCGGCAGCGAGCGCCAGCGTGCGCCAGTGAGCGACAGGGAGAGACAGCGAGCGTCAGCGAGAGACAGCGAGGCAGCATGCGCCAGCGAGCGACAGCAAGGCAGCGAGCGCCAGCGAGCGCAAGCGAGGCATCGAGCGACAGCGAGCGCCAGAGAGCGACACCGAGGCAGCGAGACAGCGAGCGACAGAGAGACAGCGAGCGATAGCGAATGACAGCGAGCGCGAGCGAGCGACAGCGAGGCAGCGAGCGAGAGCGAGCGCCAGCGAGTGACAGCGAGGCAGCGAGCGACAGCGAGCGCTAGCGACCGACAGCGAGCGACAGCGAGGCAGCGAGCGCCTGCAAGACAGTGCGCCAGCGAGCGCCAGCGAGGCAGCGAGCGCCAGCGAGCGCCAGCGAGCCCCAGCGAGAGACAGCGAGCGTCAGCGAGAGACGGCGAGGCAGCGTGCGCCAGCGAGCGCAAGCGAGGCATCGAGCGACAGCGAGCGCCAGCGAGAGACAGCGAGGCAGGGAGCGACAGCGAGCGACAGCGAGAGACAGCGAGGCAGCGAGCGACAGTGAGCGACAGCGAGCGACAGCGAGGCAGCGAGACTGCGAGACAGCGAGCGACAGAGAGCGACAGCGAGCGACAGCGAGAGACAGCGTGCGTCAGCGAGAGACAGCGAGGCAGCGAGCGCCAGCGAGCGCCAGCGAGCACCAGCGAGGCAGCGAGCGACAGCAAGTGACAGCGAGGCAGCGAGCAATAGCGGGCGACAGCGAGATAGCGAGCGACAGCGAGCGACAGCGAGAGACAGCGCGACAGCGAGAGACAGCGCGGCAGCGAGCGACAGCGAGTGACTGCGAGGCAGCGAGGGACAGCGAGCGACAGTGATGCAGCGAGCGAGAGCGAGCGACAGCGCGAGACAGCGAGCGAGAGCGAGCGGCTGCGAGGCCACGAGCACCAGCGAGCGCCAGCGAGCGCCGGCGCGACAGCGACCGACAGCGAGGCAGCGAGCGACAGTGAGCGACAGCGAGGCAGCGAGGGATAGCGCGCGACAGCGCGCGCCTGCGAGGCAGCGAGCGCCAGCGTGCGCCAGTGAGCGACAGCGAGAGACAGCGAGCGTCAGCGAGAGACAGCGCGGCAGCGAGCGCCAGCGAGCGACCGCGAGGCAGTGAGGGACAGCGAGCGCCAGCGAGCGACAGCGCGGCAGCGAGCGCCAGCGAGCGACCGCGAGGCAGTGAGGGACTGCGAGCACCAGCGAGCGACAGCGAGGCAGCGAGCGCCAGCGTGCGCCAGTGAGCGACAGCGAGAGACAGCGAGCGTCAGCGAGAGACAGCGAGGCAGCGTGCGCCACCGAGCGACAGCAAGGCAGCGAGCGCCAGCGAGCGCAAGCGAGGCATCGAGCGACAGCGAGCGCCAGAGAGCGACACCGAGGCAGCGAGCGACAGCGAGCGACAGCGAGCGAGAGTGAGGCAGCGAGCGACAGCGAGCGACGGCGAGAGACAGCGACGGACAGAGAGCGACAGCGATCGACAGCGAGCGACAGCGAGGCAGCGAGCGGCAGCGAGCGACAGCGATAGACAGCGAGAGACAGTGAGCGTCAGCGAGAGAGAGCGAGGCAGCGTGCGCCAGCGAGCGCCAGCGAGGCTGCGAGTGCCAGCGAGCGCCAGCGAGGCAGCGAGCGATAGCGAGCGACAGCGAGCGCCAGCGAGGCAGCGAGCGAGAGCGAGCGCCAGCGACCGACATCTAGGCAGCGAGCGCTAGCGAGCGCCAGCGAGAGACAGCGAGGCAGCGAGCGACAGTGACCGACAGCGAGCGACAGCGCGGCAGCGAGACAGCGAGACAGCGAGCGACAGCGAGCGACAGCAAGCGACAGCGTGGCAGCGAGCGATAGCGAGCGACAGCGAGGCAGCAAGGCAACGAGCGATAGCGAGCGCTGGCGAGCGTCAGCGAGGCATCGAGCGCTAGCGAGCGCCGGTGAGCGCCAGCGAGCGCCAGCGAGGCAGCGAGCGCCAGCGTGCGCCAGTGAGCGACAGCGAGAGACAGCGAGCGTCAGCGAGAGACAGCGAGGCAGCGTGCGCCAGCGAGCGCAAGCGAGGCATCGAGCGACAGCGAGCTCTAGCGAGCGAGAGCGAGGCAGCTTGCGCCAGCGAGCGATAGCGAGGCAGCGAGACAGCGAGCGCCAGCGAGCGTCAGTGAGCGTCAGCGAGGCAGCGTGCGATAGCGAGTGACAGCGCGCCAGCGAACGGCAGCGAGCGACAGCGACCGACAGAGACCGACACTGAGGCAGCGAGCGCCAGCAAGACAGCGCGCCAGCGAGCGCCGGCGCGCGCCAGCGAGAGACAGAGAAGCAGCGTGCGCCAGCGAGAGACAGCGAGGCAGCGAGCGCCAGCGAGCGCCAGCGAGAGACAGCGAGCGACAGCGATGGACAGCGAGCGACAGCGAGCGACAGCGAGGCAGCGAGCGACAGCGAGCGACAGCGAGAGACAGCGAGAGACAGCGAGACAGCCAGCGCCAGCGAGACAGTGAGCGATAGCGAGCGCCAGCGAGCGACAGCGAGGCAGCGAGCGCCTGCGAGTGACTGCGAGGCAGCGAGCGCCAGCGAGCGCCAGCGAGCGCCAGCGAGCCACAGCGAGGCAGCAAGCGCCAGCGAGCGCCAGCGAGAGACAGCGAGCGACCACGAGGCAGCGAGGGACAGCGAGCGACAGCGAGCGACGGCGAGGCAGCGAGCGAAAGCGAGCGACGGCGAGGCAGCGAGCGACAGCGAGTGACAGCGAGCGACAGCGAGAGACAGCGTGCGTCAGCGAGAGACAGCGAGGCAGCGAGCGCCAGCGAGCGCCAGCGAGCACCAGCGAGGCAGCGAGCGACAGCAAGTGACAGCGAGGCAGCGAGCAATAGCGGGCGACAGCGAGACAGCGAGCGACAGCGAGGGACAGCGAAGCAGCGAGAGACAGCGAGCGACAGCGAGCGACAGCGAGACAGCGAGACAGCGAGCGCCAGCGAGCGTCAGCGAACGTCAGCGAGGCTGCGAGTGCCAGCGAGCGCCAGCGAGGCAGCGAGCGATAGCGAGCGACAGCGAGCGCCAGCGAGGCAGCGAGCGAGAGCGAGCGCCAGCGAGCGACATCTAGGCAGCGAGCGCTAGCGAGCGCCAGCGAGAGACAGCGAGGCAGCGAGCGACAGTGACCGACAGCGAGCGACAGCGCGGCAGCGAGACAGCGAGACAGCGAGCGACAGCGAGCGACAGCAAGCGACAGCGTGGCAGCGAGCGATAGCGAGCGACAGCGAGGCAGCAAGGCAACGAGCGATAGCGAGCGCTGGCGAGCGTCAGCGAGGCATCGAGCGCTAGCGAGCGCCGGTGAGCGCCAGCGAGCGCCAGCGAGGCAGCGAGCGCCAGCGTGCGCCAGTGAGCGACAGCGAGAGACAGCGAGCGTCAGCGAGAGACAGCGAGGCAGCGTGCGCCAGCGAGCGCAAGCGAGGCATCGAGCGACAGCGAGCTCTAGCGAGCGAGAGCGAGGCAGCTTGCGCCAGCGAGCGATAGCGAGGCAGCGAGACAGCGAGCGCCAGCGAGCGTCAGTGAGCGTCAGCGAGGCAGCGAGCGATAGCGAGTGACAGCGCGCCAGCGAACGGCAGCGAGCGACAGCGACCGACAGAGACCGACACTGAGGCAGCGAGCGCCAGCAAGACAGCGCGCCAGCGAGCGCCGGCGCGCGCCAGCGAGAGACAGAGAAGCAGCGTGCGCCAGCGAGAGACAGCGAGGCAGCGAGCGCCAGCGAGCGCCAGCGAGAGACAGCGAGCGACAGCGATGGACAGCGAGCGACAGCGAGCGACAGCGAGGCAGCGAGCGACAGCGAGCGACAGCGAGAGACAGCGAGAGACAGCGAGACAGCCAGCGCCAGCGAGACAGTGAGCGATAGCGAGCGCCAGCGAGCGACAGCGAGGCAGCGAGCGCCTGCGAGTGACTGCGAGGCAGCGAGCGCCAGCGAGCGCCAGCGAGCGCCAGCGAGCCACAGCGAGGCAGCAAGCGCCAGCGAGCGCCAGCGAGAGACAGCGAGCGACCACGAGGCAGCGAGGGACAGCGAGCGACAGCGAGCGACGGCGAGGCAGCGAGCGAAAGCGAGCGACGGCGAGGCAGCGAGCGACAGCGAGTGACAGCGAGCGACAGCGAGAGACAGCGTGCGTCAGCGAGAGACAGCGAGGCAGCGAGCGCCGGCGAGCGCCAGCGAGCACCAGCGAGGCAGCGAGCGACAGCAAGTGACAGCGAGGCAGCGAGCAATAGCGGGCGACAGCGAGACAGCGAGCGACAGCGAGGGACAGCGAAGCAGCGAGAGACAGCGAGCGACAGCGACCGACACCGATGCAGCGAGCGCCAGCAAGACAGCGCGCCAGCGAGCTCCAGCGAGCGCCAGTGAGAGACCGCGAGCGTCAGCGAGAGACAGCGAAGCAGCGTGCGCCAGCGAGAGACAGCGAGGCAGCGAGCGCCAGCGAGCGCCAGAGAGAGACAGCGAGTGACAGCGAGGGACAGCGAGCGACAGCGAGCGACAGCGAGGCAGCGAGCGACAGCGAGCGACAGCGAGAGGCAGCGAGCGATAGCGAGCGACAGTGAGGCAGCGAGCGACAGCCAGCGACAGCGAGCGACAGCGAGACAGCGAGACAGCCAGCGCCAGCGAGACAGTGAGCGATAGCGAGCGCCAGCGAGCGCCAGCGAGGCAGCGAGCGCCAGCGAGCGCCAGCGAGTGACAGCGACCGACAACGAGGCAGCGAGCACCAGCGAGAGACAGCGAGGCAGCGAGCGACAGCGAGCGCCAGCGAGAGACTGCGAGAGAAAACGAGCGACAGCGAGCGACAGCGAGGCAGCAAGCGCCAGCGAGCGCCAGCGAGCGACACCGAGACAGCGAGACAGCGAGCGACAGCGAGACAGCGAACGACAGCGAGACAGCGAGCGACAGCGAACGACAGCGAGCGCGAGCGAGCGACAGCGAGGCAGCGCGCGAGAGCGAGCGCCAGCGAGTGACAGCGAGGCAGCGAGCGACAGCGAGGCAGCGAGCGCCAGCAAGACAGCGCGCCAGCGAGCGCCAGCGAGGCAGCGAGCGACAGCGAGCGCCAGCGAGCCCCAGCGAGAGACAGCGAGCGTCAGCGAGAGACGGCGAGGCAGCGTGCGCCAGCGAGCGCAAGCGAGATATCGAGCGACAGCGAGCGCCAGCGAGCGACAGCGAGGCAGCGAGCGACAGCGAGCGACAGCGAGAGACAGGGAGGGACAGAGAGCGACAGCGAGCGACAGCGAGCGACAGCGAGGCAGCGAGACAGCGAGACAGCGAGGCAGCGAGCGCCAGCGAGCGACAGCGAGGCAGCGAGTGCCAGCGAGCACCAGGGAGGCAGCGAGCGATAGCGAGCGACAGCGAGTGACAGCGAGGCAGGGAGCAACAGCGAGCGACAGCGAGCGACAGCGAGGCAGCGAGCGAGAGCGAGCACCAGCGACCGACACCGAGGCAGCGAGCGCCAGCGAGCGCCAGCGAGAGACAGCGAGGAAGCGAGCGACAGTGAGCGACAGCGAGCGACAGCGAGGCAGCGAGACTGCGAGACAGCGAGCGACAGAGAGCGACAGCGAGCGACAGCGAGAGACAGCGTGCGTCAGCGAGAGACAGCGAGGCAGCGAGCGCCAGCGAGCGCCAGCGAGCACCAGCGAGGCAGCGAGCGACAGCAAGTGACAGCGAGGCAGCGAGCAATAGCGGGCGACAGCGAGATAGCGAGCGACAGCGAGCGACAGCGAGAGACAGCGCGGCAGCGAGCGACAGCGAGTGACTGCGAGGCAGCGAGGGACAGCGAGCGACAGTGATGCAGCGAGCGAGAGCGAGCGACAGCGCGAGACAGCGAGCGAGAGCGAGCGACAGCGAGCGCCAGTGAGGCACCGAGCGCCAGCTAGCGCTAGCGAGCGAGAGCGAGCGGCTCCGAGGCCACGAGCGCCAGCGAGCGCCAGCGAGCGCCGGCGCGACAGCGACCGACAGCGAGGCAGCGAGCGACAGTGAGCGACAGCGAGACAGCGAGTGACAGCGAGCGACAGCGAGCGACAGCGAGATATAGCGACCGACAGCGCGCGCCAGCGAGCGAGAGCGAGGCAGCGAGTGATAGCGCGCGACAGCGTGCGCCTGCGAGGCAGCGAGCGCCAGCGTGCGCCAGTGAGCGACAGCGAGAGACAGCGAGGCAGCGTGCGCCAGCGAGAGACAGCGAGGCAGCGAGCGCCAGCGAGCGCCAGCGAGAGACAGCGAGCGACAGCGATGGACAGCGAGCGACAGCGAGCGACAGCGAGGCAGAGAGCGACAGCGAGCGACAGCGAGAGACAGCGAGAGACAGCGAGACAGCCAGCGCCAGCGAGACAGTGAGCGATAGCGAGCGCCAGCGAGCGACAGCGAGGCAGCGAGCGCCTGCGAGTGACTGCGAGGCAGCGAGCGCCAGCGAGCGCCAGCGAGCGCCAGCGAGCCACAGCGAGGCAGCAAGCGCCAGCGAGCGCCAGCGAGAGACAGCGAGCGACCACGAGGCAGCGAGGGACAGCGAGCGACAGCGAGCGACGGCGAGGCAGCGAGCGAAAGCGAGCGACGGCGAGGCAGCGAGCGACAGCGAGTGACAGCGAGCGACAGCGAGAGACAGCGTGCGTCAGCGAGAGACAGCGAGGCAGCGAGCGCCAGCGAGCGCCAGCGAGCACCAGCGAGGCAGCGAGCGACAGCAAGTGACAGCGAGGCAGCGAGCAATAGCGGGCGACAGCGAGACAGCGAGCGACAGCGAGCGTGAGCGAGACAGCGAGTGACAGCGTGCGACAGCGAGGCAGCGAGCGACAGCGAGGGACAGCGAAGCAGCGAGAGACAGCGAGCGACAGCGAGCGACAGCGTGACAGCGAGACAGCGAGCGCCAGAGAGCGTCAGCGAACGTCAGCGAGGCAGCGAGTGACATCGAGTGACAGCGAGGCAGCGAGCGACAGGGAGCGACAGCGAGTGACAGCGACCGACACCGATGCAGCGAGCGCCAGCAAGACAGCGCGCCAGCGAGCTCCAGCGAGCGCCAGTGAGAGACCGCGAGCGTCAGCGAGAGACAGCGAAGCAGCGTGCGCCAGCGAGAGACAGCGAGGCAGCGAGCGCCAGCGAGCGCCAGCGAGAGACAGCGAGTGACAGCGAGGGACAGCGAGCGACAGCGAGCGACAGCGAGGCAGCGAGCGACAGCGAGCGACAGCGAGAGACAGCGAGCGATAGCGAGCGACAGCGGGGCAGCGAGCGACAGCCAGCGACAGCGAGCGACAGCGAGGCAGCGAGACAGCCAGCGCCAGCGAGACAGTGAGCGATAGCGAGCGCCAGCGGGGCAGCGAGCGACAGCCAGCGACAGCGAGTGACTGCGAGGCAGCGAGGGACAGCGAGCGATAGCGAGCGACAGCGAGTGAGAGCGACGCAGCGAGTGACAGCGAGCGACAGTGATGCAGCGAGCGACAGCTGGCGCTAGCGAGCGAGAGCGAGCGGCTCCGAGGCCACGAGCGCCAGCGAGCGCCAGCGAGCGCCGGCGCGACAGCGACCGACAGCGAGGCAGCGAGCGACAGTGAGCGACAGCGAGACAGCGAGCGACAGCGAGCGACAGCGAGATACAGCGACTGACAGCGCGCGCCAGCGAGCGAGAGCGAGGCAGCGAGTGATAGCGCGCGACAGCGTGCGCCTGCGAGGCAGCGAGCGCCAGCGTGCGCCAGTGAGCGACAGCGAGAGACAGCGAGCGTCAGCGAGAGACAGCGAGGCAGCGTGCGCCAGCGAGACAGCGAGCGCCACCGAGCGCCAGCGAGAGACAGCGCGGCAGCGAGCGCCAGCGTGCGCCAGTGAGCGACAGGGAGAGACAGCGAGCGTCAGCGAGAGACAGCGAGGCAGCATGCGCCAGCGAGCGACAGCAAGGCAGCGAGCGCCAGCGAGCGCAAGCGAGGCATCGAGCGACAGCGAGCGCCAGAGAGCGACACCGAGGCAGCGAGACAGCGAGCGACAGAGAGACAGCGAGCGATAGCGAACGACAGCGAGCGCGAGCGAGCGACAGCGAGGCAGCGAGCGAGAGCGAGCGCCAGCGAGTGACAGCGAGGCAGCGAGCGACAGCGAGCGCTAGCGACCGACAGCGAGCGACAGCGAGGCAGCGAGCGCCTGCAAGACAGTGCGCCAGCGAGCGCCAGCGAGGCAGCGAGCGCCAGCGAGCGCCAGCGAGCCCCAGCGAGAGACAGCGAGCGTCAGCGAGAGACGGCGAGGCAGCGTGCGCCAGCGAGCGCAAGCGAGGCATCGAGCGACAGCGAGCGCCAGCGAGAGACAGCGAGGCAGGGAGCGACAGCGAGCGACAGCGAGAGACAGCGAGGCAGCGAGCGACAGTGAGCGACAGCGAGCGACAGCGAGGCAGCGAGACTGCGAGACAGCGAGCGACAGAGAGCGACAGCGAGCGACAGCGAGAGACAGCGTGCGTCAGCGAGAGACAGCGAGGCAGCGAGCGCCAGCGAGCGCCAGCGAGCACCAGCGAGGCAGCGAGCGACAGCAAGTGACAGCGAGGCAGCGAGCAATAGCGGGCGACAGCGAGATAGCGAGCGACAGCGAGCGACAGCGAGAGACAGCGCGACAGCGAGAGACAGCGCGGCAGCGAGCGACAGCGAGTGACTGCGAGGCAGCGAGGGACAGCGAGCGACAGTGATGCAGCGAGCGAGAGCGAGCGACAGCGCGAGACAGCGAGCGAGAGCGAGCGGCTGCGAGGCCACGAGCACCAGCGAGCGCCAGCGAGCGCCGGCGCGACAGCGACCGACAGCGAGGCAGCGAGCGACAGTGAGCGACAGCGAGGCAGCGAGGGATAGCGCGCGACAGCGCGCGCCTGCGAGGCAGCGAGCGCCAGCGTGCGCCAGTGAGCGACAGCGAGAGACAGCGAGCGTCAGCGAGAGACAGCGCGGCAGCGAGCGCCAGCGAGCGACCGCGAGGCAGTGAGGGACAGCGAGCGCCAGCGAGCGACAGCGCGGCAGCGAGCGCCAGCGAGCGACCGCAAGGCAGTGAGGGACTGCGAGCACCAGCGAGCGACAGCGAGGCAGCGAGCGCCAGCGTGCGCCAGTGAGCGACAGCGAGAGACAGCGAGCGTCAGCGAGAGACAGCGAGGCAGCGTGCGCCACCGAGCGACAGCAAGGCAGCGAGCGCCAGCGAGCGCAAGCGAGGCATCGAGCGACAGCGAGCGCCAGAGAGCGACACCGAGGCAGCGAGCGACAGCGAGCGACAGCGAGCGAGAGTGAGGCAGCGAGCGACAGCGAGCGACGGCGAGAGACAGCGACGGACAGAGAGCGACAGCGATCGACAGCGAGCGACAGCGAGGCAGCGAGCGGCAGCGAGCGACAGCGATAGACAGCGAGAGACAGCGAGCGTCAGCGAGAGACAGCGAGGCAGCGTGCGCCAGCGAGCGCAAGCGAGGCATCGAGCGACAGCGAGCTCTAGCGAGCGAGAGCGAGGCAGCTTGCGCCAGCGAGCGATAGCGAGGCAGCGAGACAGCGAGCGCCAGCGAGCGTCAGTGAGCGTCAGCGAGGCAGCGAGCGATAGCGAGTGACAGCGCGCCAGCGAACGGCAGCGAGCGACAGCGACCGACAGAGACCGACACTGAGGCAGCGAGCGCCAGCAAGACAGCGCGCCAGCGAGCGCCGGCGCGCGCCAGCGAGAGACAGAGAAGCAGCGTGCGCCAGCGAGAGACAGCGAGGCAGCGAGCGCCAGCGAGCGCCAGCGAGAGACAGCGAGCGACAGCGATGGACAGCGAGCGACAGCGAGCGACAGCGAGGCAGCGAGCGACAGCGAGCGACAGCGAGAGACAGCGAGAGACAGCGAGACAGCCAGCGCCAGCGAGACAGTGAGCGATAGCGAGCGCCAGCGAGCGACAGCGAGGCAGCGAGCGCCTGCGAGTGACTGCGAGGCAGCGAGCGCCAGCGAGCGCCAGCGAGCGCCAGCGAGCCACAGCGAGGCAGCAAGCGCCAGCGAGCGCCAGCGAGAGACAGCGAGCGACCACGAGGCAGCGAGGGACAGCGAGCGACAGCGAGCGACGGCGAGGCAGCGAGCGAAAGCGAGCGACGGCGAGGCAGCGAGCGACAGCGAGTGACAGCGAGCGACAGCGAGAGACAGCGTGCGTCAGCGAGAGACAGCGAGGCAGCGAGCGCCAGCGAGCGCCAGCGAGCACCAGCGAGGCAGCGAGCGACAGCAAGTGACAGCGAGGCAGCGAGCAATAGCGGGCGACAGCGAGACAGCGAGCGACAGCGAGGGACAGCGAAGCAGCGAGAGACAGCGAGCGACAGCGAGCGACAGCGAGACAGCGAGACAGCGAGCGCCAGCGAGCGTCAGCGAACGTCAGCGAGGCTGCGAGTGCCAGCGAGCGCCAGCGAGGCAGCGAGCGATAGCGAGCGACAGCGAGCGCCAGCGAGGCAGCGAGCGAGAGCGAGCGCCAGCGACCGACATCTAGGCAGCGAGCGCTAGCGAGCGCCAGCGAGAGACAGCGAGGCAGCGAGCGACAGTGACCGACAGCGAGCGACAGCGCGGCAGCGAGACAGCGAGACAGCGAGCGACAGCGAGCGACAGCAAGCGACAGCGTGGCAGCGAGCGATAGCGAGCGACAGCGAGGCAGCAAGGCAACGAGCGATAGCGAGCGCTGGCGAGCGTCAGCGAGGCATCGAGCGCTAGCGAGCGCCGGTGAGCGCCAGCGAGCGCCAGCGAGGCAGCGAGCGCCAGCGTGCGCCAGTGAGCGACAGCGAGAGACAGCGAGCGTCAGCGAGAGACAGCGAGGCAGCGTGCGCCAGCGAGCGCAAGCGAGGCATCGAGCGACAGCGAGCTCTAGCGAGCGAGAGCGAGGCAGCTTGCGCCAGCGAGCGATAGCGAGGCAGCGAGACAGCGAGCGCCAGCGAGCGTCAGTGAGCGTCAGCGAGGCAGCGAGCGATAGCGAGTGACAGCGCGCCAGCGAACGGCAGCGAGCGACAGCGACCGACAGTGACCGACACTGAGGCAGCGAGCGCCAGCAAGACAGCGCGCCAGCGAGCGCCGGCGCGCGCCAGCGAGAGACAGAGAAGCAGCGTGCGCCAGCGAGAGACAGCGAGGCAGCGAGCGCCAGCGAGCGCCAGCGAGAGACAGCGAGCAACAGCGATGGACAGCGAGCGACAGCGAGCGACAGCGAGGCAGCGAGCGACAGCGAGCGACAGCGAGAGACAGCGAGAGACAGCGAGACAGCCAGCGCCAGCGAGACAGTGAGCGATAGCGAGCGCCAGCGAGCGACAGCGAGGCAGCGAGCGCCTGCGAGTGACTGCGAGGCAGCGAGCGCCAGCGAGCGCCAGCGAGCGCCAGCGAGCCACAGCGAGGCAGCAAGCGCCAGCGAGCGCCAGCGAGAGACAGCGAGCGACCACGAGGCAGCGAGGGACAGCGAGCGACAGCGAGCGACGGCGAGGCAGCGAGCGAAAGCGAGCGACGGCGAGGCAGCGAGCGACAGCGAGTGACAGCGAGCGACAGCGAGAGACAGCGTGCGTCAGCGAGAGACAGCGAGGCAGCGAGCGCCAGCGAGCGCCAGCGAGCACCAGCGAGGCAGCGAGCGACAGCAAGTGACAGCGAGGCAGCGAGCAATAGCGGGCGACAGCGAGACAGCGAGCGACAGCGAGGGACAGCGAAGCAGCGAGAGACAGCGAGCGACAGCGACCGACACCGATGCAGCGAGCGCCAGCAAGACAGCGCGCCAGCGAGCTCCAGCGAGCGCCAGTGAGAGACCGCGAGCGTCAGCGAGAGACAGCGAAGCAGCGTGCGCCAGCGAGAGACAGCGAGGCAGCGAGCGCCAGCGAGCGCCAGAGAGAGACAGCGAGTGACAGCGAGGGACAGCGAGCGACAGCGAGCGACAGCGAGGCAGCGAGCGACAGCGAGCGACAGCGAGAGGCAGCGAGCGATAGCGAGCGACAGCGAGGCAGCGAGCGACAGCCAGCGACAGCGAGCGACAGCGAGACAGCGAGACAGCCAGCGCCAGCGAGACAGTGAGCGATAGCGAGCGCCAGCGAGCGCCAGCGAGGCAGCGAGCGCCAGCGAGCGCCAGCGAGTGACAGCGACCGACAACGAGGCAGCGAGCACCAGCGAGAGACAGCGAGGCAGCGAGCGACAGCGAGCGCCAGCGAGAGACTGCGAGAGAAAACGAGCGACAGCGAGCGACAGCGAGGCAGCAAGCGCCAGCGAGCGCCAGCGAGCGACACCGAGACAGCGAGACAGCGAGCGACAGCGAGACAGCGAACGACAGCGAGACAGCGAGCGACAGCGAACGACAGCGAGCGCGAGCGAGCGACAGCGAGGCAGCGCGCGAGAGCGAGCGCCAGCGAGTGACAGCGAGGCAGCGAGCGACAGCGAGGCAGCGAGCGCCAGCAAGACAGCGCGCCAGCGAGCGCCAGCGAGGCAGCGAGCGACAGCGAGCGCCAGCGAGCCCCAGCGAGAGACAGCGAGCGTCAGCGAGAGACGGCGAGGCAGCGTGCGCCAGCGAGCGCAAGCGAGGCATCGAGCGACAGCGAGCGCCAGCGAGCGACAGCGAGGCAGCGAGCGACAGCGAGCGACAGCGAGAGACAGGGAGGGACAGAGAGCGACAGCGAGCGACAGCGAGCGACAGCGAGGCAGCGAGACAGCGAGACAGCGAGGCAGCGAGCGCCAGCGAGCGACAGCGAGGCAGCGAGTGCCAGCGAGCGCCAGGGAGGCAGCGAGCGATAGCGAGCGACAGCGAGTGACAGCGAGGCAGGGAGCAACAGCGAGCGACAGCGAGCGACAGCGAGGCAGCGAGCGAGAGCGAGCACCAGCGACCGACACCGAGGCAGCGAGCGCCAGCGAGCGCCAGCGAGAGACAGCGAGGAAGCGAGCGACAGTGAGCGACAGCGAGCGACAGCGAGGCAGCGAGACTGCGAGACAGCGAGCGACAGAGAGCGACAGCGAGCGACAGCGAGAGACAGCGTGCGTCAGCGAGAGACAGCGAGGCAGCGAGCGCCAGCGAGCGCCAGCGAGCACCAGCGAGGCAGCGAGCGACAGCAAGTGACAGCGAGGCAGCGAGCAATAGCGGGCGACAGCGAGATAGCGAGCGACAGCGAGCGACAGCGAGAGACAGCGCGGCAGCGAGCGACAGCGAGTGACTGCGAGGCAGCGAGGGACAGCGAGCGACAGTGATGCAGCGAGCGAGAGCGAGCGACAGCGCGAGACAGCGAGCGAGAGCGAGCGACAGCGAGCGCCAGTGAGGCACCGAGCGCCAGCTAGCGCTAGCGAGCGAGAGCGAGCGGCTCCGAGGCCACGAGCGCCAGCGAGCGCCAGCGAGCGCCGGCGCGACAGCGACCGACAGCGAGGCAGCGAGCGACAGTGAGCGACAGCGAGACAGCGAGTGACAGCGAGCGACAGCGAGCGACAGCGAGATATAGCGACCGACAGCGCGCGCCAGCGAGCGAGAGCGAGGCAGCGAGTGATAGCGCGCGACAGCGTGCGCCTGCGAGGCAGCGAGCGCCAGCGTGCGCCAGTGAGCGACAGCGAGAGACAGCGAGGCAGCGTGCGCCAGCGAGAGACAGCGAGGCAGCGAGCGCCAGCGAGCGCCAGCGAGAGACAGCGAGCGACAGCGATGGACAGCGAGCGACAGCGAGCGACAGCGAGGCAGAGAGCGACAGCGAGCGACAGCGAGAGACAGCGAGAGACAGCGAGACAGCCAGCGCCAGCGAGACAGTGAGCGATAGCGAGCGCCAGCGAGCGACAGCGAGGCAGCGAGCGCCTGCGAGTGACTGCGAGGCAGCGAGCGCCAGCGAGCGCCAGCGAGCGCCAGCGAGCCACAGCGAGGCAGCAAGCGCCAGCGAGCGCCAGCGAGAGACAGCGAGCGACCACGAGGCAGCGAGGGACAGCGAGCGACAGCGAGCGACGGCGAGGCAGCGAGCGAAAGCGAGCGACGGCGAGGCAGCGAGCGACAGCGAGTGACAGCGAGCGACAGCGAGAGACAGCGTGCGTCAGCGAGAGACAGCGAGGCAGCGAGCGCCAGCGAGCGCCAGCGAGCACCAGCGAGGCAGCGAGCGACAGCAAGTGACAGCGAGGCAGCGAGCAATAGCGGGCGACAGCGAGACAGCGAGCGACAGCGAGCGTGAGCGAGACAGCGAGTGACAGCGTGCGACAGCGAGGCAGCGAGCGACAGCGAGGGACAGCGAAGCAGCGAGAGACAGCGAGCGACAGCGAGCGACAGCGTGACAGCGAGACAGCGAGCGCCAGAGAGCGTCAGCGAACGTCAGCGAGGCAGCGAGTGACATCGAGTGACAGCGAGGCAGCGAGCGACAGGGAGCGACAGCGAGTGACAGCGACCGACACCGATGCAGCGAGCGCCAGCAAGACAGCGCGCCAGCGAGCTCCAGCGAGCGCCAGTGAGAGACCGCGAGCGTCAGCGAGAGACAGCGAAGCAGCGTGCGCCAGCGAGAGACAGCGAGGCAGCGAGCGCCAGCGAGCGCCAGCGAGAGACAGCGAGTGACAGCGAGGGACAGCGAGCGACAGCGAGCGACAGCGAGGCAGCGAGCGACAGCGAGCGACAGCGAGAGACAGCGAGCGATAGCGAGCGACAGCGGGGCAGCGAGCGACAGCCAGCGACAGCGAGCGACAGCGAGGCAGCGAGACAGCCAGCGCCAGCGAGACAGTGAGCGATAGCGAGCGCCAGCGAGCGCCAGCGAGGCAGCGAGCGCCAGCGAGCGCCAGCGAGTGACAGCGACCGACACCGAGGCAGCGAGCACCAGCGAGAGACAGCGAGGCAGCGAGCGACAGCGAGCGCCAGCGAGAGACTGCGAGAGAAAACGAGCGACAGCGAGCGACAGCGAGGCAGCAAGCGCCAGCGAGCGCCAGCGAGCGACACCGAGACAGCGAGACAGCGAACGACAGCGAGACAGCGAGCGACAGCGAACGACAGCGAGCGACAGCGAGGCAGCGAGCGCCAGCAAGACAGCGCGCCAGCGAGCGCCAGCGAGGCAGCTAGCGCCAGCGAGCGCCAGCGAGCGTCAGCGAGCGCCAGCGAGGCAGCAAGCGCCAGCGAGCGCCAGCGAGCCCCAGCGAGAGACAGCGAGCGTCAGCGAGAGACGGCGAGGCAGCGTGCGCCAGCGAGCGCAAGCGAGGCATCGAGCGACAGCGAGCGCCAGCGAGCGACAGCGAGGCAGCGAGCGACAGCGAGCGACAGCGAGAGACAGGGAGGGACAGAGAGCGACAGCGAGCGACAGCGAGCGACAGCGAGGCAGCGAGACAGCGAGACAGCGAGGCAGCGAGCGCCAGCGAGCAACAGCGAAGCAGCGAGTGCCAGCGAGCGCCAGGGAGGCAGCGAGCGATAGCGAGCGACAGCGAGTGACAGCGAGGCAGGGAGCAACAGCGAGCGACAGCGAGCGACAGCGAGGCAGCGAGCGACAGTGAGCGACAGCGAGCGACAGCGAGGCAGCGAGACTGCGAGACAGCGAGCGAAAGCGAGCGACAGCGAGAGACAGCGACCGACAGCGAGCGACTGCGAGGCAGCGAGCGACAGCGAGCGCCAGCGAGAGACAGCGAGGCAGCGAGCGCCAGCGAGCGCCAGCGAGCACCAGCGAGGCAGCGAGCGACAGCAAGTGACAGCGAGGCAGCGAGCAATAGCGGGCGACAGCGAGATAGCGAGCGACAGCGAGCGACAGCGAGAGACAGCGCGGCAGCGAGCGACAGCGAGTGACTGCGAGGCAGCGAGGGACAGCGAGCGACAGTGATGCAGCGAGCGAGAGCGAGCGACAGCGCGAGACAGCGAGCGAGAGCGAGTGAGAGCGAGCGCCAGTGAGGCAGCGAGCGCCAGCTAGCGCTAGCGAGCGAGAGCGAGCGGCTCCGAGGCCACGAGCGCCAGCGAGCGCCAGCGAGCGCCGGCGCGACAGCGACCGACAGCGAGGCAGCGAGCGACAGTGAGCGACAGCGATACAGCGAGCGACAGCGAGCGACAGCGAGCGACAGCGAGATACAGCGACCGACAGCGCGCGCCAGCGAGCGAGAGCGAGGCAGCGAGTGATAGCGCGCGACAGCGTGCGCCTGCGAGGCAGCGAGCGCCAGCGTGCGCCAGTGAGCGACAGCGAGAGACAGCGAGGCAGCGTGCGCCAGCGAGACAGCGAGCGCCACCGAGCGCCAGCGAGAGACAGCGCGGCAGCGAGCGCCAGCGTGCGCCAGTGAGCGACAGCGAGAGACAGCGAGCGTCAGCGAGAGACAGCGAGGCAGCGTGCGCCAGCGAGCGACAGCAAGGCAGCGAGCGCCAGCGAGCGCAAGCGAGGCATCGAGCGACAGCGAGCGCCAGAGAGCGACACCGAGGCAGCGAGACAGCGAGCGACAGAGAGACAGCGAGCGATAGCGAACGACAGCGAGCGCGAGCGAGCGACAGCGAGGCAGCGAGCGAGAGCGAGCGCCAGCGAGCGACAGCGAGGCAGCGAGCGATAGCGAGCGCCAGCGAGTGACAGCGAGGCAGCGAGCGATAGCGAGCGCTAGCGACCGACAGCGAGCGACAGCGAGGCAGCGAGCGCCAGCGTGCGCCAGTGAGCGACAGCGAGAGACAGCGAGCGTCAGCGAGAGACAGCGAGGCAGCGTGCGCCAGCGAGACCGCGAGCGCCACCGAGCACCAGCGAGAGACAGCGCGGCAGCGAGCGCCAGCGAGCGACCGCGAGGCAGTGAGGGACAGCGAGCGCCAGCGAGCGACAGCGAGGCAGCGAGCGCCAGCGTGCGCCAGTGAGCGACAGCGAGAGACAGCGAGCGTCAGCGAGAGACAGCGAGGCAGCGTGCGCCACCGAGCGACAGCAAGGCAGCGAGCGCCAGCGAGCGCAAGCGAGGCATCGAGCGACAGCGAGCGCCAGAGAGCGACACCGAGGCAGCGAGCGACAGCGAGCGACAGCGAGCGAGAGTGAGGCAGCGAGCGACAGCGAGCGACGGCGAGAGACAGCGACGGACAGAGAGCGACAGCAAGCGACAGCGATAGACAGCGAGGCAGCGAGCGGCAGCGAGCGACAGCGATAGACAGCGAGAGACAGTGAGCGACAGTGAGCGACAGCGAGGCAGCGAGCGAGAGCGAGCGCCAGCGACCGACATCTAGGCAGCGAGCGCTAGCGAGCGCCAGCGAGAGACAGCGAGGCAGCGAGCGACAGTGAGCGACAGCGAGCGACAGCGAGGCAGCGAGACAGCGAGACAGCGAGCGACAGCGAGCGACAGTGAGCGACAGCGTGGCAGCGAGCGATAGCGAGCGACAGCGAGAGACAGCGAGAGACAGCGAGCGACAGCGAGGCAGCGAGGCAGCGAGAGGCAGCGAGCGCCCGCGAGCGTCAGCGAGGCATCGAGCGAGAGTGAGCGCCAGCGACCGACATCGAGGCAGCGAGCGCCAGCGAGCGTCAGCGAGAGACAGCGAGGCAGCGAGCGACAGTGACCGACAGCGAGCGACAGCGAGGCAGCGAGACAGCGAGACAGCGAGCGACAGCGAGCGACAGCAAGCGACAGCGTGGCAGCGAGCGATAGCGAGCGACAGCGAGAGACAGCGAGAGACAGCGAGCGACAGCGAGGCAGCAAGGCAGCGAGCGATAGCGAGCGCTGGCGAGCGTCAGCGAGGCATCGAGCGCTAGCGAGCGTCAGCGAGCGCCAGCGAGGCAGCGAGCGCCAGCGTGCGCCAGTGAGCGACAGCGAGAGACAGCGAGCGTCAGCGAGAGACAGCGAGGCAGCGTGCGCCAGCGAGCGCAAGCGAGGCATCGAGCGACAGCGAGCTCCAGCGAGCGAGAGCGAGGCAGCATGCGCCAGCGAGCGACAGCGAGGCAGCGAGACAGCGAGCGCCAGCGAGCGTCAGCAAGCGTCAGCGAGGCAGCGAGCAACAGCGAGTGACAGCGCGCCAGCGATCGACAGCGAGCGACAGCGACTGACAGAGACCGACACTGAGGCAGCGAGCGCCAGCAAGACAGCGCGCCAGCGAGCGCCAGCGAGCGCCAGCGAGAGACCGCGAGCGTCAGCGAGAGACAGAGAAGCAGCGTGCGCCAGCGAGAGACAACGAGGCAGCGAGCGCCAGCGAGCGCCAGCGAGAGACAGCGAGCGACAGCGATGGACAGCGAGCGACAGCGAGCGACAGCGAGGCAGCGAGCGACAGCGAGCGACAGCGAGAGACAGCGAGCGACAGCGAGGCAGCGAGCGCCTGCGAGTGACTGCGAGGCAGCGAGCGCCAGCGAGCGCCAGCGAGCGCCAGCGAGCCACAGCGAGGCAGCAAGCGCCAGCGAGCGCCAGCGAGAGACAGCGAGCGACCACGAGGCAGCGAGGGACAGCGAGCGACAGCGAGCGACGGCGAGGCAGCGAGCGAAAGCGAGCGACGGCGAGGCAGCGAGCGACAGCGAGTGACAGCGAGCGACAGCGAGAGACAGCGTGCGTCAGCGAGAGACAGCGAGGCAGCGAGCGCCAGCGAGCGCCAGCGAGCACCAGCGAGGCAGCGAGCGACAGCAAGTGACAGCGAGGCAGCGAGCAATAGCGGGCGACAGCGAGACAGCGAGCGACAGCGAGCGTGAGCGAGACAGCGAGTGACAGCGTGCGACAGCGAGGCAGCGAGCGACAGCGAGGGACAGCGAAGCAGCGAGAGACAGCGAGCGACAGCGAGCGACAGCGAGACAGCGAGACAGCGAGCGCCAGCGAGCGTCAGCGAACGTCAGCGAGGCAGCGAGTGACAGCGAGTGACAGCGAGGCAGCGAGCGACAGGGAGCGACAGCGAGCGACAGCGACCGACACCGATGCAGCGAGCGCCAGCAAGACAGCGCGCCAGCGAGCTCCAGCGAGCGCCAGTGAGAGACCGCGAGCGTCAGCGAGAGACAGCGAAGCAGCGTGCGCCAGCGAGAGACAGCGAGGCAGCGAGCGCCAGCGAGCGCCAGCGAGAGACAGCGAGTGACAGCGAGGGACAGCGAGCGACAGCGAGCGACAGCGAGCGATAGCGAGCGACAGCGAGGCAGCGAGCGACAGCCAGCGACAGCGAGCGACAGCGAGACAGCAAGACAGCCAGCGCCAGCGAGACAGTGAGCGATAGCGAGCGCCAGCGAGCGCCAGCGAGGCAGCGAGCGCCAGCGAGCGCCAGCGAGTGACAGCGACCGACACCGAGGCAGCGAGCACCAGCGAGAGACAGCGAGGCAGCGAGCGACAGCGAGCGCCAGCGAGAGACTGCGAGAGAAAACGAGCGACAGCGAGCGACAGCGAGGCAGCAAGCGCCAGCGAGCGCCAGCGAGCGACACCGAGACAGCGAGACAGCGAGCGACAGCGAGACAGCGAACGACAGCGAGACAGCGAGCGACAGCGAACGACAGCGAGCGACAGCGAGGCAGCGAGCGCCAGCAAGACAGCGCGCCAGCGAGCGCCAGCGAGGCAGCTAGCGCCAGCGAGCGCCAGCGAGCGTCAGCGAGCGCCAGCGAGGCAGCGAGCGCCAGCGAGCGCCAGCGAGCCCCAGCGAGAGACAGCGAGCGTCAGCGAGAGACGGCGAGGCAGCGTGCGCCAGCGAGCGCAAGCGAGGCATCGAGCGACAGCGAGCGCCAGCGAGCGACAGCGAGGCAGCGAGCGACAGCGAGCGACAGCGAGAGACAGGGAGGGACAGAGAGCGACAGCGAGCGACAGCGAGCGACAGCGAGGCAGCGAGACAGCGAGACAGCGAGGCAGCGAGCGCCAGCGAGCAACAGCGAAGCAGCGAGTGCCAGCGAGCGCCAGGGAGGCAGCGAGCGATAGCGAGCGACAGCGAGTGACAGCGAGGCAGGGAGCAACAGCGAGCGACAGCGAGCGACAGCGAGGCAGCGAGCGAGAGCGAGCACCAGCGACCGACACCGAGGCAGCGAGCGCCAGCGAGCGCCAGCGAGAGACAGCGAGGCAGCGAGCGACAGTGAGCGACAGCGAGCGACAGCGAGGCAGCGAGACTGCGAGACAGCGAGCGACAGCGAGCGACAGCGAGAGACAGCGACCGACAGCGAGCGACTGCGAGGCAGCGAGCGACAGCGAGTGACAGCGAGCGACAGCGAGAGACAGCGTGCGTCAGCGAGAGACAGCGAGGCAGCGAGCGCCAGCGAGCGCCAGCGAGCACCAGCGAGGTAGCGAGCGACAGCAAGTGACAGCGAGGCAGCGAGCAATAGCGGGCGACAGCGAGATAGCGAGCGACAGCGAGCGACAGCGAGAGACAGCGCGGCAGCGAGCGACAGCGAGTGACTGCGAGGCAGCGAGGGACAGCGAGCGACAGTGATGCAGCGAGCGAGAGCGAGCGACAGCGCGAGACAGCGAGCGAGAGCGAGCGAGAGCGAGCGCCAGTGAGGCAGCGAGCGCCAGCTAGCGCTAGCGAGCGAGAGCGAGCGGCTCCGAGGCCACGAGCGCCAGCGAGCGCCAGCGAGCGCCGGCGCGACAGCGACCGACAGCGAGGCAGCGAGCGACAGTGAGCGACAGCGAGACAGCGAGCGACAGCGAGCGACAGCGAGCGACAGCGAGATACAGCGACTGACAGCGAGCGCCAGCGAGCGAGAGCGAGGCAGCGAGTGATAGCGCGCGACAGCGTGCGCCTGCGAGGCAGCGAGCGCCAGCGTGCGCCAGTGAGCGACAGCGAGAGACAGCGAGCGTCAGCGAGAGACAGCGAGGCAGCGTGCGCCAGCGAGACCGCGAGCGCCACCGAGCACCAGCGAGAGACAGCGCGGCAGCGAGCGCCAGCGAGCGACCGCGAGGCAGTGAGGGACAGCGAGCGCCAGCGAGCGACAGCGAGGCAGCGAGCGCCAGCGTGCGCCAGTGAGCGACAGCGAGAGACAGCGAGCGTCAGCGAGAGACAGCGAGGCAGCGTGCGCCACCGAGCGGCAGCAAGGCAGCGAGCGCCAGCGAGCGCAAGCGAGGCATCGAGCGACAGCGAGCGCCAGAGAGCGACACCGAGGCAGCGAGCGACAGCGAGCGACAGCGAGCGAGAGTGAGGCAGCGAGCGACAGCGAGCGACGGCGAGAGACAGCGACGGACAGAGAGCGACAGCGAGCGACAGCGAGGCAGCGAGCGGCAGCGAGCGACAGCGATAGACAGCGAGAGACAGTGAGCGACAGTGAGCGACAGCGAGGCAGCGAGCGAGAGCGAGCGCCAGCGACCGACATCTAGGCAGCGAGCGCTAGCGAGCGCCAGCGAGAGACAGCGAGGCAGCGAGCGACAGTGAGCGACAGCGAGCGACAGCGAGGCAGCGAGACAGCGAGACAGCGAGCGACAGCGAGCGACAGTGAGCGACAGCGTGGCAGCGAGCGATAGCGAGCGACAGCGAGAGACAGCGAGAGACAGCGAGCGACAGCGAGGCAGCGAGGCAGCGAGCGACAGCGAGCGCCCGCGAGCGTCAGCGAGGCATCGAGCGAGAGTGAGCGCCAGCGACCGACATCGAGGCAGCGAGCGCCAGCGAGCGTCAGCGAGAGACAGCGAGGCAGCGAGACAGCGAGACAGCGAGCGACAGCGAGCGACAGCAAGCGACAGCGTGGCAGCGAGCGATAGCGAGCGACAGCGAGAGACAGCGAGAGACAGCGAGCGACAGCGAGGCAGCAAGGCAGCGAGCGATAGCGAGCGCTGGCGAGCGTCAGCGAGGCATCGAGCGCTAGCGAGCGTCAGCGAGCGCCAGCGAGGCAGCGAGCGCCAGCGTGCGCCAGTGAGCGACAGCGAGAGACAGCGAGCGTCAGCGAGAGACAGCGAGGCAGCGTGCGCCAGCGAGCGCAAGCGAGGCATCGAGCGACAGCGAGCTCCAGCGAGCGAGAGCGAGGCAGCATGCGCCAGCGAGCGACAGCGAGGCAGCGAGACAGCGAGCGCCAGCGAGCGTCAGCAAGCGTCAGCGAGGCAGCGAGCAACAGCGAGTGACAGCGCGCCTGCGAGCGCCAGCGAGCGCCAGCGAGAGACCGCGAGCGTCAGCGAGAGACAGAGAAGCAGCGTGCGCCAGCGAGAGACAGCGAGGCAGCGAGCGCCAGCGAGCGCCAGCGAGAGACAGCGAGCGACAGCGATGGACATCGAGCGACAGCGAGCGACAGCGAGGCAGCGAGCGACAGCGAGCGACAGCGAGAGACAGCGAGAGACAGCGAGACAGCCAGCGCCAGCGAGTGACTGCGAGGCAGCGAGCGCCAGCGAGCGCCAGCGAGCGCCAGCGAGCCACAGCGAGGCAGCGAGCGACAGCGAGCGACAGCGAGCGTGAGCGAGACAGCGAGTGACAGCGTGCGACAGCGAGGCAGCGAGCGACAGCGAGGGACAGCGAAGCAGCGAGCGACAGCGAGCGACAGCGAGGCAGCGAGCGACAGCGAGCGACAGCGAGACAGCGAGACAGCGAGCGACAGCGAGCGTCAGCGAACGTCAGCGAGGCAGCGAGCGCCAGCGAGCGACAGCGAGGCAGCGAGCGCCTGCGAGTGACTGCGAGGCAGCGAGCGCCAGCGAGCGCCAGCGAGCCCCAGCGAGCCACAGCGAGGCAGCAAGCGCCAGCGAGCGCCAGCGAGAGACAGCGCGGCAGCGAGCGACAGCGAGCGACCACGAGGCAGCGAGGGACAGCGAGCGACAGCGAGCGACGGCGAGGCAGCGAGCGAAAGCGAGCGACAGCGAGGCAGCTAGCGACAGCGAGCGACAGCGAGCGTGAGCGAGACAGCGAGTGACAGCGTGCGACAGCGAGGCAGCGAGCGACAGCGAGAGACAGCGAAGCAGCGAGCGACAGCGAGCGACAGCGAGGCAGCGAGCGACAGCGAGCGACAGCGAGACAGCGAGACAGCGAGCGCCAGCGAGCGTCAGCGAACGTCAGCGAGGCAGCGAGTGACAGCGAGTGACAGCGAGGCAGCGAGCGACAGGGAGCGACAGGGAGCGACAGCGGCCGACGCCGATGCAGCGAGCGCCAGCAAGACAGCGCGCCAGCGAGCTCCAGCGAGCGCCAGTGAGAGACCGCGAGCGTCAGCGAGAGACAGCGAAGCAGCGTGCGCCAGCGAGAGACAGCGAGGCAGCGAGCGCCAGCGAGAGACAGCGAGCGATAGCGAGCGACAGCGAGGCAGCGAGCAACAGCCAGCGACAGCGAGCGACAGCGAGACAGCGAGACAGCCAGCGCCAGCGAGCGACAGCGAGCGCCAGCGAGAGACTGCGAGAGAAAACGAGCGACAGCGAGCGACAGCGAGGCAGCAAGCTCCAGCGAGCGCCAGCGAGCCACACCGAGACAGCGAGACAGCGAGCGACAGCGAGACAGCGAGCGATAGCGAACGACAGCGAGCGCGAGCGAGCGACAGCGAGGCAGTGAGCGAGAGCGAGCGCCAGCGAGTGACAGCGAGGCAGCGAGCGACAGCGAGCGCTAGCGACCGACAGCGAGCGACAGCGAGGCAGCGAGCGCCAGCAAGACAGCGCGCCAGCGAGCGCCAGCGAGGCAGCGAGCGCCAGCGAGCGCCAGCGAGCGTCAGCGAGAGACAGCGAGCGTCAGCGAGAGACGGCGAGGCAGCGTGCGCCAGCGAGCGCAAGCGAGGCATCGAGCGACAGCGAGCGCCAGCGAGCGACACCGAGGCAGCGAGCGCCAGCGAGCGACAGCGAGCGACAGCGAGGCAGCGAGCGACAGCGAGCGACAGCGAGAGACAGGGAGGGACAGAGAGCGACAGCGAGCGACAGCGAGCGACAGCGAGGCAGCGAGACAGCGAGACAGCGAGGCAGCGAGCGCCAGCGAGCGACAGCGAGGCAGCGAGTGCCAGCGAGCGCCAGGGAGGCAGCGAGCGATAGCGAGCGACAGCGAGTGACAGCGAGGCAGGGAGCAACAGCGAGCGACAGCGAGCGACAGCGAGGCAGCGAGCGAGAGCGAGCACCAGCGACCGACACCGAGGCAGCGAGCGCCAGCGAGCGCCAGCGAGAGACAGCGAGGCAGCGAGCGACAGTGAGCGACAGCGAGCGACAGCGAGGCAGCGAGACTGCGAGACAGCGAGCGACAGCGAGCGACAGCGAGAGACAGCGACCGACAGCGAGCGTCTGCGAGGCAGCGAGCGACAGCGAGTGACAGCGAGCGACAGCGAGAGACAGCGTGCGTCAGCGAGAGACAGCGAGGCAGCGAGCGCCAGCGAGCGCCAGCGAGCACCAGCGAGGCAGCGAGCGACAGCAAGTGACAGCAAGGCAGCGAGCAATAGCGGGCGACAGCGAGACAGCGAGCGACAGCGAGAGACAGCGAGAGACAGCGCGGCAGCGAGCGACAGCGAGTGACTGCGAGGCAGTGAGGGACAGCGAGCGATAGCGAGCGACAGCGAGCGAGAGCGAGCGCCAGCGACCGACATCTAGGCAGCGAGCGCTAGCGAGCGCCAGCGAGAGACAGCGAGGCAGCGAGCGACAGTGAGCGACAGCGAGCGACAGCGAGGCAGCGAGACAGCGAGACAGCGAGCGACAGCGAGCGACATTGAGCGACAGCGTGGCAGCGAGCGATAGCGAGCGACAGCGAGAGACAGCGAGATACAGCGAGCGACAGCGAGGCAGCGAGGCAGCGAGCGACAGCGAGCGCCCGCGAGCGTCAGCGAGGCATCGAGCGAGAGTGAGCGCCAGCGACCGACATCGAGGCAGCGAGCGCCAGCGAGCGTCAGCGAGAGACAGCGAGGCAGCGAGCGACAGTGACCGACAGCGAGCGACAGCGAGGCAGCGAGACAGCGAGACAGCGAGCGACAGCGAGCGACAGCAAGCGACAGCGTGGCAGCGAGCGATAGCGAGCGACAGCGAGAGACAGCGAGAGACAGCGAGCGACAGCGAGGCAGCAAGGCAACGAGCGATAGCGAGCGCTGGCGAGCGTCAGCGAGGCATCGAGCGCTAGCGAGCGCCGGCGAGCGCCAGCGAGCGCCAGCGAGGCAGCGAGCGCCAGCGTGCGCCAGTGAGCGACAGCGAGAGACAGCGAGCGTCAGCGAGAGACAGCGAGGCAGCGTGCGCCAGCGAGCGCAAGCGAGGCATCGAGCGACAGCGAGCTCCAGCGAGCGAGAGCGAGGCAGCGTGCGCCAGCGAGCGACAGCGAGGCAGCGAGACAGCGAGCGCCAGCGAGCGTCAGCGAGCGCCAGCGAGGCAGCGAGCGACAGCGAGTGACAGCGCGCCAGCGATCGGCAGCGAGCGACAGCGACCGACAGAGACCGACACTGAGGCAGCGAGCGCCAGCAAGACAGCGCGCCAGCGAGCGCCAGCGAGCGAGAGCGAGGCAGCATGCGCCAGCGAGCGACAGCGAGGCAGCGAGACAGCGAGCGCCAGCGAGCGTCAGCAAGCGTCAGCGAGGCAGCGAGCAACAGCGAGTGACAGCGCGCCAGCGATCGACAGCGAGCGACAGCGACTGACAGAGACCGACACTGAGGCAGCGAGCGCCAGCAAGACAGCGCGCCAGCGAGCGCCAGCGAGCGCCAGCGAGAGACCGCGAGCGTCAGCGAGAGACAGAGAAGCAGCGTGCGCCAGCGAGAGACAGCGAGGCAGCGAGCGCCAGCGAGCGCCAGCGAGAGACAGCGAGCGACAGCGATGGACAGCGAGCGACAGCGAGCGACAGCGAGGCAGCGAGCGACAGCGAGCGACAGCGAGAGACAGCGAGAGACAGCGAGACAGCCAGCGCCAGCGAGACAGTGAGCGATAGCGAGCGCCAGCGAGCGACAGCGAGGCAGCGAGCGCCTGCGAGTGACTGCGAGGCAGCGAGCGCCAGCGAGCGCCAGCGAGCGCCAGCGAGCCACAGCGAGGCAGCAAGCGCCAGCGAGCGCCAGCGAGCGACCACGAGGCAGCGAGCGACAGCGAGCGACAGCGAGCGTGAGCGAGACAGCGAGTGACAGCGTGCGACAGCGAGGCAGCGAGCGACAGCGAGGGACAGCGAAGCAGCGAGCGACAGCGAGCGACAGCGAGGCAGCGAGCGACAGCGAGCGACAGCGAGACAGCGAGACAGCGAGCGCCAGCGAGCGTCAGCGAACGTCAGCGAGGCAGCGAGCGCCAGCGAGCGACAGCGAGGCAGCGAGCGCCTGCGAGTGACTGCGAGGCAGCGAGCGCCAGCGAGCGCCAGCGAGCCCCAGCGAGCCACAGCGAGGCAGCAAGCGCCAGCGAGCGCCAGCGAGAGACAGCGCGGCAGCGAGCGACAGCGAGCGACCACGAGGCAGCGAGGGACAGCGAGCGACAGCGAGCGACGGCGAGGCAGCGAGCGAAAGCGAGCGACAGCGAGGCAGCTAGCGACAGCGAGCGACAGCGAGCGTGAGCGAGACAGCGAGTGACAGCGTGCGACAGCGAGGCAGCGAGCGACAGCGAGAGACAGCGAAGCAGCGAGCGACAGCGAGCGACAGCGAGGCAGCGAGCGACAGCGAGCGACAGCGAGACAGCAAGACAGCGAGCGCCAGCGAGCGTCAGCGAACGTCAGCGAGGAAGCGAGTGACAGCGAGTGACAGCGAGGCAGCGAGCGACAGGGAGCGACAGGGAGCGACAGCGGCTGACGCCGATGCAGCGAGCGCCAGCAAGACAGCGCGCCAGCGAGCTCCAGCGAGCGCCAGTGAGAGACCGCGAGCGTCAGCGAGAGACAGCGAAGCAGCGTGCGCCAGCGAGAGACAGCGAGGCAGCGAGCGCCAGCGAGCGCCAGCGAGAGACAGCGAGCGATAGCGAGCGACAGCGAGGCAGCGAGCAACAGCCAGCGACAGCGAGCGACAGCGAGACAGCGAGACAGCCAGCGCCAGCGAGACAGTGAGCGATAGCGAGCGCCAGCGAGCGCCAGCGAGCGACAGCGAGCGCCAGCGAGCGACACCGAGGCAGCGAGCGCCAGCGAGCGCCAGCGAGCGACAGCGAGGCAGCGAGCGACAGCGAGCGACAGCGAGAGACAGGGAGGGACAGAGAGCGACAGCGAGCGACAGCGAGCGACAGCGAGGCAGCGAGACAGCGAGACAGCGAGGCAGCGAGCGCCAGCGAGCGACAGCGAGGCAGCGAGTGCCAGCGAGCGCCAGGGAGGCAGCGAGCGATAGCGAGCGACTGCGAGTGACAGCGAGGCAGGGAGCAACAGCGAGCGACAGCGAGCGACAGCGAGCGACAGCGAGAGACAGCGAGCGTCAGCGAGAGACAGCGAGGCAGCGTGCGCCAGCGAGACCGCGAGCGCCACCGAGCACCAGCGAGAGACAGCGCGGCAGCGAGCGCCAGCGAGCGACCGCGAGGCAGTGAGGGACAGCGAGCGCCAGCGAGCGACAGCGAGGCAGCGAGCGCCAGCGTGCGCCAGTGAGCGACAGCGAGAGACAGCGAGCGTCAGCGAGAGACAGCGAGGCAGCGTGCGCCACCGAGCGACAGCAAGGCAGCGAGCGCCAGCGAGCGCAAGCGAGGCATCGAGCGACAGCGAGCGCCAGAGAGCGACACCGAGGCAGCGAGCGACAGCGAGCGACAGAGAGCGAGAGTGAGGCAGCGAGCGACAGCGAGCGACGGCGAGAGACAGCGACGGACAGAGAGCGACAGCGAGCGACAGCGAGCGACAGCGAGGCAGCGAGCGGCAGCGAGCGACAGCGACAGACAGCGAGAGACAGTGAGCGACAGTGAGCGACAGCGAGGCAGCGAGCGAGAGCGAGCGCCAGCGACCGACATCTAGGCAGCGAGCGCTAGCGAGCGCCAGCGAGAGACAGCGAGGCAGCGAGCGACAGTGAGCGACAGCGAGCGACAGCGAGGCAGCGAGACAGCGAGACAGCGAGCGACAGCGAGCGACAGTGAGCGACAGCGTGGCAGCGAGCGATAGCGAGCGACAGCGAGAGACAGCGAGAGACAGCGAGCGACAGCGAGGCAGCGAGGCAGCGAGCGACAGCGAGCGCCCGCGAGCGTCAGCGAGGCATCGAGCGAGAGTGAGCGCCAGCGACCGACATCGAGGCAGCGAGCGCCAGCGAGCGTCAGCGAGAGACAGCGAGGCAGCGAGCGACAGTGACCGACAGCGAGCGACAGCGAGGCAGCGAGACAGCGAGACAGCGAGCGACAGCGAGCGACAGCAAGCGACAGCGTGGCAGCGAGCGATAGCGAGCGACAGCGAGAGACAGCGAGAGACAGCGAGCGACAGCGAGGCAGCAAGGCAGCGAGCGATAGCGAGCGCTGGCGAGCGTCAGCGAGGCATCGAGCGCTAGCGAGCGTCAGCGAGCGCCAGCGAGGCAGCGAGCGCCAGCGTGCGCCAGTGAGCGACAGCGAGAGACAGCGAGCGTCAGCGAGAGACAGCGAGGCAGCGTGCGCCAGCGAGCGCAAGCGAGGCATCGAGCGACAGCGAGCTCCAGCGAGCGAGAGCGAGGCAGCATGCGCCAGCGAGCGACAGCGAGGCAGCGAGACAGCGAGCGCCAGCGAGCGTCAGCAAGCGTCAGCGAGGCAGCGAGCAACAGCGAGTGACAGCGCGCCAGCGATCGACAGCGAGTGACAGCGACTGACAGAGACCGACACTGAGGCAGCGAGCGCCAGCAAGACAGCGCGCCAGCGAGCGCCAGCGAGCGCCAGCGAGAGACCACGAGCGTCAGCGAGAGACAGAGAAGCAGCGTGCGCCAGCGAGAGACAGCGAGGCAGCGAGCGCCAGCGAGCGCCAGCGAGAGACAGCGAGCGACAGCGATGGACAGCGAGCGACAGCGAGCGACAGCGAGGCAGCGAGCGACAGCGAGCGACAGCGAGAGACAGCGAGAGACAGCGAGACAGCCAGCGCCAGCGAGACAGTGAGCGATAGCGAGCGCCAGCGAGCGACAGCGAGGCAGCGAGCGCCTGCGAGTGACTGCGAGGCAGCGAGCGCCAGCGAGCGCCAGCGAGCGCCAGCGAGCCACAGCGAGGCAGCAAGCGCCAGCGAGCGCCAGCGAGAGACAGCGCGGCAGCGAGCGCCAGCGAGCGACCACGAGGCAGCGAGCGACAGCGAGCGACAGCGAGCGTGAGCGAGACAGCGAGTGACAGCGTGCGACAGCGAGGCAGCGAGCGACAGCGAGGGACAGCGAAGCAGCGAGCGACAGCGAGCGACAGCGAGGCAGCGAGCGTCAGCGAACGTCAGCGAGGCAGCGAGCGCCAGCGAGCGCCAGCGAGGCAGCGAGCGCCTGCGAGTGACTGCGAGGCAGCGAGCGCCAGCGAGCGCCAGCGAGCCCCAGCGAGCCACAGCGAGGCAGCAAGCGCCAGCGAGCGCCAGCGAGAGACAGCGCGGCAGCGAGCGACAGCGAGCGACCACGAGGCAGCGAGGGACAGCGAGCGACAGCGAGCGACGGCGAGGCAGCGAGCGAAAGCGAGCGACAGCGAGGCAGCTAGCGACAGCGAGCGACAGCGAGCGTGAGCGAGACAGCGAGTGACAGCGTGCGACAGCGAGGCAGCGAGCGACAGCGAGAGACAGCGAAGCAGCGAGCGACAGCGAGCGACAGCGAGGCAGCGAGCGACAGCGAGCGACAGCGAGCGTCAGCGAACGTCAGCGAGGCAGCGAGTGACAGCGAGTGACAGCGAGGCAGCGAGCGACAGGGAGCGACAGCGGCCGACGCCGATGCAGCGAGCGCCAGCAAGACAGCGCGCCAGCGAGCTCCAGCGAGCGCCAGTGAGAGACCGCGAGCGTCAGCGAGAGACAGCGAAGCAGCGTGCGCCAGCGAGAGACAGCGAGGCAGCGAGCGCCAGCGAGCGCCAGCGAGAGACAGCGAGCGATAGCGAGCGACAGCGAGCGTGAGCGAGACAGCGAGTGACAGCGTGCGACAGCGAGGCAGCGAGCGACAGCGAGAGACAGCGAAGCAGCGAGCGACAGCGAGCGACAGCGAGGCAGCGAGCGACAGCGAGCGACAGCGAGCGTCAGCGAACGTCAGCGAGGCAGCGAGTGACAGCGAGTGACAGCGAGGCAGCGAGCGACAGGGAGCGACAGCGGCCGACGCCGATGCAGCGAGCGCCAGCAAGACAGCGCGCCAGCGAGCTCCAGCGAGCGCCAGTGAGAGACCGCGAGCGTCAGCGAGAGACAGCGAAGCAGCGTGCGCCAGCGAGAGACAGCGAGGCAGCGAGCGCCAGCGAGCGCCAGCGAGAGACAGCGAGCGATAGCGAGCGACAGCGAGACAGCGAGACAGCCAGCGCCAGCGAGACAGTGAGCGATAGCGAGCGCCAGCGAGCGCCAGCGAGGCAGCGAGCGCCAGCGAGCGACAGCGAGCGCCAGCGAGAGACTGCGAGAGAAAACGAGCGACAGCGAGCGACAGCGAGGCAGCAAGCTCCAGCGAGCGCCAGCGAGCGACACCGAGACAGCGAGACAGCGAGCGACAGCGAGACAGCGAGCGATAGCGAACGACAGCGAGCGCGAGCGAGCGACAGCGAGGCAGCGAGCGAGAGCGAGCGCCAGCGAGTGACAGCGAGGCAGCGAGCGACAGCGAGCGCTAGCGACCGACAGCGAGCGACAGCGAGGCAGCGAGCGCCAGCAAGACAGCGCGCCAGCGAGCGCCAGCGAGGCAGCGAGCGCCAGCGAGCGCCAGCGAGCCCCAGCGAGAGAAAGCGAGCGTCAGCGAGAGACGGCGAGGCAGCGTGCGCCAGCGAGCGCAAGCGAGGCATCGAGCGACAGCGAGCGCCAGCGAGCGACACCGAGGCAGCGAGCGCCAGCGAGCGCCAGCGAGCGACAGCGAGGCAGCGAGCGACAGCGAGCGACAGCGAGAGACAGGGAGGGACAGAGAGCGACAGCGAGCGACAGCGAGCGACAGCGAGGCAGCGAGACAGCGAGACAGCGAGGCAGCGAGCGCCAGCGAGCGACAGCGAGGCAGCGAGTGCCAGCGAGCGCCAGGGAGGCAGCGAGCGATAGCGAGCGACAGCGAGTGACAGCGAGGCAGGGAGCAACAGCGAGCGACAGCGAGCGACAGCGAGGCAGCGAGCGAGAGCGAGCACCAGCGACCGACACCGAGGCAGCGAGCGCCAGCGAGCGCCAGCGAGAGACAGCGAGGCAGCGAGCGACAGTGAGCGACAGCGAGCGACAGCGAGGCAGCGAGACTGCGAGACAGCGAGCGACAGCGAGCGACAGCGAGAGACAGCGACCGACAGCGAGCGACTGCGAGGCAGCGAGCGACAGCGAGTGACAGCGAGCGACAGCGAGAGACAGCGTGCGTCAGCGAGAGACAGCGAGGCAGCGAGCGCCAGCGAGCGCCAGCGAGCACCAGCGAGGCAGCGAGCGACAGCAAGTGACAGCAAGGCAGCGAGCAATAGCGGGCGACAGCGAGACAGCGAGCGACAGCGAGCGACAGCGAGAGACAGCGCGGCAGCGAGCGACAGCGAGTGACTGCGAGGCAGTGAGGGACAGCGAGCGATAGCGAGCGATAGCGAGCGACAGCGAGCGAGAGCGAGCGCCAGCGACCGACATCTAGGCAGCGAGCGCTAGCGAGCGCCAGCGAGAGACAGCGAGGCAGCGAGCGACAGTGAGCGACAGCGGGCGACAGCGAGGCAGCGAGACAGCGAGACAGCGAGCGACAGCGAGCGACAGTGAGCGACAGCGTGGCAGCGAGCGATACCGAGCGACAGCGAGAGACAGCGAGATACAGCGAGCGACAGCGAGGCAGCGAGGCAGCGAGCGACAGCGAGCGCCCGCGAGCGTCAGCGAGGCATCGAGCGAGAGTGAGCGCCAGCGACCGACATCGAGGCAGCGAGCGCCAGCGAGCGTCAGCGAGAGACAGCGAGGCAGCGAGCGACAGTGACCGACAGCGAGCAACAGCGAGGCAGCGAGACAGCGAGACAGCGAGCGACAGCGAGCGACAGCAAGCGACAGCGTGGCAGCGAGCGATAGCGAGCGACAGCGAGAGACAGCGAGAGACAGCGAGCGACAGCGAGGCAGCAAGGCAACGAGCGATAGCGAGCGCTGGCGAGCGTCAGCGAGGCATCGAGCGCTAGCGAGCGCCGGCGAGCGCCAGCGAGCGCCAGCGAGGCAGCGAGCGCCAGCGTGCGCCAGTGAGCGACAGCGAGAGACAGCGAGCGTCAGCGAGAGACAGCGAGGCAGCGTGCGCCAGCGAGCGCAAGCGAGGCATCGAGCGACAGCGAGCTCCAGCGAGCGAGAGCGAGGCAGCGTGCGCCAGCGAGCGACAGCGAGGCAGCGAGACAGCGAGCGCCAGCGAGCGTCAGCGAGCGCCAGCGAGGCAGCGAGCGACAGCGAGTGACAGCGCGCCAGCGATCGGCAGCGAGCGACAGCGACCGACAGAGACCGACACTGAGGCAGCGAGCGCCAGCAAGACAGCGCGCCAGCGAGCGCCAGCGAGCGCCAGCGAGAGACCGCGAGCGTCAGCGAGAGACAGAGAAGCAGCGTGCGCCAGCGAGAGACAGCGAGGCAGCGAGCGCCAGCGAGCGCCAGCGAGAGACAGCGAGCGACAGCGATGGACAGCGAGCGACAGCGAGCGACAGCGAGGCAGCGAGCGACAGCGAGCGACAGCGAGAGACAGCGAGAGACAGCGAGACAGCCAGCGCCAGCGAGACAGTGAGCGATAGCGAGCGCCAGCGAGCGACAGCGAGGCAGCGAGCGCCTGCGAGTGACTGCGAGGCAGCGAGCGCCAGCGAGCGCCAGCGAGCACCAGCGAGCCACAGCGAGGCAGCAAGCGCCAGCGAGCGCCGGCGAGGCAGCGAGCGACAGCAAGTGACAGCGAGGCAGTGAGCGAAAGCGAGCGACGGCGAGGCAGCGAGGGACAGCGAGCGACAGCGAGCGACGGCGAGGCAGCGAGCGAAAGCGAGCGACGGCGAGGCAGCGAGCGACAGCGAGTGACAGCGAGCGACAGCGAGAGACAGCGTGCGTCAGCGAGAGACAGCGAGGCAGCGAGCGCCAGCGAGCGCCAGCGAGCACCAGCGAGGCAGCGAGCGACAGCAAGTGACAGCGAGGCAGTGAGCAATAGCGGGCGACAGCGAGACAGCGAGCGACAGCGAGCGTGAGCGAGACAGCGAGTGGCAGCGTGCGACAGCGAGGCAGCGAGCGACAGCGAGGGACAGCGAAGCAGCGAGCGATAGCGAGCGACAGCGAGAGACAGCGAGCGACAGCGAGCGACAGCGAGACAGCGAGACAGCGAGCGCCAGCGAGCGTCAGCGAACGTCAGCGAGGCAGCGAGTGACAGCGAGTGACAGCGAGGCAGCGAGCGACAGGGAGCGACAGCGAGCGACAGCGACCGACACCGATGCAGCGAGCGCCAGCAAGACAGCGCACCAGCGAGCTCCAGCGAGCGCCTGTGAGGGACCGCGAGCGTCAGCGAGAGACAGCGAAGCAGCGTGCGCCAGCGAGAGACAGCGAGGCAGCGAGCGCCAGCGAGCGCCAGCGAGAGACAGCGAGTGACAGCGAGGGACAGCGAGCGACAGCGAGCGACAGCGAGGCAGCGAGCGACAGCGAGCGACAGCGAGAGACAGCGAGCGATAGCGAGCGACAGCGAGGCAGCGAGCGACAGCCAGCGACAGCGAGCGACAGCGAGACAGCGAGACAGCCAGCGCCAGCGAGACAGTGAGCGATAGCGAGCGCCAGCGAGCGTCAGCGAGGCAGCGAGCGCCAGCGAGCGCCAGCGAGTGACAGCGACCGACACCGAGGCAGCGAGCACCAGCGAGAGACAGCGAGGCAGCGAGCGACAGCGAGCGCCAGCGAGAGACTGCGAGAGAAAACGAGCGACAGCGAGCGACAGCGAGGCAGCAAGCGCCAGCGAGCGCCAGCGAGCGACACCGAGACAGCGAGACAGCGAGCGACAGCGAGACAGCGAGCGATAGCGAACGACAGCGAGCGCGAGCGAGCGACAGCGAGGCAGCGAGCGAGAGCGAGCGCCAGCGAGTGACAGCGAGGCAGCGAGCGACAGCGAGCGCTAGCGACCGACAGCGAGCGACAGCGAGGCAGCGAGCGCCAGCAAGACAGCGCGCCAGCGAGCGCCAGCGAGGCAGCTAGCGCCAGCGAGCGCCAGCGAGCGTCAGCGAGAGACAGCGAGCGTCAGCGAGAGACGGCGAGGCAGCGTGCGCCAGCGAGCGCAAGCGAGGCATCGAGCGACAGCGAGCGCCAGCGAGCGACACCGAGGCAGCGAGCGCCAGCGAGCGACAGCGAGCGACAGCGAGGCAGCGAGCGACAGCGAGCGACAGCGAGAGACAGGGAGGGACAGAGAGCGACAGCGAGCGACAGCGAGCGACAGCGAGGCAGCGAGACAGCGAGACAGCGAGGCAGCGAGCGCCAGCGAGCGACAGCGAGGCAGCGAGTGCCAGCGAGCGCCAGGGAGGCAGCGAGCGATAGCGAGCGACAGCGAGTGACAGCGAGGCAGGGAGCAACAGCGAGCGACAGCGAGCGACAGCGAGGCAGCGAGCGAGAGCGAGCACCAGCGACCGACACCGAGGCAGCGTGCGCCAGCGAGCGCCAGCGAGAGACAGCGAGGCAGCGAGCGACAGTGAGCGACAGCGAGCGACAGCGAGGCAGCGAGACTGCGAGACAGCGAGCGACAGCGAGCGACAGCGAGAGACAGCGACCGACAGCGAGCGACAGCGAGCGACAGCGAGGCAGCGAGACTGCGAGACAGCCAGCGACAGCGAGCGACAGCGAGAGACAGCGACCGACAGCGAGCGACTGCGAGGCAGCGAGCGACAGCGAGTGACAGCGAGCGACAGCGAGGCAGCGAGCGACAGCAAGTGACAGCGAGCGACAGCGAGACAGCGAGACAGCCAGCGCCAGCGAG
Organism: Podargus strigoides; assembly: GCA_028020825.1. Lineage (NCBI taxonomy): Eukaryota > Metazoa > Chordata > Aves > Caprimulgiformes > Podargidae > Podargus > Podargus strigoides. The sequence goes on from CM051662.1 coordinate 36,541,867, forward strand.
ACAGTGAGCGATAGCGAGCGCCAGCGAGCGTCAGCGAGGCAGCGAGCGCCAGCGAGTGCCAGCGAGTGACAGCGACCGACACCGAGGCAGCGAGCACCAGCGAGAGACAGCGAGGCAGCGAGCGACAGCGAGCGCCAGCGAGAGACTGCGAGAGAAAACGAGCGACAGCGAGCGACAGCGAGGCAGCAAGCGCCAGCGAGCGCCAGCGAGCGCCAGCGAGTGACAGCGACCGACACCGAGGCAGCGAGCACCAGCGAGAGACAGCGAGGCAGCGAGCGACAGCGAGCGCCCGCGAGAGACTGCGAGAGAAAACGAGCAACAGCGAGCGACAGCGAGCGACAGCGAGGCAGCGAGCGAGAGCGAGCACCAGCGACCGACACCGAGGCAGCGTGCGCCAGCGAGCGCCAGCGAGAGACAGCGAGGCAGCGAGCGACAGTGAGCGACAGCGAGCGACAGCGAGGCAGCGAGACTGCGAGACAGCGAGCGACAGCGAGCGACAGCGAGAGACAGCGACCGACAGCGAGCGACTGCGAGGCAGCGAGCGACAGCGAGTGACAGCGAGCGTCAGCGAGAGACAGCGAGGCAGCGTGCGCCAGCGAGACAGCGAGCGCTACCGAGCGCCAGCGAGAGACAGCGCGGCAGCGAGCGCCAGCGTGCGCCAGTGAGCGACAGGGAGAGACAGCGAGCGTCAGCGAGAGACAGCGAGGCAGCGTGCGCCAGCGAGCGACAGCGAGAGACAGCGAGCGATAGCGAGCGACAGCGAGGCAGCGAGCGACAGCCAGCGACAGCGAGCGACAGCGAGACAGCGAGACAGCCAGCGCCAGCGAGACAGTGAGCGATAGCGAGCGCCAGCGAGCGTCAGCGAGGCAGCGAGCGCCAGCGAGCGCCAGCGAGTGACAGCGACCGACACCGAGGCAGCGAGCACCAGCGAGAGACAGCGAGGCAGCGAGCGACAGCGAGCGCCAGCGAGAGACTGCGAGAGAAAACGAGCGACAGCGAGCGACAGCGAGGCAGCAAGCGCCAGCGAGCGCCAGCGAGCGACACCGAGACAGCGAGACAGCGAGCGACAGCGAGACAGCGAGCGAGAGCGAGCGCCAGTGAGGCAGCGAGCGCCAGCTAGCGCTAGCGAGCGAGAGCGAGCGGTTCCGAGGCCACGAGCGCCAGCGAGCGCCAGCGAGCGCCGGCGCGACAGCGACCGACAGCGAGGCAGCGAGCGACAGTGAGCGACAGCGAGCGACAGCGAGCGACAGCGAGATACAGCGACCGACAGCGCGCGCCAGCGAGCGAGAGCGAGGCAGCGAGTGATAGCGCGCGACAGCGTGCGCCTGCGAGGCAGCGAGCGCCAGCGTGCGCCAGTGAGCGACAGCGAGAGACAGCGAGCGTCAGCGAGAGACAGCGAGGCAGCGTGCGCCAGCGAGACAGCGCGCGCTACCGAGCGCCAGCGAGAGACAGCGCGGCAGCGAGCGCCAGCGTGCGCCAGTGAGCGACAGGGAGAGACAGCGAGCGTCAGCGAGAGACAGCGAGGCAGCTTGCGCCAGCGAGCGACAGCGAGAGACAGCGAGCGATAGCGAGCGACAGCGAGGCAGCGAGCGACAGCCAGCGACAGCGAGCGACAGCGAGACAGCGAGACAGCCAGCGCCAGCGAGACAGTGAGCGATAGCGAGCGCCAGCGAGCGTCAGCGAGGCAGCGAGCGCCAGCGAGCGCCAGCGAGTGACAGCGACCGACACCGAGGCAGCGAGCACCAGCGAGAGACAGCGAGGCAGCGAGCGACAGCGAGAGACAGCGAGAGACAGCGAGACAGCCAGCGCCAGCGAGACAGTGAGCGATAGCGAGCGCCAGCGAGCGACAGCGAGGCAGCGAGCGCCTGCGAGTGACTGCGAGGCAGCGAGCGCCAGCGAGCGCCAGCGAGCACCAGCGAGCCACAGCGAGGCAGCAAGCGCCAGCGAGCGCCGGCGAGGCAGCGAGCGACAGCAAGTGACAGCGAGGCAGTGAGCGAAAGCGAGCGACGGCGAGGCAGCGAGGGACAGCGAGCGACAGCGAGCGACGGCGAGGCAGCGAGCGAAAGCGAGCGACGGCGAGGCAGCGAGCGACAGCGAGTGACAGCGAGCGACAGCGAGAGACAGCGTGCGTCAGCGAGAGACAGCGAGGCAGCGAGCGCCAGCGAGCGCCAGCGAGCACCAGCGAGGCAGCGAGCGACAGCAAGTGACAGCGAGGCAGTGAGCAATAGCGGGCGACAGCGAGACAGCGAGCGACAGCGAGCGTGAGCGAGACAGCGAGTGACAGCGTGCGACAGCGAGGCAGCGAGCGACAGCGAGGGACAGCGAAGCAGCGAGCGATAGCGAGCGACAGCGAGAGACAGCGAGCGACAGCGAGCGACAGCAAGACAGCGAGACAGCGAGCGCCAGCGAGCGTCAGCGAACGTCAGCGAGGCAGCGAGTGACAGCGAGTGACAGCGAGGCAGCGAGCGACAGGGAGCGACAGCGAGCGACAGCGACCGACACCGATGCAGCGAGCGCCAGCAAGACAGCGCACCAGCGAGCTCCAGCGAGCGCCTGTGAGAGACCGCGAGCGTCAGCGAGAGACAGCGAAGCAGCGTGCGCCAGCGAGAGACAGCGAGGCAGCGAGCGCCAGCGAGCGCCAGCGAGAGACAGCGAGTGACAGCGAGGGACAGCGAGCGACAGCGAGCGACAGCGAGGCAGCGAGCGACAGCGAGCGACAGCGAGAGACAGCGAGCGATAGCGAGCGACAGCGAGGCAGCGAGCGACAGCCAGCGACAGCGAGCGACAGCGAGACAGCGAGACAGCCAGCGCCAGCGAGACAGTGAGCGATAGCGAGCGCCAGCGAGCGTCAGCGAGGCAGCGAGCGCCAGCGAGCGCCAGCGAGTGACAGCGACCGACACCGAGGCAGCGAGCACCAGCGAGAGACAGCGAGGCAGCGAGCGACAGCGAGCGCCAGCGAGAGACTGCGAGAGAAAACGAGCGACAGCGAGCGACAGCGAGGCAGCAAGCGCCAGCGAGCGCCAGCGAGCGACACCGAGACAGCGAGACAGCGAGCGACAGCGAGACAGCGAGCGATAGCGAACGACAGCGAGCGCGAGCGAGCGACAGCGAGGCAGCGAGCGAGAGCGAGCGCCAGCGAGTGACAGCGAGGCAGCGAGCGACAGCGAGCGCTAGCGACCGACAGCGAGCGACAGCGAGGCAGCGAGCGCCAGCAAGACAGCGCGCCAGCGAGCGCCAGCGAGGCAGCTAGCGCCAGCGAGCGCCAGCGAGCGTCAGCGAGAGACAGCGAGCGTCAGCGAGAGACGGCGAGGCAGCGTGCGCCAGCGAGCGCAAGCGAGGCATCGAGCGACAGCGAGCGCCAGCGAGCGACACCGAGGCAGCGAGCGCCAGCGAGCGCCAGCGAGCGACAGCGAGGCAGCGAGCGACAGCGAGCGACAGCGAGAGACAGGGAGGGACAGAGAGCGACAGCGAGCGACAGCGAGCGACAGCGAGGCAGCGAGACAGCGAGACAGCGAGGCAGCGAGCGCCAGCGAGCGCCAGCGAGGCAGCGAGTGCCAGCGAGCGCCAGGGAGGCAGCGAGCGATAGCGAGCGACAGCGAGTGACAGCGAGGCAGGGAGCAACAGCGAGCGACAGCGAGCGACAGCGAGGCAGCGAGCGAGAGCGAGCACCAGCGACCGACACCGAGGCAGCGTGCGCCAGCGAGCGCCAGCGAGAGACAGCGAGGCAGCGAGCGACAGTGAGCGACAGCGAGCGACAGCGAGGCAGCGAGACTGCGAGACAGTGAGCGACAGCGAGCGACAGCGAGGCAGCGAGACTGCGAGGCAGCGAGCGACAGCGAGTGACAGCGAGCGACAGCGAGGCAGCGAGCGACAGCAAGTGACAGCGAGCGACAGCGAGACAGCGAGACAGCCAGCGCCAGCGAGACAGTGAGCGATAGCGAGCGCCAGCGAGCGTCAGCGAGGCAGCGAGCGCCAGCGAGCGCCAGCGAGTGACAGCGACCGACACCGAGGCAGCGAGCACCAGCGAGAGACAGCGAGGCAGCGAGCGACAGCGAGCGCCAGCGAGAGACTGCGAGAGAAAACGAGCGACAGCGAGCGACAGCGAGGCAGCAAGCGCCAGCGAGCGCCAGCGAGCGCCAGCGAGTGACAGCGACCGACACCGAGGCAGCGAGCACCAGCGAGAGACAGCGAGGCAGCGAGCGACAGCGAGCGCCCGCGAGAGACTGCGAGAGAAAACGAGCAACAGCGAGCGACAGCGAGCGACAGCGAGGCAGCGAGCGAGAGCGAGCACCAGCGACCGACACCGAGGCAGCGTGCGCCAGCGAGCGCCAGCGAGAGACAGCGAGGCAGCGAGCGACAGTGAGCGACAGCGAGCGACAGCGAGGCAGCGAGACTGCGAGACAGCGAGCGACAGCGAGCGACAGCGAGAGACAGCGACCGACAGCGAGCGACTGCGAGGCAGCGAGCGACAGCGAGTGACAGCGAGCGTCAGCGAGAGACAGCGAGGCAGCGTGCGCCAGCGAGACAGCGAGCGCTACCGAGCGCCAGCGAGAGACAGCGCGGCAGCGAGCGCCAGCGTGCGCCAGTGAGCGACAGGGAGAGACAGCGAGCGTCAGCGAGAGACAGCGAGGCAGCGTGCGCCAGCGAGCGACAGCGAGAGACAGCGAGCGATAGCGAGCGACAGCGAGGCAGCGAGCGACAGCCAGCGACAGCGAGCGACAGCGAGACAGCGAGACAGCCAGCGCCAGCGAGACAGTGAGCGATAGCGAGCGCCAGCGAGCGTCAGCGAGGCAGCGAGCGCCAGCGAGCGCCAGCGAGTGACAGCGACCGACACCGAGGCAGCGAGCACCAGCGAGAGACAGCGAGGCAGCGAGCGACAGCGAGCGCCAGCGAGAGACTGCGAGAGAAAACGAGCGACAGCGAGCGACAGCGAGGCAGCAAGCGCCAGCGAGCGCCAGCGAGCGACACCGAGACAGCGAGACAGCGAGCGACAGCGAGACAGCGAGCGAGAGCGAGCGCCAGTGAGGCAGCGAGCGCCAGCTAGCGCTAGCGAGCGAGAGCGAGCGGCTCCGAGGCCACGAGCGCCAGCGAGCGCCAGCGAGCGCCGGCGCGACAGCGACCGACAGCGAGGCAGCGAGCGACAGTGAGCGACAGCGAGCGACAGCGAGCGACAGCGAGATACAGCGACCGACAGCGCACGCCAGCGAGCGAGAGCGAGGCAGCGAGTGATAGCGCGCGACAGCGTGCGCCTGCGAGGCAGCGAGCGCCAGCGTGCGCCAGTGAGCGACAGCGAGAGACAGCGAGCGTCAGCGAGAGACAGCGAGGCAGCGTGCGCCAGCGAGACAGCGCGCGCTACCGAGCGCCAGCGAGAGACAGCGCGGCAGCGAGCGCCAGCGTGCGCCAGTGAGCGACAGGGAGAGACAGCGAGCGTCAGCGAGAGACAGCGAGGCAGCTTGCGCCAGCGAGCGACAGCGAGAGACAGCGAGCGATAGCGAGCGACAGCGAGGCAGCGAGCGACAGCCAGCGACAGCGAGCGACAGCGAGACAGCGAGACAGCCAGCGCCAGCGAGACAGTGAGCGATAGCGAGCGCCAGCGAGCGTCAGCGAGGCAGCGAGCGCCAGCGAGCGCCAGCGAGTGACAGCGACCGACACCGAGGCAGCGAGCACCAGCGAGAGACAGCGAGGCAGCGAGCGACAGCGAGAGACAGCGAGAGACAGCGAGACAGCCAGCGCCAGCGAGACAGTGAGCGATAGCGAGCGCCAGCGAGCGACAGCGAGGCAGCGAGCGCCTGCGAGTGACTGCGAGGCAGCGAGCGCCAGCGAGCGCCAGCGAGCACCAGCGAGCCACAGCGAGGCAGCAAGCGCCAGCGAGCGCCGGCGAGGCAGCGAGCGACAGCAAGTGACAGCGAGGCAGTGAGCGAAAGCGAGCGACGGCGAGGCAGCGAGGGACAGCGAGCGACAGCGAGCGACGGCGAGGCAGCGAGCGAAAGCGAGCGACGGCGAGGCAGCGAGCGACAGCGAGTGACAGCGAGCGACAGCGAGAGACAGCGTGCGTCAGCGAGAGACAGCGAGGCAGCGAGCGCCAGCGAGCGCCAGCGAGCACCAGCGAGGCAGCGAGCGACAGCAAGTGACAGCGAGGCAGTGAGCAATAGCGGGCGACAGCGAGACAGCGAGCGACAGCGAGCGTGAGCGAGACAGCGAGTGACAGCGTGCGACAGCGAGGCAGCGAGCGACAGCGAGGGACAGCGAAGCAGCGAGCGATAGCGAGCGACAGCGAGAGACAGCGAGCGACAGCGAGCGACAGCAAGACAGCGAGACAGCGAGCGCCAGCGAGCGTCAGCGAACGTCAGCGAGGCAGCGAGTGACAGCGAGTGACAGCGAGGCAGCGAGCGACAGGGAGCGACAGCGAGCGACAGCGAGACAGCGAGACAGCCAGCGCCAGCGAGACAGTGAGCGATAGCGAGCGCCAGCGAGCGTCAGCGAGGCAGCGAGCGCCAGCGAGCGCCAGCGAGTGACAGCGACCGACACCGAGGCAGCGAGCACCAGCGAGAGACAGCGAGGCAGCGAGCGACAGCGAGCGCCAGCGAGAGACTGCGAGAGAAAACGAGCGACAGCGAGCGACAGCGAGGCAGCAAGCGCCAGCGAGCGCCAGCGTGCGCCAGCGAGAGACAGCGAGGCAGCGAGCGCCAGCGAGCGCCAGCGAGAGACAGCGAGTGACAGCGAGGGACAGCGAGCGACATCGAGCGACAGCGAGGCAGCGAGCGACAGCGAGCGACAGCGAGAGACAGCGAGCGATAGCGAGCGACAGCGAGGCAGCGAGCGACAGCCAGCGACAGCGAGCGACAGCGAGACAGCGAGACAGCCAGCGCCAGCGAGACAGTGAGCGATAGCGAGCGCCAGCGAGCGTCAGCGAGGCAGCGAGCGCCAGCGAGCGCCAGCGAGTGACAGCGACCGACACCGAGGCAGCGAGCACCAGCGAGAGACAGCGAGGCAGCGAGCGACAGCGAGCGCCAGCGAGAGACTGCGAGAGAAAACGAGCGACAGCGAGCGACAGCGAGGCAGCAAGCGCCAGCGAGCGCCAGCGAGCGACACCGAGACAGCGAGACAGCGAGCGACAGCGAGACAGCGAGCGATAGCGAACGACAGCGAGCGCGAGCGAGCGACAGCGAGGCAGCGAGCGAGAGCGAGCGCCAGCGAGTGACAGCGAGGCAGCGAGCGACAGCGAGCGCTAGCGACCGACAGCGAGCGACAGCGAGGCAGCGAGCGCCAGCAAGACAGCGCGCCAGCGAGCGCCAGCGAGGCAGCTAGCGCCAGCGAGCGCCAGCGAGCGTCAGCGAGAGACAGCGAGCGTCAGCGAGAGACGGCGAGGCAGCGTGCGCCAGCGAGCGACACCGAGGCAGCGAGCGCCAGCGAGCGACAGCGAGCGACAGCGAGGCAGCGAGCGACAGCGAGCGACAGCGAGAGACAGGGAGGGACAGAGAGCGACAGCGAGCGACAGCGAGGCAGCGAGTGCCAGCGAGCGCCAGGGAGGCAGCGAGCGATAGCGAGCGACAGCGAGTGACAGCGAGGCAGGGAGCAACAGCGAGCGACAGCGAGCGACAGCGAGGCAGCGAGCGAGAGCGAGCACCAGCGACCGACACCGAGGCAGCGTGCGCCAGCGAGCGCCAGCGAGAGACAGCGAGGCAGCGAGCGACAGTGAGCGACAGCGAGCGACAGCGAGGCAGCGAGACTGCGAGACAGCGAGCGACAGCGAGCGACAGCGAGAGACAGCGACCGACAGCGAGCGACTGCGAGGCAGCGAGCGACAGCGAGTGACAGCGAGCGACAGCGAGGCAGCGAGCGACAGCAAGTGACAGCGAGCGACAGCGAGACAGCGAGACAGCCAGCGCCAGCGAGACAGTGAGCGATAGCGAGCGCCAGCGAGCGTCAGCGAGGCAGCGAGCGCCAGCGAGCGCCAGCGAGTGACAGCGACCGACACCGAGGCAGCGAGCACCAGCGAGAGACAGCGAGGCAGCGAGCGACAGCGAGCGCCAGCGAGAGACTGCGAGAGAAAACGAGCGACAGCGAGCGACAGCGAGGCAGCAAGCGCCAGCGAGCGCCAGCGAGCGCCAGCGAGTGACAGCGACCGACACCGAGGCAGCGAGCACCAGCGAGAGACAGCGAGGCAGCGAGCGACAGCGAGCGCCCGCGAGAGACTGCGAGAGAAAACGAGCAACAGCGAGCGACAGCGAGCGACAGCGAGGCAGCGAGCGAGAGCGAGCACCAGCGACCGACACCGAGGCAGCGTGCGCCAGCGAGCGCCAGCGAGAGACAGCGAGGCAGCGAGCGACAGTGAGCGACAGCGAGCGACAGCGAGGCAGCGAGACTGCGAGACAGCGAGCGACAGCGAGCGACAGCGAGAGACAGCGACCGACAGCGAGCGACTGCGAGGCAGCGAGCGACAGCGAGTGACAGCGAGCGTCAGCGAGAGACAGCGAGGCAGCGTGCGCCAGCGAGACAGCGAGCGCTACCGAGCGCCAGCGAGAGACAGCGCGGCAGCGAGCGCCAGCGTGCGCCAGTGAGCGACAGGGAGAGACAGCGAGCGTCAGCGAGAGACAGCGAGGCAGCGTGCGCCAGCGAGCGACAGCGAGAGACAGCGAGCGATAGCGAGCGACAGCGAGGCAGCGAGCGACAGCCAGCGACAGCGAGCGACAGCGAGACAGCGAGACAGCCAGCGCCAGCGAGACAGTGAGCGATAGCGAGCGCCAGCGAGCGTCAGCGAGGCAGCGAGCGCCAGCGAGCGCCAGCGAGTGACAGCGACCGACACCGAGGCAGCGAGCACCAGCGAGAGACAGCGAGTCAGCGAGCGACAGCGAGCGCCAGCGAGAGACTGCGAGAGAAAACGAGCGACAGCGAGCGACAGCGAGGCAGCAAGCGCCAGCGAGCGCCAGCGAGCGACACCGAGACAGCGAGACAGCGAGCGACAGCGAGACAGCGAGCGAGAGCGAGCGCCAGTGAGGCAGCGAGCGCCAGCTAGCGCTAGCGAGCGAGAGCGAGCGGCTCCGAGGCCACGAGCGCCAGCGAGCGCCAGCGAGCGCCGGCGCGACAGCGACCGACAGCGAGGCAGCGAGCGACAGTGAGCGACAGCGAGCGACAGCGAGCGTGAGCGAGACAGCGAGTGACAGCGTGCGACAGCGAGGCAGCGAGCGACAGCGAGGGACAGCGAAGCAGCGAGCGATAGCGAGCGACAGCGAGAGACAGCGAGCGACAGCGAGCGACAGCAAGACAGCGAGACAGCGAGCGCCAGCGAGCGTCAGCGAACGTCAGCGAGGCAGCGAGTGACAGCGAGTGACAGCGAGGCAGCGAGCGACAGGGAGCGACAGCGAGCGACAGCGACCGACACCGATGCAGCGAGCGCCAGCAAGACAGCGCACCAGCGAGCTCCAGCGAGCGCCTGTGAGAGACCGCGAGCGTCAGCGAGAGACAGCGAAGCAGCGTGCGCCAGCGAGAGACAGCGAGGCAGCGAGCGCCAGCGAGCGCCAGCGAGAGACAGCGAGCGACAGCGAGGGACAGCGAGCGACATCGAGCGACAGCGAGGCAGCGAGCGACAGCAAGCGACAGCGAGAGACAGCGAGCGATAGCGAGCGACAGCGAGGCAGCGAGCGACAGCCAGCGACAGCGAGCGACAGCGAGACAGCGAGACAGCCAGCGCCAGCGAGACAGTGAGCGATAGCGAACGCCAGCGAGCGTCAGCGAGGCAGCGAGCGCCAGCGAGCGCCAGCGAGTGACAGCGACCGACACCGAGGCAGCGAGCACCAGCGAGAGACAGCGAGGCAGCGAGCGACAGCGAGCGCCAGCGAGAGACTGCGAGAGAAAACGAGCGACAGCGAGCGACAGCGAGGCAGCAAGCGCCAGCGAGCGCCAGCGAGCGACACCGAGACAGCGAGACAGCGAGCGACAGCGAGACAGCGAGCGATAGCGAACGACAGCGAGCGCGAGCGAGCGACAGCGAGGCAGCGAGCGAGAGCGAGCGCCAGCGAGTGACAGCGAGGCAGCGAGCGACAGCGAGCGCTAGCGACCGACAGCGAGCGACAGCGAGGCAGCGAGCGCCAGCAAGACAGCGCGCCAGCGAGCGCCAGCGAGGCAGCTAGCGCCAGCGAGCGCCAGCGAGCGTCAGCGAGAGACAGCGAGCGTCAGCGAGAGACGGCGAGGCAGCGTGCGCCAGCGAGCGCAAGCGAGGCATCGAGCGACAGCGAGCGCCAGCGAGCGACACCGAGGCAGCGAGCGCCAGCGAGCGACAGCGAGCGACAGCGAGGCAGCAAGCGACAGCGAGCGACAGCGAGAGACAGGGAGGGACAGAGAGCGACAGCGAGCGACAGCGAGCGACAGCGAGGCAGCGAGACAGCGAGACAGCGAGGCAGCGAGCGCCAGCGAGCGACAGCGAGGCAGCGAGTGCCAGCGAGCGCCAGGGAGGCAGCGAGCGATAGCGAGCGACAGCGAGTGACAGCGAGGCAGGGAGCAACAGCGAGCGACAGCGAGCGACAGCGAGGCAGCGAGCGAGAGCGAGCACCAGCGACCGACACCGAGGCAGCGTGCGCCAGCGAGCGCCAGCGAGAGACAGCGAGGCAGCGAGCGACAGTGAGCGACAGCGAGCGACAGCGAGGCAGCGAGACTGCGAGACAGCGAGCGACAGCGAGCGACAGCGAGAGACAGCGACCGACAGCGAGCGACTGCGAGGCAGCGAGCGACAGCGAGTGACAGCGAGCGACAGCGAGGCAGCGAGCGACAGCAAGTGACAGCGAGCGACAGCGAGACAGCGAGACAGCCAGCGCCAGCGAGACAGTGAGCGATAGCGAGCGCCAGCGAGCGTCAGCGAGGCAGCGAGCGCCAGCGAGCGCCAGCGAGTGACAGCGACCGACACCGAGGCAGCGAGCACCAGCGAGAGACAGCGAGGCAGCGAGCGACAGCGAGCGCCAGCGAGAAACTGCGAGAGAAAACGAGCGACAGCGAGCGACAGCGAGGCAGCAAGCGCCAGCGAGCGCCAGCGAGCGCCAGCGAGTGACAGCGACCGACACCGAGGCAGCGAGCACCAGCGAGAGACAGCGAGGCAGCGAGCGACAGCGAGCGCCCGCGAGAGACTGCGAGAGAAAACGAGCAACAGCGAGCGACAGCGAGCGACAGCGAGGCAGCGAGCGAGAGCGAGCACCAGCGACCGACACCGAGGCAGCGTGCGCCAGCGAGCGCCAGCGAGAGACAGCGAGGCAGCGAGCGACAGTGAGCGACAGCGAGCGACAGCGAGGCAGCGAGACTGCGAGACAGCGAGCGACAGCGAGCGACAGCGAGAGACAGCGACCGACAGCGAGCGACTGCGAGGCAGCGAGCGACAGCGAGTGACAGCGAGCGTCAGCGAGAGACAGCGAGGCAGCGTGCGCCAGCGAGACAGCGAGCGCTACCGAGCGCCAGCGAGAGACAGCGCGGCAGCGAGCGCCAGCGTGCGCCAGTGAGCGACAGGGAGAGACAGCGAGCGTCAGCGAGAGACAGCGAGGCAGCGTGCGCCAGCGAGCGACAGCGAGAGACAGCGAGCGATAGCGAGCGACAGCGAGGCAGCGAGCGACAGCCAGCGACAGCGAGCGACAGCGAGACAGCGAGACAGCCAGCGCCAGCGAGACAGTGAGCGATAGCGAGCGCCAGCGAGCGTCAGCGAGGCAGCGAGCGCCAGCGAGCGCCAGCGAGTGACAGCGACCGACACCGAGGCAGCGAGCACCAGCGAGAGACAGCGAGTCAGCGAGCGACAGCGAGCGCCAGCGAGAGACTGCGAGAGAAAACGAGCGACAGCGAGCGACAGCGAGGCAGCAAGCGCCAGCGAGCGCCAGCGAGCGACACCGAGACAGCGAGACAGCGAGCGACAGCGAGACAGCGAGCGAGAGCGAGCGCCAGTGAGGCAGCGAGCGCCAGCTAGCGCTAGCGAGCGAGAGCGAGCGGCTCCGAGGCCACGAGCGCCAGCGAGCGCCAGCGAGCGCCGGCGCGACAGCGACCGACAGCGAGGCAGCGAGCGACAGTGAGCGACAGCGAGCGACAGCGAGCGACAGCGAGATACAGCGACCGACAGCGCGCGCCAGCGAGCGAGAGCGAGGCAGCGAGTGATAGCGCGCGACAGCGTGCGCCTGCGAGGCAGCGAGCGCCAGCGTGCGCCAGTGAGCGACAGCGAGAGACAGCGAGCGTCAGCGAGAGACAGCGAGGAAGCGTGCGCCAGCGAGACAGCGCGCGCTACCGAGCGCCAGCGAGAGACAGCGCGGCAGCGAGCGCCAGCGTGCGCCAGTGAGCGACAGGGAGAGACAGCGAGCGTCAGCGAGAGACAGCGAGGCAGCGTGCGCCAGCGAGCGACAGCGAGAGACAGCGAGCGATAGCGAGCGACAGCGAGGCAGCGAGCGACAGCCAGCGACAGCGAGCGACAGCGAGACAGCGAGACAGCCAGCGCCAGCGAGACAGTGAGCGATAGCGAGCGCCAGCGAGCGTCAGCGAGGCAGCGAGCGCCAGCGAGCGCCAGCGAGTGACAGCGACCGACACCGAGGCAGCGAGCACCAGCGAGAGACAGCGAGGCAGCGAGCGACAGCGAGCGCCAGCGAGAGACTGCGAGAGAAAACGAGCGACAGCGAGCGACAGCGAGGCAGCAAGCGCCAGCGAGCGCCAGCGAGCGACACCGAGACAGCGAGACAGCGAGCGACAGCGAGACAGCGAGCGATAGCGAACGACAGCGAGCGCGAGCGAGCGACAGCGAGGCAGCGAGCGAGAGCGAGCGCCAGCGAGTGACAGCGAGGCAGCGAGCGACAGCGAGCGCTAGCGACCGACAGCGAGCGACAGCGAGGCAGCGAGCGCCAGCAAGACAGCGCGCCAGCGAGCGCCAGCGAGGCAGCTAGTGCCAGCGAGCGCCAGCGAGCGTCAGCGAGAGACAGCGAGCGTCAGCGAGAGACGGCGAGGCAGCGTGCGCCAGCGAGCGCAAGCGAGGCATCGAGCGACAGCGAGCGCCAGCGAGCGACACCGAGGCAGCGAGCGCCAGCGAGCGACAGCGAGCGACAGCGAGGCAGCGAGCGACAGCGAGCGACAGCGAGAGACAGGGAGGGACAGAGAGCGACAGCGAGCGACAGCGAGCGACAGCGAGGCAGCGAGACAGCGAGACAGCGAGGCAGCGAGCGCCAGCGAGCGACAGCGAGGCAGCGAGTGCCAGCGAGCGCCAGGGAGGCAGCGAGCGATAGCGAGCGACAGCGAGTGACAGCGAGGCAGGGAGCAACAGCGAGCGACAGCGAGCGACAGCGAGGCAGCGAGCGAGAGCGAGCACCAGCGACCAACACCGAGGCAGCGTGCGCCAGCGAGCGCCAGCGAGAGACAGCGAGGCAGCGAGCGACAGTGAGCGACAGCGAGCGACAGCGAGGCAGCGAGACTGCGAGACAGCGAGCGACAGCGAGCGACAGCGAGAGACAGCGACCGACAGCGAGCGACTGCGAGGCAGCGAGCGACAGCGAGTGACAGCGAGCGACAGCGAGGCAGCGAGCGACAGCAAGTGACAGCGAGGCAGCGAGCAATAGCGGGCGACAGCGAGATAGCGAGCGACAGCGAGCGACAGCGAGAGACAGCGCGGCAGCGAGCGACAGCGAGTGACTGCGAGGCAGCGAGGGACAGCGAGCGATAGCGAGCGACAGCGAGTGAGAGCCACGCAGCGAGTGACAGCGAGCGACAGTGATGCAGCGAGCGAGAGCTCGCGCTAGCGAGCGAGAGCGAGCGGCTCCGAGGCCACGAGCGCCAGCGAGCGCCAGCGAGCGCCGGCGCGACAGCGACCGACAGCGAGGCAGCGAGCGACAGTGAGCGACAGCGAGCGACAGCGAGCGACAGCGAGATACAGCGACCGACAGCGCGCGCCAGCGAGCGAGAGCGAGGCAGCGAGTGATAGCGCGCGACAGCGTGCGCCTGCGAGGCAGCGAGCGCCAGCGTGCGCCAGTGAGCGACAGCGAGAGACAGCGAGCGTCAGCGAGAGACAGCGAGGCAGCGTGCGCCAGCGAGACAGCGAGCGCTACCGAGCGCCAGCGAGAGACAGCGCGGCAGCGAGCGCCAGCGTGCGCCAGTGAGCGACAGGGAGAGACAGCGAGCGTCAGCGAGAGACAGCGAGGCAGCGTGCGCCAGCGAGCAACAGCAAGGCAGCGAGCGCCAGCGAGCGCAAGCGAGGCATCGAGCGACAGCGAGCGCCAGAGAGCGACACCGAGGCAGCGAGACAGCGAGCGACAGAGAGACAGCGAGCGATAGCGAACGACAGCGAGCGCGAGCGAGCGACAGCGAGGCAGCGAGCGAGAGCGAGCGCCAGCGAGTGACAGCGAGGCAGCGAGCGACAGCGAGCGCTAGCGACCGACAGCGAGCGACAGCGACCGACAGCGAGCGACAGCGAGGCAGCGAGCGCCAGCAAGACAGCGCGCCAGCGAGCGCCAGCGAGGCAGCGAGCGCCAGCGAGCGCCAGCGAGCCCCAGCGAGAGACAGCGAGCGTCAGCGAGAGACGGCGAGGCAGCGTGCGCCAGCGAGCGCAAGCGAGGCATCGAGCGACAGCAAGCGCCAGCGAGAGACAGCGAGGCAGGGAGCGACAGCGAGCGACAGCGAGAGACAGCGAGCGACAGCGAGAGACAGCGACCGACAGCGAGCGACTGCGAGGCAGCGAGCGACAGCGAGTGACAGCGAGCGACAGCGAGAGACAGCGTGCGTCAGCGAGAGACAGCGAGGCAGCGAGCGCCAGCGAGCGCCAGCGAGCACCAGCGAGGCAGCGAGCGCTAGCAAGTGACAGCGAGGCAGCGAGCAATAGCGGGCGACAGCAAGACAGCGAGCGACAGCGAGCGACAGCGAGAGACAGCGAGGCAGCGAGCGCCACCGAGCGCCAGCGAGAGACAGCGCGGCAGCGAGCGACAGCGAGTGACTGCGAGGCAGCGAGGGACAGCGAGCGACAGCGAGCCACAGCGAGTGAGAGCGACGCAGCGAGTGACAGCGAGCGACAGCGAGCGACAGCGAGAGACAGCGTGCGTCAGCGAGAGACAGCGAGGCAGCGAGCGCCAGCGAGCGCCAGCGAGCACCAGCGAGGCAGCGAGCGCTAGCAAGTGACAGCGAGGCAGCGAGCAATAGCGGGCGACAGCAAGACAGCGAGCGACAGCGAGCGACAGCGAGAGACAGCGAGGCAGCGAGCGCCACCGAGCGCCAGCGAGAGACAGCGCGGCAGCGAGCGACAGCGAGTGACTGCGAGGCAGCGAGCGAGAGTGAGCGACAGCGCGAGACAGCGAGCGAGAGCGAGCGACAGCTAGCGCCAGTGAGGCACCGAGCGCCAGCTAGTGCTAGCGAGCGAGAGCGAGTGGCTGCGAGGCCACGAGCGCCAGCGAGCGCCAGCGAGCGCCGGCGCGACAGCGACCGACAGCGAGGCAGCGAGCGACAGTGAGCGACAGCGAGGCAGCGAGCGACAGCGAGCGACAGCGAGCGACAGCGAGATACAGCGACCGACAGCGAGCGCCAGCGAGCGAGAGCGAGGCAGCGAGTGATAGCGCGCGACAGCGCGCGCCTGCGAGGTAGCGAGCGCCAGCGTGCGCCAGTGAGCGACAGCGAGAGACAGCGAGCGTCAGCGAGAGACAGCGAGGCAGCGTGCGCCAGCGAGACAGCGAGCGCCACCGAGCGCCAGCGAGAGACACCGAGGCAGCGAGCGACAGCGAGCGACAGCGAGCGAGAGTGAGGCAGCGAGCGACAGCGAGCGACGGCGAGAGACAGCGACGGACAGAGAGCGACAGCGAGCGACAGCGAGCGACAGCGAGGCAGCGAGCGGCAGCGAGCGACAGCGATAGACAGCGAGAGACAGTGAGCGTCAGCGAGAGACAGCGAGGTAGCGTGCGCCAGCGAGCGACAGCGAGGCAGCGAGTGCCAGCGAGCGCCAGCGAGGCAGCGAGCGATAGCGAGCGCCAGCGAGCGACAGCGAGGCAGCGAGCGAGAGCGAGCGCCAGCGACCGACATCTAGGCAGCGAGCGCTAGCGAGCGCCAGCGAGAGACAGCGAGGCAGCGAGCGACAGTGAGCGACAGCGAGCGACAGCGAGGCAGCGAGACAGCGAGACAGCGAGCGACAGCGAGCGACAGTGAGCGACAGCGTGGCCGCGAGCGATAGCGAGCGACAGCGAGAGACAGCGAGAGACAGCGAGCGACAGCGAGGCAGCGAGGCAGCGAGCGACAGCGAGCGCCCGCGAGCGTCAGCGAGGCATCGAGCGAGAGTGAGCGCCAGCGACCGACATCGAGGCAGCGAGCGCCAGCGAGCGTCAGCGAGAGACAGCGAGGCAGCGAGCGACAGTGAGCGACAGCGAGCGACAGCGAGGCAGCGAGACAGCGAGACAGCGAGCGACAGCGAGCGACAGCAAGCGACAGCGTGGCAGCGAGCGATAGCGAGCGACAGCGAGAGACAGCGAGAGACAGCGAGCGACAGCGAGGCAGCAAGGCAGCGAGCGATAGCGAGCGCTGGCGAGCGTCAGCGAGGCATCGAGCGCTAGCGAGCGTCAGCGAGCGCCAGCGAGGCAGCGAGCGCCAGCGTGAGCCAGTGAGCGACAGCGAGAGACAGCGAGCGTCAGCGAGAGACAGCGAGGCAGCGTGCGCCAGCGAGCGCAAGCGAGGCATCGAGCGACAGCGAGCTCCAGCGAGCGAGAGCGAGGCAGCGTGCGCCAGCGAGCGACAGCGAGGCAGCGAGACAGCGAGCGCCAGCGAGCGTCAGCAAGCGTCAGCGAGGCAGCGAGCGACAGCGAGTGACAGCGCGCCAGCGATCAACAGCGAGCGACAGCGACCGACAGAGACCGACACTGAGGCAGCGAGCGCCAGCAAGACAGCGCGCCAGCGAGCGACAGCGAGCGACAGCAAGCGACAGCGTGGCAGCGAGCGATAGCGAGCGACAGCGAGAGACAGCGAGCGACAGCGAGGCAGCAAGGCAGCGAGCGATAGCGAGCGCTGGCGAGCGTCAGCGAGGCATCGAGCGCTAGCGAGCGTCAGCGAGCGCCAGCGAGGCAGCGAGCGCCAGCGTGAGCCAGTGAGCGACAGCGAGAGACAGCGAGCGTCAGCGAGAGACAGCGAGGCAGCGTGCGCCAGCGAGCGCAAGCGAGGCATCGAGCGACAGCGAGCTCCAGCGAGCGAGAGCGAGGCAGCGTGCGCCAGCGAGCGACAGCGAGGCAGCGAGACAGCGAGCGCCAGCGAGCGTCAGCAAGCGTCAGCGAGGCAGCGAGCGACAGCGAGTGACAGCGCGCCAGCGATCGACAGCGAGCGACAGCGACCGACAGAGACCGACACTGAGGCAGCGAGCGCCAGCAAGACAGCGCGCCAGCGAGCGCCAGCGAGCGCCAGCGAGAGACCGCGAGCGTCAGCGAGAGACAGAGAAGCAGCGTGCGCCAGCGAGAGACAGCGAGGCAGCGAGCGCCAGCGAGCGCCAGCGAGAGACAGCGAGCGACAGCGATGGACAGCGAGCGACAGCGAGCGACAGCGAGGCAGCGAGCGACAGCGAGCGACAGCGAGAGACAGCGAGAGACAGCGAGAGACAGCCAGCGCCAGCGAGACAGTGAGCGATAGCGAGCGCCAGCGAGCGACAGCGAGGCAGCGAGCGCCTGCGAGTGACTGCGAGGCAACGAGCGCCAGCGAGCGCCAGCGAGCGCCAGCGAGCCACAGCGAGGCAGCAAGCGCCAGCCAGCGCCAGCGAGAGACAGCGCGGCAGCGAGCAACAGCGAGCGACCACGAGGCAGCGAGGGACAGCGAGCGACAGCGAGCGACGGCGAGGCAGCGAGCGAAAGCGAGCGACGGCGAGGCAGCTAGCGACAGCGAGCGACAGCGAGCGTGAGCGAGACAGCGAGTGACAGCGTGCGACAGCGAGGCAGCGAGCGACAGCGAGGGACAGCGCAGCAGCGAGCGACAGCGAGCGACAGCGAGGCAGCGAGCGACAGCGAGCGACAGCGAGACAGCGAGACAGCGAGCGCCAGCGAGCGTCAGCGAACGTCAGCGAGGCAGCGAGTGACAGCGAGTGACAGCGAGGCAGCGAGCGACAGGGAGCGACAGCGAGCGACAGCGGCCGACACCGATGCAGCGAGCGCCAGCAAGACAGCGCGCCAGCGAGCTCCAGCGAGCGCCAGTGAGAGACCGCGAGCGTCAGCGAGAGACAGCGAAGCAGCGTGCGCCAGCGAGAGACAGCGAGAGACAGCGAGCGCCAGCGAGCGCCAGCGAGGGACAGCGAGCGACAGCGAGCGACAGCGAGGCAGCGAGCGACAGCGAGCGACAGCGAGAGACAGCGAGCGATAGCGAGCGACAGCGAGGCAGCGAGCGACAGCCAGCGACAGCGAGCGACAGCGAGACAGCGAGACAGCCAGCGCCAGCGAGACAGTGAGCGATAGCGAGCGCCAGCGAGCGCCAGCGAGGCAGCGAGCGCCAGCGAGCGACAGCGAGCGCCAGCGAGAGACTGCGAGAGAAAACGAGCGACAGCGAGCGACAGCGAGGCAGCAAGCGCCAGCGAGCGCCAGCGAGCGACACCGAGACAGCGAGAGAGCGAGCGACAGCGAGACAGCGAGCGATAGCGAACGACAGCGAGCGCGAGCGAGCGACAGCGAGGCAGCGCGCGAGAGCGAGCGCCAGCGAGTGACAGCGAGGCAGCGAGCGACAGCGAGCGCTAGCGACCGACAGCGAGGCAGCGAGCGAGAGCGAGCACCAGCGACCGACACCGAGGCAGCGGGCGCCAGCGAGCGCCAGCGAGAGACAGCGAGGCAGCGAGCGACAGTGAGCGACAGCGAGAGACAGCGACCGACAGCGAGCGACTGCGAGGCAGCGAGCGACAGCGAGTGACAGCGAGCGACAGCGAGAGACAGCGTGCGTCAGCGAGAGACAGCGAGGCAGCGAGCGCCAGCGAGCGCCAGCGAGCACCAGCGAGGCAGCGAGCGACAGCAAGTGACAGCAAGGCAGCGAGCATTAGCGGGCGACAGCGAGACAGCGAGCGACAGCGAGCGACAGCGAGAGACAGCACGGCAGCGAGCGACAGCGAGTGACTGCGAGGCAGTGAGGGACAGCGAGCGATAGCGAGCGACAGCGAGTGAGAGCGACGCAGCGAGTGACAGCGAGCGACAGTGATGCAGCGAGCGAGAGCGAGCGACAGCGCGAGACAGCGAGCGAGAGCGAGCGACAGCGAGCGCCAGTGAGGCAGTGAGCGCCAGCTAGCGCTAGCGAGCGAGAGCGAGCGGCTCCGAGGCCACGAGCGCCAGCGAGCGCCAGCGAGCGCCGGCACGACAGCGACCGACAGCGAGGCAGCGAGCGACAGTGAGCGACAGCGAGGCAGCGAGCGACAGCGAGGCAGCGAGTGATAGCGCGCGACAGCGTGCGCCTGCGAGGCAGCGAGCGCCAGCGTGCGCCAGTGAGCGACAGCGAGAGACAGCGAGCGTCAGCGAGAGACAGCGAGGCAGCGTGCGCCAGCGAGACAGCGAGCGCCACCGAGCGCCAGCGAGAGACAGCGCGGCAGCGAGCGCCAGCGTGCGCCAGTGAGCGACAGGGAGAGACAGCGAGCGATAGCGAACGACATCGAGCGCGAGCGAGCGACAGCGAGGCAGCGAGCGAGAGCGAGCGCCAGCGAGTGACAGCGAGGCAGCGAGCGACAGCGAGCGCTAGCGACCGACAGCGAGCGACAGCGAGGCAGCGAGCGCCAGCAAGACAGCGCGCCAGCGAGCGCCAGCGAGGCAGCGAGCGCCAGCGAGCGCCAGCGAGCCCCAGCGAGAGACAGCGAGCGTCAGCGAGAGACGGCGAGGCAGCGTGCGCCAGCGAGCGCAAGCGAGGCATCGAGCGACAGCGAGCGCCAGCGAGCGACACCGAGGCAGCGAGCGACAGCGAGCGACAGCGAGCGACAGCGAGGCAGCGAGCGACAGCGAGCGACAGCGAGAGACAGCGAGGGACAGAGAGCGACAGCGAGCGACAGCGAGCGACAGCGAGGCAGCGAGACAGCGAGACAGCGAGGCAGCGAGCGCCAGCGAGCGACAGCGAGGCAGCGAGTGCCAGCGAGCGCCAGGGAGGCAGCGAGCGATAGCGAGCGACAGCGAGTGACAGCGAGGCAGGGAGCGACAGCGAGCGACAGCGAGAGACAGCGAGGCAGCGAGCGACAGTGAGCGACAGCGAGCGACAGCGAGGCAGCGAGACAGCGAGCGACAGCGAGCGACAGCGAGCGACAGCGAGAGACAGCGACCGTCAGCGAGAGACAGCGAGGCAGCGAGCGCCAGCGAGCGCCAGCGAGCACCAGCGAGGCAGCGAGCACTAGCAAGTGACAGCGAGGCAGCGAGCAATAGCGGGCGACAGCAAGACAGCGAGCGACAGCGAGCGACAGCGAGAGACAGCGAGGCAGCGAGCGCTACCGAGCGCCAGCGAGAGACAGCGCGGCAGCGAGCGACAGCGAGTGACTGCGAGGCAGCGAGGGACAGCGAGCGACAGCGAGCCACAGCGAGTGAGAGCGACGCAGCGAGTGACAGCGAGCGACAGTGATGCAGCGAGCGAGAGCGAGCGACAGCGCGAGACAGCGAGCGAGAGCGAGCGACAGCGAGCGCCAGTGAGGCACCGAGCGCCAGCTAGCGCTAGCGAGCGAGAGCGAGCGGCTGCGAGGCCACGAGCGCCAGCGAGCGCCGGCGAGCGCCGGCGCGACAGCGACCGACAGCGAGGCAGCGAGCGACAGTGAGCGACAGCGAGCGACAGCGAGCGACAGCGAGATACAGCGACCGACAGCGAGCGCCAGCGAGCGAGAGCGAGGCAGCGAGTGATAGCGCGCGACAGCGCGCGCCTGCGAGGCAGCGAGCGCCAGCGTGCGCCAGTGAGCGACAGCGAGAGACAGCGAGAGTCAGCGAGAGACAGCGAGACAGCGTGCGCCAGCGAGACAGCGAGCGCCACCGAGCGCCAGCGAGAGACAGCGCGGCAGCGAGCGCCAGCGAGCGACCGCGAGGCAGTGAGGGACAGCGAGCGCCAGCGAGCGACAGCGAGGCAGCGAGCGCCAGCGTGCGCCAGTGAGCGACAGCGAGAGACAGCGAGCGTCAGCGAGAGACAGCGAGGCAGCGTGCGCCACCGAGCGACAGCAAGGCAGCGAGCGCCAGCGAGCGCAAGCGAGGCATCGAGCGACAGCGAGCGCCAGAGAGCAACACCGAGGCAGCGAGCGACAGCGAGCGACAGCGAGCGAGAGTGAGGCAGCGAGCGACAGCGAGCGACGGCGAGAGACAGCGACGGACAGAGAGCGACAGCGAGTGACAGCGAGCGACAGCGAGGCAGCGAGCGCCTGCGAGTGACTGCGAGGCAGCGAGCGCCAGCGAGCGCCAGCGAGCGCCAGCGAGCCACAGCGAGGCAGCAAGCGCCAGCGAGAGACAGCGAGTGACAGCGCGGCAGCGAGCGACAGCGAGCGACCACGAGGCAGCGAGGGACAGCGAGCGACAGCGAGCGACGGCGAGGCAGCGAGCGACAGCGAGGCAGCGAGCGACAGCCAGCGACAGCGAGCGACAGCGAGACAGCGAGACAGCCAGCGCCAGCGAGACAGTGAGCGATAGCGAGCGCCAGCGAGCGCCAGCGAGGCAGCGAGCGCCAGCGAGCGCCAGCGAGTGACAGCGACCGACACCGAGGCAGCGAGCACCAGCGAGCGCCAGCGAGAGACTGCGAGAGAAAACGAGCGACAGCGAGCGACAGCGAGGCAGCAAGCGCCAGCGAGCGCCAGCGAGCGACACCGAGACAGCGAGACAGCGAGCGACAGCGACACAGCGAACGACAGCGAGACAGCGAGCGATAGCGAACGACAGCGAGCGCGAGCGAGTGACAGCGAGGCAGCGAGCGAGAGCGAGCGCCAGCGAGTGACAGCGAGGCAGCGAGCGACAGCGAGCGCTAGAGACCGACAGCGAGCGACAGCGAGGCAGCGAGCGCCAGCAAGACAGCGCGCCAGCGAGCGCCAGCGAGGCAGCTAGTGCCAGCGAGCGCCAGCGAGGCAGCGAGCGCCAGCGAGCGCCAGCGAGCGCCAGCGAGCCCCAGCGAGAGACAGCGAGCGTCAGCGAGAGACGGCGAGGCAGCGTGCGCCAGCGAGCGCAAGCGAGGCATCGAGCGACAGCGAGCGCCAGCGAGCGCCAGCGAGGCAGCGAGCGACAGCGAGCGACAGCGAGAGACAGGGAGGGACAGAGAGCGACAGCGAGCGACAGCGAGCGACAGCGAGGCAGCGAGACAGCGAGACAGCGAGGCAGCGAGCGCCAGCGAGCGACAGCGAGGCAGCGAGTGCCAGCGAGCGCCAGGGAGGCAGCGAGCGATAGCGAGCGACAGCGAGTGACAGCGAGGCAGGGAGCAACAGCGAGCGACAGCGAGCGACAGCGAGGCAGCGAGCGAGAGCGAGCACCAGCGACCGACACCGAGGCAGCGAGCGCCAGCGAGCGCCAGCGAGCGACAGCGAGGCAGCGAGCGACAGTGAGCGACAGCGAGCGACAGCGAGGCAGCGAGACTGCGAGACAGCGAGCGACAGCGAGCGACAGCGAGAGACAGCGACCGACAGCGAGCGACTGCGAGGCAGCGAGCGACAGCGAGTGACAGCGAGCTACAACGAGAGACAGCGTGCGTCAGCGAGAGACAGCGAGGCAGCGAGCGCCAGCGAGCGCCAGCGAGCACCAGCGAGGCAGCGAGACAGCGAGACAGCGAGCGACAGCGAGCGACAGTGAGCGACAGCGTGGCCGCGAGCGATAGCGAGCGACAGCGAGAGACAGCGAGAGACAGCGAGCGACAGCGAGGCAGCGAGGCAGCGAGCGACAGCGAGCGCCCGCGAGCGTCAGCGAGGCATCGAGCGAGAGTGAGCGCCAGCGACCGACATCGAGGCAGCGAGCGCCAGCGAGCGTCAGCGAGAGACAGCGAGGCAGCGAGCGACAGTGAGCGACAGCGAGCGACAGCGAGGCAGCGAGACAGCGAGACAGCGAGCGACAGCGAGCGACAGCAAGCGACAGCGTGGCAGCGAGCGATAGCGAGCGACAGCGAGAGACAGCGAGAGACAGCGAGCGACAGCGAGGCAGCAAGGCAGCGAGCGATAGCGAGCGACAGCGAGAGACAGCGACCGTCAGCGAGAGACAGCGAGGCAGCGAGCGCCAGCGAGCGCCAGCGAGCACCAGCGAGGCAGCGAGCACTAGCAAGTGACAGCGAGGCAGCGAGCAATAGCGGGCGACAGCAAGACAGCGTGCGACAGCGAGCGACAGCGAGAGACAGCGAGGCAGCGAGCGCTACCGAGCGCCAGCGAGAGACAGCGCGGCAGCGAGCGACAGCGAGTGACTGCGAGGCAGCGAGGGACAGCGAGCGACAGCGAGCCACAGCGAGTGAGAGCGACGCAGCGAGTGACAGCGAGCGACAGTGAGAGACAGCGACCGTCAGCGAGAGACAGCGAGGCAGCGAGCGCCAGCGAGCGCCAGCGAGCACCAGCGAGGCAGCGAGCACTAGCAAGTGACAGCGAGGCAGCGAGCAATAGCGGGCGACAGCAAGACAGCGAGCGACAGCGAGCGACAGCGAGAGACAGCGAGGCAGCGAGCGCTACCGAGCGCCAGCGAGAGACAGCGCGGCAGCGAGCGACAGCGAGTGACTGCGAGGCAGCGAGGGACAGCGAGCGACAGCGAGCCACAGCGAGTGAGAGCGACGCAGCGAGTGACAGCGTGCGACAGCGAGATAGCGAGCGACAGCGAGAGACAGCGAGAGACAGCGCGGCAGCGAGCGACAGCGAGTGACTGCGAGCGACAGTGAGAGACAGCGACCGTCAGCGAGAGACAGCGAGGCAGCGAGCGCCAGCGAGCGCCAGCGAGCACCAGCGAGGCAGCGAGCACTAGCAAGTGACAGCGAGGCAGCGAGCAATAGCGGGCGACAGCAAGACAGCGAGCGACAGCGAGCGCCAGCGAGAGACAGCGAGGCAGCGAGCGCTACCGAGCGCCAGCGAGAGACAGCGCGGCAGCGAGCGACAGCGAGTGACTGCGAGGCAGCGAGGGACAGCGAGCGACAGCGAGCCACAGCGAGTGAGAGCGACGCAGCGAGTGACAGCGAGCGACAGTGATGCAGCGAGCGAGAGCGAGCGACAGCGCGAGACAGCGAGCGAGAGCGAGCGACAGCGAGGCAGCGAGACAGCGAGCGACAGCGAGCGACAGCGAGCGACAGCGAGAGACAGCGACCGTCAGCGAGAGACAGCGAGGCAGCGAGCGCCAGCGAGCGCCAGCGAGCACCAGCGAGGCAGCGAGCACTAGCAAGTGACAGCGAGGCAGCGAGCAATAGCGGGCGACAGCAAGACAGCGAGCGACAGCGAGCGACAGCGAGGCAGCGAGACAGCGAGACAGCGAGGCAGCGAGCGCCAGCGAGCGACAGCGAGGCAGCGAGTGCCAGCGAGCGCCAGGGAGGCAGCGAGCGATAGCGAGCGACAGCGAGTGACAGCAAGGCAGGGAGCAACAGCGAGCGACAGCGAGCGACAGCGAGGCAGCGAGCGAGAGCGAGCACCAGCGACCGACACCGAGGCAGCGAGCGCCAGCGAGCGCCAGCGAGCGCCAGCGAGGCAGCGAGCGACAGTGAGCGACAGCGAGCGACAGCGAGGCAGCGAGACTGCGAGACAGCGAGCGACAGCGAGCGACAGCGAGAGACAGCGACCGACAGCGAGCGACTGCGAGGCAGCGAGCGCCAGCGAGCGCCAGCGAGCACCAGCGAGGCAGCGAGACAGCGAGACAGCGAGCGACAGCGAGCGACAGTGAGCGACAGCGTGGCCGCGAGCGATAGCGAGCGACAGCGAGAGACAGCGAGAGACAGCGAGCGACAGCGAGGCAGCGAGGCAGCGAGCGACAGCGAGCGCCCGCGAGCGTCAGCGAGGCATCGAGCGAGAGTGAGCGCCAGCGACCGACATCGAGGCAGCGAGCGCCAGCGAGCGTCAGCGAGAGACAGCGAGGCAGCGAGCGACAGTGAGCGACAGCAAGCGACAGCGTGGCAGCGAGCGATAGCGAGCGACAGCGAGAGACAGCGAGAGACAGCGAGCGACAGCGAGGCAGCAAGGCAGCGAGCGATAGCGAGCGCTGGCGAGCGTCAGCGAGGCATCGAGCGCTAGCGAGCGTCAGCGAGCGCCAGCGAGGCAGCGAGCGCCAGCGTGAGCCAGTGAGCGACAGCGAGAGACAGCGAGCGTCAGCGAGAGACAGCGAGGCAGCGTGCGCCAGCGAGCGCAAGCGAGGCATCGAGCGACAGCGAGCTCCAGCGAGCGAGAGCGAGGCAGCGTGCGCCAGCGAGCGACAGCGAGGCAGCGAGACAGCGAGCGCCAGCGAGCGTCAGCAAGCGTCAGCGAGGCAGCGAGCGACAGCGAGTGACAGCGCGCCAGCGATCAACAGCGAGCGACAGCGACCGACAGAGACCGACACTGAGGCAGCGAGCGCCAGCAAGACAGCGCGCCAGCGAGCGACAGCGAGCGACAGCAAGCGACAGCGTGGCAGCGAGCGATAGCGAGCGACAGCGAGAGACAGCGAGAGACAGCGAGCGACAGCGAGGCAGCAAGGCAGCGAGCGATAGCGAGCGCTGGCGAGCGTCAGCGAGGCATCGAGCGCTAGCGAGCGTCAGCGAGCGCCAGCGAGGCAGCGAGCGCCAGCGTGAGCCAGTGAGCGACAGCGAGAGACAGCGAGCGTCAGCGAGAGACAGCGAGGCAGCGTGCGCCAGCGAGCGCAAGCGAGGCATCGAGCGACAGCGAGCTCCAGCGAGCGAGAGCGAGGCAGCGTGCGCCAGCGAGCGACAGCGAGGCAGCGAGACAGCGAGCGCCAGCGAGCGTCAGCAAGCGTCAGCGAGGCAGCGAGCGACAGCGAGTGACAGCGCGCCAGCGATCGACAGCGAGCGACAGCGACCGACAGAGACCGACACTGAGGCAGCGAGCGCCAGCAAGACAGCGCGCCAGCGAGCGCCAGCGAGCGCCAGCGAGAGACCGCGAGCGTCAGCGAGAGACAGAGAAGCAGCGTGCGCCAGCGAGAGACAGCGAGGCAGCGAGCGCCAGCGAGCGCCAGCGAGAGACAGCGAGCGACAGCGATGGACAGCGAGCGACAGCGAGCGACAGCGAGGCAGCGAGCGACAGCGAGCGACAGCGAGAGACAGCGAGAGACAGCGAGAGACAGCCAGCGCCAGCGAGACAGTGAGCGATAGCGAGCGCCAGCGAGCGACAGCGAGGCAGCGAGCGCCTGCGAGTGACTGCGAGGCAACGAGCGCCAGCGAGCGCCAGCGAGCGCCAGCGAGCCACAGCGAGGCAGCAAGCGCCAGCCAGCGCCAGCGAGAGACAGCGCGGCAGCGAGCAACAGCGAGCGACCACGAGGCAGCGAGGGACAGCGAGCGACAGCGAGCGACGGCGAGGCAGCGAGCGAAAGCGAGCGACGGCGAGGCAGCTAGCGACAGCGAGCGACAGCGAGCGTGAGCGAGACAGCGAGTGACAGCGTGCGACAGCGAGGCAGCGAGCGACAGCGAGGGACAGCGCAGCAGCGAGCGACAGCGAGCGACAGCGAGGCAGCGAGCGACAGCGAGCGACAGCGAGACAGCGAGACAGCGAGCGCCAGCGAGCGTCAGCGAACGTCAGCGAGGCAGCGAGTGACAGCGAGTGACAGCGAGGCAGCGAGCGACAGGGAGCGACAGCGAGCGACAGCGGCCGACACCGATGCAGCGAGCGCCAGCAAGACAGCGCGCCAGCGAGCTCCAGCGAGCGCCAGTGAGAGACCGCGAGCGTCAGCGAGAGACAGCGAAGCAGCGTGCGCCAGCGAGAGACAGCGAGAGACAGCGAGCGCCAGCGAGCGCCAGCGAGGGACAGCGAGCGACAGCGAGCGACAGCGAGGCAGCGAGCGACAGCGAGCGACAGCGAGAGACAGCGAGCGATAGCGAGCGACAGCGAGGCAGCGAGCGACAGCCAGCGACAGCGAGCGACAGCGAGACAGCGAGACAGCCAGCGCCAGCGAGACAGTGAGCGATAGCGAGCGCCAGCGAGCGCCAGCGAGGCAGCGAGCGCCAGCGAGCGACAGCGAGCGCCAGCGAGAGACTGCGAGAGAAAACGAGCGACAGCGAGCGACAGCGAGGCAGCAAGCGCCAGCGAGCGCCAGCGAGCGACACCGAGACAGCGAGAGAGCGAGCGACAGCGAGACAGCGAGCGATAGCGAACGACAGCGAGCGCGAGCGAGCGACAGCGAGGCAGCGCGCGAGAGCGAGCGCCAGCGAGTGACAGCGAGGCAGCGAGCGACAGCGAGCGCTAGCGACCGACAGCGAGGCAGCGAGCGAGAGCGAGCACCAGCGACCGACACCGAGGCAGCGGGCGCCAGCGAGCGCCAGCGAGAGACAGCGAGGCAGCGAGCGACAGTGAGCGACAGCGAGAGACAGCGACCGACAGCGAGCGACTGCGAGGCAGCGAGCGACAGCGAGTGACAGCGAGCGACAGCGAGAGACAGCGTGCGTCAGCGAGAGACAGCGAGGCAGCGAGCGCCAGCGAGCGCCAGCGAGCACCAGCGAGGCAGCGAGCGACAGCAAGTGACAGCAAGGCAGCGAGCATTAGCGGGCGACAGCGAGACAGCGAGCGACAGCGAGCGACAGCGAGAGACAGCACGGCAGCGAGCGACAGCGAGTGACTGCGAGGCAGTGAGGGACAGCGAGCGATAGCGAGCGACAGCGAGTGAGAGCGACGCAGCGAGTGACAGCGAGCGACAGTGATGCAGCGAGCGAGAGCGAGCGACAGCGCGAGACAGCGAGCGAGAGCGAGCGACAGCGAGCGCCAGTGAGGCAGTGAGCGCCAGCTAGCGCTAGCGAGCGAGAGCGAGCGGCTCCGAGGCCACGAGCGCCAGCGAGCGCCAGCGAGCGCCGGCACGACAGCGACCGACAGCGAGGCAGCGAGCGACAGTGAGCGACAGCGAGGCAGCGAGCGACAGCGAGGCAGCGAGTGATAGCGCGCGACAGCGTGCGCCTGCGAGGCAGCGAGCGCCAGCGTGCGCCAGTGAGCGACAGCGAGAGACAGCGAGCGTCAGCGAGAGACAGCGAGGCAGCGTGCGCCAGCGAGACAGCGAGCGCCACCGAGCGCCAGCGAGAGACAGCGCGGCAGCGAGCGCCAGCGTGCGCCAGTGAGCGACAGGGAGAGACAGCGAGCGATAGCGAACGACATCGAGCGCGAGCGAGCGACAGCGAGGCAGCGAGCGAGAGCGAGCGCCAGCGAGTGACAGCGAGGCAGCGAGCGACAGCGAGCGCTAGCGACCGACAGCGAGCGACAGCGAGGCAGCGAGCGCCAGCAAGACAGCGCGCCAGCGAGCGCCAGCGAGGCAGCGAGCGCCAGCGAGCGCCAGCGAGCCCCAGCGAGAGACAGCGAGCGTCAGCGAGAGACGGCGAGGCAGCGTGCGCCAGCGAGCGCAAGCGAGGCATCGAGCGACAGCGAGCGCCAGCGAGCGACACCGAGGCAGCGAGCGACAGCGAGCGACAGCGAGCGACAGCGAGGCAGCGAGCGACAGCGAGCGACAGCGAGAGACAGCGAGGGACAGAGAGCGACAGCGAGCGACAGCGAGCGACAGCGAGGCAGCGAGACAGCGAGACAGCGAGGCAGCGAGCGCCAGCGAGCGACAGCGAGGCAGCGAGTGCCAGCGAGCGCCAGGGAGGCAGCGAGCGATAGCGAGCGACAGCGAGTGACAGCGAGGCAGGGAGCGACAGCGAGCGACAGCGAGAGACAGCGAGGCAGCGAGCGACAGTGAGCGACAGCGAGCGACAGCGAGGCAGCGAGACAGCGAGCGACAGCGAGCGACAGCGAGCGACAGCGAGAGACAGCGACCGTCAGCGAGAGACAGCGAGGCAGCGAGCGCCAGCGAGCGCCAGCGAGCACCAGCGAGGCAGCGAGCACTAGCAAGTGACAGCGAGGCAGCGAGCAATAGCGGGCGACAGCAAGACAGCGAGCGACAGCGAGCGACAGCGAGAGACAGCGAGGCAGCGAGCGCTACCGAGCGCCAGCGAGAGACAGCGCGGCAGCGAGCGACAGCGAGTGACTGCGAGGCAGCGAGGGACAGCGAGCGACAGCGAGCCACAGCGAGTGAGAGCGACGCAGCGAGTGACAGCGAGCGACAGTGATGCAGCGAGCGAGAGCGAGCGACAGCGCGAGACAGCGAGCGAGAGCGAGCGACAGCGAGCGCCAGTGAGGCACCGAGCGCCAGCTAGCGCTAGCGAGCGAGAGCGAGCGGCTGCGAGGCCACGAGCGCCAGCGAGCGCCGGCGAGCGCCGGCGCGACAGCGACCGACAGCGAGGCAGCGAGCGACAGTGAGCGACAGCGAGCGACAGCGAGCGACAGCGAGATACAGCGACCGACAGCGAGCGCCAGCGAGCGAGAGCGAGGCAGCGAGTGATAGCGCGCGACAGCGCGCGCCTGCGAGGCAGCGAGCGCCAGCGTGCGCCAGTGAGCGACAGCGAGAGACAGCGAGAGTCAGCGAGAGACAGCGAGACAGCGTGCGCCAGCGAGACAGCGAGCGCCACCGAGCGCCAGCGAGAGACAGCGCGGCAGCGAGCGCCAGCGAGCGACCGCGAGGCAGTGAGGGACAGCGAGCGCCAGCGAGCGACAGCGAGGCAGCGAGCGCCAGCGTGCGCCAGTGAGCGACAGCGAGAGACAGCGAGCGTCAGCGAGAGACAGCGAGGCAGCGTGCGCCACCGAGCGACAGCAAGGCAGCGAGCGCCAGCGAGCGCAAGCGAGGCATCGAGCGACAGCGAGCGCCAGAGAGCAACACCGAGGCAGCGAGCGACAGCGAGCGACAGCGAGCGAGAGTGAGGCAGCGAGCGACAGCGAGCGACGGCGAGAGACAGCGACGGACAGAGAGCGACAGCGAGTGACAGCGAGCGACAGCGAGGCAGCGAGCGCCTGCGAGTGACTGCGAGGCAGCGAGCGCCAGCGAGCGCCAGCGAGCGCCAGCGAGCCACAGCGAGGCAGCAAGCGCCAGCGAGAGACAGCGAGTGACAGCGCGGCAGCGAGCGACAGCGAGCGACCACGAGGCAGCGAGGGACAGCGAGCGACAGCGAGCGACGGCGAGGCAGCGAGCGACAGCGAGGCAGCGAGCGACAGCCAGCGACAGCGAGCGACAGCGAGACAGCGAGACAGCCAGCGCCAGCGAGACAGTGAGCGATAGCGAGCGCCAGCGAGCGCCAGCGAGGCAGCGAGCGCCAGCGAGCGCCAGCGAGTGACAGCGACCGACACCGAGGCAGCGAGCACCAGCGAGCGCCAGCGAGAGACTGCGAGAGAAAACGAGCGACAGCGAGCGACAGCGAGGCAGCAAGCGCCAGCGAGCGCCAGCGAGCGACACCGAGACAGCGAGACAGCGAGCGACAGCGACACAGCGAACGACAGCGAGACAGCGAGCGATAGCGAACGACAGCGAGCGCGAGCGAGCGACAGCGAGGCAGCGAGCGAGAGCGAGCGCCAGCGAGTGACAGCGAGGCAGCGAGCGACAGCGAGCGCTAGAGACCGACAGCGAGCGACAGCGAGGCAGCGAGCGCCAGCAAGACAACGCGCCAGCGAGCGCCAGCGAGGCAGCTAGTGCCAGCGAGCGCCAGCGAGGCAGCGAGCGCCAGCGAGCGCCAGCGAGCGCCAGCGAGCCCCAGCGAGAGACAGCGAGCGTCAGCGAGAGACGGCGAGGCAGCGTGCGCCAGCGAGCGCAAGCGAGGCATCGAGCGACAGCGAGCGCCAGCGAGCGCCAGCGAGGCAGCGAGCGACAGCTAGCGACAGCGAGAGACAGGGAGGGACAGAGAGCGACAGCGAGCGACAGCGAGCGACAGCGAGGCAGCGAGACAGCGAGACAGCGAGGCAGCGAGCGCCAGCGAGCGACAGCGAGGCAGCGAGTGCCAGCGAGCGCCAGGGAGGCAGCGAGCGATAGCGAGCGACAGCGAGTGACAGCGAGGCAGGGAGCAACAGCGAGCGACAGCGAGCGACAGCGAGGCAGCGAGCGAGAGCGAGCACCAGCGACCGACACCGAGGCAGCGAGCGCCAGCGAGCGCCAGCGAGCGACAGCGAGGCAGCGAGCGACAGTGAGCGACAGCGAGCGACAGCGAGGCAGCGAGACTGCGAGACAGCGAGCGACAGCGAGCGACAGCGAGAGACAGCGACCGACAGCGAGCGACTGCGAGGCAGCGAGCGACAGCGAGTGACAGCGAGCGACAACGAGAGACAGCGTGCGTCAGCGAGAGACAGCGAGGCAGCGAGCGCCAGCGAGCGCCAGCGAGCACCAGCGAGGCAGCGAGACAGCGAGACAGCGAACGACAGCGAGCGACAGTGAGCGACAGCGTGGCCGCGAGCGATAGCGAGCGACAGCGAGAGACAGCGAGAGACAGCGAGCGACAGCGAGGCAGCGAGGCAGCGAGCGACAGCGAGCGCCCGCGAGCGTCAGCGAGGCATCGAGCGAGAGTGAGCGCCAGCGACCGACATCGAGGCAGCGAGCGCCAGCGAGCGTCAGCGAGAGACAGCGAGGCAGCGAGCGACAGTGAGCGACAGCGAGCGACAGCGAGGCAGCGAGACAGCGAGACAGCGAGCGACAGCGAGCGACAGCAAGCGACAGCGTGGCAGCGAGCGATAGCGAGCGACAGCGAGAGACAGCGAGAGACAGCGAGCGACAGCGAGGCAGCAAGGCAGCGAGCGATAGCGAGCGACAGCGAGAGACAGCGACCGTCAGCGAGAGACAGCGAGGCAGCGAGCGCCAGCGAGCGCCAGCGAGCACCAGCGAGGCAGCGAGCACTAGCAAGTGACAGCGAGGCAGCGAGCAATAGCGGGCGACAGCAAGACAGCGTGCGACAGCGAGCGACAGCGAGAGACAGCGAGGCAGCGAGCGCTACCGAGCGCCAGCGAGAGACAGCGCGGCAGCGAGCGACAGCGAGTGACTGCGAGGCAGCGAGGGACAGCGAGCGACAGCGAGCCACAGCGAGTGAGAGCGACGCAGCGAGTGACAGCGAGCGACAGTGAGAGACAGCGACCGTCAGCGAGAGACAGCGAGGCAGCGAGCGCCAGCGAGCGCCAGCGAGCACCAGCGAGGCAGCGAGCACTAGCAAGTGACAGCGAGGCAGCGAGCAATAGCGGGCGACAGCAAGACAGCGAGCGACAGCGAGCGACAGCGAGAGACAGCGAGGCAGCGAGCGCTACCGAGCGCCAGCGAGAGACAGCGCGGCAGCGAGCGACAGCGAGTGACTGCGAGGCAGCGAGGGACAGCGAGCGACAGCGAGCCACAGCGAGTGAGAGCGACGCAGCGAGTGACAGCGTGCGACAGCGAGATAGCGAGCGACAGCGAGAGACAGCGAGAGACAGCGCGGCAGCGAGCGACAGCGAGTGACTGCGAGCGACAGTGAGAGACAGCGACCGTCAGCGAGAGACAGCGAGGCAGCGAGCGCCAGCGAGCGCCAGCGAGCACCAGCGAGGCAGCGAGCACTAGCAAGTGACAGCGAGGCAGCGAGCAATAGCGGGCGACAGCAAGACAGCGAGCGACAGCGAGCGCCAGCGAGAGACAGCGAGGCAGCGAGCGCTACCGAGCGCCAGCGAGAGACAGCGCGGCAGCGAGCGACAGCGAGTGACTGCGAGGCAGCGAGGGACAGCGAGCGACAGCGAGCCACAGCGAGTGAGAGCGACGCAGCGAGTGACAGCGAGCGACAGTGATGCAGCGAGCGAGAGCGAGCGACAGCGCGAGACAGCGAGCGAGAGCGAGCGACAGCGAGGCAGCGAGACAGCGAGCGACAGCGAGCGACAGCGAGCGACAGCGAGAGACAGCGACCGTCAGCGAGAGACAGCGAGGCAGCGAGCGCCAGCGAGCGCCAGCGAGCACCAGCGAGGCAGCGAGCACTAGCAAGTGACAGCGAGGCAGCGAGCAATAGCGGGCGACAGCAAGACAGCGAGCGACAGCGAGCGACAGCGAGGCAGCGAGACAGCGAGACAGCGAGGCAGCGAGCGCCAGCGAGCGACAGCGAGGCAGCGAGTGCCAGCGAGCGCCAGGGAGGCAGCGAGCGATAGCGAGCGACAGCGAGTGACAGCAAGGCAGGGAGCAACAGCGAGCGACAGCGAGCGACAGCGAGGCAGCGAGCGAGAGCGAGCACCAGCGACCGACACCGAGGCAGCGAGCGCCAGCGAGCGCCAGCGAGCGCCAGCGAGGCAGCGAGCGACAGTGAGCGACAGCGAGCGACAGCGAGGCAGCGAGACTGCGAGACAGCGAGCGACAGCGAGCGACAGCGAGAGACAGCGACCGACAGCGAGCGACTGCGAGGCAGCGAGCGACAGCGAGTGACAGCGAGCGACAACGAGAGACAGCGTGCGTCAGCGAGAGACAGCGAGGCAGCGAGCGCCAGCGAGCGCCAGCGAGCACCAGCGAGGCAGCGAGACAGCGAGACAGCGAGCGACAGCGAGCGACAGTGAGCGACAGCGTGGCCGCGAGCGATAGCGAGCGACAGCGAGAGACAGCGAGAGACAGCGAGCGACAGCGAGGCAGCGAGGCAGCGAGCGACAGCGAGCGCCCGCGAGCGTCAGCGAGGCATCGAGCGAGAGTGAGCGCCAGCGACCGACATCGAGGCAGCGAGCGCCAGCGAGCGTCAGCGAGAGACAGCGAGGCAGCGAGCGACAGTGAGCGACAGCGAGCGACAGCGAGGCAGCGAGACAGCGAGACAGCGAGCGACAGCGAGCGACAGCAAGCGACAGCGTGGCAGCGAGCGATAGCGAGCGACAGCGAGAGACAGCGAGAGACAGCGAGCGACAGCGAGGCAGCAAGGCAGCGAGCGATAGCGAGCGACAGCGAGAGACAGCGACCGTCAGCGAGAGACAGCGAGGCAGCGAGCGCCAGCGAGCGCCAGCGAGCACCAGCGAGGCAGCGAGCACTAGCAAGTGACAGCGAGGCAGCGAGCAATAGCGGGCGACAGCAAGACAGCGTGCGACAGCGAGCGACAGCGAGAGACAGCGAGGCAGCGAGCGCTACCGAGCGCCAGCGAGAGACAGCGCGGCAGCGAGCGACAGCGAGTGACTGCGAGGCAGCGAGGGACAGCGAGCGACAGCGAGCCACAGCGAGTGAGAGCGACGCAGCGAGTGACAGCGAGCGACAGTGAGAGACAGCGACCGTCAGCGAGAGACAGCGAGGCAGCGAGCGCCAGCGAGCGCCAGCGAGCACCAGCGAGGCAGCGAGCACTAGCAAGTGACAGCGAGGCAGCGAGCAATAGCGGGCGACAGCAAGACAGCGAGCGACAGCGAGCGACAGCGAGAGACAGCGAGGCAGCGAGCGCTACCGAGCGCCAGCGAGAGACAGCGCGGCAGCGAGCGACAGCGAGTGACTGCGAGGCAGCGAGGGACAGCGAGCGACAGCGAGCCACAGCGAGTGAGAGCGACGCAGCGAGTGACAGCGTGCGACAGCGAGATAGCGAGCGACAGCGAGCGACAGCGAGAGACAGCGCGGCAGCGAGCGACAGCGAGTGACTGCGAGCGACAGTGAGAGACAGCGACCGTCAGCGAGAGACAGCGAGGCAGCGAGCGCCAGCGAGCGCCAGCGAGCACCAGCGAGGCAGCGAGCACTAGCAAGTGACAGCGAGGCAGCGAGCAATAGCGGGCGACAGCAAGACAGCGAGCGACAGCGAGCGACAGCGAGAGACAGCGAGGCAGCGAGCGCTACCGAGCGCCAGCGAGAGACAGCGCGGCAGCGAGCGACAGCGAGTGACTGCGAGGCAGCGAGGGACAGCGAGCGACAGCGAGCCACAGCGAGTGAGAGCGACGCAGCGAGTGACAGCGAGCGACAGTGATGCAGCGAGCGAGAGCGAGCGACAGCGCGAGACAGCGAGCGAGAGCGAGCGACAGCGAGGCAGCGAGACAGCGAGCGACAGCGAGCGACAGCGAGCGACAGCGAGAGACAGCGACCGTCAGCGAGAGACAGCGAGGCAGCGAGCGCCAGCGAGCGCCAGCGAGCACCAGCGAGGCAGCGAGCACTAGCAAGTGACAGCGAGGCAGCGAGCAATAGCGGGCGACAGCAAGACAGCGAGCGACAGCGAGCGACAGCGAGAGACAGCGAGGCAGCGAGCGCTACCGAGCGCCAGCGAGAGACAGCGCGGCAGCGAGCGACAGCGAGTGACTGCGAGGCAGCGAGGGACAGCGAGCGACAGCGAGCCACAGCGAGTGAGAGCGACGCAGCGAGTGACAGCGAGCGACAGTGATGCAGCGAGCGAGAGCGAGCGACAGCGCGAGACAGCGAGCGAGAGCGAGCGACAGCGAGCGCCAGTGAGGCACCGAGCGCCAGCTAGCGCTAGCGAGCGAGAGCGAGCGGCTGCGAGGCCACGAGCGCCAGCGAGCGCCGGCGAGCGCCGGCGCGACAGCGACCGACAGCGAGGCAGCGAGCGACAGTGAGCGACAGCGAGCGACAGCGAGCGACAGCGAGATACAGCGACCGACAGCGAGCGCCAGCGAGCGAGAGCGAGGCAGCGAGTGATAGCGCGCGACAGCGCGCGCCTGCGAGGCAGCGAGCGCCAGCGTGCGCCAGTGAGCGACAGCGAGAGACAGCGAGAGTCAGCGAGAGACAGCGAGACAGCGTGCGCCAGCGAGACAGCGAGCGCCACCGAGCGCCAGCGAGAGACAGCGCGGCAGCGAGCGCCAGCGAGCGACCGCGAGGCAGTGAGGGACAGCGAGCGCCAGCGAGCGACAGCGAGGCAGCGAGCGCCAGCGTGCGCCAGTGAGCGACAGCGAGAGACAGCGAGCGTCAGCGAGAGACAGCGAGGCAGCGTGCGCCACCGAGCGACAGCAAGGCAGCGAGCGCCAGCGAGCGCAAGCGAGGCATCGAGCGACAGCGAGCGCCAGAGAGCAACACCGAGGCAGCGAGCGACAGCGAGCGACAGCGAGCGAGAGTGAGGCAGCGAGCGACAGCGAGCGACGGCGAGAGACAGCGACGGACAGAGAGCGACAGCGAGTGACAGCGAGCGACAGCGAGGCAGCGAGCGCCTGCGAGTGACTGCGAGGCAGCGAGCGCCAGCGAGCGCCAGCGAGCGCCAGCGAGCCACAGCGAGGCAGCAAGCGCCAGCGAGAGACAGCGAGTGACAGCGCGGCAGCGAGCGACAGCGAGCGACCACGAGGCAGCGAGGGACAGCGAGCGACAGCGAGCGACGGCGAGGCAGCGAGCGACAGCGAGGCAGCGAGCGACAGCCAGCGACAGCGAGCGACAGCGAGACAGCGAGACAGCCAGCGCCAGCGAGACAGTGAGCGATAGCGAGCGCCAGCGAGCGCCAGCGAGGCAGCGAGCGCCAGCGAGCGCCAGCGAGTGACAGCGACCGACACCGAGGCAGCGAGCACCAGCGAGCGCCAGCGAGAGACTGCGAGAGAAAACGAGCGACAGCGAGCGACAGCGAGGCAGCAAGCGCCAGCGAGCGCCAGCGAGCGACACCGAGACAGCGAGACAGCGAGCGACAGCGACACAGCGAACGACAGCGAGACAGCGAGCGATAGCGAACGACAGCGAGCGCGAGCGAGCGACAGCGAGGCAGCGAGCGAGAGCGAGCGCCAGCGAGTGACAGCGAGGCAGCGAGCGACAGCGAGCGCTAGAGACCGACAGCGAGCGACAGCGAGGCAGCGAGCGCCAGCAAGACAGCGCGCCAGCGAGCGCCAGCGAGGCAGCTAGTGCCAGCGAGCGCCAGCGAGCGTCAGCGAGCGCCAGCGAGGCAGCGAGCGCCAGCGAGCGCCAGCGAGCGCCAGCGAGCCCCAGCGAGAGACAGCGAGCGTCAGCGAGAGACGGCGAGGCAGCGTGCGCCAGCGAGCGCAAGCGAGGCATCGAGCGACAGCGAGCGCCAGCGAGCGACAGCGAGGCAGCGAGCGACAGCGAGCGACAGCGAGAGACAGGGAGGGACAGAGAGCGACAGCGAGCGACAGCGAGCGACAGCGAGGCAGCGAGACAGCGAGACAGCGAGGCAGCGAGCGCCAGCGAGCGACAGCGAGGCAGCGAGTGCCAGCGAGCGCCAGGGAGGCAGCGAGCGATAGCGAGCGACAGCGAGTGACAGCGAGGCAGGGAGCAACAGCGAGCGACAGCGAGCGACAGCGAGGCAGCGAGCGAGAGCGAGCACCAGCGACCGACACCGAGGCAGCGAGCGCCAGCGAGCGCCAGCGAGCGACAGCGAGGCAGCGAGCGACAGTGAGCGACAGCGAGCGACAGCGAGGCAGCGAGACTGCGAGACAGCGAGCGACAGCGAGCGACAGCGAGAGACAGCGACCGACAGCGAGCGACTGCGAGGCAGCGAGCGACAGCGAGTGACAGCGAGCGACAACGAGAGACAGCGTGCGTCAGCGAGAGACAGCGAGGCAGCGAGCGCCAGCGAGCGCCAGCGAGCACCAGCGAGCGACAGCGAGCGACAGCGAGAGACAGCGCGGCAGCGAGCGACAGCGAGTGACTGCGAGGCAGCGAGGGACAGCGAGCGATAGCGAGCGACAGCGAGTGAGAGCGACGCAGCGAGTGACAGCGAGCGACAGTGATGCAGCGAGCGAGAGCGAGCGACAGCGCGAGACAGCGAGCGAGAGCGAGCGAGAGCGAGCGCCAGTGAGGCAGCGAGCGCCAGCTAGCACTAGCGATCGAGAGCGAGCGGCTCCGAGGCCACGAGCGCTAGCGAGCGCCAGCGAGCGACAGCGAGATACAGCGGCCGACAGCGCGCGCCAGCGAGCGAGAGCGAGGCAGCGAGTGATAGCGCGCGACAGCGTGCGCCTGCGAGGCAGCGAGCGCCAGCGTGCGCCAGTGAGCGACAGCGAGAGACAGCGAGCGTCAGCGAGAGACAGCGAGGCAGCGTGCGCCAGCGAGACAGCGAGCGCCACCGAGCGCCAGCGAGAGACAGCGCGGCAGCGAGCGCCAGCGTGCGCCAGTGAGCGACAGCGAGAGACAGCGAGCGTCAGCGAGAGACAGCGAGGCAGAGTGCGCCAGCGAGCGACAGCAAGGCAGCGAGCGCCAGCGAGCGCAAGCGAGGCATCGAGCGCCAGCGAGCGCCAGAGAGCGACACCGAGGCAGCGAGACAGCGAGCGAGAGAGAGACAGCGAGCGATAGCGAATGACACTGAGCGCGAGCGAGCGACAGCGAGGCAGCGAGCGAGAGCGAGCGCCAGCGAGTGACAGCGAGGCAGCGAGCGATAGCGAGCGCTAGCGACCGACAGCGAGCGACAGCGAGGCAGCGAGCGCCAGCAAGACAGCCCGCCAGCGAGCGCCAGCGAGGCAGCGAGTGCCAGCGAGCGCCAGCGAGCCCCAGCGAGAGACAGCGAGCGTCAGCGAGAGACTGCGAGGCAGCGTGCGCCAGCGAGCGCAAGCGAGGCATCGAGCGACAGCGAGCGCCAGCGAGCGACACCGAGGCAGCGAGTGACAGCGAGCGACAGCGAGCGACAGCGAGGCAGCGAGCAACAGCCAGCGACAGCGAGCGACAGCGAGGGACAAAGAGCGACAGCGAGCGACAGCGAGCGACAGCGAGGCAGCGAGACAGCGAGACAGCGAGGCAGCGAGCGCCAGCGAGCGCCAGGGAGGCAGCGAGCGACAGCGAGCGACAGCGAGTGACAGCGAGGCAGGGAGCGACAGCGAGCGACAGCGAGAGACAGCGAGGCAGCGAGCGACAGTGAGCGACAGCGAGCGACAGCGAGGCAGTGAGACAGCGAGCGACAGCGAGCGACAGCGAGCGACAGCGAGAGACAGTGACCGACAGCGATCGACTGCGAGGCAGCGAGCGACAGCGAGTGACAGCGAGCGACAGCGAGAGACAGCGTGCGTCAGCGAGAGACTGCGAGGCAGCGAGCGCCAGCGAGCGCCAGCGAGCACCAGCGAGGCAGCGAGCGCTAGCAAGTGACAGCGAGGCAGCGAGCAATAGCGGGCGACAGCAAGACAGCGAGCGACAGCGAGCGACAGCGAGCGACAGCGAGAGACAGCGAGGCAGCGAGCGCTACCGAGCGCCAGCGAGAGACAGCGCGGCAGCGAGCGACAGCGAGTGACTGCGAGGCAGCGAGGGACAGCGAGCGACAGCGAGCCACAGCGAGTGAGAGCGACGCAGCGAGTGACAGCGAGCGACAGTGATGCAGCGAGCGAGAGTGAGCGACAGCGCGAGACAGCGAGCGAGAGCGAGCGACAGCGAGCGCCAGTGAGGCACCGAGCGCCGGCTAGCGCTAGCGAGCGAGAGCGAGCGGCTGCGAGGCCACGAGCGCCAGCGAGCGCCAGCGAGCGCCGGAGCGACAGCGACCGACAGCGAGGCAGCGAGCGACAGCGCGCGCCTGCGAGGCAGCGAGCGCCAGCGTGCGCCAGTGAGCGACAGCGAGAGACAGCGAGCGTCAGCGAGAGACAGCGAGGCAGCGTGCGCCAGCGAGACCGCGAGCGCCACCGAGCACCAGCGAGAGACAGCGCGGCAGCGAGCGCCAGCGAGCGACAGCAAGGCAGCGAGCGCCAGCGAGCGCAAGCGAGGCATCGAGCGACAGCGAGCGCCAGCGAGCGACACCGAGGCAGCGAGCGCCAGCGAGCGACAGCGAGCGAGAGTGAGGCAGCGAGCGACAGCGAGCGACGGCGAGAGACAGCGACGGACAGAGAGCGACAGCGAGCGACAGCGAGCGACAGCGAGGCAGCGAGCGGCAGCGAGCGACAGCGATAGACAGCGAGAGACAGTGAGCGACAGTGAGCGACAGCGAGGCAGCGAGCGAGAGCGAGCGCCAGCGACCGACATCTAGGCAGCGAGCGCTAGCGAGCGCCAGCGAGAGACAGCGAGGCAGCGAGCGACAGTGAGCGACAGCGAGCGACAGCGAGGCAGCGAGACAGCGAGACAGCGAGCGACAGCGAGCGACAGTGAGCGACAGCGTGGCAGCGAGCGATAGCGAGCGACAGCGAGAGACAGCGAGAGACAGCGAGCGACAGCGAGGCAGCGAGGCAGCGAGCGACAGCGAGCGCCCGTGAGCGTCAGCGAGGCATCGAGCGAGAGTGAGCGCCAGCGACCGACATCGAGGCAGCGAGCGCCAGCGAGCGTCAGCGAGAGACAGCGAGGCAGCGAGCGACAGTGACCGACAGCGAGCGACAGCGAGGCAGCGAGACAGCGAGACAGCGAGCGACAGCGAGCGACAGCAAGCGACAGCGTGGCAGCGAGCGATAGCGAGCGACAGCGAGCGACAGCGAGAGACAGCGAGCGACAGCGAGGCAGCAAGGCAGCGAGCGATAGCGAGCGCTGGCGAGCGTCAGCGAGGCATCGAGCGCTAGCGAGCGTCAGCGAGCGCCAGCGAGGCAGCGAGCGCCAGCGTGCGCCAGTGAGCGACAGCGAGAGACAGCGAGCGTCAGCGAGAGACAGCAAGGCAGCGTGCGCCAGCGAGCGCAAGCGAGGCATCGAGCGACAGCGAGCTCCAGCGAGCGAGAGCGAGGCAGCGTGCGCCAGCGAGCGACAGCGAGGCAGCGAGACAGCGAGCGCCAGCGAGCGTCAGCAAGCGTCAGCGAGGCAGCGAGCAACAGCGAGTGACAGCGCGCCAGCGATCGACAGCGAGCGACAGCGACCGACAGAGACCGACACTGAGGCAGCGAGCGCCAGCAAGACAGCGCGCCAGCGAGCGCCAGCGAGCGCCAGCGAGAGACCGCGAGCGTCAGCGAGAGACAGCGAAGCAGCGTGCGCCAGCGAGAGACAGCGAGGCAGCGAGCGCCAGCGAGCGCCAGCGAGAGACAGCGAGGCAGCGAGCGACAGCGAGCGACAGCGAGAGACAGCGAGAGACAGCGAGACAGCCAGTGCCAGCGAGACAGTGAGCGATAGCGAGCGCCAGCGAGCGACAGCGAGGCAGCGAGCGCCTGCGAGTGACTGCGAGGCAGCGAGCGACAGCGAGCGACAGCGAGAGACAGCGAGAGACAGCGAGACAGCCAGTGCCAGCGAGACAGTGAGCGATAGCGAGCGCCAGCGAGCGACAGCGAGGCAGCGAGCGCCTGCGAGTGACTGCGAGGCAGCGAGCGCCAGCGAGCGCCAGCGAGCCACAGCGAGGCAGCAAGCGCCAGCGAGCGCCAGCGAGAG
This sequence comes from Podargus strigoides, assembly GCA_028020825.1. Lineage (NCBI taxonomy): Eukaryota > Metazoa > Chordata > Aves > Caprimulgiformes > Podargidae > Podargus > Podargus strigoides. The sequence continues at coordinate 36,582,849 of CM051662.1, forward strand.
ACAGCGCGGCAGCGAGCGACAGCGAGCGACCACGAGGCAGCGAGCGACAGCGAGCGACAGCGAGCGTGAGCGAGACAGCGAGTGACAGCGTGCGACAGCGAGGCAGCGAGCGACAGCGAGGGACAGCGAAGCAGCGAGCGACAGCGAGCGACAGCGAGGCAGCGAGCGACAGCGAGCGACAGCGAGACAGCGAGACAGCGAGCGCCAGCGAGCGTCAGCGAACGTCAGCGAGGCAGCGAGCGCCAGCGAGCGACAGCGAGGCAGCGAGCGCCTGCGAGTGACTGCGAGGCAGCGAGCGCCAGCGAGCGCCAGCGAGCGCCAGCGAGCCACAGCGAGGCAGCAAGCGCCAGCGAGCGCCAGCGAGAGACAGCGCGGCAGCGAGCGACAGCGAGCGACCACGAGGCAGCGAGGGACAGCGAGCGCCAGCGACCGACATCGAGGCAGCGAGCGCCAGCGAGCGTCAGCGAGAGACAGCGAGGCAGCGAGCGACAGTGACCGACAGCGAGCGACAGCGAGGCAGCGAGACAGCGAGACAGCGAGCGACAGCGAGCGACAGCAAGCGACAGCGTGGCAGCGAGCGATAGCGAGCGACAGCGAGAGACAGCGAGAGACAGCGAGCGACAGCGAGGCAGCAAGGCAGCGAGCGATAGCGAGCGCTGGCGAGCGTCAGCGAGGCATCGAGCGCTAGCGAGCGTCAGCGAGCGCCAGCGAGGCAGCGAGCGCCAGCGTGCGCCAGTGAGCGACAGCGAGAGACAGCGAGCGTCAGCGAGAGACAGCAAGGCAGCGTGCGCCAGCGAGCGCAAGCGAGGCATCGAGCGACAGCGAGCTCCAGCGAGCGAGAGCGAGGCAGCATGCGCCAGCGAGCGACAGCGAGGCAGCGAGACAGCGAGCGCCAGCGAGCGTCAGCAAGCGTCAGCGAGGCAGCGAGCAACAGCGAGTGACAGCGCGCCAGCGATCGACAGCGAGCGACAGCGACCGACAGAGACCGACACTGAGGCAGCGAGCGCCAGCAAGACAGCGCGCCAGCGAGCGCCAGCGAGCGCCAGCGAGAGACCGCGAGCGTCAGCGAGAGACAGCGAAGCAGCGTGCGCCAGCGAGAGACAGCGAGGCAGCGAGCGCCAGCGAGCGCCAGCGAGAGACAGCGAGGCAGCGAGCGACAGCGAGCGACAGCGAGAGACAGCGAGAGACAGCGAGACAGCCAGTGCCAGCGAGACAGTGAGCGATAGCGAGCGCCAGCGAGCGACAGCGAGGCAGCGAGCGCCTGCGAGTGACTGCGAGGCAGCGAGCGACAGCGAGCGACAGCGAGAGACAGCGAGAGACAGCGAGACAGCCAGTGCCAGCGAGACAGTGAGCGATAGCGAGCGCCAGCGAGCGACAGCGTTGCAGCGAGCGCCTGCGAGTGACTGCGAGGCAGCGAGCGCCAGCGAGCGCCAGCGAGCCACAGCGAGGCAGCAAGCGCCAGCGAGCGCCAGCGAGAGACAGCGCGGCAGCGAGCGACAGCGAGCGACCACGAGGCAGCGAGCGACAGCGAGCGACAGCGAGCGTGAGCGAGACAGCGAGTGACAGCGTGCGACAGCGAGGCAGCGAGCGACAGCGAGGGACAGCGAAGCAGCGAGCGACAGCGAGCGACAGCGAGGCAGCGAGCGACAGCGAGCGACAGCGAGACAGCGAGACAGCGAGCGCCAGCGAGCGTCAGCGAACGTCAGCGAGGCAGCGAGCGACAGCGAGCGACAGCGAGGCAGCGAGAGCCTGCGAGTGACTGCGAGGCAGCGAGCGCCAGCGAGCGCCAGCGAGCGCCAGCGAGCCACAGCGAGGCAGCAAGCGCCAGCGAGCGCCAGCGAGAGACAGCGCGGCAGCGAGCGACAGCGAGCGACCACGAGGCAGCGAGGGACAGCGAGCGACAGCGTGCGACGGCGAGGCAGCGAGCGAAAGCGAGCGACAGCGAGGCAGCTAGCGACAGCGAGCGACAGCGAGCGTGAGCGAGACAGCGAGTGACAGCGTGCGACAGCGAGGCAGCGAGCGACAGCGAGGGACAGCGAAGCAGCGAGCGACAGCGAGCGACAGCGAGCGACAGCGAGGCAGCGAGCGACAGCGAGCGACAGCGAGACAGCGAGACAGCGAGCGCCAGCGAGCGTCAGCGAACGTCAGCGAGGCAGCGAGTGACAGCGAGTGACAGCGAGGCAGCGAGCGACAGGGAGCGACAGGGAGCGACAGCGGCCGACACCGATGCAGCGAGCGCCAGCAAGACAGCGCGCCAGCGAGCTCCAGCGAGCGCCAGTGAGAGACCGCGAGCGTCAGGGAGAGACAGCGAAGCAGCGTGCGCCAGCGAGAGACAGCGAGGCAGCGAGCGCCAGCGAGCGCCAGCGAGAGACAGCGAGCGACAGCGAGGGACAGCGAGCGACAGCGAGCGACAGCGAGGCAGCGAGCGACAGCGAGCGACAGCGAAAGACAGCGAGCGATAGCGAGCGACAGCGAGGCAGCGAGCAACAGCCAGCGACAGCGAGCGACAGCGAGACAGCGAGACAGCCAGCGCCAGCGAGACAGTGAGCGATAGCGAGCGCCAGCGAGCGCCAGTGAGCCACAGCGAGGCAGCAAGCGCCAGCGAGCGCCAGCGAGAGACAGCGCGGCAGCGAGCGACAGCGAGCGACCACGAGGCAGCGAGGGACAGCGAGCGACAGCGAGCGACGGCGAGGCAGCGAGCGAAAGCGAGTGACGGCGAGGCAGCGAGCGACAGCGAGTGACAGCGAGCGACAGCGAGAGACAGCATGCGTCAGCGAGAGACAGCGAGGCAGCGAGCGCCAGCGAGCGCCAGCGAGCACCAGCGAGGCAGCGAGCGACAGCAAGTGACAGCGAGGCAGTGAGCAATAGCGGGCGACAGCGAGACAGCGAGCGACAGCGAGCGTGAGCGAGACAGCGAGTGACAGCGTGCGACAGCGAGGCAGCGAGCGACAGCGAGGGACAGCGAAGCAGCGAGCGATAGCGAGCGACAGCGCGAGACAGCGAGCGACAGCGAGCGACAGCGAGACAGCGAGACAGCGAGCGCCAGCGAGCGTCAGCGAACGTCAGCGAGGCAGCGAGTGACAGCGAGTGACAGCGAGGCAGCGAGCGACAGGGAGCGACAGCGAGGCAGCGAGCGCCAGCGAGCGCCAGCGAGAGACAGCGAGCGACAGCGAGGGACAGCGAGCGACAGCGAGCGACAGCGAGGCAGCGAGCGACAGCGAGCGACAGCGAAAGACAGCGAGCGATAGCGAGCGACAGCGAGGCAGCGAGCAACAGCCAGCGACAGCGAGCGACAGCGAGACAGCGAGACAGCCAGCGCCAGCGAGACAGTGAGCGATAGCGAGCGCCAGCGAGCGCCAGCGAGAGACTGCGAGAGAAAACGAGCGACAGCGAGCGACAGCGAGGCAGCAAGCTCCAGCGAGCGCCAGCGAGCGACACCGAGACAGCGAGACAGCGAGCGACAGCGAGACAGCGAGCGATAGCGAACGACAGCGAGCGCGAGCGAGCGACAGCGAGGCAGCGAGCGAGAGCGAGCGCCAGCGAGTGACAGCGAGGCAGCGAGCGACAGCGAGCGCTAGCGACCGACAGCGAGCGACAGCGAGGCAGAGAGCGCCAGCAAGACAGCGCGCCAGCGAGCGCCAGCGAGGCAGCGAGCGCCAGCGAGCGCCAGCGAGCCCCAGCGAGAGACAGCGAGCGTCAGCGAGAGACGGCGAGGCAGCGTGCGCCAGCGAGCGCAAGCGAGGCATCGAGCGACAGCGAGCGCCAGCGAGCGACACCGAGGCAGCGAGCGCCAGCGAGCGACAGCGAGCGACAGCGAGGCAGCGAGCGACAGCGAGCGACAGCGAGAGACAGGGAGGGACAGAGAGCGACAGCGAGCGACAGCGAGCGACAGCGAGGCAGCGAGACAGCGAGACAGCGAGGCAGCGAGCGCCAGCGAGCGACAGCGAGGCAGCGAGTGCCAGCGAGCGCCAGGGAGGCAGCGAGCGATAGCGAGCGACAGCGAGTGACAGCGAGGCAGGGAGCAACAGCGAGCGACAGCGAGCGACAGCGAGGAAGCGAGCGAGAGCGAGCACCAGCGACCGACACCGAGGCAGCGAGCGCCAGCGAGCGCCAGCGAGAGACAGCGAGGCAGCGAGCGACAGTGAGCGACAGCGAGCGACAGCGAGGCAGCGAGACTGCGAGACAGCGAGCGACAGCGAGCGACAGCGAGAGACAGCGACCGACAGCGAGCGACTGCGAGGCAGCGAGCGACAGCGAGTGACAGCGAGCGACAGCGAGAGACAGCGTGCGTCAGCGAGAGACAGCGAGGCAGCGAGCGCCAGCGAGCGCCAGCGAGCACCAGCGAGGCAGCGAGCGACAGCAAGTGACAGCAAGGCAGCGAGCAATAGCGGGCGACAGCGAGACAGCGAGCGACAGCGAGCGACAGCGAGAGACAGCGCGGCAGCGAGCGACAGCGAGTGACTGCGAGGCAGTGAGGGATAGCGAGCGACAGCGAGCGAGAGCGAGCGCCAGCGACCGACATCTAGGCAGCGAGCGCTAGCGAGCGCCAGCGAGAGACAGCGAGGCAGCGAGCGACAGTGAGCGACAGCGAGCGACAGCGAGGCAGCGAGACAGCGAGACAGCGAGCGACAGCGAGCGACAGTGAGCGACAGCGTGGCAGCGAGCGATAGCGAGCGACAGCGAGAGACAGCGAGATACAGCGAGCGACAGCGAGGCAGCGAGGCAGCGAGCGACAGCGAGCGCCCGCGAGCGTCAGCGAGGCATCGAGCGAGAGTGAGCGCCAGCGACCGACATCGAGGCAGCGAGCGCCAGCGAGCGTCAGCGAGAGACAGCGAGGCAGCGAGCGACAGTGACCGACAGTGAGCGACAGCGAGGCAGCGAGACAGCGAGACAGCGAGCGACAGCGAGCGACAGCAAGCGACAGCGTGGCAGCGAGGCAGCGTGCGCCAGCGAGCGCAAGCGAGGCATCGAGCGACAGCGAGCTCCAGCGAGCGAGAGCGAGGCAGCGTGCGCCAGCGAGCGACAGCGAGGCAGCGAGACAGCGAGCGCCCGCGAGCGTCAGCGAGCGCCAGCGAGGCAGCGAGCGACAGCGAGTGACAGCGCGCCAGCGATCGGCAGCGAGCGACAGCGACCGACAGAGACCGACACTGAGGCAGCGAGCGCCAGCAAGACAGCGCGCCAGCGAGCGCCAGCGAGCGCCAGCGAGAGACCGCGAGCGTCAGCGAGAGACAGAGAAGCAGCGTGCGCCAGCGAGAGACAGCGAGGCAGCGAGCGCCAGCGAGCGCCAGCGAGAGACAGCGAGCGACAGCGATGGACAGCGAGCGACAGCAAGCGACAGCGAGGCAGCGAGCGACAGCGAGCGACAGCGAGAGACAGCGAGAGACAGCGAGAGACAGCCAGCGCCAGCGAGACAGTGAGCGATAGCGAGCGCCAGCGAGCGACAGCGAGGCAGCGAGCGCCTGTGAGTGACTGCGAGGCAGCGAGCGCCAGCGAGCGCCAGCGAGAGACAGCGCGGCAGCGAGCGACAGCGAGCGACCACGAGGCAGCGAGGGACAGCGAGCGACAGCGAGCGACGGCGAGGCAGCGAGCGAAAGCGAGCGACGGCGAGGCAGCGAGCGACAGCGAGTGACAGCGAGCGACAGCGAGAGACAGCGTGCGTCAGCGAGTGACAGCGAGGCAGCGAGCGCCAGCGAGCGCCAGCGAGCACCAGCGAGGCAGCGAGCGACAGCAAGTGACAGCGAGGCAGTGAGCAATAGCGGGCGACAGCGAGACAGCGAGCGACAGCGAGCGTGAGCGAGACAGCGAGTGACAGCGTGCGACAGCGAGGCAGCGAGCGACAGCGAGGGACAGCGAAGCAGCGAGCGATAGCGAGCGACAGCGCGAGACAGCGAGCGACAGCGAGCGACAGCGAGACAGCGAGACAGCGAGCGCCAGCGAGCGTCAGCGAACGTCAGCGAGGCAGCGAGTGACAGCGAGTGACAGCGAGGCAGCGAGCGACAGGGAGCGACAGCGAGCGACAGCGACCGACACCGATGCAGCGAGCGCCAGCAAGACAGCGCACCAGCGAGCTCCAGCGAGCGCCAGTGAGAGACCGCGAGCGTCAGCGAGAGACAGCGAAGCAGCGTGCGCCAGCGAGAGACAGCGAGGCAGCGAGCGCCAGCGAGCGCCAGCGAGAGACAGCGAGTGACAGCGAGTGACAGCGAGCGACAGCGAGCGATAGCGAGGCAGCGAGCGACAGCGAGCGACAGCGAGCGACAGCGAGACAGCGAGACAGCCAGCGCCAGCGAGACAGTGAGCGATAGCGAGCGCCAGCGAGCGCCAGCGAGGCAGCGAGCGCCAGCGAGCGCCAGCGAGTGACAGCGACCGACACCGAGGCAGCGAGCACCAGCGAGAGACAGCGAGGCAGCGAGCGACCGCGAGCGCCAGCGAGAGACTGCGAGAGAAAACGAGCGACAGCGAGCGACAGCGAGGCAGCAAGCGCCAGCGAGCGCCAGCGAGCGACACCGAGACAGCGAGACAGCGAGCGACAGCGAGACAGCGAGCGATAGCGAACGACAGCGAGCGCGAGCGAGCGACAGCGTGGCAGCGAGCGATAGCGAGCGACAGCGAGAGACAGCGAGATACAGCGAGCGACAGCGAGGCAGCGAGGCAGCGAGCGACAGCGAGCGCCCGCGAGCGTCAGCGAGGCATCGAGCGAGAGTGAGCGCCAGCGACCGACATCGAGGCAGCGAGCGCCAGCGAGCGTCAGCGAGAGACAGCGAGGCAGCGAGCGACAGTGACCGACAGTGAGCGACAGCGAGGCAGCGAGACAGCGAGACAGCGAGCGACAGCGAGCGACAGCAAGCGACAGCGTGGCAGCGAGGCAGCGTGCGCCAGCGAGCGCAAGCGAGGCATCGAGCGACAGCGAGCTCCAGCGAGCGAGAGCGAGGCAGCGTGCGCCAGCGAGCGACAGCGAGGCAGCGAGACAGCGAGCGCCAGCGAGCGTCAGCGAGCGCCAGCGAGGCAGCGAGCGACAGCGAGTGACAGCGCGCCAGCGATCGGCAGCGAGCGACAGCGACCGACAGAGACCGACACTGAGGCAGCGAGCGCCAGCAAGACAGCGCGCCAGCGAGCGCCAGCGAGCGCCAGCGAGAGACCGCGAGCGTCAGCGAGAGACAGAGAAGCAGCGTGCGCCAGCGAGAGACAGCGAGGCAGCGAGCGCCAGCGAGCGCCAGCGAGAGACAGCGAGCGACAGCGATGGACAGCGAGCGACAGCAAGCGACAGCGAGGCAGCGAGCGACAGCGAGCGACAGCGAGAGACAGCGAGAGACAGCGAGAGACAGCCAGCGCCAGCGAGACAGTGAGCGATAGCGAGCGCCAGCGAGCGACAGCGAGGCAGCGAGCGCCTGCGAGTGACTGCGAGGCAGCGAGCGCCAGCGAGCGCCAGCGAGCGCCAGCGAGCCACAGCGAGGCAGCAAGCGCCAGCGAGCGCCAGCGAGAGACAGCGCGGCAGCGAGCGACAGCGAGCGACCACGAGGCAGCGAGGGACAGCGAGCGACAGCGAGCGACGGCGAGGCAGCGAGCGAAAGCGAGCGACGGCGAGGCAGCGAGCGACAGCGAGTGACAGCGAGCGACAGCGAGAGACAGCGTGCGTCAGCGAGAGACAGCGAGGCAGCGAGCGCCAGCGAGCGCCAGCGAGCACCAGCGAGGCAGCGAGCGACAGCAAGTGACAGCGAGGCAGTGAGCAATAGCGGGCGACAGCGAGACAGCGAGCGACAGCGAGCGTGAGCGAGACAGCGAGTGACAGCGTGCGACAGCGAGGCAGCGAGCGACAGCGAGGGACAGCGAAGCAGCGAGCGATAGCGAGCGACAGCGCGAGACAGCGAGCGACAGCGAGCGACAGCGAGACAGCGAGACAGCGAGCGCCAGCGAGCGTCAGCGAACGTCAGCGAGGCAGCGAGTGACAGCGAGTGACAGCGAGGCAGCGAGCGACAGGGAGCGACAGCGAGCGACAGCGACCGACACCGATGCAGCGAGCGCCAGCAAGACAGCGCACCAGCGAGCTCCAGCGAGCGCCAGTGAGAGACCGCGAGCGTCAGCGAGAGACAGCGAAGCAGCGTGCGCCAGCGAGAGACAGCGAGGCAGCGAGCGCCAGCGAGCGCCAGCGAGAGACAGCGAGTGACAGCGAGTGACAGCGAGCGACAGCGAGCGATAGCGAGGCAGCGAGCGACAGCGAGCGACAGCGAGCGACAGCGAGACAGCGAGACAGCCAGCGCCAGCGAGACAGTGAGCGATAGCGAGTGCCAGCGAGCGCCAGCGAGGCAGCGAGCGCCAGCGAGCGAGAGCGAGCGGCTCCGAGGCCAGGAGCGCCAGCGAGCGCCAGCGAGCGCCGGCGCGACAGCGACCGACAGCGAGGCAGCGAGCGACAGTGAGCGACAGCGAGCGACAGCGAGCGACAGTGAGCGACAGCGAGATACAGCGACCGACAGCGCGCGCCAGCGAGCGAGAGCGAGGCAGCGAGTGATAGCGCGCGACAGCGTGCGCCTGCGAGGCAGCGAGCGCCAGCGTGCGCCAGTGAGCGACAGCGAGAGACAGCCAGCGTCAGCGAGAGACAGCGAGGCAGCGTGCGCCAGCGAGACAGCGAGCGCCACCGAGCGCCAGCGAGAGACAGCGCGGCAGCGAGCGCCAGCATGCGCCAGTGAGCGACAGGGAGAGACAGCGAGCGTCAGCGAGAGACAGCGAGGCAGCATGCGCCAGCGAGCGACAGCAAGGCAGCGAGCGCCAGCGAGCGCAAGCGAGGCATCGAGCGACAGCGAGCGCCAGAGAGCGACACCGAGGCAGCGAGACAGCGAGCGACAGAGAGACAGCGAGCGATAGCGAACGACAGCGAGCGCGAGCGAGCGACAGCGAGGCAGCGAGCGAGAGCGAGCGCCAGCGAGTGACAGCGAGGCAGCGAGCGACAGCGAGCGCTAGCGACCGACAGCGAGCGACAGCGACCGACAGCGAGCGACAGCGAGGCAGCGAGCGCCAGCAAGACAGCGCGCCAGCGAGCGCCAGCGAGGCAGCGAGCGCCAGCGAGCGCCAGCGAGCCCCAGCGAGAGACAGCGAGCGTCAGCGAGAGACGGCGAGGCAGCGTGCGCCAGCGAGCGCAAGCGAGGCATCGAGCGACAGCAAGCGCCAGCGAGAGACAGCGAGGCAGGGAGCGACAGCGAGCGACAGCGAGCGACAGCGAGCGACAGCGAGAGACAGCGACCGACAGCGAGCGACTGCGAGGCAGCGAGCGACAGCGAGTGACAGCGAGCGACAGCGAGAGACAGCGTGCGTCAGCGAGAGACAGCGAGGCAGCGAGCGCCAGCGAGCGCCAGCGAGCACCAGCGAGGCAGCGAGCGACAGCAAGTGACAGCAAGGCAGCGAGCAATAGCGGGCGACAGCAAGACAGCGAGCGACAGCGAGCGACAGCGAGAGACAGCGAGGCAGCGAGCGACAGCGAGTGACTGCGAGGCAGCGAGGGACAGCGAGCGATAGCGAGCGACAGCGAGTGAGAGCGACGCAGCGAGTGACAGCGAGCGACAGTGATGCAGCGTGCGAGAGCGAGCGACAGCGCGAGACAGCGAGCGAGAGCGAGCGACAGCGAGCGCCAGTGAGGCAGCGAGCGCCAGCTAGCGCTAGCGAGCGAGAGCGAGCGGCTCCGAGGCCACGAGCGCCAGCGAGCGCCAGCGAGCGCCGGCACGACAGCGACCGACAGCGAGGCAGCGAGCGACAGTGAGCGACAGCGAGGCAGCGAGCGACAGCGAGCGACAGCGAGCGAGAGCGAGGCAGCGAGTGATAGCGCGCGACAGCGTGCGCCTGCGAGGCAGCGAGCGCCAGCGTGCGCCAGTGAGCGACAGCGAGAGACAGCGAGCGTCAGCGAGAGACAGCGAGGCAGCGTGCGCCAGCGAGACAGCGAGCGCCACCGAGCGCCAGCGAGAGACAGCGCGGCAGCGAGCGCCAGCGTGCGCCAGTGAGCGACAGCGAGAGACAGCGAGCGTCAGCGAGAGACAGCGAGGCAGCGTGCGCCAGCGAGCGACAGCAAGGCAGCGAGCGCCAGCGAGCGCAAGCGAGGCAGCGAGCGACAGCGAGCGACAGCGAGCGAGAGTGAGGCAGCGAGCGACAGCGAGCGACGGCGAGAGACAGCGACGGACAGAGAGCGACAGCGAGCGACAGCGAGCGACAGCGATAGACAGCGTGAGACAGTGAGCGTCAGCGAGCGACAGCGAGGCAGCGCGCGAGAGCGAGCGACAGCGAGCGACAGCGAGAGACAGCGACCGACAGCGAGCGACTGCGAGGCAGCGAGCGACAGCGAGTGACAGCGAGCGACAGCGAGAGACAGCGTGCGTCAGCGAGAGACAGCGAGGCAGCGAGCGCCAGCGAGCGCCAGCGAGCACCAGCGAGGCAGCGAGCGACAGCAAGTGACAGCAAGGCAGCGAGCAATAGCGGGCGACAGCGAGACAGCGAGCGACAGCGAGCGACAGCGAGAGACAGCGCGGCAGCGAGCGACAGCGAGTGACTGCGAGGCAGTGAGGGACAGCGAGCGATAGCGAGCGACAGCGAGCGAGAGCGAGCGCCAGCGACCGACATCTAGGCAGCGAGCGCTAGCGAGCGCCAGCGAGAGACAGCGAGGCAGCGAGCGACAGTGAGCGACAGCGAGCGACAGCGAGGCAGCGAGACAGCGAGACAGCGAGCGACAGCGAGCGACAGTGAGCGACAGCGTGGCAGCGAGCGATAGCGAGCGACAGCGAGAGACAGCGAGATACAGCGAGCGACAGCGAGGCAGCGAGGCAGCGAGCGACAGCGAGCGCCCGCGAGCGTCAGCGAGGCATCGAGCGAGAGTGAGCGCCAGCGACTGACATCGAGGCAGCGAGCGCCAGCGAGCGTCAGCGAGAGACAGCGAGGCAGCGAGCGACAGTGACCGACAGTGAGCGACAGCGAGGCAGCGAGACAGCGAGACAGCGAGCGACAGCGAGCGACAGCAAGCGACAGCGTGGCAGCGAGGCAGCGTGCGCCAGCGAGCGCAAGCGAGGCATCGAGCGACAGCGAGCTCCAGCGAGCGAGAGCGAGGCAGCGTGCGCCAGCGAGCGACAGCGAGGCAGCGAGACAGCGAGCGCCAGCGAGCGTCAGCGAGCGCCAGCGAGGCAGCGAGCGACAGCGAGTGACAGCGCGCCAGCGATCGGCAGCGAGCGACAGCGACCGACAGAGACCGACACTGAGGCAGCGAGCGCCAGCAAGACAGCGCGCCAGCGAGCGCCAGCGAGCGCCAGCGAGAGACCGCGAGCGTCAGCGAGAGACAGAGAAGCAGCGTGCGCCAGCGAGAGACAGCGAGGCAGCGAGCGCCAGCGAGCGCCAGCGAGAGACAGCGAGCGACAGCGATGGACAGCGAGCGACAGCAAGCGACAGCGAGGCAGCGAGCGACAGCGAGCGACAGCGAGAGACAGCGAGAGACAGCGAGAGACAGCCAGCGCCAGCGAGACAGTGAGCGATAGCGAGCGACAGCGAGCGACAGCGAGGCAGCGAGCGCCTGCGAGTGACTGCGAGGCAGCGAGCGCCAGCGAGCGCCAGCGAGCGCCAGCGAGCCACAGCGAGGCAGCAAGCGCCAGCGAGCGCCAGCGAGAGACAGCGCGGCAGCGAGCGACAGCGAGCGACCACGAGGCAGCGAGGGACAGCGAGCGACAGCGAGCGACGGCGAGGCAGCGAGCGAAAGCGAGCGACGGCGAGGCAGCGAGCGACAGCGAGTGACAGCGAGCGACAGCGAGAGACAGCGTGCGTCAGCGAGAGACAGCGAGGCAGCGAGCGCCAGCGAGCACCAGCGAGGCAGCGAGCGACAGCAAGTGACAGCGAGGCAGCGAGCAATAGCGGGCGACAGCGAGACAGCGAGCGACAGCGAGCGTGAGCGAGACAGCGAGTGACAGCGTGCGACAGCGAGGCAGCGAGCGACAGCGAGGGACAGCGAAGCAGCGAGCGATAGCGAGCGACAGCGCGAGACAGCGAGCGACAGCGAGCGACAGCGAGACAGCGAGACAGCGAGCGCCAGCGAGCGTCAGCGAACGTCAGCGAGGCAGCGAGTGACAGCGAGTGACAGCGAGGCAGCGAGCGACAGGGAGCGACAGCGAGCGACAGCGACCGACACCGATGCAGCGAGCGCCAGCAAGACAGCGCACCAGCGAGCTCCAGCGAGCGCCAGTGAGAGACCGCGAGCGTCAGCGAGAGACAGCGAAGCAGCGTGCGCCAGCGAGAGACAGCGAGGCAGCGAGCGCCAGCGAGCGCCAGCGAGAGACAGCGAGTGACAGCGAGTGACAGCGAGCGACAGCGAGCGATAGCGAGGCAGCGAGCGACAGCGAGCGACAGCGAGCGACAGCGAGACAGCGAGACAGCCAGCGCCAGCGAGACAGTGAGCGATAGCGAGCGCCAGCGAGCGCCAGCGAGGCAGCGAGCGCCAGCGAGCGCCAGCGAGTGACAGCGACCGACACCGAGGCAGCGAGCACCAGCGAGAGACAGCGAGGCAGCGAGCGACCGCGAGCGCCAGCGAGAGACTGCGAGAGAAAACGAGCGACAGGGAGCGACAGCGAGGCAGCAAGCGCCAGCGAGCGACAGCGAGCGACACCGAGACAGCGAGACAGCGAGCGACAGCGAGACAGCGAGCGATAGCGAACGACAGCGAGCGCGAGCGAGCGACAGCGAGGCAGCGAGCGCCAGCAAGACAGCGCACCAGCGAGCGCCAGCGAGGCAGCTAGCGCCAGCGAGCGCCAGCGAGCCCCAGCGAGAGACAGCGAGCGTCAGCGAGAGACGGCGAGGCAGCGTGCGCCAGCGAGCGCAAGCGAGGCATCGAGCGACAGCGAGCGCCAGCGAGCGACACCGAGGCAGCGAGCGCCAGCGAGCGACAGCGAGCGACAGCGAGGCAGCGAGCGACAGCGAGCGACAGCGAGAGACAGGGAGGGACAGAGAGCGACAGCGAGCGACAGCGAGCGACAGCGAGAGACAGCGTGCGTCAGCGAGAGACAGCGAGGCAGCGAGCGCCAGCGAGCGCCAGCGAGCACCAGCGAGGCAGCGAGCGACAGCAAGTGACAGCGAGGCAGCGAGCAATAGCGGGCGACAGCGAGATAGCGAGCGACAGCGAGCGACAGCGAGAGACAGCGCGGCAGCGAGCGACAGCGAGTGACTGCGAGGCAGCAAGGGACAGCGAGCGATAGCGAGCGACAGCGAGTGAGAGCGACGCAGCGAGTGACAGCGAGCGACAGTGATGCAGCGAGCGAGAGCGAGCGACAGCGCGAGACAGCGAGCGAGAGCGAGCGAGAGCGAGCGCCAGTGAGGCAGCGAGCGCCAGCTAGCGCTAGCGAGCGAGAGCGAGCGGCTCCGAGGCCAGGAGCGCCAGCGAGCGCCAGCGAGCGCCGACGCGACAGCGACCGACAGCGAGGCAGCGAGCGACAGTGAGCGACAGCGAGACAGCGAGCGACAGCGAGCGACAGCGAGATACAGCGACCGACAGCGCGCGCCAGCGAGCGAGAGCGAGGCAGCGAGTGATAGCGCGCGACAGCGTGCGCCTGCGAGGCAGCGAGCGCCAGCGTGCGCCAGTGAGCGACAGCGAGAGACAGCGAGGCAGCGTGCGCCAGCGAGACAGCGAGCGCCACCGAGCGCCAGCGAGAGACAGCGCGGCAGCGAGCGCCAGCATGCGCCAGTGAGCGACAGGGAGAGACAGCGAGCGTCAGCGAGAGACAGCGAGGCAGCATGCGCCAGCGAGCGACAGCAAGGCAGCGAGCGCCAGCGAGCGCAAGCGAGGCATCGAGCGACAGCGAGCGCCAGAGAGCGACACCGAGGCAGCGAGACAGCGAGCGACAGAGAGACAGCGAGCGATAGCGAACGACAGCGAGCGCGAGCGAGCGACAGCGAGGCAGCGAGCGAGAGCGAGCGCCAGCGAGTGACAGCGAGGCAGCGAGCGACAGCGAGCGCTAGCGACCGACAGCGAGCGACAGCGACCGACAGCGAGCGACAGCGAGGCAGCGAGCGCCAGCAAGACAGCGCGCCAGCGAGCGCCAGCGAGGCAGCGAGCGCCAGCGAGCGCCAGCGAGCCCCAGCGAGAGACAGCGAGCGTCAGCGAGAGACGGCGAGGCAGCGTGCGCCAGCGAGCGCAAGCGAGGCATCGAGCGACAGCAAGCGCCAGCGAGAGACAGCGAGGCAGGGAGCGACAGCGAGCGACAGCGAGAGACAGCGAGCGACAGCGAGAGACAGCGACCGACAGCGAGCGACTGCGAGGCAGCGAGCGACAGCGAGTGACAGCGAGCGACAGCGAGAGACAGCGTGCGTCAGCGAGAGACAGCGAGGCAGCGAGCGCCAGCGAGCGCCAGCGAGCACCAGCGAGGCAGCGAGCGACAGCAAGTGACAGCAAGGCAGCGAGCAATAGCGGGCGACAGCAAGACAGCGAGCGACAGCGAGCGACAGCGAGAGACAGCGAGGCAGCGAGCGACAGCGAGTGACTGCGAGGCAGCGAGGGACAGCGAGCGATAGCGAGCGACAGCGAGTGAGAGCGACGCAGCGAGTGACAGCGAGCGACAGTGATGCAGCGTGCGAGAGCGAGCGACAGCGCGAGACAGCGAGCGAGAGCGAGCGAGAGCGAGCGCCAGTGAGGCAGCGAGCGCCAGCTAGCGCTAGCGAGCGAGAGCGAGCGGCTCCGAGGCCACGAGCGCCAGCGAGCGCCAGCGAGCGCCGGCACGACAGCGACCGACAGCGAGGCAGCGAGCGACAGTGAGCGACAGCGAGGCAGCGAGCGACAGCGAGCGACAGCGAGCGAGAGCGAGGCAGCGAGTGATAGCGCGCGACAGCGTGCGCCTGCGAGGCAGCGAGCGCCAGCGTGCGCCAGTGAGCGACAGCGAGAGACAGCGAGCGTCAGCGAGAGACAGCGAGGCAGCGTGCGCCAGCGAGACAGCGAGCGCCACCGAGCGCCAGCGAGAGACAGCGCGGCAGCGAGCGCCAGCGTGCGCCAGTGAGCGACAGCGAGAGACAGCGAGCGTCAGCGAGAGACAGCGAGGCAGCGTGCGCCAGCGAGCGACAGCAAGGCAGCGAGCGCCAGCGAGCGCAAGCGAGGCAGCGAGCGACAGCGAGCGACAGCGAGCGAGAGTGAGGCAGCGAGCGACAGCGAGCGACGGCGAGAGACAGCGACGGACAGAGAGCGACAGCGAGCGACAGCGAGCGACAGCGAGGCAGAGAGCGGCAGCGAGCGACAGCGATAGACAGCGTGAGACAGTGAGCGTCAGCGAGCGACAGCGAGGCAGCGCGCGAGAGCGAGCGCCAGCGAGTGACAGCGAGGCAGCGAGCGACAGCGAGCGCTAGCGACCGACAGCGAGCGACAGCGAGGCAGCGAGCGCCAGCAAGACAGCGCGCCAGCGAGCGCCAGCGAGGCAGCGAGCGCCAGCGAGCGCCAGCGAGCCCCAGCGAGAGACAGCGAGCGTCAGCGAGAGACGGCGAGGCAGCGTGCGCCAGCGAGCGCAAGCGAGGCATCGAGCGACAGCGAGCGCCAGCGAGCGACACCGAGGCAGCGAGCGCCAGCGAGCGACAGCGAGCGCCAGCGAGGCAGCGAGCGACAGCGAGCGACAGCGAGAGACAGGGAGGGACAGAGAGCGACAGCGAGCGACAGCGAGCGACAGCGAGGCAGCGAGACAGCGAGACAGCGAGGCAGCGAGCGCCAGCGAGCGACAGCGAGGCAGCGAGTGCCAGCGAGCGCCAGGGAGGCAGCGAGCGATAGCGAGCGACAGCGAGTGACAGCGAGGCAGGGAGCAACAGCGAGCGACAGCGAGCGACAGCGAGGCAGCGAGCGAGAGCGAGCACCAGCGACCGACACCGAGGCAGCGAGCGCCAGCGAGCGCCAGCGAGAGACAGTGAGGCAGCGAGCGACAGTGAGCGACAGCGAGCGACAGCGAGGCAGCGAGACTGCGAGACAGCGAGCGACAGCGAGCGACAGCGAGTGACAGCGACCGACAGCGAGCGACTGCGAGGCAGCGAGCGACAGCGAGTGACAGCGAGCGACAGCGAGAGACAGCGTGCGTCAGCGAGAGACAGCGAGGCAGCGAGCGCCAGCGAGCGCCAGCGAGCACCAGCGAGGCAGCGAGCGACAGCAAGTGACAGCAAGGCAGCGAGCAATAGCGGGCGACAGCGAGACAGCGAGCGACAGCGAGCGACAGCGAGAGACAGCGCGGCAGCGAGCGACAGCGAGTGACTGCGAGGCAGTGAGGGACAGCGAGCGCCAGCGAGCGTCAGCGAGCGCCAGCGAGGCAGCGAGCGACAGCGAGTGACAGCGCGCCAACGATCGGCAGCGAGCGACAGCGACCGACAGAGACCGACACTGAGGCAGCGAGCGCCAGCAAGACAGCGCGCCAGCGAGCGCCAGCGAGCGCCAGCGAGAGACCGCGAGCGTCAGCGAGAGACAGAGAAGCAGCGTGCGCCAGCGAGAGACAGCGAGGCAGCGAGCGCCAGCGAGCGCCAGCGAGAGACAGCGAGCGACAGCGATGGACAGCGAGCGACAGCGAGCAACAGCGAGGCAGCGAGCGACAGCGAGCGACAGCGAGAGACAGCGAGAGACAGCGAGACAGCCAGCGCCTGCGAGTGACTGCGAGGCAGCGAGCGCCAGCGAGCGGCAGCGAGCGCCAGCGAGCCACAGCGAGGCAGCAAGCGCCAGCGAGCGCCAGCGAGAGACAGCGCGGCAGCGAGCGACAGCGAGCGACCACGAGGCAGCGAGGGACAGCGAGCGACAGCGAGCGACGGCGAGGCAGCGAGCGAAAGCGAGCGATGGCGAGGCAGCGAGCGACAGCGAGTGACAGCGAGCGACAGCGAGAGACAGCGTGCGTCAGCGAGAGACAGCGAGGCAGCGAGCGCCAGCGAGCGCCAGCGAGCACCAGCGAGGCAGCGAGCGACAGCAAGTGACAGCGAGGCAGCGAGCAATAGCGGGCGACAGCGAGACAGCGAGCGACAGCGAGCGTGAGCGAGACAGCGAGTGACAGCGTGCGACAGCGAGGCAGCGAGCGACAGCGAGGGACAGCGAAGCAGCGAACGATAGCGAGCGACAGCGAGAGACAGCGAGCGACAGCGAGCGACAGCGAGACAGCGAGACAGCGAGCGCCAGCGAGCGTCAGCGAACGTCAGCGAGAGACAGCGAGTGACAGCGAGTGACAGCGAGGCAGCGAGCGACAGGGAGCGACAGCGAGCGACAGAGACCGACACCGATGCAGCGAGCGCCAGCAAGACAGTGAGCGATAGCGAGCGCCAGCGAGCGCCAGCGAGGCAGCGAGCGCCAGCGAGCGCCAGCGAGTGACAGCGACCGACACCGAGGCAGCGAGCACCAGCGAGAGACAGCGAGGCAGCGAGCGCCAGCGAGCGCCAGCGAGAGACTGCGAGAGAAAACGAGCGACAGCGAGCGACAGCGAGGCAGCAAGCGCCAGCGAGCGCCAGCGAGCGACAGCGAGGCAGCGAGCGAGAGCGAGCGCCAGCGAGTGACAGCGAGGCAGCGAGCGACAGCGAGCGCTAGCGACCGACAGCGAGCGACAGCGAGGCAGCGAGCGCCAGCAAGACAGCGCGCCAGTGAGCGCCAGCGAGGCAGCTAGCGCCAGCGAGCGTCAGCGAGCGCCAGCGAGGCAGCGAGCGACAGCGAGCGTCAGCGAGAGACGGCGAGGCAGCGTGCGCCAGCGAGCGCAAGCGAGGCATCGAGCGACAGCGAGCGCCAGCGAGCGACACCGAGGCAGCGAGCGCCAGCGAGCGACAGCGAGCGACAGCGAGGCAGCGAGCGACAGCGAGCGACAGCGAGAGACAGGGAGGGACAGAGAGCGACAGCGAGCGACAGCGAGCGACAGCGAGGCAGCGAGACAGCGAGACAGCGAGGCAGCGAGCGCCAGCGAGCGACAGCGAGGCAGCGAGTGCCAGCGAGCGCCAGGGAGGCAGCGAGCGATAGCGAGCGACAGCGAGTGACAGCGAGGCAGGGAGCAACAGCGAGCGACAGCGAGCGACAGCGAGGCAGCAAGCGAGAGCGAGCACCAGCGACCGACACCGAGGCAGCGTGCGCCAGCGAGCGCAAGCGACAGACAGCGAGGCAGCGAGCGACAGTGAGCGACAGCGAGCGACAGCGAGGCAGCGAGCGACAGCGAACGACAGCGAGAGACAGCGAGCGATAGCGAGCGACAGCGAGGCAGCGAGCGACAGCCAGCGACAGCGAGCGACAGCGAGACAGCGAGACAGCCAGCGCCAGCGAGACAGTGAGCGATAGCGAGCGCCAGCGAGCGCCAGCGAGGCAGCGAGCGCCAGCGAGCGACAGCGAGCGCCAGCGAGAGACTGCGAGAGAAAACGAGCGACAGCGAGCGACAGCGAGGCAGCAAGCGCCAGCGAGCGCCAGCGAGCGACACCGAGACAGCGAGACAGCGAGCGACAGCGAGACAGCGTGCGATAGCGAACGACAGTGAGCGCGAGCGAGCGACAGCGAGGCAGCGCGCGAGAGCGAGCGCCAGCGAGTGACAGCGAAGCAGCGAGCGACAGCGAGCGCTAGCGACCGACAGCGAGCGACAGCGAGGCAGCGAGCGCCAGCAAGACAGCGCGCCAGCGAGCGCCAGCGAGGCAGCTAGCGCCAGCGAGCGCCAGCGAGCCCCAGCGAGAGACAGCGAGCGACAGCGAGCGACAGCGAGGCAGCGAGCGA
Source organism: Podargus strigoides (assembly GCA_028020825.1). Taxonomy (NCBI): domain Eukaryota; kingdom Metazoa; phylum Chordata; class Aves; order Caprimulgiformes; family Podargidae; genus Podargus; species Podargus strigoides. Next base: position 36,601,528 of record CM051662.1, read on the forward strand.
GAGCGAGCGCCAGCGACCGACATCTAGGCAGCGAGCGCTAGCGAGCGCCAGCGAGAGACAGCGAGGCAGCGAGCGACAGTGAGCGACAGCGAGCGACAGCGAGGCAGCGAGACAGCGAGACAGCGAGCGACAGCGAGCGACAGCAAGCGACAGCGTGGCAGCGAGCGATAGCGAGCGACAGCGAGAGACAGCGAGAGACAGCGAGCGACAGCTAGGCAGCGAGGCAGCGAGCGATAGCGAGCGCTGGCGAGCGTCAGCGAGGCATCGAGCGCTAGCGAGCGTCAGCGAGCGCCAGCGAGGCAGCGAGCGCCAGCGTGCGCCAGTGAGCGACAGCGAGAGACAGCGAGCGTCAGCGAGAGACAGCGAGGCAGCGTGCGCCAGCGAGCGCAAGCGAGGCATCGAGCGACAGCGAGCTCCAGCGAGCGAGAGCGAGGCAGCGTGCGCCAGCGAGCGACAGCGAGGCAGCGAGACAGCGAGCGCCAGCGAGCGTCAGCAAGCGTCAGCGAGGCAGCGAGCGACAGCGAGTGACAGCGCGCCAGCGATCGACAGCGAGCGACAGCGACCGACAGAGACCGACACTGAGGCAGCGAGCGCCAGCAAGACAGCGCGCCAGCGAGCGCCAGCGAGCGCCAGCGAGAGACCGCGAGCGTCAGCGAGAGACAGAGAAGCAGCGTGCGCCAGCGAGAGACAGAGAGGCAGCGAGCGCCAGCGAGCGCCAGCGAGAGACAGCGAGCGACAGCGATGGACAGCGAGCGACAGCGAGCGACAGCGAGGCAGCGAGCGACAGCGAGCGACAGCGAGAGACAGCGAGAGACAGCGAGAGACAGCCAGCGCCAGCGAGACAGTGAGCGATAGCGAGCGCCAGCGAGCGACAGCGAGGCAGCGAGCGCCTGCGAGTGACTGCGAGGCAACGAGCGCCAGCGAGCGCCAGCGAGCGCCAGCGAGCCACAGCGAGGCAGCAAGCGCCAGCCAGCGCCAGCGAGAGACAGCGCGGCAGCGAGCAACAGCGAGCGACCACGAGGCAGCGAGGGACAGCGAGCGACAGCGAGCGACGGCGAGGCAGCGAGCGAAAGCGAGCGACGGCGAGGCAGCTAGCGACAGCGAGCGACAGCGAGCGTGAGCGAGACAGCGAGTGACAGCGTGCGACAGCGAGGCAGCGAGCGACAGCGAGGGACAGCGCAGCAGCGAGCGACAGCGAGCGACAGCGAGGCAGCGAGCGACAGCGAGCGACAGCGAGACAGCGAGACAGCGAGCGCCAGCGAGCGTCAGCGAACGTCAGCAAGGCAGGGAGTGACAGCGAGTGACAGCGAGGCAGCGAGCGACAGGGAGCGACAGCGAGCGACAGCGGCCGACACCGATGCAGCGAGCGCCAGCAAGACAGCGCGCCAGCGAGCTCCAGCGAGCGCCAGTGAGAGACCGCGAGCGTCAGCGAGAGACAGCGAAGCAGCGTGCGCCAGCGAGAGACAGCGAGGCAGCGAGCGCCAGCGAGCGCCAGCGAGAGACAGCGAGCGACAGCGAGGGACAGCGAGCGACAGCGAGCGACAGCGAGGCAGCGAGCGACAGCGAGCGACAGCGAGAGACAGCGAGCGATAGCGAGCGACAGCGAGGCAGCGAGCGACAGCCAGCGACAGCGAGCGACAGCGAGACAGCGAGACAGCCAGCGCCAGCGAGACAGTGAGCGATAGCGAGCGCCAGCGAGCGCCAGCGAGGCAGCGAGCGCCAGCGAGCGACAGCGAGCGCCAGCGAGAGACTGCGAGAGAAAACGAGCGACAGCGAGCGACAGCGAGGCAGCAAGCGCCAGCGAGCGCCAGCGAGCGACACCGAGACAGCGAGACAGCGAGCGACAGCGAGACAGCGTGCGATAGCGAACGACAGTGAGCGCGAGCGAGCGACAGCGAGGCAGCGCGCGAGAGCGAGCGCCAGCGAGTGACAGCGAGGCAGCGAGCGACAGCGAGCGCTAGCGACCGACAGCGAGCGACAGCGAGGCAGCGAGCGCCAGCAAGACAGCGCGCCAGCGAGCGCCAGCGAGGCAGCTAGCGCCAGCGAGCGCCAGCGAGCCCCAGCGAGAGACAGCGAGCGACAGCGAGCGACAGCGAGGCAGCGAGCGAGAGCGAGCGCCAGCGACCGACATCTAGGCAGCGAGCGCTAGCGAGCGCCAGCGAGAGACAGCGAGGCAGCGAGCGACAGTGAGCGACAGCGAGCGACAGCGAGGCAGCGAGACAGCGAGACAGCGAGCGACAGCGAGCGACAGTGAGCGACAGCGTGGCAGCGAGCGATAGCGAGCGACAGCGAGAGACAGCGAGAGACAGCGAGCGACAGCTAGGCAGCGAGGCAGCGAGCGACAGCGAGCGCCCGCGAGCGTCAGCGAGGCATCGAGCGAGAGTGAGCGCCAGCGACCGACATCGAGGCAGCGAGCGCCAGCGAGCGTCAGCGAGAGACAGCGAGGCAGCGAGCGACAGTGAGCGACAGCGAGCGACAGCGAGGCAGCGAGACAGCGAGACAGCGAGCGACAGCGAGCGACAGCAAGCGACAGCGTGGCAGCGAGCGATAGCGAGCGACAGCGAGGCAGCAAGGCAGCGAGCGATAGCGAGCGCTGGCGAGCGTCAGCGAGGCATCGAGCGCTAGCGAGCGTCAGCGAGCGCCAGCGAGGCAGCGAGCGCCAGCGTGCGCCAGTGAGCGACAGCGAGAGACAGCGAGCGTCAGCGAGAGACAGCAAGGCAGCGTGCGCCAGCGAGACAGCGAGCGCCACCGAGCGCCAGCGAGAGACAGCGCGGCAGCGAGCGCCAGCGTGCGCCAGTGAGCGACAGCGAGAGACAGCGAGCGTCAGCGAGAGACAGCGAGGCAGCGTGCGCCAGCGAGCGACAGCAAGGCAGCGAGCGCCAGCGAGCGCAAGCGAGGCAGCGAGCGACAGCAAGCGACAGCGAGCGAGAGTGAGGCAGCGAGCGACAGCGAGCGACGGCGAGAGACAGCGACGGACAGAGAGCGACAGCGAGCGACAGCGAGCGACAGCGAGGCAGAGAGCGACAGCGAGCGACAGCGATAGACAGCGTGAGACAGTGAGCGTCAGCGAGCGACAGCGAGGAAGAGCGAGAGCGAGCGCCAGCGAGTGACAGCGAGGCAGCGAGCGACAGCGTGCGCTAGAGACCGACAGCGAGCGACAGCGAGGCAGCGAGCGCCAGCAAGACAGCGCGCCAGCGAGCGCCAGCGAGGCAGCGAGCGCCAGCGAGCGCCAGCGAGCCCCAGCGAGAGACAGCGAGCGTCAGCGAGAGACGGCGAGGCAGCGTGCGCCAGCGAGCGCAAGCGAGGCATCGAGCGACAGCGAGCGCCAGCGAGCGACACCGAGGCAGCGAGCGCCAGCGAGCGACAGCGAGCGACAGCGAGGCAGCGAGCGACAGCGAGCGACAGCGAGAGACAGGGAGGGACAGAGAGCGACAGCGAGCGACAGCGAGCGACAGCGAGGCAGCGAGACAGCGAGACAGCGAGGCAGCGAGCGCCAGCGAGCGACAGCGAGGCAGCGAGTGCCAGCGAGCGCCAGGGAGGCAGCGAGCGATAGCGAGCGACAGCGAGTGACAGCGAGGCAGGGAGCAACAGCGAGCGACAGCGAGCGACAGCGAGGCAGCGAGCGAGAGCGAGCACCAGCGACCGACACCGAGGCAGCGAGCGCCAGCGAGAGCCAGCGAGAGACAGTGAGGCAGCGAGCGACAGCGAGCGAAAGCGAGCGACGGCGAGGCAGCTAGCGACAGCGAGCGACAGCGAGCGTGAGCGAGACAGCGAGTGACAGCGTGCGACAGCGAGGCAGCGACCGACAGCGAGCGCCAGCGAGCGAGAGCGAGGCAGCGAGTGATAGCGCGCGACAGCGCGCGCCTGCGAGGTAGCGAGCGCCAGCGTGCGCCAGTGAGCGACAGCGAGAGACAGCGAGCGTCAGCGAGAGACAGCGAGGCAGCGTGCGCCAGCGAGACAGCGAGCGCCACCAAGCGCCAGCGAGAGACAGCGCGGCAGCGAGCGCCAGCGAGCGACCGCGAGGCAGTGAGGGACAGCGAGAGCCAGCGAGCGACAGCGAGGCAGCGAGCGCCAGCGTGCGCCAGTGAGCGACAGCGAGAGACAGCGAGCGTCAGCGAGAGACAGCGAGGCAGCGTGCGCCACCGAGCGACAGCAAGGCAGCGAGTGCCAGCGAGCGCAAGCGAGGCATCGAGCGACAGCGAGCGCCAGCGAGCGACACCGAGGCAGCGAGCGACAGCGAGCGACAGCGAGCGACAGCGAGCGAGAGTGAGGCAGCGAGCGACAGCGAGCGACGGCGAGAGACAGCGACGGACAGAGAGCGACAGCGAGCGACAGCGAGCGACAGCGAGGCAGCGAGCGGCAGCGAGCGACAGCGATAGACAGCGAGAGACAGTGAGCGTCAGCGAGAGACAGCGAGGTAGCGTGCGCCAGCGAGCGACAGCGAGGCAGCGAGTGCCAGCGAGCGCCAGCGAGGCAGCGAGCGATAGCGAGCGACAGCGAGCGCCAGCGACCGACATCTAGGCAGCGAGCGCTAGCGAGCGCCAGCGAGAGACAGCGAGGCAGCGAGCGACAGTGAGCGACAGCGAGCGACAGCGAGGCAGCGAGACAGCGAGACAGCGAGCGACAGCGAGCGACAGTGAGCGACAGCGTGGCAGCGAGCGATAGCGAGCGACAGCGAGAGACAGCGAGAGACAGCGAGCGACAGCGAGGCAGCGAGGCAGCGAGCGACAGCGAGCGCCCGCGAGCGTCAGCGAGGCCTCGAGCGAGAGTGAGCGCCAGCGACCGACATCGAGGCAGCGAGCGCCAGCGAGCGTCAGCGAGAGACAGCGAGGCAGCGAGCGACAGTGTGCGACAGCGAGCGACAGCGAGGCAGCGAGACAGCGAGACAGCGAGCGACAGCGAGCGACAGCAAGCGACAGCGTGGCAGCGAGCGATAGCGAGGGACAGCGAGAGACAGCGAGAGACAGCGAGCGACAGCGAGGCAGCAAGGCAGCGAGCGATAGCGAGCGCTGGCGAGCGTCAGCGAGGCATCGAGCGCTAGCGAGCGTCAGCGAGCGCCAGCGAGGCAGCGAGCGCCAGCGTGCGCCAGTGAGCGACAGCGAGAGACAGCGAGCGTCAGCGAGAGACAGCGAGGCAGCGTGCGCCAGCGAGCGCAAGCGAGGCATCGAGCGACAGCGAGCTCCAGCGAGCGAGAGCGAGGCAGCGTGCGCCAGCGAGTGACAGCGAGGCAGCGAGACAGCGAGCGCCAGCGAGCGTCAGCAAGCGTCAGCGAGGCAGCGAGCGACAGCGAGTGACAGTGCGCCAGCGATCGACAGCGAGCGACAGCGACCGACAGAGACCGACACTGAGGCAGCGAGCGCCAGCAAGACAGCGCGCCAGCGAGCGCCAGCGAGCGCCAGCGAGCGCCAGCGAGAGACCGCGAGCGTCAGCGAGAGACAGAGAAGCAGCGTGCGCCAGCTTGAGACAGCGAGGCAGCGAGCGCCAGCGAGCGCCAGCGAGAGACAGCGAGCGACAGCGATGGACAGCGAGCGACAGCGAGCGACAGCGAGGCAGCGAGCGACAGCGAGCGACAGCGAGAGACAGCGAGAGACAGCGAGAGACAGCCAGCGCCAGCGAGACAGTGAGCGATAGCGAGCGCCAGCGAGCGACAGCGAGGCAGCGTGCGCCAGCGAGCGACAGCGAGGCAGCGAGACAGCGAGCGCCAGCGAGCGTCAGCAAGCGTCAGCGAGGCAGCGAGCGACAGCGAGTGACAGCGCGCCAGCGATCGACAGCGAGCGACAGCGACCGACAGAGACCGACACTGAGGCAGCGAGCGCCAGCAAGACAGCGCGCCAGCGAGCGCCAGCGAGCGCCAGCGAGAGACCGCGAGCGTCAGCGAGAGACAGAGAAGCAGCGTGCGCCAGCGAGAGACAGAGAGGCAGCGAGCGCCAGCGAGCGCCAGCGAGAGACAGCGAGCGACAGCGATGGACAGCGAGCGACAGCGAGCGACAGCGAGGCAGCGAGCGACAGCGAGCGACAGCGAGAGACAGCGAGAGACAGCGAGAGACAGCCAGCGCCAGCGAGACAGTGAGCGATAGCGAGCGCCAGCGAGCGACAGCGAGGCAGCGAGCGCCTGCGAGTGACTGCGAGGCAACGAGCGCCAGCGAGCGCCAGCGAGCGCCAGCGAGCCACAGCGAGGCAGCAAGCGCCAGCCAGCGCCAGCGAGAGACAGCGCGGCAGCGAGCAACAGCGAGCGACCACGAGGCAGCGAGGGACAGCGAGCGACAGCGAGCGACGGCGAGGCAGCGAGCGAAAGCGAGCGACGGCGAGGCAGCTAGCGACAGCGAGCGACAGCGAGCGTGAGCGAGACAGCGAGTGACAGCGTGCGACAGCGAGGCAGCGAGCGACAGCGAGGGACAGCGCAGCAGCGAGCGACAGCGAGCGACAGCGAGGCAGCGAGCGACAGCGAGCGACAGCGAGACAGCGAGACAGCGAGCGCCAGCGAGCGTCAGCGAACGTCAGCAAGGCAGGGAGTGACAGCGAGTGACAGCGAGGCAGCGAGCGACAGGGAGCGACAGCGAGCGACAGCGGCCGACACCGATGCAGCGAGCGCCAGCAAGACAGCGCGCCAGCGAGCTCCAGCGAGCGCCAGTGAGAGACCGCGAGCGTCAGCGAGAGACAGCGAAGCAGCGTGCGCCAGCGAGAGACAGCGAGGCAGCGAGCGCCAGCGAGCGCCAGCGAGAGACAGCGAGCGCCAGCGAGGGACAGCGAGCGACAGCGAGCGACAGCGAGGCAGCGAGCGACAGCGAGCGACAGCGAGAGACAGCGAGCGATAGCGAGCGACAGCGAGGCAGCGAGCGACAGCCAGCGACAGCGAGCGACAGCGAGACAGCGAGACAGCCAGCGCCAGCGAGACAGTGAGCGATAGCGAGCGCCAGCGAGCGCCAGCGAGGCAGCGAGCGCCAGCGAGCGACAGCGAGCGCCAGCGAGAGACTGCGAGAGAAAACGAGCGACAGCGAGCGACAGCGAGGCAGCAAGCGCCAGCGAGCGCCAGCGAGCGACACCGAGACAGCGAGACAGCGAGCGACAGCGAGACAGCGTGCGATAGCGAACGACAGTGAGCGCGAGCGAGCGACAGCGAGGCAGCGCGCGAGAGCGAGCGCCAGCGAGTGACAGCGAGGCAGCGAGCGACAGCGAGCGCTAGCGACCGACAGCGAGCGACAGCGAGGCAGCGAGCGCCAGCAAGACAGCGCGCCAGCGAGCGCCAGCGAGGCAGCTAGCGCCAGCGAGCGCCAGCGAGCCCCAGCGAGAGACAGCGAGCGACAGCGAGCGACAGCGAGGCAGCGAGCGAGAGCGAGCGCCAGCGACCGACATCTAGGCAGCGAGCGCTAGCGAGCGCCAGCGAGAGACAGCGAGGCAGCGAGCGACAGTGAGCGACAGCGAGCGACAGCGAGGCAGCGAGACAGCGAGACAGCGAGCGACAGCGAGCGACAGTGAGCGACAGCGTGGCAGCGAGCGATAGCGAGCGACAGCGAGAGACAGCGAGAGACAGCGAGCGACAGCTAGGCAGCGAGGCAGCGAGCGACAGCGAGCGCCCGCGAGCGTCAGCGAGGCATCGAGCGAGAGTGAGCGCCAGCGACCGACATCGAGGCAGCGAGCGCCAGCGAGCGTCAGCGAGAGACAGCGAGGCAGCGAGCGACAGTGAGCGACAGCGAGCGACAGCGAGGCAGCGAGACAGCGAGACAGCGAGCGACAGCGAGCGACAGCAAGCGACAGCGTGGCAGCGAGCGATAGCGAGCGACAGCGAGAGACAGCGAGAGACAGCGAGCGACAGCGAGGCAGCAAGGCAGCGAGCGATAGCGAGCGCTGGCGAGCGTCAGCGAGGCATCGAGCGCTAGCGAGCGTCAGCGAGCGCCAGCGAGGCAGCGAGCGCCAGCGTGCGCCAGTGAGCGACAGCGAGAGACAGCGAGCGTCAGCGAGAGACAGCAAGGCAGCGTGCGCCAGCGAGACAGCGAGCGCCACCGAGCGCCAGCGAGAGACAGCGCGGCAGCGAGCGCCAGCGTGCGCCAGTGAGCGACAGCGAGAGACAGCGAGCGTCAGCGAGAGACAGCGAGGCAGCGTGCGCCAGCGAGCGACAGCAAGGCAGCGAGCGCCAGCGAGCGCAAGCGAGGCAGCGAGCGACAGCAAGCGACAGCGAGCGAGAGTGAGGCAGCGAGCGACAGCGAGCGACGGCGAGAGACAGCGACGGACAGAGAGCGACAGCGAGCGACAGCGAGCGACAGCGAGGCAGAGAGCGACAGCGAGCGACAGCGATAGACAGCGTGAGACAGTGAGCGTCAGCGAGCGACAGCGAGGAAGCGCGAGAGCGAGCGCCAGCGAGTGACAGCGAGGCAGCGAGCGACAGCGTGCGCTAGAGACCGACAGCGAGCGACAGCGAGGCAGCGAGCGCCAGCAAGACAGCGCGCCAGCGAGCGCCAGCGAGGCAGCGAGCGCCAGCGAGCGCCAGCGAGCCCCAGCGAGAGACAGCGAGCGTCAGCGAGAGACGGCGAGGCAGCGTGCGCCAGCGAGCGCAAGCGAGGCATCGAGCGACAGCGAGCGCCAGCGAGCGACACCGAGGCAGCGAGCGCCAGCGAGCGACAGCGAGCGCCAGCGAGGCAGCGAGCGACAGCGAGCGACAGCGAGAGACAGGGAGGGACAGAGAGCGACAGCGAGCGACAGCGAGCGACAGCGAGGCAGCGAGACAGCGAGACAGCGAGGCAGCGAGCGCCAGCGAGCGACAGCGAGGCAGCGAGTGCCAGCGAGCGCCAGGGAGGCAGCGAGCGATAGCGAGCGACAGCGAGTGACAGCGAGGCAGGGAGCAACAGCGAGCGACAGCGAGCGACAGCGAGGCAGCGAGCGAGAGCGAGCACCAGCGACCGACACCGAGGCAGCGAGCGCCAGCGAGAGCCAGCGAGAGACAGTGAGGCAGCGAGCGACAGCGAGCGAAAGCGAGCGACGGCGAGGCAGCTAGCGACAGCGAGCGACAGCGAGCGTGAGCGAGACAGCGAGTGACAGCGTGCGACAGCGAGGCAGCGACCGACAGCGAGCGCCAGCGAGCGAGAGCGAGGCAGCGAGTGATAGCGCGCGACAGCGCGCGCCTGCGAGGTAGCGAGCGCCAGCGTGCGCCAGTGAGCGACAGCGAGAGACAGCGAGCGTCAGCGAGAGACAGCGAGGCAGCGTGCGCCAGCGAGACAGCGAGCGCCACCAAGCGCCAGCGAGAGACAGCGCGGCAGCGAGCGCCAGCGAGCGACCGCGAGGCAGTGAGGGACAGCGAGAGCCAGCGAGCGACAGCGAGGCAGCGAGCGCCAGCGTGCGCCAGTGAGCGACAGCGAGAGACAGCGAGCGTCAGCGAGAGACAGCGAGGCAGCGTGCGCCACCGAGCGACAGCAAGGCAGCGAGTGCCAGCGAGCGCAAGCGAGGCATCGAGCGACAGCGAGCGCCAGCGAGCGACACCGAGGCAGCGAGCGATAGCGAGCGACAGCGAGCGACAGCGAGCGAGAGTGAGGCAGCGAGCGACAGCGAGCGACGGCGAGAGACAGCGACGGACAGAGAGCGACAGCGAGCGACAGCGAGCGACAGCGAGGCAGCGAGCGGCAGCGAGCGACAGCGATAGACAGCGAGAGACAGTGAGCGTCAGCGAGAGACAGCGAGGTAGCGTGCGCCAGCGAGCGACAGCGAGGCAGCGAGTGCCAGCGAGCGCCAGCGAGGCAGCGAGCGATAGCGAGCGACAGCGAGCGCCAGCGACCGACATCTAGGCAGCGAGCGCTAGCGAGCGCCAGCGAGAGACAGCGAGGCAGCGAGCGACAGTGAGCGACAGCGAGCGACAGCGAGGCAGCGAGACAGCGAGACAGCGAGCGACAGCGAGCGACAGTGAGCGACAGCGTGGCAGCGAGCGATAGCGAGCGACAGCGAGAGACAGCGAGAGACAGCGAGCGACAGCGAGGCAGCGAGGCAGCGAGCGACAGCGAGCGCCCGCGAGCGTCAGCGAGGCCTCGAGCGAGAGTGAGCGCCAGCGACCGACATCGAGGCAGCGAGCGCCAGCGAGCGTCAGCGAGAGACAGCGAGGCAGCGAGCGACAGTGTGCGACAGCGAGCGACAGCGAGGCAGCGAGACAGCGAGACAGCGAGCGACAGCGAGCGACAGCAAGCGACAGCGTGGCAGCGAGCGATAGCGAGGGACAGCGAGAGACAGCGAGAGACAGCGAGCGACAGCGAGGCAGCAAGGCAGCGAGCGATAGCGAGCGCTGGCGAGCGTCAGCGAGGCATCGAGCGCTAGCGAGCGTCAGCGAGCGCCAGCGAGGCAGCGAGCGCCAGCGTGCGCCAGTGAGCGACAGCGAGAGACAGCGAGCGTCAGCGAGAGACAGCGAGGCAGCGTGCGCCAGCGAGCGCAAGCGAGGCATCGAGCGACAGCGAGCTCCAGCGAGCGAGAGCGAGGCAGCGTGCGCCAGCGAGTGACAGCGAGGCAGCGAGACAGCGAGCGCCAGCGAGCGTCAGCAAGCGTCAGCGAGGCAGCGAGCGACAGCGAGTGACAGTGCGCCAGCGATCGACAGCGAGCGACAGCGACCGACAGAGACCGACACTGAGGCAGCGAGCGCCAGCAAGACAGCGCGCCAGCGAGCGCCAGCGAGCGCCAGCGAGCGCCAGCGAGAGACCGCGAGCGTCAGCGAGAGACAGAGAAGCAGCGTGCGCCAGCTTGAGACAGCGAGGCAGCGAGCGCCAGCGAGCGCCAGCGAGAGACAGCGAGCGACAGCGATGGACAGCGAGCGACAGCGAGCGACAGCGAGGCAGCGAGCGACAGCGAGCGACAGCGAGAGACAGCGAGAGACAGCGAGAGACAGCCAGCGCCAGCGAGACAGTGAGCGATAGCGAGCGCCAGCGAGCGACAGCGAGGCAGCGAGCGCCTGCGAGTGACTGCGAGGCAACGAGCGCCAGCGAGCGCCAGCGAGCCACAGCGAGCCACAGCGAGGCAGCAAGCGCCAGCCAGCGCCAGCGAGAGACAGCGCGGCAGCGAGCAACAGCGAGCGACCACGAGGCAGCGAGGGACAGCGAGCGACAGCGAGCGACGGCGAGGCAGCGAGCGAAAGCGAGCGACGGCGAGGCAGCTTGCGACAGCGAGCGACAGCGAGCGTGAGCGAGACAGCGAGTGACAGCGTGCGACAGCGAGGCAGCGAGCGACAGTGAGCGACAGCGAGCGACAGCGAGGCAGCGAGACAGCGAGACAGCGAGCGACAGCGAGCGACAGTGAGCGACAGCGTGGCAGCGAGCGATAGCGAGCGACAGCGAGAGACAGCGAGAGACAGCGAGCGACAGCGAGGCAGCGAGGCAGCGAGCGACAGCGAGCGCCCGCGAGCGTCAGCGAGGCATCGAGCGAGAGTGAGCGCCAGCGACCGACATCGAGGCAGCGAGCGCCAGCGAGCGTCAGCGAGGCAGCGAGCGACAGTGAGCGACAGCGAGCGACAGCGAGGCAGCGAGACAGCGAGACAGCGAGCGACAGCGAGCGACAGCAAGCGACAGCGTGGCAGCGAGCGATAGCGAGGGACAGCGAGAGACAGCGAGAGACAGCGAGCGACAGCGAGGCAGCAAGGCAGCGAGCGATAGCGAGCGCTGGTGAGCGTCAGCGAGGCATCGAGTGCTAGCGAGCGTCAGCGAGCGCCAGCGAGGCAGCGAGCGCCAGCGTGCGCCAGTGAGCGACAGCGAGAGACAGCGAGCGTCAGCGAGAGACAGCGAGGCAGCGTGCGCCAGCGAGCGCAAGCGAGGCATCGAGCGACAGCGAGCTCCAGCGAGCGAGAGCGAGGCAGCGTGCGCCAGCGAGTGACAGCGAGGCAGCGAGACAGCGAGCGCCAGCGAGCGCCAGCAAGCCTCAGCGAGGCAGCGAGCGACAGCGAGTGACAGCGCGCCAGCGATCGACAGCGAGCGACAGCGACCGACAGAGACCGACACTGAGGCAGCGAGCGCCAGCAAGACAGCGCGCCAGCGAGCGCCAGCGAGCACCAGCGAGACAGTGAGCGCCAGCGAGCGCCAGCGAGAGACCGCGAGCGTCAGCGAGAGACAGAGAAGCAGCGTGCGCCAGCGAGAGACAGCGAGGCAGCGAGCGCCAGCGAGCGCCGGCGAGAGACAGCGAGCGACAGCGATGGACAGCGAGCGACAGCGAGCGACAGCGAGGCAGCGAGCGACAGCGAGCGACAGCGAGAGACAGCGAGAGACAGTGAGAGACAGCCAGCGCCAGCGAGACAGTGAGCGATAGCGAGCGCCAGCGAGCGACAGCGAGGCAGCGAGCGCCTGCGAGTGACTGCGAGGCAACGAGCGCCAGCGAGCGCCAGCGAGCGCCAGCGAGCCACAGCGAGGCAGCAAGCGCCAGCCAGCGCCAGCGAGAGACAGCGCGGCAGCGAGCGACAGCGAGCGACCACGAGGCAGCGAGGGACAGCGAGCGACAGCGAGCGACGGCGAGGCAGCGAGCGAAAGCGAGCGACGGCGAGGCAGCTAGCGACAGCGAGCGACAGCGAGCGTGAGCGAGACAGCGAGTGACAGCGTGCGACAGCGAGGCAGCGAGCGACAGTGAGGGACAGCGCAGCAGCGAGCGACAGCGAGCGACAGCGAGGCAGCGAGCGACAGCGAGCGACAGCGAGACAGCGAGACAGCGAGCGCCAGCGAGCGTCAGCGAACGTCAGCAAGGCAGCGAGTGACAGCGAGTGACAGCGAGGCAGCGAGCGACAGGGAGCGACAGCGAGCGACAGCGGCCGACACCGATGCAGCGAGCGCCAGCAAGACAGCGCGCCAGCGAGCTCCAGCGAGCGCCAGTGAGAGACCGCGAGCGTCAGCGAGAGACAGCGAAGCAGCATGCGCCAGCGAGAGACAGCGAGGCAGCGAGCGCCAGCGAGCGCCAGCGAGAGACAGCGAGCGACAGCGAGGGACAGCGAGCGACAGCGAGCGACAGAGAGACAGCGAGCGATAGCGAACGACAGCGAGCGCGAGCGAGCGACAGCGAGGCAGCGAGCGAGAGCGAGCGCCAGCGAGTGACAGCGAGGCAGCGAGCGACAGCGAGCGCTAGCGACCGACAGCGAGCGACAGCGACCGACAGCGAGCGACAGCGAGGCAGCGAGCGCCAGCAAGACAGCGCGCCAGCGAGCGCCAGCGAGGCAGCGAGCGCCAGCGAGCGCCAGCGAGCCCCAGCGAGAGACAGCGAGCGTCAGCGAGAGACGGCGAGGCAGCGTGCGCCAGCGAGCGCAAGCGAGGCATCGAGCGACAGCAAGCGCCAGCGAGAGACAGCGAGGCAGGGAGCGACAGCGAGCGACAGCGAGAGACAGCGAGCGACAGCGAGAGACAGCGACCGACAGCGAGCGACTGCGAGGCAGCGAGCGACAGCGAGTGACAGCGAGCGACAGCGAGAGACAGCGTGCGTCAGCGAGAGACAGCGAGGCAGCGAGCGCCAGCGAGCGCCAGCGAGCACCAGCGAGGCAGCGAGCGACAGCAAGTGACAGCAAGGCAGCGAGCAATAGCGGGCGACAGCAAGACAGCGAGCGACAGCGAGCGACAGCGAGAGACAGCGAGGCAGCGAGCGACAGCGAGTGACTGCGAGGCAGTGAGGGACAGCGAGCGATAGCGAGCGACAGCGAGTGAGAGCGACGCAGCGAGTGACAGCGAGCGACAGTGATGCAGCGAGCGAGAGCGAGCGACAGCGCGAGACAGCGAGCGAGAGCGAGCGACAGCGAGCGCCAGTGAGGCAGTGAGCGCCAGCTAGCGCTAGCGAGCGAGAGCGAGCGGCTCCGAGGCCACGAGCGCCGGCACGACAGCGACCGACAGCGAGGCAGCGAGCGACAGTGAGCGACAGCGAGGCAGCGAGCGACAGCGAGCGCCAGCGAGCGAGAGCGAGGCAGCGAGTGATAGCGCGCGACAGCGTGCGCCTGCGAGGTAGCGAGCGCCAGCGTGCGCCAGTGAGCGACAGCGAGAGACAGCGAGCGTCAGCGAGAGACAGCGAGGCAGCGTGCGCCAGCGAGACAGCGAGCGCCACCGAGCGCCAGCGAGAGACAGCGCGGCAGCGAGCGCCAGCGAGCGACCGCGAGGCAGTGAGGGACAGCGAGCGCCAGCGAGCGACAGCGAGGCAGCGAGCGCCAGCGAGCGACAGCGAGCGACAGCGAGGCAGCGAGCGACAGCGAGCGACAGCGAGAGACAGGGAGGGACAGAGAGCGACAGCGAGCGACAGCGAGCGACAGCGAGGCAGCGAGACAGCGAGACAGCGAGGCAGCGAGCGCCAGCGAGCGACAGCGAGGCAGCGAGTGCCAGCGAGCGCCAGGGAGGCAGCGAGCGATAGCGAGCGACAGCGAGTGACAGCGAGGCAGGGAGCAACAGCGAGCGACAGCGAGCGACAGCGAGGCAGCGAGCGAGATCGAGCACCAGCGACCGACACCAAGGCAGCGTGCGCCAGCGAGCGCCAGCGAGAGACAGCGAGGCAGCGAGCGACAGTGAGCGACAGCGAGCGACAGCGAGGCAGCGAGACTGCGAGACAGCGAGCGACAGCGAGCGACAGCGAGAGACAGCGACCGACAGCGAGCGACTGCGAGGCAGCGAGCGACAGCGAGTGACAGCGAGCGACAGCGAGGCAGCGAGCGACAGCAAGTGACAGCGAGGCAGCGAGCAATAGCGGGCGACAGCGAGATAGCGAGCGACAGCGAGCGACAGCGAGAGACAGCGCGGCAGCGAGCGACAGCGAGTGACGGCGAGGCAGCGAGGGACAGCGAGCGATAGCGAGCGACAGCGAGTGAGAGCGACGCAGCGAGTGACAGCGAGCGACAGTGATGCAGCGAGCGAGAGCGAGCGACAGCGCGAGACAGCGAGCGAGAGCGAGCGAGAGCGAGCGCCAGTGAGGCCGCGAGCGCCAGCTAGCGCTAGCGAGCGAGAGCGAGCGGCTCCGAGGCCACGAGCGCCAGCGAGCGCCAGCGAGCGCCGGCGCGACAGCGACCGACAGCGAGGCAGCGAGCGACAGTGAGCGACAGCGAGACAGCGAGCGACAGCGAGCGCCAGCGAGCGAGAGCGAGGCAGCGAGTGATAGCGCGCGACAGCGTGCGCCTGCGAGGCAGCGAGCGCCAGCGTGCGCCAGTGAGCGACAGCGAGAGACAGCGAGCGTCAGCGAGAGACAGCGAGGCAGCGTGCGCCAGCGAGACAGCGAGCGCCACCGAGCGCCAGCGAGAGACAGCGCGGCAGCGAGCGCCAGCGTGCGCCAGGGAGCGACAGGGAGAGACAGCGAGCGTCAGCGAGAGACAGCGAGGCAGCATGCGCCAGCGAGCGACAGCAAGGCAGCGAGCGCCAGCGAGCGCAAGCGAGGCATCGAGCGACAGCGAGCGCCAGAGAGCGACACCGAGGCAGCGAGACAGCGAGCGACAGAGAGACAGCGAGCGATAGCGAACGACAGCGAGCGCGAGCGAGCGACAGCGAGGCAGCGAGCGAGAGTGAGCGCCAGCGAGTGACAGCGAGGCAGCGAGCGACAGCGAGCGCTAGCGACCGACAGCGAGCGACAGCGAGGCAGCGAGCGCCAGCAAGACAGCGCACCAGCGAGCGCCAGCGAGGCAGCGAGCGCCAGCGAGCGCCAGCGAGCCCCAGCGAGAGACAGCGAGCGTCAGCGAGAGACGGTGAGGCAGCGTGCGCCAGCGAGCGCAAGCGAGGCATCGAGCGACAGCAAGCGCCAGCGAGAGACAGCGAGGCAGGGAGCGACAGCGAGCGACAGCGAGAGACAGCGAGCGACAGCGAGAGACAGCGACCGACAGCGAGCGACTGCGAGGCAGCGAGCGACAGCGAGTGACAGCGAGCGACAGCGAGAGACAGCGTGCGTCAGCGAGAGACAGCGAGGCAGCGAGCGCCAGCGAGCGCCAGCGAGCACCAGCGAGGCAGCGAGCGCTAGCAAGTGACAGCGAGGCAGCGAGCAATAGCGGGCGACAGCAAGACAGCGAGCGACAGCGAGCGACAGCGAGAGACAGCGAGGCAGCGAGCGCCACCGAGCGCCAGCGAGAGACAGCGCGGCAGCGAGCGACAGCGAGTGACTGCGAGGCAGCGAGGGACAGCGAGCCACAGCGAGCCACAGCGAGTGAGAGCGACGCAGCGAGTGACAGCGAGCGACAGTGATGCAGCGAGCGAGAGTGAGCGACAGCGTGAGACAGCGAGCGAGAGCGAGCGACAGCTAGTGCCAGTGAGGCACCGAGCGCCAGCTAGTGCTAGCGAGCGAGAGCGAGCAGCTGCGAGGCCACGAGCGCCAGCGAGCGCCAGCGAGCGCCGGCGCGACAGCGACCGACAGCGAGGCAGCGAGCGACAGTGAGCGACAGCGAGGCAGCGAGCGACAGCGAGCGACAGCAAGCGACAGCGAGATACAGCGACCGACAGAGAGCGCCAGCGAGCGAGAGCGAGGCAGCGAGTGATAGCGCGCGACAGCGCGCGCCTGCGAGGTAGCGAGCGCCAGCGTGCGCCAGTGAGCGACAGCGAGAGACAGCGAGCGTCAGCGAGAGACAGCGAGGCAGCGTGCGCCAGCGAGACAGCGAGCGCCACCGAGCGCCAGCGAGAGACAGCGCGGCAGCGAGCGCCAGCGAGCGACCGCGAGGCAGTGAGGGACAGCGAGAGCCAGCGAGCGACAGCGAGGCAGCGAGCGCCAGCGTGCGCCAGTGAGCGACAGCGAGAGACAGCGAGCGTCAGCGAGAGACAGCGAGGCAGCGTGCGCCACCGAGCGACAGCAAGGCAGCGAGTGCCAGCGAGCGCAAGCGAGGCATCGAGCGACAGCGAGCGCCAGCGAGCGACACCGAGGCAGCGAGCGACAGCGAGCGACAGCGAGCGAGAGTGAGGCAGCGAGCGACAGCGAGCGACGGCGAGAGACAGCGACGGACAGAGAGCGACAGCGAGCGACAGCGAGCGACAGCGAGGCAGCGAGCGGCAGCGAGCGACAGCGATAGACAGCGAGAGACAGTGAGTGTCAGCGAGAGACAGCGAGGTAGCGTGCGCCAGCGAGCGACAGCGAGGCAGCGAGTGCCAGCGAGCGCCAGCGAGGCAGCGAGCGATAGCGAGCGACAGCGAGCGCCAGCGACCGACATCTAGGCAGCGAGCGCTAGCGAGCGCCAGCGAGAGTCAGCGAGGCAGCGAGCGACAGTGAGCGACAGCGAGCGACAGCGAGGCAGCGAGACAGCGAGACAGCGAGCGACAGCGAGCGACAGTGAGCGACAGCGTGGCAGCGAGCGATAGCGAGCGACAGCGAGAGACAGCGAGAGACAGCGAGCGACAGCGAGGCAGCGAGGCAGCGAGCGACAGCGAGCGCCCGCGAGCGTCAGCGAGGCATCGAGCGAGAGTGAGCGCCAGCGACCGACATCGAGGCAGCGAGCGCCAGCGAGCGTCAGCGAGAGACAGCGAGGCAGCGAGCGACAGTGTGCGACAGCGAGCGACAGCGAGGCAGCGAGACAGCGAGACAGCGAGCGACAGCGAGCGACAGCAAGCGACAGCGTGGCAGCGAGCGATAGCGAGGGACAGCGAGAGACAGCGAGAGACAGCGAGCGACAGCGAGGCAGCAAGGCAGCGAGCGATAGCGAGCGCTGGCGAGCGTCAGCGAGGCATCGAGCGCTAGCGAGCGTCAGCGAGCGCCAGCGAGGCAGCGAGCGCCAGCGTGCGCCAGTGAGCGACAGCGAGAGACAGCGAGCGTCAGCGAGAGACAGCGAGGCAGCGTGCGCCAGCGAGCGCAAGCGAGGCATCGAGCGACAGCGAGCTCCAGCGAGCGAGAGCGAGGCAGCGTGCGCCAGCGAGTGACAGCGAGGCAGCGAGACAGCGAGCGCCAGCGAGCGTCAGCAAGCGTCAGCGAGGCAGCGAGCGACAGCGAGTGACAGTGCGCCAGCGATCGACAGCGAGCGACAGCGACCGACAGAGACCGACACTGAGGCAGCGAGCGCCAGCAAGACAGCGCGCCAGCGAGCGCCAGCGAGCGCCAGCGAGCGCCAGCGAGAGACCGCGAGCGTCAGCGAGAGACAGAGAAGCAGCGTGCGCCAGCTTGAGACAGCGAGGCAGCGAGCGCCAGCGAGCGCCAGCGAGAGACAGCGAGCGACAGCGATGGACAGCGAGCGACAGCGAGCGACAGCGAGGCAGCGAGCGACAGCGAGCGACAGCGAGAGACAGCGAGAGACAGCGAGAGACAGCCAGCGCCAGCGAGACAGTGAGCGATAGCGAGCGCCAGCGAGCGCCAGCGAGGCAGCGAGCGCCTGCGAGTGACTGCGAGGCAACGAGCGCCAGCGAGCGCCAGCGAGCCACAGCGAGCCACAGCGAGGCAGCAAGCGCCAGCCAGCGCCAGCGAGAGACAGCGCGGCAGCGAGCAACAGCGAGCGACCACGAGTCAGCGAGGGACAGCGAGCGACAGCGAGCGACGGCGAGGCAGCGAGCGAAAGCGAGCGACGGCGAGGCAGCTAGCGACAGCGAGCGACAGCGAGCGTGAGCGAGACAGCGAGTGACAGCGTGCGACAGCGAGGCAGCGAGCGACAGTGAGGGACAGCGCAGCAGCGAGCGACAGCGAGCGACAGCGAGGCAGCGAGCGACAGCGAGCGACAGCGAACGTCAGCAAGGCAGCGAGTGACAGCGAGTGACAGCGAGCGACAGCGAGAGACAGCGAGCGTCAGCGAGAGACAGCGAGGCAGCGTGCGCCAGCGAGACAGCGAGCGCCACCGAGCGCCAGCGAGAGACAGCGCGGCAGCGAGCGCCAGCGTGCGCCAGGGAGCGACAGGGAGAGACAGCGAGCGTCAGCGAGAGACAGCGAGGCAGCATGCGCCAGCGAGCGACAGCAAGGCAGCGAGCGCCAGCGAGCGCAAGCGAGGCATCGAGCGACAGCGAGCGCCAGAGAGCGACACCGAGGCAGCGAGACAGCGAGCGACAGAGAGACAGCGAGCGATAGCGAACGACAGCGAGCGCGAGCGAGCGACAGCGAGGCAGCGAGCGAGAGCGAGCGCCAGCGAGCGACAGCGAGGCAGCGAGCGAGAGCGAGCGCCAGCGAGTGACAGCGAGGCAGCGAGCGACAGCGAGCGCTAGCGACCGACAGCGAGCGACAGCGAGGCAGCGAGCGCCAACAAGACAGCGCACCAGCGAGCGCCAGCGAGGCAGCGAGCGCCAGCGAGCGCCAGCGAGCCCCAGCGAGAGACAGCGAGCGTCAGCGAGAGACGGTGAGGCAGCGTGCGCCAGCGAGCGCAAGCGAGGCATCGAGCGACAGCAAGCGCCAGCGAGAGACAGCGAGGCAGGGAGCGACAGCGAGCGACAGCGAGAGACAGCGAGCGACAGCGAGAGACAGCGACCGACAGCGAGCGACTGCGAGGCAGCGAGCGACAGCGAGTGACAGCGAGCGACAGCGAGAGACAGCGTGCGTCAGCGAGCACCAGCGAGGCAGCGAGCGCTAGCAAGTGACAGCGAGGCAGCGAGCAATAGCGGGCGACAGCAAGACAGCGAGCGACAGCGAGCGACAGCGAGAGACAGCGAGGCAGCGAGCGCCACCGAGCGCCAGCGAGAGACAGCGCGGCAGCGAGCGACAGCGAGTGACTGCGAGGCAGCGAGGGACAGCGAGCCACAGCGAGCCACAGCGAGTGAGAGCGACGCAGCGAGTGACAGCGAGCGACAGTGATGCAGCGAGCGAGAGTGAGCGACAGCGCGAGACAGCGAGCGAGAGCGAGCGACAGCTAGTGCCAGTGAGGCACCGAGCGCCAGCTAGTGCTAGCGAGCGAGAGCGAGCGGCTGCGAGGCCACGAGCGCCAGCGAGCGCCAGCGAGCGCCGGCGCGACAGCGACCGACAGCGAGGCAGCGAGCGACAGTGAGCGACAGCGAGGCAGCGAGCGACAGCGAGCGACAGCGAGCGACAGCGAGATACAGCGACCGACAGCGAGCGCCAGCGAGCGAGAGCGAGGCAGCGAGTGATAGCGCGCGACAGCGCGCGCCTGCGAGGTAGCGAGCGCCAGCGTGCGCCAGTGAGCGACAGCGAGAGACAGCGAGCGTCAGCGAGAGACAGCGAGGCAGCGTGCGCCAGCGAGACAGCGAGCGCCACCGAGCGCCAGCGAGAGACAGCGCGGCAGCGAGCGCCAGCGAGCGACCGCGAGGCAGTGAGGGACAGCGAGAGCCAGCGAGCGACAGCGAGGCAGCGAGCGCCAGCGTGCGCCAGTGAGCGACAGCGAGAGACAGCGAGCGTCAGCGAGAGACAGCGAGGCAGCGTGCGCCACCGAGCGACAGCAAGGCAGCGAGTGCCAGCGAGCGCAAGCGAGGCATCGAGCGACAGCGAGCGCCAGCGAGCGATACCGAGGCAGCGAGCGACAGCGAGCGACAGCGAGCGAGAGTGAGGCAGCGAGCGACAGCGAGCGACGGCGAGAGACAGCGACGGACAGAGAGCGACAGCGAGCGACAAGGAGCGACAGCGAGGCAGCGAGCGGCAGCGAGCGACAGCGATAGACAGCGAGAGACAGTGAGCGTCAGCGAGAGACAGCGAGGTAGCGTGCGCCAGCGAGCGACAGCGAGGCAGCGAGTGCCAGCGAGCGCCAGCGAGGCAGCGAGCGATAGCGAGCGATAGCGAGCGCCAGCGAGGCAGCGAGCGACAGCGAGCGCCAGCGACCGACATCTAGGCAGCGAGCGCTAGCGAGCGCCAGCGAGAGACAGCGAGGCAGCGAGCGACAGTGAGCGACAGCGAGCGACAGCGAGGCAGCGAGACAGCGAGACAGCGAGCGACAGCGAGCGACAGTGAGCGACAGCGTGGCAGCGAGCGATAGCGAGCGACAGCGAGAGACAGCGAGAGACAGCGAGCGACAGCGAGGCAGCGAGGCAGCGAGCGACAGCGAGCGCCCGCGAGCGTCAGCGAGGCATCGAGCGAGAGTGAGCGCCAGCGACCGACATCGAGGCAGCAAGCGCCAGCGAGCGTCAGCGAGAGACAGCGAGGCAGCGAGCGACAGTGAGCGACAGCGAGCGACAGCGAGGCAGCGAGACAGCGAGACAGCGAGCGACAGCGAGCGACAGCAAGCGACAGCGTGGCAGCGAGCGATAGCGAGGGACAGCGAGAGACAGCGAGAGACAGCGAGCGACAGCGAGGCAGCAAGGCAGCGAGCGATAGCGAGCGCTGGCGAGCGTCAGCGAGGCATCGAGCGCTAGCGAGCGTCAGCGAGCGCCAGCGAGGCAGCGAGCGCCAGCGTGCGCCAGTGAGCGACAGCGAGAGACAGCGAGCGTCAGCGAGAGACAGCGAGGCAGCGTGCGCCAGCGAGCGCAAGCGAGGCATCGAGCGACAGCGAGCTCCAGCGAGCGAGAGCGAGGCAGCGTGCGCCAACGAGTGACAGCGAGGCAGCGAGACAGCGAGCGCCAGCGAGCGCCAGCAAGCCTCAGCGAGGCAGCGAGCGACAGCGAGTGACAGCGCGGCAGCGATCGACAGCGAGCGACAGCGACCGACAGAGACCGACACTGAGGCAGCGAGCGCCAGCAAGACAGCGCGCCAGCGAGCGCCGGCGAGCACCAGCGAGACAGTGAGCGCCAGCGAGCGCCAGCGAGAGACCGCGAGCGTCAGCGAGAGACAGAGAAGCAGCGTGCGCCAGCGAGAGACAGCGAGGCAGCGAGCGCCAGCGAGCGCCAGCGAGAGACAGCGAGCGACAGCGATGGACAGCGAGCGACAGCGAGCGACAGCGAGGCAGCGAGCGACAGCGAGCAACAGCGAGAGACAGCGAGAGACAGCGAGAGACAGCCAGCGCCAGCGAGACAGTGAGCGATAGCGAGCGCCAGCGAGCGACAGCGAGGCAGCGAGCGCCTGCGAGTGACTGCGAGGCAACGAGCGCCAGCGAGCGCCAGCGAGCGCCAGCGAGCCACAGCGAGGCAGCAAGCGCCAGCCAGCGCCAGCGAGAGACAGCGCGGCAGCGAGCGACAGCGAGCGACCACGAGGCAGCGAGGGACAGCGAGCGACAGCGAGCGACGGCGAGGCAGCGAGCGAAAGCGAGCGACGGCGAGGTAGCTAGCGATAGCGAGCGACAGCGAGCGTGAGCGAGACAGCGAGTGACAGCGTGCGACAGCGAGGCAGCGAGCGACAGTGAGGGACAGCGCAGCAGCGAGCGACAGCGAGCGACAGCGAGGCAGCGAGCGACAGCGAGCGACAGCGAGACAGCGAGACAGCGAGCGCCAGCGAGCGTCAGCGAACGTCAGCAAGGCAGCGAGTGACAGCGAGTGACAGCGAGGCAGCGAGCGCCAGCAAGACAGCGCGCCAGCGAGCTCCAGCGAGCGCCAGTGAGAGACCGCGAGCGTCAGCGAGAGACAGCGAAGCAGCATGCGCCAGCGAGAGACAGCGAGGCAGCGAGCGCCTGCGAGCGCCAGCGAGAGACAGCGAGCGACAGCGAGGGACAGCGAGCGACAGCGAGCGACAGCGAGGCAGCGAGCGACAGCGAGCGACAGCGAGAGACAGCGAGCGATAGCGAGCGACAGCGAGGCAGCGAGCGACAGCCAGCGACAGCGAGCGACAGCGAGACAGCGAGACAGCCAGCGCCAGCGAGACAGTGAGCGATAGCGAGCGCCAGCGAGCGCCAGCGAGGCAGCGAGCGCCAGCGAGCGCCAGCGAGCGCCAGCGAGAGACTGCGAGAGAAAACGAGCGACAGCGAGCGACAGCGAGGCAGCAAGCGCCAGCGAGCGCCAGCGAGCGACACCGAGACAGCGAGACAGCGAGCGACAGCGAGACAGCGAGCGATAGCGAACGACAGCGAGCGCGAGCGAGCGACAGCGAGGCAGCGCGCGAGAGCGAGCGCCAGCGAGTGACAGCGAGGCAGCGAGCGACAGCGAGCGCTAGCGACCGACAGCGAGCGACAGCGAGGCAGCGAGCGCCAGCAAGACAGCGCGCCAGCGAGCGCCAGCGAGGCAGCTAGCGCCAGCGAGCGCCAGCGAGGCAGCGAGCGCCAGCGAGCGCCAGCGAGCCCCAGCGAGAGACAGCGAGCGTCAGCGAGAGACGGCGAGGCAGCGTGCGCCAGCGAGCGCAAGCGAGGCATCGAGCGACAGCGAGCGCCAGCGAGCGACAGCGAGGCAGCGAGCGCCAGCGAGCGACAGCGAGAGACAGGGAGGGACAGCGAGCGACAGCGAGGCAGCGAGACAGCGAGACAGCGAGGCAGCGAGCGCCAGCGAGCGCCAGCGAGGCAGCGAGTGCCAGCGAGCGCCAGGGAGGCAGCGAGCGATAGCGAGCGACAGCGAGTGACAGCGAGGCAGGGAGCAACAGCGAGCGACAGCGAGCGACAGCGAGGCAGCGAGCGAGAGCGAGCACCAGCGACCGACACCGAGGCAGCGAGCGCCAGCGAGCGCCAGCGAGAGACAGCGAGGCAGCGAGCGACAGTGAGCGACAGCGAGCGACAGCGAGGCAGCGAGACTGCGAGACAGCGAGCGACAGCGAGCGACAGCGAGAGACAGCGACCGACAGCGAGCGACTGCGAGGCAGCGAGCGACAGCGAGTGACAGCGAGCGACAGCGAGAGACAGCGTGCGTCAGCGAGAGACAGCGAGGCAGCGAGCGCCAGCGAGCGCCAGCGAGCACCAGCGAGGCAGCGAGCGACAGCAAGTGACAGCAAGGCAGCGAGCAATAGCGGGCGACAGCGAGACAGCGAGCGACAGCGAGCGACAGCGAGAGACAGCACGGCAGCGAGCGACAGCGAGTGACTGCGAGGCAGTGAGGGACAGCGAGCGATAGCGAGCGACAGCGAGTGAGAGCGACGCAGCGAGTGACAGCGAGCGACAGTGATGCAGCGAGCGAGAGCGAGCGACAGCGCGAGACAGCGAGCGAGAGCGAGCGACAGCGAGCGCCAGTGAGGCAGTGAGCGCCAGCTAGCGCTAGCGAGCGAGAGCGAGCGGCTCCGAGGCCACGAGCGCCAGCGAGCGCCAGCGAGCGCCGGCACGACAGCGACCGACAGCGAGGCAGCGAGCGACAGTGAGCGACAGCGAGGCAGCGAGCGACAGCGAGCGACAGCGAGCGAGAGCGAGGCAGCGAGTGATAGCGCGCGACAGCGTGCGCCTGCGAGGCAGCGAGCGCCAGCGTGCGCCAGTGAGCGACAGCGAGAGACAGCGAGCGTCAGCGAGAGACAGCGAGGCAGCGTGCGCCAGCGAGACAGCGAGCGCCACCGCGCGCCAGCGAGAGACAGCGCGGCAGCGAGCGCCAGCGTGCGCCAGTGAGCGACAGCGAGAGACAGCGAGCGTCAGCGAGAGACAGCGAGGCAGCGTGTGCCAGCGAGCGACAGCAAGGCAGCGAGCGCCAGCGAGCGCAAGCCAGGCAGCGAGCGACAGCGAGCGACAGCGAGCGAGAGTGAGGCAGCGAGCGACAGCGAGCGACGGCGAGAGACAGCGACGGACAGAGAGCGACAGCGAGCGACAGCGAGCGACAGCGAGGCAGAGAGCGGCAGCGAGCGACAGCGATAGACAGCGTGAGACAGTGAGCGTCAGCGAGCGACAGCGAGGCAGCGCGCGAGAGCGAGCGCCAGCGAGTGACAGCGAGGCAGCGAGCGACAGCGAGCGCTAGCGAGCGCTAGCGACCGACAGCGAGGCAGCGAGCGCCAGCAAGACAGCGCGCCAGCGAGCGCCAGCGAGGGAGCGAGCGCCAGCGAGCGCCAGCGAGCCCCAGCGAGAGACAGCGAGCGTCAGCGAGAGACAGCGAGGCAGCGTGCGCCAGCGAGACAGCGAGCGCCACCGAGCGCCAGCGAGAGACAGCGCGGCAGCGAGCGCCAGCGTGCGCCAGTGAGCGACAGCGAGAGACAGCGAGCGTCAGCGAGAGACAGCGAGGCAGCGTGTGCCAGCGAGCGACAGCAAGGCAGCGAGCGCCAGCGAGCGCAAGCCAGGCAGCGAGCGACAGCGAGCGACAGCGAGCGAGAGTGAGGCAGCGAGCGACAGCGAGCGACGGCGAGAGACAGCGACGGACAGAGAGCGACAGCGAGCGACAGCGAGCGGCAGCGAGGCAGAGAGCGGCAGCGAGCGACAGCGATAGACAGCGTGAGACAGTGAGCGTCAGCGAGCGACAGCGAGGCAGCGCGCGAGAGCGAGCGCCAGCGAGTGACAGCGAGGCAGCGAGCGACAGCGAGCGCTAGCGAGCGCTAGCGACCGACAGCGAGGCAGCGAGCGCCAGCGAGCGACAGCGAGCGCCAGCGAGGCAGCGAGCGACAGCGAGAGACAGGGAGGGACAGAGAGCGACAGAGAGCGACAGCGAGCGACAGCGAGGCAGCGAGACAGCGAGACAGCGAGGCAGCGAGCGCCAGCGAGCGACAGCGAGGCAGCGAGTGCCAGCGAGCGCCAGGGAGGCAGCGAGCGATAGCGAGCGACAGCGAGTGACAGCGAGGCAGGGAGCAACAGCGAGCGACAGCGAGCGACAGCGAGGCAGCGAGCGAGAGCGAGCACCAGCGACCGACACCGAGGCAGCGAGCGCCAGCGAGCGCCAGCGAGAGACAGCGAGGCAGCGAGCGACAGTGAGCGACAGCGAGCGACAGCGAGGCAGCGAGACTGCGAGACAGCGAGCGACAGCGAGCGACAGCGAGCGACTGCGAGGCAGCGAGCGACAGCGAGTGACAGCGAGCGACAGCGAGAGACAGCGTGCGTCAGCGAGAGACAGCGAGGCAGCGAGCGCCAGCGAGCGCCAGCGAGCACCAGCGAGGCAGCGAGCGACAGCAAGTGACAGCAAGGCAGCGAGCAATAGCGGGCGACAGCGAGACAGCGAGCGAGAGCGAGCGACAGCGAGAGACAGCGCGGCAGCGAGCGACAGCGAGTGACTGCGCGGCAGTGAGGGACAGCGAGCGATAGCGTGCGACAGCGAGCGAGAGCGAGCGCCAGCGACCGACATCTAGGCAGCGAGCGCTAGCGAGCGCCAGCGAGAGACAGCGAGGCAGCGAGCGACAGTGAGCGACAGCGAGCGACAGCGAGGCAGCGAGACAGCGAGACAGCGAGCGACAGCGAGCGACAGTGAGCGACAGCGTGGCAGCGAGCGATACCGAGCGACAGCGAGAGACAGCGAGATACAGCGAGCGACAGCGAGGCAGCGAGGCAGCGAGCGACAGCGAGCGCCCGCGAGCGTCAGCGAGGCATCGAGCGAGAGTGAGCGCCAGCGACCGACATCGAGACAGCGAGCGACAGTGACCGACAGCGAGCAACAGCGAGGCAGCGAGACAGCGAGACAGCGAGCGACAGCGAGCGACAGAAAGCGACAGCGTGGCAGCGAGCGATAGCGAGCGACAGCGAGAGACAGCGAGAGACAGCGAGCGACAGCGAGGCAGCGAGTGCCAACGAGCGATAGCGAGCGCTGGTGAGCGTCAGCGAGGCATCGAGCGCTAGCGAGCGCCGGCGAGCGCCAGCGAGCGCCAGCGAGGCAGCGAGCGCCAGCGTGCACCAGTGAGCGACAGCGAGAGACAGCGAGCGTCAGCGAGAGACAGCGAGGCAGCGTGCGCCAGCGAGCGCAAGAGAGGCATCGAGCGACAGCGAGCTCCAGCGAGCGAGAGCGAGGCAGCGTGCGCCAGCGAGCGACAGCGAGGCAGCGAGACAGCGAGCGCCAGCGAGCGTCAGCGAGCGCCAGCGAGGCAGCGAGCGACAGCGAGTGACAGCGCGCCAGCGATCGGCAGCGAGCGACAGCGACCGACAGAGACCGACACTGAGGCAGCGAGCGCCAGCAAGACAGCGCGCCAGCGAGCGCCAGCGAGTGCCAGCGAGAGACCGCGAGCGTCAGCGAGAGACAGAGAAGCAGCGTGCGCCAGCGAGAGACACCGAGGCAGCGAGCGCCAGCGAGCGACAGCGAGAGACAGCGAGCGACAGCGATGGACAGCGAGCGACAGCGAGCGACAGCGAGGCAGCGAGCGACAGCGAGCGACAGCGAGAGACAGCGAGAGACAGCGAGACAGCCAGCGCCAGCGAGACAGTGAGCGATAGCGAGCGCCAGCGAGCGACAGCGAGGCAGCGAGCGCCTGCGAGTGACTGCGAGGCAGCGAGCGCCAGCGAGCGCCAGCGAGCGCCAGCGAGCCACAGCGAGGCAGCAAGCGCCAGCGAGCGCCAGCGAGAGACAGCGCGGCAGCGAGCGACAGCGAGCGACCACGAGGCAGCGAGGGACAGCGAGCGACAGCGAGCGACGGCGAGGCAGCGAGCGAAAGCGAGCGACGGCGAGGCAGCGAGCGACAGCGAGTGACAGCGAGCGACAGCGAGAGACAGCGTGCGTCAGCGAGAGACAGCGAGGCAGCGAGCGCCAGCGAGCGCCAGCGAGCACCAGCGAGGCAGCGAGCGACAGCAAGTGACAGCGAGGCAGCGAGCAATAGCGGGCGACAGCGAGACAGCGAGCGACAGCGAGCGTGAGCGAGACAGCGAGTGACAGCGTGCGACAGCGAGGCAGCGAGCGACAGCGAGGGACAGCGAAGCAGCGAACGATAGCGAGCGACAGCGAGAGACAGCGAGCGACAGCGAGCGACAGCGAGACAGCGAGACAGCGAGCGCCAGCGAGCGTCAGCGAACGTCAGCGAGAGACAGCGAGTGACAGCGAGTGACAGCGAGGCAGCGAGCGACAGGGAGCGACAGCGAGCGACAGCGACCGACACCGATGCAGCGAGCGCCAGCAAGACAGTGAGCGATAGCGAGCGCCAGCGAGCGCCAGCGAGGCAGCGAGCGCCAGCGAGCGCCAGCGAGTGACAGCGACCGACACCGAGGCAGCGAGCACCAGCGAGAGACAGCGAGGCAGCGAGCGACAGCGAGAGCCAGCGAGAGACTGCGAGAGAAAACGAGCGACAGCGAGCGACAGCGAGGCAGCAAGCGCCAGCGAGCGCCAGCGAGCGACACCGAGACAGCGAGACAGCGAGCGACAGCGAGACAGCGAGCGATAGCGAACGACAGCGAGCGCGAGCGAGCGACAGCGAGGCAGCGAGCGAGAGCGAGCGCCAGCGAGTGACAGCGAGGCAGCGAGCGACAGCGAGCGCTAGCGAACGACAGCGAGCGACAGCGAGGCAGCGAGCGCCAGCAAGACAGCGCGCCAGTGAGCGCCAGCGAGGCAGCTAGCGCCAGCGAGCGCCAGCGAGCGTCAGCGAGCGCCAGCGAGGCAGCGAGCGCCAGCGAGCGCCAGCGAGCCCCAGCGAGAGACAGCGAGCGTCAGCGAGAGACGGCGAGGCAGCGTGCGCCAGCGAGCGCAAGCGAGGCATCGAGCGACAGCGAGCGCCAGCGAGCGACACCGAGGCAGCGAGCGCCAGCGAGCGACACCGAGGCAGCGAGCGCCAGCGAGCGACAGCGAGCGACAGCGAGGCAGCGAGCGACAGCGAGCGACAGCGAGAGACAGGGAGGGACAGAGAGCGACAGCGAGCGACAGCGAGCGACAGCGAGGCAGCGAGACAGCGAGACAGCGAGGCAGCGAGCGCCAGCGAGCGACAGCGAGGCAGCGAGTGCCAGCGAGCGCCAGGGAGGCAGCGAGCGATAGCGAGCGACAGCGAGTGACAGCGAGGCAGCGAGCAATAGCGGGCGACAGCGAGACAGCGAGCGACAGCGAGCGTGAGCGAGACAGCGAGTGACAGCGTGCGACAGCGAGGCAGCGAGCGACAGCGAGGGACAGCGAAGCAGCGAACGATACCGAGCGACAGCGAGAGACAGCGAGCGACAGCGAGCGACAGCGAGACAGCGAGACAGCGAGCGCTAGCGAGCGTCAGCGAACGTCAGCGAGGCAGCGAGTGACAGCGAGTGACAGCGAGGCAGCGAGCGACAGGGAGCGACAGCGAGCGACAGCGACCGACACCGATGCAGCGAGCGCCAGCAAGACAGCGCACCAGCGAGCTCCAGCGAGCGCCAGTGAGAGACCGCGAGCGTCAGCGAGAGACAGCGAAGCAGCGTGCGCCAGCGAGAGACAGCGAGGCAGCGAGCGCCAGCGAGCGCCAGCGAGAGACAGCGAGTGACAGCGAGGGACAGCGAGCGACAGCGAGCGACAGCGAGGCAGCGAGCGACAGCGAGCGACAGCGAGAGACAGCGAGCGATAGCGAGCGACAGCGAGGCAGCGAGCGACAGCCAGCGACAGCGAGCGACAGCGAGACAGCGAGACAGCCAGCGCCAGCGAGACAGTGAGCGATAGCGAGCGCCAGCGAGCGCCAGCGAGGCAGCGAGCGCCAGCGAGCGCCAGCGAGTGACAGCGACCGACACCGAGGCAGCGAGCACCAGCGAGAGACAGCGAGGCAGCGAGCGACAGCGAGCGCCAGCGAGAGACTGCGAGAGAAAACGAGCGACAGCGAGCGACAGCGAGGTAGCAAGCGCCAGCGAGCGCCAGCGAGTGACACCGAGACAGCGAGACAGCGAGCGACAGCGAGACAGCGAGCGATAGCGAACGACAGCGAGCGCGAGCGAGCGACAGCGAGGCAGCGAGCGAGAGCGAGCGCCAGCGAGTGACAGCGAGGCAGCGAGCGACAGCGAGCGCTAGCGACCGACAGCGAGCGACAGCGAGGCAGCGAGCGCCAGCAAGACAGCGCGCCAGTGAGCGCCAGCGAGGCAGCTAGCGCCAGCGAGCGCCAGCGAGGCAGCGAGCGCCAGCGAGCGCCAGCGAGCCCCAGCGAGAGACAGCGAGCGTCTGCGAGAGACGGCGAGGCAGCGTGCGCCAGCGAGCGCAAGCGAGGCATCGAGCGCCAGCGAGCGCCAGCGAGCGACACCGAGGCAGCGAGCGCCAGCGAGCGCCAGCGAGCGACAGCGAGGCAGCGAGCGACAGCGGGCGACAGCGAGAGACAGGGAGGGACAGAGAGCGACAGCGAGCGACAGCGAGCGACAGCGAGGCATCGAGCGAGAGTGAGCGCCAGCGACCGACATCGAGGCAGCGAGCGCCAGCGAGCGCCAGCGAGTGCCAGCGAGAGACCGCGAGCGTCAGCGAGAGACAGAGAAGCAGCGTGCGCCAGCGAGAGACAGCGAGGCAGCGAGCGCCAGCGAGCGCCAGCGAGAGACAGCGAGCGACAGCGATGGACAGCGAGCGACAGCGAGCGACAGCGAGGCAGCGAGCGACAGCGAGCGACAGCGAGAGACAGCGAGAGACAGCGAGACAGCCAGCGCCAGCGAGACAGTGAGCGATAGCGAGCGCCAGCGAGCGACAGCGAGGCAGCGAGCGCCTGCGAGTGACTGCGAGGCAGCGAGCGCCAGCGAGCGCCAGCGAGCGCCAGCGAGCCACAGCGAGGCAGCAAGCGCCAGCGAGCGCCAGCGAGCGCCAGCGAGCGCCAGCGAGCCACAGCGAGGCAGCGAGCGCCAGCGAGCGCCAGCGAGCACCAGCGAGGCAGCGAGCGACAGCAAGTGACAGCGAGGCAGCGAGCAATAGCGGGCGACAGCGAGACAGCGAGCGACAGCGAGCGTGAGCGAGACAGCGAGTGACAGCGTGCGACAGCGAGGCAGCGAGCGACAGCGAGGGACAGCGAAGCAGCGAACGATAGCGAGCGACAGCGAGAGACAGCGAGCGACAGCGAGCGACAGCGAGACAGCGAGACAGCGAGCGCCAGCGAGCGTCAGCGAACGTCAGCGAGAGACAGCGAGTGACAGCGTGCGACAGCGAGGCAGCGAGCACCAGCGAGAGACAGCGAGGCAGCGAGCGACAGCGAGCGCCAGCGAGAGACTGCGAGAGAAAACGAGCGACAGCGAGCGACAGCGAGGCAGCAAGCGCCAGCGAGCGCCAGCGAGCGACACCGAGACAGCGAGACAGCGAGCGACAGCGAGACAGCGAGCGATAGCGAACGACAGCGAGCGCGAGCCAGCGACAGCGAGGCAGCGAGCGAGAGCGAGCGCCAGCGAGTGACAGCGAGGCAGCGAGCGACAGCGAGCGCTAGCGAACGACAGCGAGCGACAGCGAGGCAGCGAGCGCCAGCAAGACAGCGCGCCAGTGAGCGCCAGCGAGGCAGCTAGCGCCAGCGAGCGCCAGCGAGCGTCAGCGAGCGCCAGCGAGGCAGCGAGCGCCAGTGAGCGCCAGCGAGCCCCAGCGAGAGACAGCGAGCGTCAGCAAGAGACGGCGAGGCAGCGTGCGCCAGCGAGCGCAAGCGAGGCATCGAGCGACAGCGAGCGCCAGCGAGCGACACCGAGGCAGCGAGCGCCAGCGAGCGACAGCGAGCGACAGCGAGGCAGCGAGCGACAGCGAGCGACAGCGAGAGACAGGGAGGGACAGAGAGCGACAGCGAGCGACAGCGAGCGACAGCGAGGCAGCGAGACAGCGAGACAGCGAGGCAGCGAGCGCCAGCGAGCGACAGCGAGGCAGCGAGTGCCAGCGAGCGCCAGGGAGGCAGCGAGCGATAGCGAGCGACAGCGAGTGACAGCGAGGCAGGGAGCAACAGCGAGCGACAGCGAGCGACAGCGAGGCAGCGAGCGAGAGCGAGCACCAGCGACCGACACCGAGGCAGCGTGCGCCAGCGAGCGCCAGCGAGAGACAGCGAGGCAGCGAGCGACAGTGAGCGACAGCGAGCGACAGCGAGGCAGCGAGACTGCGAGACAGCGAGCGACAGCGAGCGACAGCGTGAGACAGCGACCGACAGCGAGCGACTGCGAGGCAGCGAGCGACAGCGAGTGACAGCGAGCGACAGCGAGGCAGCGAGCGACAGCAAGTGACAGCGAGGCAGCGAGCAATAGCGGGCGACAGCGAGATAGCGAGCGACAGCGAGCGACAGCGAGAGACAGCGCGGCAGCGAGCGACAGCGAGTGACTGCGAGACAGCGAGGGACAGAGAGCGATAGCGAGCGAGAGCGAGTGAGAGCGACGCAGCGAGTGACAGCGAGCGACAGTGATGCAGCGAGCGAGAGCGAGCGACAGCGCGAGACAGCGAGCGAGAGCGAGCGAGAGCGAGCGCCAGTGAGGCAGCGAGCGCCAGCTAGCGCTAGCGAGCGAGAGCGAGCGGCTCCGAGGCCACGAGCGCCAGCGAGCGCCAGCGAGCGCCGGCGCGACAGCGACCGACAGCGAGGCAGCGAGCGACAGTGAGCGACAGCGAGCGACAGCGAGATACAGCGACCGACAGCGCGCGCCAGCGAGCGAGAGCGAGGCAGCGAGTGATAGCGCGCGACAGCGTGCGCCTGCGAGGCAGCGAGCGCCAGCGTGCGCCAGTGAGCGACAGCGAGAGACAGCGAGCGTCAGCGAGAGACAGCGAGGCAGCGTGCGCCAGCGAGACAGCGAGCGCCACCGAGCGCCAGCGAGAGACAGCGCGGCAGCGAGCGCCAGCGTGCGCCAGTGAGCGACAGGGAGAGACAGCGAGCGTCAGCGAGAGACAGCGAGGCAGCGTGCGCCAGCGAGCGACAGCAAGGCAGCGAGCGCCAGCGAGCGCAAGCGAGGCATCGAGCGACAGCGAGCGCCAGAGAGCGACACCGAGGCAGCGAGACAGCGAGCGACAGAGAGACAGCGAGCGATAGCGAACGACAGCGAGCGCGAGCGAGCGACAGCGAGGCAGCGAGCGAGACCGAGCGCCAGCGAGTGACAGCGAGGCAGCGAGCGACAGCGAGCGCTAGCGACCGACAGCGAGCGACAGCGACCGACAGCGAGCGACAGCGAGGCAGCGAGCGCCAGCAAGACAGCGCGACAGCGAGCGCCAGCGAGGCAGCGAGCGCCAGCGAGCGCCAGCGAGCCCCAGCGAGAGACAGCGAGCGTCAGCGAGAGACGGCGAGGCAGCGTGCGCCAGCGAGCGCAAGCGAGGCATCGAGCGACAGCAAGCGCCAGCGAGAGACAGCGAGGCAGGGAGCGACAGCGAGCGACAGCGAGAGACAGCGAGCGACAGCGAGAGACAGCGACCGACAGCGAGCGACTGCGAGGCAGCGAGCGACAGCGAGTGACAGCGAGCGACAGCGAGAGACAGCGTGCGTCAGCGAGAGACAGCGAGGCAGCGAGCGCTAGCGAGCGCCAGCGAGCACCAGCGAGGCAGCGAGCAATAGCGGGCGACAGTAAGACAGCGAGCGACAGCGAGCGACAGCGAGAGACAGCGAGGCAGCGAGCGCCACCGAGCGCCAGCGAGAGACAGCGCGGCAGCGAGCGACAGCGAGTGACTGCGAGGCAGCGAGCGCCAGCGAGCACCAGCGAGGCAGCGAGCGCTAGCAAGTGACAGCGAGGCAGCGAGCAATAGCGGGCGACAGCAAGACAGCGAGCGAGAGCGAGCACCAGCGACCGACACCGAGGCAGCGAGCGCCAGCGAGCGCCAGCGAGAGACAGCGAGGCAGCGAGCGACAGTGAGCGACAGCGAGCGACAGCGAGGCAGCGAGACTGCGAGACAGCGAGCGACAGCGAGCGACAGCGAGAGACAGCGACCGACAGCGAGCGACTGCGAGGCAGCGAGCGACAGCGAGTGACAGCGAGCGACAGCGAGAGACAGCGTGCGTCAGCGAGAGACAGCGAGGCAGCGAGCGCCAGCGAGCGCCAGCGAGCACCAGCGAGGCAGCGAGCGACAGCAAGTGACAGCAAGGCAGCGAGCAATAGCGGGCGACAGCGAGACAGCGAGCGACAGCGAGCGACAGCGAGAGACAGCACGGCAGCGAGCGACAGCGAGTGACTGCGAGGCAGCGAGGGACAGCGAGCGATAGCGAGCGACAGCGAGTGAGAGCGACGCAGCGAGTGACAGCGAGCGACAGTGATGCAGCGAGCGAGAGCGAGCGACAGCGCGAGACAGCGAGCGAGAGCGAGCGACAGCGAGCGCCAGTGAGGCAGTGAGCGCCAGCTAGCGCTAGCGAGCGAGAGCGAGCGGCTCCGAGGCCACGAGCGCCAGCGAGCGCCAGCGAGCGCCGGCACGACAGCGACCGACAGCGAGGCAGCGAGCGACAGTGAGCGACAGCGAGGCAGTGAGCGACAGCGAGCGACAGCGAGCGAGAGCGAGGCAGCGAGTGATAGCGCGCGACAGCGTGCGCCTGCGAGGCAGCGAGCGCCAGCGTGCGCCAGTGAGCGACAGCGAGAGACAGCGAGCGTCAGCGAGAGACAGCGAGGCAGCGTGCGCCAGCGAGACAGCGAGCGCCACCGAGCGCCAGCGAGAGACAGCGCGGCAGCGAGCGCCAGCGTGCGCCAGTGAGCGACAGCGAGAGACAGCGAGCGTCAGCGAGAGACAGCGAGGCAGCGTGCGCCAGCGAGCGACAGCAAGGCAGCGAGCGCCAGCGAGCGCAAGCCAGGCAGCGAGCGACAGCGAGCGACAGCGAGCGAGAGTGAGGCAGCGAGCGACAGCGAGCGACGGCGAGAGACAGCGACGGACAGAGAGCGACAGCGAGCGACAGCGAGCGACAGCGAGGCAGAGAGCGGCAGCGAGCGACAGCGATAGACAGCGTGAGACAGTGAGCGTCAGCGAGCGACAGCGAGGCAGCGCGCGAGAGCGAGCGCCAGCGAGTGACAGCGAGGCAGCGAGCGACAGCGAGCGCTAGCGACCGACAGCGAGGCAGCGAGCGCCAGCAAGACAGCGCGCCAGCGAGCGCCAGCGAGGCAGCGAGCGCCAGCGAGCGCCAGCGAGCCCCAGCGAGAGACAGCGAGCGTCAGCGAGAGACGGCGAGGCAGCGTGCGCCAGCGAGCGCAAGCGAGGCATCGAGCGACAGCGAGCGACAGCGAGCGACACCGAGGCAGCGAGCGCCAGCGAGCGACAGCGAGCGCCAGCGAGGCAGCGAGCGACAGCGAGAGACAGGGAGGGACAGAGAGCGACAGCGAGCGACAGCGAGCGACAGCGAGGCAGCGAGACAGCGAGACAGCGAGGCAGCGAACGCCAGCGAGCGACAGCGAGGCAGCGAGTGCCAGCGAGCGCCAGGGAGGCAGCGAGCGATAGCGAGCGACAGCGAGTGACAGCGAGGCAGGGAGCAACAGCGAGCGACAGCGAGCGACAGCGAGGCAGCGAGCGAGAGCGAGCACCAGCGACCGACACCGAGGCAGCGAGCGCCAGCGAGCGCCAGCGAGAGACAGCGAGGCAGCGAGCGACAGTGAGCGACAGCGAGCGACAGCGAGGCAGCGAGACTGCGAGACAGCGAGCGACAGCGAGCGACAGCGAGAGACAGCGACCGACAGCGAGCGACTGCGAGGCAGCGAGCGACAGCGAGTGACAGCGAGCGACAGCGAGAGACAGCGTGCGTCAGCGAGCGCCCGCGAGCGTCAGCGAGGCATCGAGCGCCAGCGAGCACCAGCGAGGCAGCGAGCGACAGCAAGTGACAGCAAGGCAGCGAGCAATAGCGGGCGACAGCGAGACAGCGAGCGACAGCGAGCGACAGCGAGAGACAGCGCGGCAGCGAGCGACAGCGAGTGACTGCGAGGCAGTGAGGGACAGCGAGCGATAGCGTGCGACAGCGAGCGAGAGCGAGCGCCAGCGACCGACATCTAGGCAGCGAGCGCTAGCGAGCGCCAGCGAGAGTCAGCGAGGCAGCGAGCGACAGTGAGCGACAGCGAGCGACAGCGAGGCAGCGAGACAGCGAGACAGCGAGCGACAGCGAGCGACAGTGAGCGACAGCGTGGCAGCGAGCGATACCGAGCGACAGCGACAGACAGCGAGATACAGCGAGCGACAGCGAGGCAGCGAGGCAGCGAGCGACAGCGAGCGCCCGCGAGCGTCAGCGAGAGACAGCGAGGCAGCGAGCGACAGTGACCGACAGCGAGCGACAGCGAGGCAGCGAGACAGCGAGACAGCGAGCGACAGCGAGCGACAGAAAGCGACAGCGTGGCAGCGAGCGATAGCGAGCGACAGCGAGAGACAGCGAGAGACAGCGAGCGACAGCGAGGCAGCGAGTGCCAACGAGCGATAGCGAGCGCTGGTGAGCGTCAGCGAGGCATCGAGCGCTAGCGAGCGCCGGCGAGCGCCATCGAGCGCCAGCGAGGCAGCGAGCGCCAGCGTGCGCCAGTGAGCGACAGCGAGAGACAGCGAGCGTCAGCGAGAGACAGCGAGGCAGCGTGCGCCAGCGAGCGCAAGAGAGGCATCGAGCGACAGCGAGCTCCAGCGAGCGAGAGCGAGGCAGCGTGCGCCAGCGAGCGACAGCGAGGCAGCGAGACAGCGAGCGCCAGCGAGCGTCAGCGAGCGCCAGCGAGGCAGCGAGCGACAGCGAGTGACAGCGCGCCAGCGATCGGCAGCGAGCGACAGGGACCGACAGAGACCGACACTGAGGCAGCGAGCGCCAGCAAGACAGCGCGCCAGCGAGCGCCAGCGAGCGCCAGCGAGAGACCGCGAGCGTCAGCGAGAGACAGAGAAGCAGCGTGCGCCAGCGAGAGACAGCGAGGCAGCGAGCGCCAGCGAGCGCCAGCGAGAGACAGCGAGCGACAGCGATGGACAGCGAGCGACAGCGAACGACAGCGAGGCAGCGAGCGCCAGCGAGCGCCAGCGAGCCACAGCGAGGCAGCAAGCGCCAGCGAGCGCCAGCGAGAGACAGCGCGGCAGCGAGCGACAGCGAGCGACCACGAGGCAGCGAGGGACAGCGAGCGACAGCGAGCGACGGCGAGGCAGCGAGCGAAAGCGAGCGACGGCGAGGCAGCGAGCGACAGCGAGTGACAGCGAGCGACAGCGAGAGACAGCGTGCGTCAGCGAGAGACAGCGAGGCAGCGAGCGCCAGCGAGCGCCAGCGAGCACCAGCGAGGCAGCGAGCGACAGCAAGTGACAGCGAGGCAGCGAGCAATAGCGGACGACAGCGAGACAGCGAGCGACAGCGAGCGACAGCGAGCGACAGCGAGGCAGCGAGACAGCGAGACAGCGAGGCAGCGAGCGCCAGCGAGCGACAGCGAGGCAGCGAGTGCCAGCGAGCGCCAGGGAGGCAGCGAGCGATAGCGAGCGACAGCGAGTGACAGCGAGGCAGGGAGCAACAGCGAGCGACAGCGAGCGACAGCGAGGCAGCGAGCGAGAGCGAGCACTAGCGACCGACACCGAGGCAGCGAGCGCCAGCGAGCGCCAGCGAGAGACAGCGAGGCAGCGAGCGACAGTGAGCGACAGCGAGCGACAGCGAGGCAGCGAGACTGCGAGACAGCGAGCGACAGCGAGCGACAGCGAGAGACAGCGACCGACAGCGAGCGACTGCGAGGCAGCGAGCGAGACCGAGCGCCAGCGAGTGACAGCGAGGCAGCGAGCGACAGCGAGCGCTAGCGACCGACAGCGAGCGACAGCGAGGCAGCGAGCGAGACCGAGCGCCAGCGAGTGACAGCGAGGCAGCGAGCGACAGCGAGCGCTAGCGACCGACAGCGAGCGACAGCGACCGACAGCGAGCGACAGCGAGGCAGCGAGCGCCAGCAAGACAGCGCGACAGCGAGCGCCAGCGAGGCAGCGAGCGCCAGCGAGCGCCAGCGAGCCCCAGCGAGAGACAGCGAGCGTCAGCGAGAGACGGCGAGGCAGCGTGCGCCAGCGAGCGCAAGCGAGGCATCGAGCGACAGCAAGCGCCAGCGAGAGACAGCGAGGCAGGGAGCGACAGCGAGCGACAGCGAGAGACAGCGAGCGACAGCGAGAGACAGCGACCGACAGCGAGCGACTGCGAGGCAGCGAGCGACAGCGAGTGACAGCGAGCGACAGCGAGAGACAGCGTGCGTCAGCGAGAGACAGCGAGGCAGCGAGCGCTAGCGAGCGCCAGCGAGCACCAGCGAGGCAGCGAGCGCCAGCGAGCACCAGCGAGGCAGCGAGCGCTAGCAAGTGACAGCGAGGCAGCGAGCAATAGCGGGCGACAGCAAGACAGCGAGCGAGAGCGAGCACCAGCGACCGACACCGAGGCAGCGAGCGCCAGCGAGCGCCAGCGAGAGACAGCGAGGCAGCGAGCGACAGTGAGCGACAGCGAGCGACAGCGAGGCAGCGAGACTGCGAGACAGCGAGCGACAGCGAGCGACAGCGAGAGACAGCGACCGACAGCGAGCGACTGCGAGGCAGCGAGCGACAGCGAGTGACAGCGAGCGACAGCGAGAGACAGCGTGCGTCAGCGAGAGACAGCGAGGCAGCGAGCGCCAGCGAGCGCCAGCGAGCACCAGCGAGGCAGCGAGCGACAGCAAGTGACAGCAAGGCAGCGAGCAATAGCGGGCGACAGCAAGACAGCGAGCGACAGCGAGCGACAGCGAGAGACAGCGAGGCAGCGAGCGCCAGCGAGCGCCAGCGAGAGACAGCGCGGCAGCGAGCGCCAGCGAGCACCAGCGAGGCAGCGAGCGCTAGCAAGTGACAGCGAGGCAGCGAGCAATAGCGGGCGACAGCAAGACAGCGAGCGAGAGCGAGCACCAGCGACCGACACCGAGGCAGCGAGCGCCAGCGAGCGCCAGCGAGAGACAGCGAGGCAGCGAGCGACAGTGAGCGACAGCGAGCGACAGCGAGGCAGCGAGACTGCGAGACAGCGAGCGACAGCGAGCGACAGCGAGAGACAGCGACCGACAGCGAGCGACTGCGAGGCAGCGAGCGACAGCGAGTGACAGCGAGCGACAGCGAGAGACAGCGTGCGTCAGCGAGAGACAGCGAGGCAGCGAGCGCCAGCGAGCGCCAGCGAGCACCAGCGAGGCAGCGAGCGACAGCAAGTGACAGCAAGGCAGCGAGCAATAGCGGGCGACAGCGAGACAGCGAGCGACAGCGAGCGACAGCGAGAGACAGCACGGCAGCGAGCGACAGCGAGTGACTGCGAGGCAGTGAGGGACAGCGAGCGATAGCGAGCGACAGCGAGTGAGAGCGACGCAGCGAGTGACAGCGAGCGACAGTGATGCAGCGAGCGAGAGCGAGCGACAGCGCGAGACAGCGAGCGAGAGCGAGCGACAGCGAGCGCCAGTGAGGCAGTGAGCGCCAGCTAGCGCTAGCGAGCGAGAGCGAGCGGCTCCGAGGCCACGAGCGCCAGCGAGCGCCAGCGAGCGCCGGCACGACAGCGACCGACAGCGAGGCAGCGAGCGACAGTGAGCGACAGCGAGGCAGCGAGCGACAGCGAGCGACAGCGAGCGAGAGCGAGGCAGCGAGTGATAGCGCGCGACAGCGTGCGCCTGCGAGGCAGCGAGCGCCAGCGTGCGCCAGTGAGCGACAGCGAGAGACAGCGAGCGTCAGCGAGAGACAGCGAGGCAGCGTGCGCCAGCGAGACAGCGAGCGCCACCGAGCGCCAGCGAGAGACAGCGCGGCAGCGAGCGCCAGCATGCGCCAGTGAGCGACAGCGAGAGACAGCGAGCGTCAGCGAGAGACAGCGAGGCAGCGTGCGCCAGCGAGCGACAGCAAGGCAGCGAGCGCCAGCGAGCGCAAGCCAGGCAGCGAGCGACAGCGAGCGACAGCGAGCGAGAGTGAGGCAGCGAGCGACAGCGAGCGACGGCGAGAGACAGCGACGGACAGAGAGCGACAGCGAGCGACAGCGAGCGACAGCGAGGCAGAGAGCGGCAGCGAGCGACAGCGATAGACAGCGTGAGACAGTGAGCGTCAGCGAGCGACAGCGAGGCAGCGCGCGAGAGCGAGCGCCAGCGAGTGACAGCGAGGCAGCGAGCGACAGCGAGCGCTAGCGACCGACAGCGAGCGACAGCGAGGCAGCGAGCGCCAGCAAGACAGCGCGCCAGCGAGCGCCAGCGAGGCAGCGAGCGCCAGCGAGCGCCAGCGAGCCCCAGCGAGAGACAGCGAGCGTCAGCGAGAGACGGCGAGGCAGCGTGCGCCAGCGAGCGCAAGCGAGGCATCGAGCGACAGCGAGCGACAGCGAGCGACACCAAGGCAGCGAGCGCCAGCGAGCGACAGCGAGCGCCAGCGAGGCAGCGAGCGACAGCGAGAGACAGGGAGGGACAGAGAGCGACAGCGAGCGACAGCGAGCGACAGCGAGGCAGCGAGACAGCGAGACAGCGAGCGACAGCGAGCGACAGTGAGCGACAGCGTGGCAGCGAGCGATACCGAGCGACAGCGACAGACAGCGAGATACAGCGAGCGACAGCGAGGCAGCGAGGCAGCGAGCGACAGCGAGCGCCCGCGAGCGTCAGCGAGGCATCGAGCGAGAGTGAGCGCCAGCGACCGACATCGAGGCAGCGAGCGCCAGCGAGCGTCAGCGAGAGACAGCGAGGCAGCGAGCGACAGTGACCGACAGCGAGCGACAGCGAGGCAGCGAGACAGCGAGACAGCGAGCGACAGCGAGCGACAGAAAGCGACAGCGTGGCAGCGAGCGATAGCGAGCGACAGCGAGAGACAGCGAGAGACAGCGAGCGACAGCGAGGCAGCGAGTGCCAACGAGCGATAGCGAGCGCTGGTGAGCGTCAGCGAGGCATCGAGCGCTAGCGAGCGCCGGCGAGCGCCAGCGAGCGCCAGCGAGGCAGCGAGCGCCAGCGTGCGCCAGTGAGCGACAGCGAGAGACAGCGAGCGTCAGCGAGAGACAGCGAGGCAGCGTGCGCCAGCGAGCGCAAGAGAGGCATCGAGCGACAGCGAGCTCCAGCGAGCGAGAGCGAGGCAGCGTGCGCCAGCGAGCGACAGCGAGGCAGCGAGACAGCGAGCGCCAGCGAGCGACAGCGAGTCAGCGAGACAGCGAGCGCCAGCGAGCGTCAGCGAGCGCCAGCGAGGCAGCGAGCGACAGCGAGTGACAGCGCGCCAGCGATCGGCAGCGAGCGACAGCGACCGACAGAGACCGACACTGAGGCAGCGAGCGCCAGCAAGACAGCGCGCCAGCGAGCGCCAGCGAGCGCCAGCGAGAGACCGCGAGCGTCAGCGAGAGACAGAGAAGCAGCGTGCGCCAGCGAGAGACAGCGAGGCAGCGAGCGCCAGCGAGCGCCAGCGAGAGACAGCGAGCGACAGCGATGGACAGCGAGCGACAGCGAACGACAGCGAGGCAGCGAGCGACAGCGAGACAGTGAGCGATAGCGAGCGCCAGCGAGCGACAGCGAGGCAGCGAGCGCCTGCGAGTGACTGCGAGGCAGCGAGCGCCAGCGAGCGCCAGCGAGCCACAGCGAGGCAGCAAGCGCCAGCGAGCGCCAGCGAGAGACAGCGCGGCAGCGAGGGACAGCGAGCGACAGCGAGCGACGGCGAGGCAGCGAGCGAAAGCGAGCGACGGCGAGGCAGCGAGCGACAGCGAGTGACAGCGAGCGACAGCGAGAGACAGCGTGCATCAGCGAGAGACAGCGAGGCAGCGAGCGCCAGCGAGCGCCAGCGAGCACCAGCGAGGCAGCGAGCGACAGCAAGTGACAGCGAGGCAGCGAGCAATAGCGGGCGACAGCGAGACAGCGAGCGACAGCGAGCGTGAGCGAGACAGCGAGTGACAGCGTGCGACAGCGAGGCAGCGAGCGACAGCGAGGGACAGCGAAGCAGCGAACAATAGCGAGCGACAGCGAGAGACAGCGAGCGACAGCGAGCGACAGCGAGACAGCGAGACAGCGAGCGCTAGCGAGCGTCAGCGAACGTCAGCGAGGCAGCGAGTGACAGCGAGTGACAGCGAGGCAGCGAGCGACAGGGAGCGACAGGGAGCGACAGCGACCGACACCGATGCAGCGAGCGCCAGCAAGACAGCGCACCAGCGAGCTCGAGCGAGCGCCAGTGAGAGACCGCGAGCGTCAGCGAGAGACAGCAAAGCAGCGTGCGCCAGCGAGAGACAGCGAGGCAGCGAGCGCCAGCGAGCGCCAGCGAGAGACAGCGAGTGACAGCGAGGGACAGCGAGCGACAGCGAGCGACAGCGAGGCAGCGAGCGACAGCGAGCGCCAGCGAGAGACTGCGAGAGAAAACGAGCGACAGCGAGCGACAGCGAGGCAGCAAGCGCCAGCGAGCGCCAGCGAGCGACACCGAGACAGCGAGACAGCGAGCGACAGCGAGACAGCGAGCGATAGCGAACGACAGCGAGCGCGAGCGAGCGACAGCAAGGCAGCGAGCGAGAGCGAGCGCCAGCGAGTGACAGCGAGGCAGCGAGCGACAGCGAGCGCTAGCGACCGACAGCGAGCGACAGCGAGGCAGCGAGCGCCAGCAAGACAGCGCGCCAGTGAGCGCCAGCGAGGCAGCGAGCGCCAGCGAGCGCCAGCGAGCCCCAGCGAGAGACAGCGAGCGTCTGCGAGAGACGGCGAGGCAGCGTGCGCCAGCGAGGGCAAGCGAGGCATCGAGCGACAGCGAGCGCCAGCGAGCGACACCGAGGCAGCGAGCGCCAGCGAGCGCCAGCGAGCGACAGCGAGGCAGCGAGCGACAGCGAGCGACAGCGAGAGACAGGGAGGGACAGAGAGCGACAGCGAGCGACAGCGAGCGACAGCGAGGCAGCGAGACAGCGAGACAGCGAGGCAGCGAGCGCCAGCGAGCGACAGCGAGGCATCGAGTGCCAGCGAGCGCCAGGGAGGCAGCGAGCGATAGCGAGCGACAGCGAGTGACAGCGAGGCAGGGAGCAACAGCGAGCGACAGCGAGCGACAGCGAGGCAGCGAGCGAGAGCGAGCACCAGCGACCGACACCGAGGCACCGTGCGCCAGCGAGCGCCAGCGAGAGACAGCGAGGCAGCGAGCGACAGTGAGCGACAGCGAGCGACAGCGAGGCAGCGAGACTGCGAGACAGCGAGCGACAGCGAGCGACAGCGAGAGACAGCGACCGACAGCGAGCGACTGCGAGGCAGCGAGCGACAGCGAGTGACAGCGAGCGACAGCGAGGCAGCGAGCGACAGCAAGTGACAGCGAGGCAGCGAGCAATAGCGGGCGACAGCGAGATAGCGAGCGACAGCGAGCGACAGCGAGAGACAGCGCGGCAGCGAGCGACAGCGAGTGACTGCGAGGCAGCGAGGGACAGCGAGCGATAGCGAGCGACAGCGAGTGAGAGCGACGCAGCGAGTGACAGCGAGCGACAGTGATGCAGCGAGCGAGAGCGAGCGACAGCGCGAGACAGCGAGCGAGAGCGAGCGAGAGCGAGCGCCAGTGAGGCAGCGAGCGCCAGCTAGCGCTAGCGAGCGAGAGCGAGCGGCTCCGAGGCCACGAGCGCCAGCGAGCGCGAGCGAGCGCCGGCGCGACAGCGACCGACAGCGAGGCAGCGAGCGACAGTGAGCGACAGCGAGCGACAGCGAGATACAGCGACCGACAGCGCGCGCCAGCGAGCGAGAGCGAGGCAGCGAGTGATAGCGCGCGACAGCGTGCGCCTGCGAGGCAGCGAGCGCCAGCGTGCGCCAGTGAGCGACAGGGAGAGACAGCGAGCGTCAGCGAGAGACAGCGAGGCAGCGAGCGCCAGCGAGCGCCAGCGAGCACCAGCGAGGCAGCGAGCGCTAGCAAGTGACAGCGAGGCAGCGAGCAATAGCGGGCGACAGCAAGACAGCGAGCGACAGCGAGCGACAGCGAGAGACAGCGAGGCAGCGAGCGCCACCGAGCGCCAGCGAGAGACAGCGCGGCAGTGAGCGACAGCGAGTGACTGCGAGGCAGCGAGGGACAGCGAGCGACAGCGAGCCACAGCGAGTGAGAGCGACGCAGCGAGTGACAGCGAGCGACAGTGATGCAGCGAGCGAGAGTGAGTGACAGCGCGAGACAGCGAGCGAGAGCGAGCGACAGCTAGCGCCAGTGAGGCACCGAGCGCCAGCTAGTGCTAGCGAGCGAGAGCGAGCGGCTCCGAGGCCACGAGCGCCAGCGAGCGCCAGCGAGCGCCGGCACGACAGCGACCGACAGCGAGGCAGCGAGCGACAGCGAGCGACAGCGAGCGACAGCGAGCGACAGCGAGATACAGCGACCGACAGCGAGCGCCAGCGAGCGAGAGCGAGGCAGCGAGTGATAGCGCGCGACAGCGCGCGCCTGCGAGGTAGCGAGCGCCAGCGTGCGCCAGTGAGCGACAGCGAGAGACAGCGAGCGTCAGCGAGAGACAGTGAGGCAGCGTGCGCCAGCGAGACAGCGAGCGCCACCGAGCGCCAGCGAGAGACAGCGCGGCAGCGAGCGCCAGCGAGCGACCGCGAGGCAGTGAGGGACAGCGAGCGCCAGCGAGCGCCAGCGAGGCAGCGAGCGCCAGCGTGCGCCAGTGAGCGACAGCGAGAGACAGCGAGCGTCAGCGAGAGACAGCGAGGCAGCGTGCGCCACCGAGCGACAGCAAGGCAGCGAGTGCCAGCGAGCGCAAGCGAGGCATCGAGCGACAGCGAGCGCCAGCGAGCGACAGCAAGGCAGCGAGCGCCAGCGAGCGCAAGCGAGGCATCGAGCGACAGCGAGCGCCAGAGAGCGACACCGAGGCAGCGAGACAGCGAGCGACAGAGAGACAGCGAGCGATAGCGAACGACAGCGAGCGCGAGCGAGCGACAGCGAGGCAGCGAGCGAGAGCGAGCGTCAGCGAGTGACAGCGAGGCAGCGAGCGACAGCGAGCGCTAGCGACCGACAGCGAGCGACAGCGACCGACAGCGAGCGACAGCGAGGCAGCGAGCGCCAGCAAGACAGCGCGCCAGCGAGCGCCAGCGAGGCAGCGAGCGCCAGCGAGCGCCAGCGAGCCCCAGCGAGAGACAGCGAGCGTCAGCGAGCGACAGTGATGCAGCGAGCGAGAGCGAGCGACAGCGCGAGACAGCGAGCGAGAGCGAGCGACAGCGAGCGCCAGTGAGGCAGTGAGCGCCAGCTAGCGCTAGCGAGCGAGAGCGAGCGGCTCCGAGGCCACGAGCGCCAGCGAGCGCCAGCGAGCGCCGGCACGACAGCGACCGACAGCGAGGCAGCGAGCGACAGTGAGCGACAGCGAGGCAGCGAGCGACAGCGAGCGACAGCGAGCGAGAGCGAGGCAGCGAGTGATAGCGCGCGACAGCGTGCGCCTGCGAGGCAGCGAGCGCCAGCGTGCGCCAGTGAGCAACAGCGAGAGACAGCGAGCGTCAGCGAGATACAGCGAGGCAGCGTGCGCCAGCGAGACAGCGAGCGCCACCGAGCGCCAGCGAGAGACAGCGCGGCAGCGAGCGCCAGCGTGCGCCAGTGAGCGACAGCGAGAGACAGCGAGCGTCAGCGAGAGACAGCGAGGCAGCGTGCGCCAGCGAGCGACAGCAAGGCAGCGAGCGCCAGCGAGCGCAAGCCAGGCAGCGAGCGACAGCGAGCGACAGCGAGCGAGAGTGAGGCAGCGAGCGACAGCGAGCGACGGCGAGAGACAG
This sequence comes from Podargus strigoides, assembly GCA_028020825.1. Classification (NCBI taxonomy): domain Eukaryota; kingdom Metazoa; phylum Chordata; class Aves; order Caprimulgiformes; family Podargidae; genus Podargus; species Podargus strigoides. The sequence continues at coordinate 36,646,385 of CM051662.1, forward strand.
CGACGGACAGAGAGCGACAGCGAGCGACAGCGAGCGACAGCGAGGCAGAGAGCGGCAGCGAGCGACAGCGATAGACAGCGTGAGACAGTGAGCGTCAGCGAGCGACAGCGAGGCAGCGCGCGAGAGCGAGCGCCAGCGAGTGACAGCGAGGCAGCGAGCGACAGCGAGCGCTAGCGACCGACAGCGAGCGACAGCGAGGCAGCGAGCGCCAGCAAGACAGCGCGCCAGCGAGCGCCAGCGAGGCAGCGAGCGCCAGCGAGCGCCAGCGAGCCCCAGCGAGAGACAGCGAGCGTCAGCGAGAGACGGCGAGGCAGCGTGCGCCAGCGAGCGCAAGCGAGGCATCGAGCGACAGCGAGCGCCAGCGAGCGACACCGAGGCAGCGAGCGCCAGCGAGCGACAGCGAGCGACAGCGAGGCAGCGAGCGACAGCGAGCGACAGCGAGAGACAGGGAGGGACAGAGAGCGACAGCGAGCGACAGCGAGGCAGCGAGACAGCGAGACAGCGAGGCAGCGAGCGCCAGCGAGCGACAGCGAGGCAGCGAGTGCCAGCGAGCGCCAGGGAGGCAGCGAGCGATAGCGAGCGACAGCGAGTGACAGCGAGGCAGGGAGCAACAGCGAGCGACAGCGAGCGACAGCGAGGCAGCGAGCGAGAGCGAGCACCAGCGACCGACACCGAGGCAGCGAGCGCCAGCGAGCGCCAGCGAGAGACAGCGAGGCAGCGAGCGACAGTGAGCGACAGCGAGCGACAGCGAGGCAGCGAGACTGCGAGACAGCGAGCGACAGCGAGCGACAGCGAGAGATAGCGACCGACAGCGAGCGACTGCGAGGCAGCGAGCGACAGCGAGTGACAGCGAGCGACAGCGAGAGACAGCGTGCGTCAGCGAGAGACAGCGAGGCAGCGAGCGACAGTGAGCGACAGCGAGCGACAGCGAGGCAGCGAGACAGCGAGACAGCGAGCGACAGCGAGCGACAGTGAGCGACAGCGTGGCAGCGAGCGATACCGAGCGACAGCGAGAGACAGCGAGATACAGCGAGCGACAGCGAGGCAGCGAGGCAGCGAGCGACAGCGAGCGCCCGCGAGCGTCAGCGAGGCATCGAGCGAGAGTGAGCGCCAGCGACCGACAGCGAGGCAGCGAGCGCCAGCGAGCGTCAGCGAGAGACAGCGAGGCAGCGAGCGACAGTGACCGACAGCGAGCGACAGCGAGCGACGGCGAGAGACAGCGACGGACAGAGAGCGACAGCGAGCGACAGCGAGCGACAGCGAGGCAGAGAGCGGCAGCGAGCGACAGCGATAGACAGCGTGAGACAGTGAGCGTCAGCGAGCGACAGCGAGGCAGCGCGCGAGAGCGAGCGCCAGCGAGTGACAGCGAGGCAGCGAGCGACAGCGAGCGCTAGCGACCGACAGCGAGCGACAGCGAGGCAGCGAGCGCCAGCAAGACAGCGCGCCAGCGAGCACCAGCGAGGCAGCGAGCGCCAGCGAGCGCCAGCGAGCCCCAGCGAGAGACAGCGAGCGTCAGCGAGAGACGGCGAGGCAGCGTGCGCCAGCGAGCGCAAGCGAGGCATCGAGCGACAGCGAGCGCCAGCGAGCGCCACCGAGGCAGCGAGCGCCAGCGAGCGACAGCGAGCGACAGCGAGGCAGCGAGCGACAGCGAGCGACAGCGAGAGACAGGGAGGGACAGAGAGCGACAGCGAGCGACAGCGAGCGACAGCGAGGCAGCGAGACAGCGAGACAGCGAGGCAGCGAGCGCCAGCGAGCGACAGCGAGGCAGCGAGACAGCGAGACAGCGAGCGACAGCGAGGCAGCAAGGCAACGAGCGATAGCGAGCGCTGGCGAGCGTCAGCGAGGCATCGAGCGCTAGCGAGCGCCGGCGAGCGCCAGCGAGCGCCAGCGAGGCAGCGAGCGCCAGCGTGCGCCAGTGAGCGACAGCGAGAGACAGCGAGCGTCAGCGAGAGACAGCGAGGCAGCTTGCGCCAGCGAGCGCAAGCGAGGCATCGAGCGACAGCGAGCTCCAGCGAGCGAGAGCGAGGCAGCGTGCGCCAGCGAGCGACAGCGAGGCAGCGAGACAGCGAGCGCCAGCGAGCGTCAGCGAGCGCCAGCGAGGCAGCGAGCGACAGCGAGTGACAGCGCGCCAGCGATCGGCAGCGAGCGACAGCGACCGACAGAGACCGACACTGAGGCAGCGAGCGCCAGCAAGACAGCGCGCCAGCGAGCGCCAGCGAGCGCCAGCGAGAGACCGCGAGCGTCAGCGAGAGACAGAGAAGCAGCGTGCGCCAGCGAGAGACAGCGAGGCAGCGAGCGCCAGCGAGCGCCAGCGAGAGACAGCGAGCGACAGCGATGGACAGCGAGCGACAGCGAACGACAGCGAGGCAGCGAGCGACAGCGAGCGACAGCGAGAGACAGCGAGAGACAGCGAGACAGCCAGCGCCAGCGAGACAGTGAGCGCCAGCGAGCGCCAGCGAGCCACAGCGAGGCAGCAAGCGCCAGCGAGCGCCAGCGAGAGACAGCGCGGCAGCGAGCGACAGCGAGCGACCACGAGGCAGCGAGGGACAGCGAGCGACAGCGAGCGACGGCGAGGCAGCGTGCGAAAGCGAGCGACGGCGAGGCAGCGAGCGACAGCGAGTGACAGCGAGCGACAGCGAGAGACAGCGTGCGTCAGCGAGAGACAGCGAGGCAGCGAGCGCCAGCGAGCGCCAGCGAGCACCAGCGAGGCAGCGAGCGACAGCAAGTGACAGCGAGGCAGCGAGCAATAGCGGGCGACAGCGAGACAGCGAGCGACAGCGAGCGTGAGCGAGACAGCGAGTGACAGCGTGCGACAGCGAGGCAGCGAGCGACAGCGAGGGACAGCGAAGCAGCGAACGATAGCGAGCGACAGCGAGAGACAGCGAGCGACAGCGAGCGACAGCGAGACAGCGAGACAGCGAGCGCCAGCGAGCGTCAGCGAACGTCAGCGAGAGACAGCGAGTGACAGCGAGTGACAGCGAGGCAGCGAGCGACAGGGAGCGACAGCGAGCGACAGCGACCGACACCGATGCAGCGAGCGCCAGCAAGACAGTGAGCGATAGCGAGCGCCAGCGAGCGCCAGCGAGGCAGCGAGCGCCAGCGAGCGCCAGCGAGTGACAGCGACCGACACCGAGGCAGCGAGCACCAGCGAGAGACAGCGAGGCAGCGAGCGACAGCGAGCGCCAGCGAGAGACTGCGAGAGAAAACGAGCGACAGCGAGCGACAGCGAGGCAGCAAGCGCCAGCGAGCGCCAGCGAGCGACACCGAGACAGCGAGACAGCGAGCGACAGCGAGACAGCGAGCGATAGCGAACGACAGCGAGCGCGAGCGAGCGACAGCGAGGCAGCGAGCGAGAGCGAGCGCCAGCGAGTGACAGCGAGGCAGCGAGCGACAGCGAGCGCTAGCGACCGACAGCGAGCGACAGCGAGGCAGCGAGCGCCAGCAAGACAGCGCGCCAGTGAGCGCCAGCGAGGCAGCTAGCGCCAGCGAGCGCCAGCGAGGCAGCGAGCGCCAGCGAGCGCCAGCGAGCCCCAGCGAGAGACAGCGAGCGTCTGCGAGAGACGGCGAGGCAGCGTGCGCGAGCGAGCGCAAGCGAGGCATCGAGCGACAGCGAGCGCCAGCGAGCGACACCGAGGCAGCGAGCGCCAGCGAGCGACAGCGAGCGCCAGCGAGGCAGCGAGCGACAGCGAGCGACAGCGAGAGACAGGGAGGGACAGAGAGCGACAGCGAGCGACAGCGAGCGACAGCGAGGCAGCGAGACAGCGAGACAGCGAGGCAGCGAGCGCCAGCGAGCGACAGCGAGGCAGCGAGTGCCAGCGAGCGCCAGGGAGGCAGCGAGCGATAGCGAGCGACAGCGAGTGACAGCGAGGCAGGGAGCAACAGCGAGCGACAGCGAGCGACAGCGAGGCAGCGAGCGAGAGCGAGCACCAGCGACCGACACCGAGGCAGCGTGCGCCAGCGAGCGCCAGCGAGAGACAGCGAGGCAGCGAGCGACAGTGAGCGACAGCGAGCGACAGCGAGGCAGCGAGCGACTGCGAGGCAGCGAGCGACAGCGAGTGACAGCGAGCGACAGCGAGGCAGCGAGCGACAGCAAGTGACAGCGAGGCAGCGAGCAATAGCGGGCGACAGCGAGATAGCGAGCGACAGCGAGCGACAGCGAGAGACAGCGCGGCAGCGAGCGACAGCGAGTGACTGCGAGGCAGCGAGGGACAGCGAGCGATAGCGAGCGACAGCGAGTGAGAGCGACGCAGCGAGTGACAGCGAGCGACAGTGATGCAGCGAGCGAGAGCGAGCGACAGCGCGAGACAGCGAGCGAGAGCGAGCGAGAGCGAGCGCCAGTGAGGCAGCGAGCGCCAGCTAGCGCTAGCGAGCGAGAGCGAGCGGCTCCGAGGCCACGAGCGCCAGCGAGCGCCAGCGAGCGCCGGCGCGACAGCGACCGACAGCGAGGCAGCGAGCGACAGTGAGCGACAGCGAGCGACAGCGAGATACAGCGACCGACAGCGCGCGCCAGCGAGCGAGAGCGAGGCAGCGAGTGATAGCGCGCGACAGCGTGCGCCTGCGAGGCAGCGAGCGCCAGCGTGCGCCTGTGAGCGACAGCGAGAGACAGCGAGCGTCAGCGAGAGACAGCGAGGCAGCGTGCGCCAGCGAGACAGCGAGCGCCACCGAGCGCCAGCGTGCGCCAGTGAGCGACAGGGAGAGACAGCGAGCGTCAGCGAGAGACAGCGAGGCAGCGTGCGCCAGCGAGCGACAGCAAGGCAGCGAGCGCCAGCGAGCGCAAGCGAGGCATCGAGCGACAGCGAGCGCCAGAGAGCGACACCGAGGCAGCGAGACAGCGAGCGACAGAGAGACAGCGAGCGATAGCGAACGACAGCGAGCGCGAGCGAGCGACAGCGAGGCAGCGAGCGAGATCGAGCGCCAGCGAGTGACAGCGAGGCAGCGAGCGACAGCGAGCGCTAGCGACCGACAGCGAGCGACAGCGACCGACAGCGAGCGACAGCGAGGCAGCGAGCGCCAGCAAGACAGCGCGACAGCGAGCGCCAGCGAGGCAGCGAGCGCCAGCGAGCGCCAGCGAGCCCCAGCGAGAGACAGCGAGCATCAGCGAGAGACGGCGAGGCAGCGTGCGCCAGCGAGCGCAAGCGAGGCATCGAGCGACAGCAAGCGCCAGCGAGAGACAGCGAGGCAGGGAGCGACAGCGAGCGACAGCGAGAGACAGCGAGCGACAGCGAGAGACAGCGACCGACAGCGAGCGACTGCGAGGCAGCGAGCGACAGCGAGTGACAGCGAGCGACAGCGAGAGACAGCGTGCGTCAGCGAGAGACAGCGAGGCAGCGAGCGCTAGCGAGCGCCAGCGAGCACCAGCGAGGCAGCGAGCGCTAGCAAGTGACAGCGAGGCAGCGAGCAATAGCGGGCGACAGCAAGACAGCGAGCGACAGCGAGCGACAGCGAGAGACAGCGAGGCAGCGAGCGCCACCGAGCGCCAGCGAGAGACAGCGCGGCAGCGAGCGACAGCGAGTGACTGCGAGGCAGCGAGGGACAGCGAGCCACAGCGAGCCACAGCGAGTGAGAGCGACGCAGCGAGTGACAGCGAGCGACAGTGATGCAGCGAGCGAGAGTGAGCGACAGCGCGAGACAGCGAGCGAGAGCGAGCGACAGCTAGCGCCAGTGAGGCACCGAGCGCCAGCTAGTGCTAGCGAGCGAGAGCGAGCGGCTGCGAGGCCACGAGCGCCAGCGAGCGCCAGCGAGCGCCGGCGCGACAGCGACCGACAGCGAGGCAGCGAGCGACAGTGAGCGACAGCGAGACAGCGAGCGACAGCGACGCAGCGAGCGACAGCGAGCGACAGCGAGCGACAGCGAGATACAGCGACCGACAGCGAGCGCCAGCGAGCGAGAGCGAGGCAGCGAGTGATAGCGCGCGACAGCGCGCGCCTGCGAGGTAGCGAGCGCCAGCGTGCGCCAGTGAGCGACAGCGAGAGACAGCGAGCGTCAGCGAGAGACAGCGAGGCAGCGTGCGAGATCGAGCACCAGCGACCGACACCGAGGCAGCGTGCGCCAGCGAGCGCCAGCGAGAGACAGCGCGGCAGCGACCGCCAGCGAGCGACCGCGAGGCAGTGAGGGACAGCGAGCGCCAGCGAGCGACAGCGAGGCAGCGAGCGCCAGCGAGCGCCAGCGAGCGACAGCGAGGCAGCGAGCGACAGCGAGCGACAGCGAGAGACAGGGAGGGACAGAGAGCGACAGCGAGCGACAGCGAGCGACAGCGAGGCAGCGAGACAGCGAGACAGCGAGGCAGCGAGCGCCAGCGAGCGACAGCGAGGCAGCGAGTGCCAGCGAGCGCCAGGGAGGCAGCGAGCGATAGCGAGCGACAGCGAGTGACAGCGAGGCAGGGAGCAACAGCGAGCGATAGCGAGCGACAGCGAGGCAGCGAGCGAGATCGAGCACCAGCGACCGACACCGAGGCAGCGTGCGCCAGCGAGCGCCAGCGAGAGACAGCGCGGCAGCGACCGCCAGCGAGCGACCGCGAGGCAGTGAGGGACAGCGAGCGCCAGCGAGCGACAGCGAGGCAGCGAGCGCCAGCGAGCGCCAGCGAGCGACAGCGAGGCAGCGAGCGACAGCGAGCGACAGCGAGAGACAGGGAGGGACAGAGAGCGACAGCGAGCGACAGCGAGCGACAGCGAGGCAGCGAGACAGCGAGACAGCGAGGCAGCGAGCGCCAGCGAGCGACAGCGAGGCAGCGAGTGCCAGCGAGCGCCAGGGAGGCAGCGAGCGATAGCGAGCGACAGCGAGTGACAGCGAGGCAGGGAGCAACAGCGAGCGATAGCGAGCGACAGCGAGGCAGCGAGCGAGATCGAGCACCAGCGACCGACACCGAGGCAGCGTGCGCCAGCGAGCGCCAGCGAGAGACAGCGACCGACAGCGAGCGACTGCGAGGCAGCGAGCGACAGCGAGTGACAGCGAGCGACAGCGAGGCAGCGAGCGACAGCAAGTGACAGCGAGGCAGCGAGCAATAGCGGGCGACAGCGAGATAGCGAGCGACAGCGAGCGACAGCGAGCGACAGCGCGGCAGCGAGCGACAGCGAGTGACGGCGAGGCAGCGAGGGACAGCGAGCGATAGCGAGCGACAGCGAGTGAGAGCGACGCAGCGAGTGACAGCGAGCGACAGTGATGCAGCGAGCGAGAGCGAGCGACAGCGCGAGACAGCGAGCGAGAGCGAGCGAGAGCGAGCGCCAGTGAGGCAGCGAGCGCCAGCTAGCGCTAGCGAGCGAGAGCGAGCGGCTCCGAGGCCACGAGCGCCAGCGAGCGCCAGCGAGCGCCGGCGCGACAGCGACCGACAGCGAGGCAGCGAGCGACAGTGAGCGACAGCGAGACAGCGAGCGACAGCGAGCGACAGCGAGCGACAGCGAGATACAGCGACCGACAGCGCGCGCCAGCGAGCGAGAGCGAGGCAGCGAGTGATAGCGCGCGACAGCGTGCGCCTGCGAGGCAGCGAGCGCCAGCGTGCGCCAGTGAGCGACAGCGAGAGACAGCGAGCGTCAGCGAGAGACAGCGAGGCAGCGTGCGCCAGCGAGACAGCGAGCGCCACCGAGCGCCAGCGAGAGACAGCGCGGCAGCGAGCGCCAGCGTGCGCCAGTGAGCGACAGGGAGAGACAGCGAGCGTCAGCGAGAGACAGCGAGGCAGCATGCGCCAGCGAGCGACAGCAAGGCAGCGAGCGCCAGCGAGCGCAAGCGAGGCATCGAGCGACAGCGAGCGCCAGAGAGCGACACCGAGGCAGCGAGACAGCGAGCGACAGAGAGATAGCGAGCGATAGCGAACGACAGCGAGCGCGAGCGAGCGACAGCGAGGCAGCGAGCGCCAGCAAGACAGCGCACCAGCGAGCGCCAGCGAGGCAGCGAGCGCCAGCGAGCGCCAGCGAGCCCCAGCGAGAGACAGCGAGCGTCAGCGAGAGACGGTGAGGCAGCGTGCGCCAGCGAGCGCAAGCGAGGCATCGAGCGACAGCAAGCGCCAGCGAGAGACAGCGAGGCAGGGAGCGACAGCGAGCGACAGCGAGAGACAGCGAGCGACAGCGAGAGACAGCGACCGACAGCGAGCGACTGCGAGGCAGCGAGCGACAGCGAGTGACAGCGAGCGACAGCGAGAGACAGCGTGCGTCAGCGAGAGACAGCGAGGCAGCGAGCGCCAGCGAGCGCCAGCGAGCACCAGCGAGGCAGCGAGCGCTAGCAAGTGACAGCGAGGCAGCGAGCAATAGCGGGCGACAGCAAGACAGCGAGCGACAGCGAGCGACAGCGAGAGACAGCGAGGCAGCGAGCGCCACCGAGCGCCAGCGAGAGACAGCGCGGCAGCGAGCGACAGCGAGTGACTGCGAGGCAGCGAGGGACAGCGAGCCACAGCGAGCCACAGCGAGTGAGAGCGACGCAGCGAGTGACAGCGAGCGACAGTGATGCAGCGAGCGAGAGTGAGCGACAGCGCGAGACAGCGAGCGAGAGCGAGCGACAGCTAGTGCCAGTGAGGCACCGAGCGCCAGCTAGTGCTAGCGAGCGAGAGCGAGCGGCTGCGGGGCCACGAGCGCCAGCTGGCGCCAGCGAGCGCCGGCGCGACAGCGACCGACAGCGAGGCAGCGAGCGACAGTGAGCGACAGCGAGGCAGCGAGCGATAGCGAGCGACAGCGAGCGACAGCGAGATACAGCGAGCGACAGCGAGATACAGCGACCGACAGCGAGCGCCAGCGAGCGAGAGCGAGGCAGCGAGTGATAGCGCGCGACAGCGCGCGCCTGCGAGGTAGCGAGCGCCAGCGTGCGCCAGTGAGCGACAGCGAGAGACAGCGAGCGTCAGCGAGAGACAGCGAGGCAGCGTGCGCCACCGAGCGACAGCAAGGCAGCGAGCGCCAGCGAGCGCAAGCGAGGCATCGAGCGACAGCGAGCGCCAGCGAGCGACACCGAGGCAGCGAGCGACAGCGAGCGACAGCGAGCGAGAGTGAGGCAGCGAGCGACAGCGAGCGACGGCGAGAGACAGCGACGGACAGAGAGCGACAGCGAGCGACAGCGAGCGACAGCGAGGCAGCGAGCGGCAGCGAGCGACAGCGATAGACAGCGAGAGACAGTGAGCGTCAGCGAGAGACAGCGAGGTAGCGTGCGCCAGCGAGCGACAGCGAGGCAGCGAGTGCCAGCGAGCGCCAGCGAGGCAGCGAGCGATAGCGAGCGACAGCGAGCGACAGCGAGGCAGCGAGCGAGAGCGAGCGCCAGCGACCGACATCTAGGCAGCGAGCGCTAGCGAGCGCCAGCGAGAGACAGCGAGGCAGCGAGCGACAGTGAGCGACAGCGAGCGACAGCGAGGCAGCGAGACAGCGAGACAGCGAGCGACAGCGAGCGACAGTGAGCGACAGCGTGGCAGCGAGCGATAGCGAGCGACAGCGAGAGACAGCGAGAGACAGCGAGCGACAGCGAGGCAGCGAGGCAGCGAGCGACAGCGAGCGCCCGCGAGCGTCAGCGAGGCATCGAGCGAGAGTGAGCGCCAGCGACCGACATCGAGGCAGCGAGCGCCAGCGAGCGTCAGCGAGAGACAGCGAGGCAGCGAGCAACAGTGAGCGACAGCGAGCGACAGCGAGGCAGCGAGACAGCGAGACAGCGAGCGACAGCGAGCGACAGCAAGCGACAGCGTGGCAGCGAGCGATAGCGAGCGACAGCGAGAGACAGCGAGAGACAGCGAGCGACAGCGAGGCAGCAAGGCAGCGAGCGATAGCGAGCGCTGGCGAGCGTCAGCGAGGCATCGAGCGCTAGCGAGCGTCAGCGAGCGCCAGCGAGGCAGCGAGCGCCAGCGTGCGCCAGTGAGCGACAGCGAGAGACAGCGAGCGTCAGCGAGAGACAGCGAGGCAGCGTGCGCCAGCGAGCGCAAGCGAGGCATCGAGCGACAGCGAGCTCCAGCGAGCGAGAGCGAGGCAGCGTGCGCCAGCGAGCGACAGCGAGGCAGCGAGACAGCGAGCGCCAGCGAGCGTCAGCAAGCGTCAGCGAGGCAGCGAGCGACAGCGAGTGACAGCGCGCCAGCGATCGACAGCGAGCGACAGCGACCGACAGAGACCGACACTGAGGCAGTGAGCGCCAGCAAGACAGCGCGCCAGCGAGCGCCAGCGAGCGCCAGCGAGAGACCGCGAGCGTCAGCGAGAGACAGAGAAGCAGCGTGCGCCAGCGAGAGACAGCGAGGCAGCGAGCGCCAGCGAGCGCCAGCGAGAGACAGCGAGCGACAGCGATGGACAGCGAGCGACAGCGAGCGACAGCGAGGCAGCGAGCGACAGCGAGCGACAGCGAGAGACAGCGAGAGACAGCGAGAGACAGCCAGCGCCAGCGAGACAGTGAGCGATAGCGAGCGCCAGCGAGCGACAGCGAGGCAGCGAGCGCCTGCGAGTGACTGCGAGGCAACGAGCGCCAGCGAGCGCCAGCGAGCGCCAGCGAGCCACAGCGAGGCAGCAAGCGCCAGCCAGCGCCAGCGAGAGACAGCACGGCAGCGAGCAACAGCGAGCGACCACGAGGCAGCGAGGGACAGCGAGCGACAGCGAGCGACGGCGAGGCAGCGAGCGAAAGCGAGCGACGGCGAGCGCCAGCGAGGCAGCGAGCGATAGCGAGCGTGAGCGAGACAGCGAGTGACAGCGAGCGACAGCGAGGCAGCGAGCGACAGCGAGGGACAGCGCAGCAGCGAGCGACAGCGAGCGACAGCGAGGCAGCGAGCGACAGCGAGCGACAGCGAGACAGCGAGACAGCGAGCGCCAGCGAGCGTCAGCGAACGTCAGCAAGGCAGCGAGTGACAGCGAGTGACAGCGAGGCAGCAGGCGACAGGGAGCGACAGCGAGCGACAGCGGCCGACACCGATGCAGCGAGCGCCAGCAAGACAGCGCGCCAGCGAGCTCCAGCGAGCGCCAGTGAGAGACCGCGAGCGTCAGCGAGAGACAGCGAAGCAGCGTGCGCCAGCGAGAGACAGCGAGGCAGCGAGCGCCAGCGAGCGCCAGCGAGAGACAGCGAGCGACAGCGAGGGATAGCGAGCGACAGCGAGCGACAGCGAGGCAGCGAGCGACAGCGAGCGACAGCGAGAGACAGCGAGCGATAGCGAGCGACAGCGAGGCAGCGAGCGACAGCCAGCGACAGCGAGCGACAGCGAGACAGCGAGACAGCCAGCGCCAGCGAGACAGTGAGCGATAGCGAGCGCCAGCGAGCGCCAGCGAGGCAGCGAGCGCCAGCGAGCGACAGCGAGCGCCAGCGAGAGACTGCGAGAGAAAACGAGCGACAGCGAGCGACAGCGAGGCAGCAAGCGACAGCGAGGCAGCAAGCGCCAGCGAGCGCCAGCGAGCGCCACCGAGACAGCGAGACAGCGAGCGACAGCGAGACAGCGAGCGATAGCGAACGACAGCGAGCGCGAGCGAGCGACAGCGAGGCAGCGCGCGAGAGCGAGCGCCAGCGAGTGACAGCGAGGCAGCGAGCGACAGCGAGCGCTAGCGACCGACAGCGAGCGACAGCGAGGCAGCGAGCGCCAGCAAGACAGCGCGCCAGCGAGCGCCAGCGAGGCAGCGAGCGCCAGCGAGCGCCAGCGAGCCCCAGCGAGAGACAGCGAGCGTCAGCGAGAGACGGCGAGGCAGCGTGCGCCAGCGAGCGCAAGCGAGGCATCGAGCGACAGCGAGCGCCAGCGAGCGACACCGAGGCAGCGAGCGCCAGCGAGCGCCAGCGAGCGACAGCGAGGCAGCGAGCGACAGCGAGCGACAGCGAGAGACAGGGAGGGACAGAGAGCGACAGCGAGCAACAGCGAGCGACAGCGAGGCAGCGAGACAGCGAGACAGCGAGGCAGCGAGCGCCAGCGAGCGACAGCGAGGCAGCGAGTGCCAGCGAGCGCCAGGGAGGCAGCGAGCGATAGCGAGCGACAGCGAGTGACAGCGAGGCAGGGAGCAACAGCGAGCGACAGCGAGCGACAGCGAGGCAGCGAGCGAGAGCGAGCACCAGCGACCGACACCGAGGCAGCGAGCGCCAGCGAGCGCCAGCGAGAGACAGCGAGGCAGCGAGCGACAGTGAGCGACAGCGAGAGACAGCGACCGACAGCGAGCGACTGCGAGGCAGCGAGCGACAGCGAGTGACAGCGAGCGACAGCGAGAGACAGCGTGCGTCAGCGAGAGACAGCGAGGCAGCGAGCGCCAGCGAGCGCCAGCGAGCACCAGCGAGGCAGCGAGCGACAGCAAGTGACAGCAAGGCAGCGAGCAATAGCGGGCGACAGCAAGACAGCGAGCGACAGCGAGCGACAGCGAGAGACAGCACGGCAGCGAGCGACAGCGAGTGACTGCGAGGCAGTGAGGGACAGCGAGCGATAGCGAGCGACAGCGAGTGAGAGCGAGGCAGCGAGTGACAGCGAGCGACAGTGATGCAGCGAGCGAGAGCGAGCGACAGCGCGAGACAGCGAGCGAGAGCGAGCGACAGCGAGCGCCAGTGAGGCAGTGAGCGCCAGTTAGCGCTAGCGAGCGAGAGCGAGCGGCTCCGAGGCCACGAGCGCCAGCGAGCGCCAGCGAGCGCCGGCACGACAGCGACCGACAGCGAGGCAGCGAGCGACAGTGAGCGACAGCGAGGCAGCGAGCGACAGCGAGCGACAGCGAGCGAGAGCGAGGCAGCGAGTGATAGCGCGCGACAGCGTGCGCCTGCGAGGCAGCGAGCGCCAGCGTGCGCCAGTGAGCGACAGCGAGAGACAGCGAGCGTCAGCGAGCGACAGCGCGGCAGCGAGCGACAGCGAGTGACGGCGAGGCAGCGAGGGACAGCGAGCGATAGCGAGCGACAGCGAGTGAGAGCGACGCAGCGAGTGACAGCGAGCGACAGTGATGCAGCGAGCGAGAGCGAGCGACAGCGCGAGACAGCGAGCGAGAGCGAGCGAGAGCGAGCGCCAGTGAGGCAGCGAGCGCCAGCTAGCGCTAGCGAGCGAGAGCGAGCGGCTCCGAGGCCACGAGCGCCAGCGAGCGCCAGCGAGCGCCGGCGCGACAGCGACCGACAGCGAGGCAGCGAGCGACAGTGAGCGACAGCGAGACAGCGAGCGACAGCGAGCGACAGCGAGCGACAGCGAGATACAGCGACCGACAGCGCGCGCCAGCGAGCGAGAGCGAGGCAGCGAGTGATAGCGCGCGACAGCGTGCGCCTGCGAGGCAGCGAGCGCCAGCGTGCGCCAGTGAGCGACAGCGAGAGACAGCGAGCGTCAGCGAGAGACAGCGAGGCAGCGTGCGCCAGCGAGACAGCGAGCGCCACCGAGCGCCAGCGAGAGACAGCGCGGCAGCGAGCGCCAGCGTGCGCCAGTGAGCGACAGGGAGAGACAGCGAGCGTCAGCGAGAGACAGCGAGGCAGCATGCGCCAGCGAGCGACAGCAAGGCAGCGAGCGCCAGCGAGCGCAAGCGAGGCATCGAGCGACAGCGAGCGCCAGAGAGCGACACCGAGGCAGCGAGACAGCGAGCGACAGAGAGATAGCGAGCGATAGCGAACGACAGCGAGCGCGAGCGAGCGACAGCGAGGCAGCGAGCGCCAGCAAGACAGCGCACCAGCGAGCGCCAGCGAGGCAGCGAGCGCCAGCGAGCGCCAGCGAGCCCCAGCGAGAGACAGCGAGCGTCAGCGAGAGACGGTGAGGCAGCGTGCGCCAGCGAGCGCAAGCGAGGCATCGAGCGACAGCAAGCGCCAGCGAGAGACAGCGAGGCAGGGAGCGACAGCGAGCGACAGCGAGAGACAGCGAGCGACAGCGAGAGACAGCGACCGACAGCGAGCGACTGCGAGGCAGCGAGCGACAGCGAGTGGCAGCGAGCGACAGCGAGAGACAGCGTGCGTCAGCGAGAGACAGCGAGGCAGCGAGCGCCAGCGAGCGCCAGCGAGCACCAGCGAGGCAGCGAGCGCTAGCAAGTGACAGCGAGGCAGCGAGCAATAGCGGGCGACAGCAAGACAGCGAGCGACAGCGAGCGACAGCGAGAGACAGCGAGGCAGCGAGCGCCACCGAGCGCCAGCGAGAGACAGCGCGGCAGCGAGCGACAGCGAGTGACTGCGAGGCAGCGAGGGACAGCGAGCCACAGCGAGCCACAGCGAGTGAGAGCGACGCAGCGAGTGACAGCGAGCGACAGTGATGCAGCGAGCGAGAGTGAGCGACAGCGCGAGACAGCGAGACAGCGAGCGACAGCGAGACAGCGAGCGATAGCGAACGACAGCGAGCGCGAGCGAGCAACAGCGAGGCAGCGAGCGAGAGCGAGCGCCAGCGAGTGACAGCGAGGCAGCGAGCGACAGCGAGCGCTAGCGACCGACAGCGAGCGACAGCGAGGCAGCGAGCGCCAGCAAGACAGCGCGCCAGTGAGCTCCAGCGAGGCAGCTAGCGTCAGCGAGCGCCAGCGAGCGCCAGCGAGCCCCAGCGAGAGACAGCGAGCGTCTGCGAGAGACGGCGAGGCAGCGTGCGCCAGCGAGCGCAAGCGAGGCATCGAGCGACAGCGAGCGCCAGCGAGCGACACCGAGGCAGCGAGCGCCAGCGAGCGCCAGCGAGCGCCAGCGAGGCAGCGAGCGACAGCGAGCGACAGCGAGAGACAGGGAGGGACAGAGAGCGACAGCGAGCGACAGCGAGCGACAGCGAGGCAGCGAGACAGCGAGACAGCGAGGCAGCGAGCGCCAGCGAGCGACAGCGAGGCAGCGAGTGCCAGCGAGCGCCAGGGAGGCAGCGAGCGATAGCGAGCGACAGCGAGTGACAGCGAGGCAGGGAGCAACAGCGAGTGACAGCGAGCGACAGCGAGGCAGCGAGCGAGAGCGAGCACCAGCGACCGACACCGAGGCAGCGTGCGCTAGCGAGCGCCAGCGAGAGACAGCGAGGCAGCGAGCGACAGTGAGCGACAGCGAGCGACAGCGAGGCAGCGAGATTGCGAGACAGCGAGCGACAGCGAGCGACAGCGAGAGACAGCGAGCGACAGCGAGCGACTGCGAGGCAGCGAGCGACAGCGAGTGACAGCGAGCGACAGCGAGGCAGCGAGCGACAGCAAGTGACAGCGAGGCAGCGAGCAATAGCGGGCGACAGCGAGATAGCGAGCGACAGCGAGCGACAGCGAGAGACAGCGCGGCAGCGAGCGACAGCGAGTGACTGCGAGGCAGCGAGGGACAGCGAGCGACAGTGATGCAGCGAGCGAGAGCGAGCGACAGCGCGAGACAGCGAGCGAGAGCGAGCGAGAGCGAGCGCCAGTGAGGCAGCGAGCGCCAGCTAGCGCTAGCGAGCGAGAGCGAGCGGCTCCGAGGCCACGAGCGCCAGCGAGCGCCAGCGAGCGCCGGCGCGACAGCGACCGACAGCGAGGCAGCGAGCGACAGTGAGCGACAGCGAGCGACAGCGAGATACAGCGACCGACAGCGCGCGCCAGCGAGCGAGAGCGAGGCAGCGAGTGATAGCGCGCGACAGCGTGCGCCTGCGAGGCAGCGAGCGCCAGCGTGCGCCAGTGAGCGACAGGGAGAGACAGCGAGCGTCAGCGAGAGACAGCGAGGCAGCATGCGCCAGCGAGCGACAGCAAGGCAGCGAGCGCCAGCGAGCGCAAGCGAGGCATCGAGCGACAGCGAGCGCCAGAGAGCGACACCGAGGCAGCGAGACAGCGAGCGACAGAGAGATAGCGAGCGACAGCGAACGACAGCGAGCGCGAGCGAGCGACAGCGAGGCAGCGAGCGCCAGCAAGACAGCGCACCAGCGAGCGCCAGCGAGGCAGCGAGCGCCAGCGAGCGCCAGCGAGCCCCAGCGAGAGACAGCGAGCGTCAGCGAGAGACGGTGAGGCAGCGTGCGCCAGCGAGCGCAAGCGAGGCATCGAGCGACAGCAAGCGCCAGCGAGAGACAGCGAGGCAGGGAGCGACAGCGAGCGACAGCGAGAGACAGCGAGCGACAGCGAGAGACAGCGACCGACAGCGAGCGACTGCGAGGCAGCGAGCGACAGCGAGTGACAGCGAGCGACAGCGAGAGACAGCGTGCGTCAGCGAGAGACAGCGAGGCAGCGAGCGCCAGCGAGCGCCAGCGAGCACCAGCGAGGCAGCGAGCGCTAGCAAGTGACAGCGAGGCAGCGAGCAATAGCGGGCGACAGCAAGACAGCGAGCGACAGCGAGCGACAGCGAGAGACAGCGAGGCAGCGAGCGCCACCGAGCGCCAGCGAGAGACAGCGCGGCAGCGAGCGACAGCGAGTGACTGCGAGGCAGCGAGGGACAGCGAGCCACAGCGAGCCACAGCGAGTGAGAGCGACGCAGCGAGTGACAGCGAGCGACAGTGATGCAGCGAGCGAGAGTGAGCGACAGCGCGAGACAGCGAGACAGCGAGCGACAGCGAGACAGCGAGCGATAGCGAACGACAGCGAGCGCGAGCGAGCAACAGCGAGGCAGCGAGCGAGAGCGAGCGCCAGCGAGTGACAGCGAGGCAGCGAGCGACAGCGAGCGCTAGCGACCGACAGCGAGCGACAGCGAGGCAGCGAGCGCCAGCAAGACAGCGCGCCAGTGAGCGCCAGCGAGGCAGCTAGCGCCAGCGAGCGCCAGCGAGCGTCAGCGAGCGCCAGCGAGGCAGCGAGCGCCAGCGAGCGCCAGCGAGCCCCAGCGAGAGACAGCGAGCGTCTGCGAGAGACGGCGAGGCAGCGTGCGCCAGCGAGCGCAAGCGAGGCATCGAGCGACAGCGAGCGCCAGCGAGCGACACCGAGGCAGCGAGCGCCAGCGAGCGCCAGCGAGCGACAGCGAGGCAGCGAGCGACAGCGAGCGACAGCGAGAGACAGGGAGGGACAGAGAGCGACAGCGAGCGACAGCGAGCGACAGCGAGGCAGCGAGACAGCGAGACAGCGAGGCAGCGAGCGCCAGCGAGCGACAGCGAGGCAGCGAGTGCCAGCGAGCGCCAGGGAGGCAGCGAGCGATAGCGAGCGACAGCGAGTGACAGCGAGGCAGGGAGCAACAGCGGGCGACAGCGAGCGACAGCGAGGCAGCGAGCGAGAGCGAGCACCAGCGACCGACACCGAAGCAGCGTGCGCTAGCGAGCGCCAGCGAGAGACAGCGAGGCAGCGAGCGACAGTGAGCGACAGCGAGCGACAGCGAGGCAGCGAGACTGCGAGACAGCGAGCGACAGCGAGCGACAGCGAGAGACAGCGACCGACAGCGAGCGACTGCGAGGCAGCGAGCGACAGCGAGTGACAGCGAGCGACAGCGAGGCAGCGAGCGACAGCAAGTGACAGCGAGGCAGCGAGCAATAGCGGGCGACAGCGAGATAGCGAGCGACAGCGAGCGACAGCGAGAGACAGCGCGGCAGCGAGCGACAGCGAGTGACTGCGAGGCAGCGAGGGACAGCGAGCGATAGCGAGCGACAGCGAGTGAGAGCGACGCAGCGAGTGACAGCGAGCGACAGTGATGCAGCGAGCGAGAGCGAGCGACAGCGCGAGACAGCGAGCGAGAGCGAGCGAGAGCGAGCGCCAGTGAGGCAGCGAGCGCCAGCTAGCGCTAGCGAGCGAGAGCGAGCGGCTCCGAGGCCACGAGCGCCGGCGAGCGCCAGCGAGCGCCGGCGCGACAGCGACCGACAGCGAGGCAGCGAGCGACAGTGAGCGACAGCGAGCGACAGCGAGATACAGCGACCGACAGCGCGCGCCAGCGAGCGAGAGCGAGGCAGCGAGTGATAGCGCGCGACAGCGTGCGCCTGCGAGGCAGCGAGCGCCAGCGTGCGCCAGTGAGCGACAGGGAGAGACAGCGAGCGTCAGCGAGAGACAGCGAGGCAGCGTGCGCCAGCGAGACAGCGAGCGCCACCGAGCGCCAGCGAGAGACAGCGCGGCAGCGAGCGCCAGCGTGCGCCAGTGAGCGACAGGGAGAGACAGCGAGCGTCAGCGAGAGACAGCGAGGCAGCGAGTGATAGCGAGCGACAGCTAGTGCCAGTGAGGCACCGAGCGCCAGCTAGTGCTAGCGAGCGAGAGCGAGCGGCTGCGGGGCCACGAGCGCCAGCTGGCGCCAGCGAGCGCCGGCGCGACAGCGACCGACAGCGAGGCAGCGAGCGACAGTGAGCGACAGCGAGGCAGCGAGCGATAGCGAGCGACAGCGAGCGACAGCGAGATACAGCGAGCGACAGCGAGATACAGCGACCGACAGCGAGCGCCAGCGAGCGAGAGCGAGGCAGCGAGTGATAGCGCGCGACAGCGCGCGCCTGCGAGGTAGCGAGCGCCAGCGTGCGCCAGTGAGCGACAGCGAGAGACAGCGAGCGTCAGCGAGAGACAGCGAGGCAGCGTGCGCCACCGAGCGACAGCAAGGCAGCGAGCGCCAGCGAGCGCAAGCGAGGCATCGAGCGACAGCGAGCGCCAGCGAGCGACACCGAGGCAGCGAGCGACAGCGAGCGACAGCGAGCGAGAGTGAGGCAGCGAGCGACAGCGAGCGACGGCGAGAGACAGCGACGGACAGAGAGCGACAGCGAGCGACAGCGAGCGACAGCGAGGCAGCGAGCGGCAGCGAGCGACAGCGATAGACAGCGAGAGACAGTGAGCGTCAGCGAGAGACAGCGAGGTAGCGTGCGCCAGCGAGCGACAGCGAGGCAGCGAGTGCCAGCGAGCGCCAGCGAGGCAGCGAGCGATAGCGAGCGACAGCGAGCGACAGCGAGGCAGCGAGCGAGAGCGAGCGCCAGCGACCGACATCTAGGCAGCGAGCGCTAGCGAGCGCCAGCGAGAGACAGCGAGGCAGCGAGCGACAGTGAGCGACAGCGAGCGACAGCGAGGCAGCGAGACAGCGAGACAGCGAGCGACAGCGAGCGACAGTGAGCGACAGCGTGGCAGCGAGCGATAGCGAGCGACAGCGAGAGACAGCGAGAGACAGCGAGCGACAGCGAGGCAGCGAGGCAGCGAGCGACAGCGAGCGCCCGCGAGCGTCAGCGAGGCATCGAGCGAGAGTGAGCGCCAGCGACCGACATCGAGGCAGCGAGCGCCAGCGAGCGTCAGCGAGAGACAGCGAGGCAGCGAGCAACAGTGAGCGACAGCGAGCGACAGCGAGGCAGCGAGACAGCGAGACAGCGAGCGACAGCGAGCGACAGCAAGCGACAGCGTGGCAGCGAGCGATAGCGAGCGACAGCGAGAGACAGCGAGAGACAGCGAGCGACAGCGAGGCAGCAAGGCAGCGAGCGATAGCGAGCGCTGGCGAGCGTCAGCGAGGCATCGAGCGCTAGCGAGCGTCAGCGAGCGCCAGCGAGGCAGCGAGCGCCAGCGTGCGCCAGTGAGCGACAGCGAGAGACAGCGAGCGTCAGCGAGAGACAGCGAGGCAGCGTGCGCCAGCGAGCGCAAGCGAGGCATCGAGCGACAGCGAGCTCCAGCGAGCGAGAGCGAGGCAGCGTGCGCCAGCGAGCGACAGCGAGGCAGCGAGACAGCGAGCGCCAGCGAGCGTCAGCAAGCGTCAGCGAGGCAGCGAGCGACAGCGAGTGACAGCGCGCCAGCGATCGACAGCGAGCGACAGCGACCGACAGAGACCGACACTGAGGCAGTGAGCGCCAGCAAGACAGCGCGCCAGCGAGCGCCAGCGAGCGCCAGCGAGAGACCGCGAGCGTCAGCGAGAGACGGAGAAGCAGCGTGCGCCAGCGAGAGACAGCGAGGCAGCGAGCGCCAGCGAGCGCCAGCGAGAGACAGCGAGCGACAGCGATGGACAGCGAGCGACAGCGAGCGACAGCGAGGCAGCGAGCGACAGCGAGCGACAGCGAGAGACAGCGAGAGACAGCGAGAGACAGCCAGCGCCAGCGAGACAGTGAGCGATAGCGAGCGCCAGCGAGCGCCAGCGAGGCAGCGAGCGCCTGCGAGTGACTGCGAGGCAACGAGCGCCAGCGAGCGCCAGCGAGCGCCAGCGAGCCACAGCGAGGCAGCAAGCGCCAGCCAGCGCCAGCGAGAGACAGCACGGCAGCGAGCAACAGCGAGCGACCACGAGGCAGCGAGGGACAGCGAGCGACAGCGAGCGACGGCGAGGCAGCGAGCGAAAGCGAGCGACGGCGAGCGCCAGCGAGGCAGCGAGCGATAGCGAGCGTGAGCGAGACAGCGAGTGACAGCGAGCGACAGCGAGGCAGCGAGCGACAGCGAGGGACAGCGCAGCAGCGAGCGACAGCGAGCGACAGCGAGGCAGCGAGCGACAGCGAGCGACAGCGAGACAGCGAGACAGCGAGCGCCAGCGAGCGTCAGCGAACGTCAGCAAGGCAGCGAGTGACAGCGAGTGACAGCGAGGCAGCAGGCGACAGGGAGCGACAGCGAGCGACAGCGGCCGACACCGATGCAGCGAGCGCCAGCAAGACAGCGCGCCAGCGAGCTCCAGCGAGCGCCAGTGAGAGACCGCGAGCGTCAGCGAGAGACAGCGAAGCAGCGTGCGCCAGCGAGAGACAGCGAGGCAGCGAGCGCCAGCGAGCGCCAGCGAGAGACAGCGAGCGACAGCGAGGGATAGCGAGCGACAGCGAGCGACAGCGAGGCAGCGAGCGACAGCGAGCGACAGCGAGAGACAGCGAGCGATAGCGAGCGACAGCGAGGCAGCGAGCGACAGCCAGCGACAGCGAGCGACAGCGAGACAGCGAGACAGCCAGCGCCAGCGAGACAGTGAGCGATAGCGAGCGCCAGCGAGCGCCAGCGAGGCAGCGAGCGCCAGCGAGCGACAGCGAGCGCCAGCGAGAGACTGCGAGAGAAAACGAGCGACAGCGAGCGACAGCGAGGCAGCAAGCGACAGCGAGGCAGCAAGCGCCAGCGAGCGCCAGCGAGCGCCACCGAGACAGCGAGACAGCGAGCGACAGCGAGACAGCGAGCGATAGCGAACGACAGCGAGCGCGAGCGAGCGACAGCGAGGCAGCGCGCGAGAGCGAGCGCCAGCGAGTGACAGCGAGGCAGCGAGCGACAGCGAGCGCTAGCGACCGACAGCGAGCGACAGCGAGGCAGCGAGCGCCAGCAAGACAGCGCGCCAGCGAGCGCCAGCGAGGCAGCGAGCGCCAGCGAGCGCCAGCGAGCCCCAGCGAGAGACAGCGAGCGTCAGCGAGAGACGGCGAGGCAGCGTGCGCCAGCGAGCGCAAGCGAGGCATCGAGCGACAGCGAGCGCCAGCGAGCGACACCGAGGCAGCGAGCGCCAGCGAGCGCCAGCGAGCGACAGCGAGGCAGCGAGCGACAGCGAGCGACAGCGAGAGACAGGGAGGGACAGAGAGCGACAGCGAGCAACAGCGAGCGACAGCGAGGCAGCGAGACAGCGAGACAGCGAGGCAGCGAGCGCCAGCGAGCGACAGCGAGGCAGCGAGTGCCAGCGAGCGCCAGGGAGGCAGCGAGCGATAGCGAGCGACAGCGAGTGACAGCGAGGCAGGGAGCAACAGCGAGCGACAGCGAGCGACAGCGAGGCAGCGAGCGAGAGCGAGCACCAGCGACCGACACCGAGGCAGCGAGCGCCAGCGAGCGCCAGCGAGAGACAGCGAGGCAGCGAGCGACAGTGAGCGACAGCGAGAGACAGCGACCGACAGCGAGCGACTGCGAGGCAGCGAGCGACAGCGAGTGACAGCGAGCGACAGCGAGAGACAGCGTGCGTCAGCGAGAGACAGCGAGGCAGCGAGCGCCAGCGAGCGCCAGCGAGCACCAGCGAGGCAGCGAGCGACAGCAAGTGACAGCAAGGCAGCGAGCAATAGCGGGCGACAGCAAGACAGCGAGCGACAGCGAGCGACAGCGAGAGACAGCACGGCAGCGAGCGACAGCGAGTGACTGCGAGGCAGTGAGGGACAGCGAGCGATAGCGAGCGACAGCGAGTGAGAGCGAGGCAGCGAGTGACAGCGAGCGACAGTGATGCAGCGAGCGAGAGCGAGCGACAGCGCGAGACAGCGAGCGAGAGCGAGCGACAGCGAGCGCCAGTGAGGCAGTGAGCGCCAGTTAGCGCTAGCGAGCGAGAGCGAGCGGCTCCGAGGCCACGAGCGCCAGCGAGCGCCAGCGAGCGCCGGCACGACAGCGACCGACAGCGAGGCAGCGAGCGACAGTGAGCGACAGCGAGGCAGCGAGCGACAGCGAGCGACAGCGAGCGAGAGCGAGGCAGCGAGTGATAGCGCGCGACAGCGTGCGCCTGCGAGGCAGCGAGCGCCAGCGTGCGCCAGTGAGCGACAGCGAGAGACAGCGAGCGTCAGCGAGCGACAGCGCGGCAGCGAGCGACAGCGAGTGACGGCGAGGCAGCGAGGGACAGCGAGCGATAGCGAGCGACAGCGAGTGAGAGCGACGCAGCGAGTGACAGCGAGCGACAGTGATGCAGCGAGCGAGAGCGAGCGACAGCGCGAGACAGCGAGCGAGAGCGAGCGAGAGCGAGCGCCAGTGAGGCAGCGAGCGCCAGCTAGCGCTAGCGAGCGAGAGCGAGCGGCTCCGAGGCCACGAGCGCCAGCGAGCGCCAGCGAGCGCCGGCGCGACAGCGACCGACAGCGAGGCAGCGAGCGACAGTGAGCGACAGCGAGACAGCGAGCGACAGCGAGCGACAGCGAGCGACAGCGAGATACAGCGACCGACAGCGCGCGCCAGCGAGCGAGAGCGAGGCAGCGAGTGATAGCGCGCGACAGCGTGCGCCTGCGAGGCAGCGAGCGCCAGCGTGCGCCAGTGAGCGACAGCGAGAGACAGCGAGCGTCAGCGAGAGACAGCGAGGCAGCGTGCGCCAGCGAGACAGCGAGCGCCACCGAGCGCCAGCGAGAGACAGCGCGGCAGCGAGCGCCAGCGTGCGCCAGTGAGCGACAGGGAGAGACAGCGAGCGTCAGCGAGAGACAGCGAGGCAGCATGCGCCAGCGAGCGACAGCAAGGCAGCGAGCGCCAGCGAGCGCAAGCGAGGCATCGAGCGACAGCGAGCGCCAGAGAGCGACACCGAGGCAGCGAGACAGCGAGCGACAGAGAGATAGCGAGCGATAGCGAACGACAGCGAGCGCGAGCGAGCGACAGCGAGGCAGCGAGCGCCAGCAAGACAGCGCACCAGCGAGCGCCAGCGAGGCAGCGAGCGCCAGCGAGCGCCAGCGAGCCCCAGCGAGAGACAGCGAGCGTCAGCGAGAGACGGTGAGGCAGCGTGCGCCAGCGAGCGCAAGCGAGGCATCGAGCGACAGCAAGCGCCAGCGAGAGACAGCGAGGCAGGGAGCGACAGCGAGCGACAGCGAGAGACAGCGAGCGACAGCGAGAGACAGCGACCGACAGCGAGCGACTGCGAGGCAGCGAGCGACAGCGAGTGGCAGCGAGCGACAGCGAGAGACAGCGTGCGTCAGCGAGAGACAGCGAGGCAGCGAGCGCCAGCGAGCGCCAGCGAGCACCAGCGAGGCAGCGAGCGCTAGCAAGTGACAGCGAGGCAGCGAGCAATAGCGGGCGACAGCAAGACAGCGAGCGACAGCGAGCGACAGCGAGAGACAGCGAGGCAGCGAGCGCCACCGAGCGCCAGCGAGAGACAGCGCGGCAGCGAGCGACAGCGAGTGACTGCGAGGCAGCGAGGGACAGCGAGCCACAGCGAGCCACAGCGAGTGAGAGCGACGCAGCGAGTGACAGCGAGCGACAGTGATGCAGCGAGCGAGAGTGAGCGACAGCGCGAGACAGCGAGACAGCGAGCGACAGCGAGACAGCGAGCGAT
This sequence comes from Podargus strigoides, assembly GCA_028020825.1. Classification (NCBI taxonomy): domain Eukaryota; kingdom Metazoa; phylum Chordata; class Aves; order Caprimulgiformes; family Podargidae; genus Podargus; species Podargus strigoides. The sequence goes on from CM051662.1 coordinate 36,669,941, forward strand.
AGCGAACGACAGCGAGCGCGAGCGAGCAACAGCGAGGCAGCGAGCGAGAGCGAGCGCCAGCGAGTGACAGCGAGGCAGCGAGCGACAGCGAGCGCTAGCGACCGACAGCGAGCGACAGCGAGGCAGCGAGCGCCAGCAAGACAGCGCGCCAGTGAGCTCCAGCGAGGCAGCTAGCGCCAGCGAGCGCCAGCGAGCGTCAGCGAGCGCCAGCGAGCGCCAGCGAGCCCCAGCGAGAGACAGCGAGCGTCTGCGAGAGACGGCGAGGCAGCGTGCGCCAGCGAGCGCAAGCGAGGCATCGAGCGACAGCGAGCGCCAGCGAGCGACACCGAGGCAGCGAGCGCCAGCGAGCGCCAGCGAGCGCCAGCGAGGCAGCGAGCGACAGCGAGCGACAGCGAGAGACAGGGCGGGACAGAGAGCGACAGCGAGCGACAGCGAGCGACAGCGAGGCAGCGAGACAGCGAGACAGCGAGGCAGCGAGCGCCAGCGAGCGACAGCGAGGCAGCGAGTGCCAGCGAGCGCCAGGGAGGCAGCGAGCGATAGCGAGCGACAGCGAGTGACAGCGAGGCAGGGAGCAACAGCGAGTGACAGCGAGCGACAGCGAGGCAGCGAGCGAGAGCGAGCACCAGCGACCGACACCGAGGCAGCGTGCGCTAGCGAGCGCCAGCGAGAGACAGCGAGGCAGCGAGCGACAGTGAGCGACAGCGAGCGACAGCGAGGCAGCGAGATTGCGAGACAGCGAGCGACAGCGAGCGACAGCGAGAGACAGCGAGCGACAGCGAGCGACTGCGAGGCAGCGAGCGACAGCGAGTGACAGCGAGCGACAGCGAGGCAGCGAGCGACAGCAAGTGACAGCGAGGCAGCGAGCAATAGCGGGCGACAGCGAGATAGCGAGCGACAGCGAGCGACAGCGAGAGACAGCGCGGCAGCGAGCGACAGCGAGTGACTGCGAGGCAGCGAGGGACAGCGAGCGACAGTGATGCAGCGAGCGAGAGCGAGCGACAGCGCGAGACAGCGAGCGAGAGCGAGCGAGAGCGAGCGCCAGTGAGGCAGCGAGCGCCAGCTAGCGCTAGCGAGCGAGAGCGAGCGGCTCCGAGGCCACGAGCGCCAGCGAGCGCCAGCGAGCGCCGGCGCGACAGCGACCGACAGCGAGGCAGCGAGCGACAGTGAGCGACAGCGAGCGACAGCGAGATACAGCGACCGACAGCGCGCGCCAGCGAGCGAGAGCGAGGCAGCGAGTGATAGCGCGCGACAGCGTGCGCCTGCGAGGCAGCGAGCGCCAGCGTGCGCCAGTGAGCGACAGGGAGAGACAGCGAGCGTCAGCGAGAGACAGCGAGGCAGCATGCGCCAGCGAGCGACAGCAAGGCAGCGAGCGCCAGCGAGCGCAAGCGAGGCATCGAGCGACAGCGAGCGCCAGAGAGCGACACCGAGGCAGCGAGACAGCGAGCGACAGAGAGATAGCGAGCGACAGCGAACGACAGCGAGCGCGAGCGAGCGACAGCGAGGCAGCGAGCGCCAGCAAGACAGCGCACCAGCGAGCGCCAGCGAGGCAGCGAGCGCCAGCGAGCGCCAGCGAGCCCCAGCGAGAGACAGCGAGCGTCAGCGAGAGACGGTGAGGCAGCGTGCGCCAGCGAGCGCAAGCGAGGCATCGAGCGACAGCAAGCGCCAGCGAGAGACAGCGAGGCAGGGAGCGACAGCGAGCGACAGCGAGAGACAGCGAGCGACAGCGAGAGACAGCGACCGACAGCGAGCGACTGCGAGGCAGCGAGCGACAGCGAGTGACAGCGAGCGACAGCGAGAGACAGCGTGCGTCAGCGAGAGACAGCGAGGCAGCGAGCGCCAGCGAGCGCCAGCGAGCACCAGCGAGGCAGCGAGCGCTAGCAAGTGACAGCGAGGCAGCGAGCAATAGCGGGCGACAGCAAGACAGCGAGCGACAGCGAGCGACAGCGAGAGACAGCGAGGCAGCGAGCGCCACCGAGCGCCAGCGAGAGACAGCGCGGCAGCGAGCGACAGCGAGTGACTGCGAGGCAGCGAGGGACAGCGAGCCACAGCGAGCCACAGCGAGTGAGAGCGACGCAGCGAGTGACAGCGAGCGACAGTGATGCAGCGAGCGAGAGTGAGCGACAGCGCGAGACAGCGAGACAGCGAGCGACAGCGAGACAGCGAGCGATAGCGAACGACAGCGAGCGCGAGCGAGCAACAGCGAGGCAGCGAGCGAGAGCGAGCGCCAGCGAGTGACAGCGAGGCAGCGAGCGACAGCGAGCGCTAGCGACCGACAGCGAGCGACAGCGAGGCAGCGAGCGCCAGCAAGACAGCGCGCCAGTGAGCGCCAGCGAGGCAGCTAGCGCCAGCGAGCGCCAGCGAGCGTCAGCGAGCGCCAGCGAGGCAGCGAGCGCCAGCGAGCGCCAGCGAGCCCCAGCGAGAGACAGCGAGCGTCTGCGAGAGACGGCGAGGCAGCGTGCGCCAGCGAGCGCAAGCGAGGCATCGAGCGACAGCGAGCGCCAGCGAGCGACACCGAGGCAGCGAGCGCCAGCGAGCGCCAGCGAGCGACAGCGAGGCAGCGAGCGACAGCGAGCGACAGCGAGAGACAGGGAGGGACAGAGAGCGACAGCGAGCGACAGCGAGCGACAGCGAGGCAGCGAGACAGCGAGACAGCGAGGCAGCGAGCGCCAGCGAGCGACAGCGAGGCAGCGAGTGCCAGCGAGCGCCAGGGAGGCAGCGAGCGATAGCGAGCGACAGCGAGTGACAGCGAGGCAGGGAGCAACAGCGGGCGACAGCGAGCGACAGCGAGGCAGCGAGCGAGAGCGAGCACCAGCGACCGACACCGAAGCAGCGTGCGCTAGCGAGCGCCAGCGAGAGACAGCGAGGCAGCGAGCGACAGTGAGCGACAGCGAGCGACAGCGAGGCAGCGAGACTGCGAGACAGCGAGCGACAGCGAGCGACAGCGAGAGACAGCGACCGACAGCGAGCGACTGCGAGGCAGCGAGCGACAGCGAGTGACAGCGAGCGACAGCGAGGCAGCGAGCGACAGCAAGTGACAGCGAGGCAGCGAGCAATAGCGGGCGACAGCGAGATAGCGAGCGACAGCGAGCGACAGCGAGAGACAGCGCGGCAGCGAGCGACAGCGAGTGACTGCGAGGCAGCGAGGGACAGCGAGCGATAGCGAGCGACAGCGAGTGAGAGCGACGCAGCGAGTGACAGCGAGCGACAGTGATGCAGCGAGCGAGAGCGAGCGACAGCGCGAGACAGCGAGCGAGAGCGAGCGAGAGCGAGCGCCAGTGAGGCAGCGAGCGCCAGCTAGCGCTAGCGAGCGAGAGCGAGCGGCTCCGAGGCCACGAGCGCCAGCGAGCGCCAGCGAGCGCCGGCGCGACAGCGACCGACAGCGAGGCAGCGAGCGACAGTGAGCGACAGCGAGCGACAGCGAGATACAGCGACCGACAGCGCGCGCCAGCGAGCGAGAGCGAGGCAGCGAGTGATAGCGCGCGACAGCGTGCGCCTGCGAGGCAGCGAGCGCCAGCGTGCGCCAGTGAGCGACAGGGAGAGACAGCGAGCGTCAGCGAGAGACAGCGAGGCAGCGTGCGCCAGCGAGACAGCGAGCGCCACCGAGCGCCAGCGAGAGACAGCGCGGCAGCGAGCGCCAGCGTGCGCCAGTGAGCGACAGGGAGAGACAGCGAGCGTCAGCGAGAGACAGCGAGGCAGCGTGCGCCAGCGAGCGCCAGCAAGGCAGCGAGCGCCAGCGAGCGCAAGCGAGGCATCGAGCGACAGCGAGCGCCAGAGAGCGACACTGAGGCAGCGAGACAGCGAGCGACAGAGAGACAGCGAGCGATAGCGAACGACAGCGAGCGCGAGCGAGCGACAGCGAGGCAGCGAGCGAGAGCGAGCGCCAGCGAGTGACAGCGAGGCAGCGAGCGACAGCGAGCGCTAGCGACCGACAGCGAGCGACAGCGAGGCAGCGAGCGCCAGCAAGACAGCGCGCCAGTGAGCGCCAGCGAGGCAGCTAGCGCCAGCGAGCGCCAGCGAGGCAGCGAGCGCCAGCGAGCGCCAGCGAGCCCCAGCGAGAGACAGCGAGCGTCTGCGAGAGACGGCGAGGCAGCGTGCGCCAGCGAGCGCAAGCGAGGCATCGAGCGACAGCGAGCGCCAGCGAGCGACACCGAGGCAGCGAGCGCCAGCGAGCGACAGCGAGCGACAGCGAGGCAGCGAGCGACAGCGAGCGACAGCGAGAGACAGGGAGGGACAGAGAGCGACAGCGAGCGACAGCGAGCGACAGCGAGGCAGCGAGACAGCGAGACAGCGAGGCAGCGAGCGCCAGCGAGCGACAGCGAGGCAGCGAGTGCCAGCGAGCGCCAGGGAGGCAGCGAGCGATAGCGAGCGACAGCGAGTGACAGCGAGGCAGGGAGCAACAGCGAGCGACAGCGAGCGACAGCGAGGCAGCGAGCGAGAGCGAGCACCAGTGACCGACACCGAGGCAGCGTGCGCCAGCGAGCGCCAGCGCGAGACAGCGAGGCAGCGAGCGACAGTGAGCGACAGCGAGCGACAGCGAGGCAGCGAGACTGCGAGACAGCGAGCGACAGCGAGCGACAGCGAGAGACAGCGACCGACAGCGAGCGACTGCGAGGCAGCGAGCGACAGCGAGTGACAGCGAGCGACAGCGAGGCAGCGAGCGACAGCAAGTGACAGCGAGGCAGCGAGCAATAGCGGGCGACAGCGAGATAGCGAGCGACAGCGAGCGACAGCGAGAGACAGCGCGGCAGCGAGCGACAGCGAGTGACTGCGAGGCAGCGAGGGACAGCGAGCGATAGCGAGCGACAGCGAGTGAGAGCGACGCAGCGAGTGACCGCGAGCGACAGTGATGCAGCGAGCGAGAGCGAGCGACAGCGCGAGACAGCGAGCGAGAGCGAGCGAGAGCGAGCGCCAGTGAGGCAGCGAGCGCCAGCTAGCGCTAGCGAGCGAGAGCGAGCGGCTCCGAGGCCACGAGCGCCAGCGAGCGCCAGCGAGCGCCGGCGCGACAGCGACCGACAGCGAGGCAGCGAGCGACAGTGAGCGACAGCGAGCGACAGCGAGATACAGCGAACGACAGCGCGCGCCAGCGAGCGAGAGCGAGGCAGCGAGTGATAGCGCGCGACAGCGTGCGCCTGCGAGGCAGCGAGCGCCAGCGTGCGCCAGTGAGCGACAGCAAGAGACAGCGAGCGTCAGCGAGAGACAGCGAGGCAGCGTGCGCCAGCGAGACAGCGAGCGCCACCGAGCGCCAGCGAGAGACAGCGCGGCAGCGAGCGCCAGCGTGCGCCAGTGAGCGACAGGGAGAGACAGCGAGCGTCAGCGAGAGACAGCGAGGCAGCGTGCGCCAGCGAGCGACAGCAAGGCAGCGAGCGCCAGCGAGCGCAAGCGAGGCATCGAGCGACAGCGAGTGCCAGAGAGCGACACCGAGGCAGCGAGACAGCGAGCGACAGAGAGACAGCGAGCGATAGCGAACGACAGCGAGCGCGAGCGAGCGACAGCGAGGCAGCGAGCGAGAGCGAGCGCCAGCGAGTGACAGCGAGGCAGCGAGCGACAGCGAGCGCTAGCGACCGACAGCGAGCGACAGCGACCGACAGCGAGCGACAGCGAGGCAGCGAGCGCCAGCAAGACAGCGCGCCAGCGAGCGCCAGCGAGGCAGCGAGCGCCAGCGAGCGCCAGCGAGCCCCAGCGAGAGACAGCGAGCGTCAGCGAGAGACGGCGAGGCAGCGTTCGCCAGCGAGCGCAAGCGAGGCATCGAGCGACAGCAAGCGCCAGCGAGAGACAGCGAGGCAGGGAGCGACAGCGAGCGACAGCGAGAGACAGCGAGCGACAGTGAGAGACAGCGACCGACAGCGAGCGACTGCGAGGCAGCGAGCGACAGCGAGTGACAGCGAGCGACAGCGAGAGACAGCGTGCGTCAGCGAGAGACAGCGAGGCAGCGAGCGCCAGCGAGCGCCAGCGAGCACCAGCGAGGCAGCGAGCGCTAGCAAGTGACAGCGAGGCAGCGAGGAATAGCGGGCGACAGCAAGACAGCGAGCGACAGCGAGCGACAGCGAGAGACAGCGAGGCAGCGAGCGCCACCGAGCGCCAGCGAGAGACAGCGCGGCAGCGAGCGACAGCGAGTGACTGCGAGGCAGCGAGGGACAGCGAGCGACAGCGAGCCACAGCGAGTGAGAGCGACGCAGCGAGTGACAGCGAGCGACAGTGATGCAGCGAGCGAGAGTGAGCGACAGCGCGAGACAGCGAGCGAGAGCGAGCGACAGCTAGCGCCAGTGAGGCACCGAGCGCCAGCTAGTGCTAGCGAGCGAGAGCGAGCGGCTGCGAGGCCACGAGCGCCAGCGAGCGCGAGCGAGCGCCGGCGCGACAGCGACCGACAGCGAGGCAGCGAGCGCCAGTGAGCGACAGCGAGGCAGCGAGCGACAGCGAGCGACAGCCAGCGACAGCGAGATACAGCGACCGACAGCGAGCGCCAGCGAGCGAGAGCGAGGCAGCGAGTGATAGCGCGCGACAGCGCGCGCCTGCGAGGTAGCGAGCGCCAGCGTGCGCCAGTGAGCGACAGCGAGAGACAGCGAGCGTCAGCGAGAGACAGCGAGGCAGCGTGCGCCAGCGAGACAGCGAGCGCCACCGAGCGCCAGCGAGAGACAGCGCGGCAGCGAGCGCCAGCGAGCGACCGCGAGGCAGTGAGGGACAGCGAGCGCCAGCGAGCGACAGCGAGGCAGCGAGCGCCAGCGTGCGCCAGTGAGCGACAGCGAGAGACAGCGAGCGTCAGCGAGAGACAGCGAGGCAGCGTGCGCCACCGAGCGACAGCAAGGCAGCGAGTGCCAGCGAGCGCAAGCGAGGCATCGAGCGACAGCGAGCGCCAGCGAGCGACACCGAGGCAGCGAGCGACAGCGAGCGACAGCGAGCGAGAGTGAGGCAGCGAGCTACAGCGAGCGACGGCGAGAGACAGCGACGGACAGAGAGCGACAGCGAGCGACAGCGAGGCAGCGAGCGGCAGCGAGCGACAGCGATAGACAGCGAGAGTGAGCGTCAGCGAGAGACAGCGAGGTAGCGTGCGCCAGCGAGCGACAGCGAGGCAGCGAGTGCCAGCGAGCGCCAGCGAGGCAGCGAGCGATAGCGAGCGAGAGCGAGCGACAGCGAGGCAGCGAGCGAGAGCGAGCGCCAGCGACCGACATCTAGGCAGCGAGCGCTAGCGAGCGCCAGCGAGAGACAGCGAGGCAGCGAGCGACAGTGAGCGACAGCGAGCGACAGCGAGGCAGCGAGACAGCGAGACAGCGAGCGACAGCGAGCGACAGTGAGCGACAGCGTGGCAGCGAGCGATAGCGAGCGACAGCGAGAGACAGCGAGCGACAGCGAGGCAGCGAGGCAGCGAGCGACAGCGAGCGCCCGCGAGCGTCAGCGAGGCATCGAGCGAGAGTGAGCGCCAGTGACCGACATCGAGGCAGCGAGCGCCAGCGAGCATCAGCGAGAGACAGGGAGGGACAGAGAGCGACAGTGAGCGACAGCGAGCGACAGCGAGGCAGCGAGACAGCGAGACAGCGAGCGACAGCGAGCGACAGCAAGCGACAGCGTGGCAGCGAGCGATAGCGAGCGACAGCGAGAGACAGCGAGAGACAGCGAGCGACAGCGAGGCAGCAAGGCAGCGAGCGATAGCGAGCGCTGGCGAGCGTCAGCGAGGCATCGAGCGCTAGCGAGCGTCAGCGAGCGCCAGCGAGGCAGCGAGCGCCAGCGTGCGCCAGTGAGCGACAGCGAGAGACAGCGAGCGTCAGCGAGAGACAGCGAGGCAGCGTGCGCCAGCGAGCGCAAGCGAGGCATCGAGCGACAGCGAGCTCCAGCGAGCGAGGGCGAGGCAGCGTGCGCCAGCGAGCGACAGCGAGGCAGCGAGACAGCGAGCGCCAGCGAGCGTCAGCAAGCGTCAGCGAGGCAGCGAGCGACAGCGAGTGAGAGCGAGCGCCAGCGAGGCAGCGAGCGCCAGCGTGCGCCAGTGAGCGACAGCGAGAGACAGCGAGCGTCAGCGAGAGACAGCGAGGCAGCGTGCGCCAGCGAGCGCAAGCGAGGCATCGAGCGACAGCGAGCTCCAGCGAGCGAGAGCGAGGAAGCGTGCGCCAGCGAGCGACAGCGAGGCAGCGAGACAGCGAGCGCCAGCGAGCGTCAGCAAGCGTCAGCGAGGCAGCGAGCGACAGCGAGTGACAGCGCGCCAGCGATCGACAGCGAGCGACAGCGACCGACAGAGACCGACACTGAGGCAGCGAGCGCCAGCAAGACAGCGCGCCAGCGAGCGCCAGCGAGCGCCAGCGAGAGACCGCGAGCGTCAGCGAGAGACAGAGAAGCAGCGTGCGCCAGCGAGAGACAGCGAGGCAGCGAGCGCCAGCGAGCGCCAGCGAGAGACAGCGAGCGACAGCGATGGACAGCGAGCGACAGCGAGCGACAGCGAGGCAGCGAGCGACAGCGAGCGACAGCGAGAGACAGCGAGAGACAGCGAGACAGCCAGTGCCAGCGAGACAGTGAGCGATAGCGAGCGCCAGCGAGCGACAGCGAGGCAGCGAGCGCCTGCGAGTGACTGCGAGGCAACGAGCGCCAGCGAGCGCCAGCGAGCGCCAGCGAGCCACAGCGAGGCAGCAAGCGCCAGCCAGCGCCAGCGAGAGACAGCGCGGCAGCGAGCAACAGCGAGCGACCACGAGGCAGCGAGGGACAGCGAGCGACAGCGAGCGACGGCGAGGCAGCGAGCGAAAGCGAGCGACGGCGAGGCAGCTAGCGACAGCGAGCGACAGCGAGCGTGAGCGAGACAGCGAGTGACAGCGTGCGACAGCGAGGCAGCGAGCGACAGCGAGGGACAGCGCAGCAGCGAGCGACAGCGAGCGACAGCGAGGCAGCGAGCGACAGCGAGCGACAGCGAGACAGCGAGACAGCGAGCGCCAGCGAGCGTCAGCAAACGTCAGCGAGGCAGCGAGTGACAGCGAGTTGCAGCGAGGCAGCGAGCGACAGGGAGCGACAGCGAGCGACAGCGGCCGACACCGATGCAGCGAGCGCCAGCAAGACAGCGCGCCAGCAAGCTCCAGCGAGCGCCAGTGAGAGACCGCGAGCGTCAGCGAGAGACAGCGAAGCAGCGTGCGCCAGCGAGAGACAGCGAGGCAGCGAGCGCCAGCGAGCGCCAGCGAGAGACAGCGAGCGACAGCGAGGGACAGCGAGCGACAGCGAGCGACAGCGAGGCAGCGAGCGACAGCGAGCGACAGCGAGAGACAGCGAGCGATAGCGAGCGACAGCGAGGCAGCGAGCGACAGCCAGCGACAGCGAGCGACAGCGAGACAGCGAGACAGCCAGCGCCAGCGAGACAGTGAGCGATAGCGAGCGCCAGCGAGCGCCAGCGAGGCAGCGAGCGCCAGCGAGCGACAGCGAGCGCCAGCGAGAGACTGCGAGAGAAAACGAGCGACAGCGAGCGACAGCGAGGCAGCAAGCGACAGCGAGGCAGCAAGCGCCAGCGAGCGCCAGCGAGCGCCACCGAGACAGCGAGACAGCGAGCGACAGCGAGACAGCGAGCGATAGCGAACGACAGCGAGCGCGAGCGAGCGACAGCGAGGCAGCGCGCGAGAGCGAGCGCCAGCGAGTGACAGCGAGGCAGCGAGCGACAGCGAGCGCTAGCGACCGACAGCGAGCGACAGCGAGGCAGCGAGCGCCAGCAAGACAGCGCGCCAGCGAGCGCCAGCGAGGCAGCGAGCGCCAGCGAGCGCCAGCGAGCCCCAGCGAGAGACAGCGAGCGTCAGCGAGAGACGGCGAGGCAGCGTGCGCCAGCGAGCGCAAGCGAGGCATCGAGCGCCAGCGAGCGCCAGCGAGCGACACCGAGGCAGCGAGCGCCAGCGAGCGCCAGCGAGCGACAGCGAGGCAGCGAGCGACAGCGAGCGACAGCGAGAGACAGGGAGGGACAGAGAGCGACAGCGAGCAACAGCGAGCGACAGCGAGGCAGCGAGACAGCGAGACAGCGAGGCAGCGAGCGCCAGCGAGCGACAGCGAGGCAGCGAGTGCCAGCGAGCGCCAGGGAGGCAGCGAGCGACAGCAAGTGACAGCAAGGCAGCGAGCAATAGCGGGCGACAGCGAGACAGCGAGCGACAGCGAGCGACAGCGAGAGACAGCGCGGCAGCGAGCGACAGCGAGTGACTGCGAGGCAGTGAGGGACAGCGAGCGATAGCGTGCGACAGCGAGCGAGAGCGAGCGCCAGCGACCGACATCTAGGCAGCGAGCGCTAGCGAGCGCCAGCGAGAGACAGCGAGGCAGCGAGCGACAGTGAGCGACAGCGAGCGACAGCGAGGCAGCGAGACAGCGAGACAGCGAGCGACAGCGAGCGACAGTGAGCGACAGCGTGGCAGCGAGCGATACCGAGCGACAGCGAGAGACAGCGAGATACAGCGAGCGACAGCGAGGCAGCGAGGCAGCGAGCGACAGCGAGCGCCCGAGAGCGTCAGCGAGGCATCGAGCGAGAGTGAGCGCCAGCGACCGACATCGAGGCAGCGAGCGCCAGCGAGCGTCAGCGAGAGACAGCGAGGCAGCGAGCGACAGTGACCGACAGCGAGCGACAGCGAGGCAGCGAGACAGCGAGACAGAGAGCGACAGCGAGCGACAGCAAGCGACAGCGTGGCAGCGAGCGATAGCGAGCGACAGCGAGAGACAGCGAGAGACAGCGAGCGACAGCGAGGCAGCAAGGCAACGAGCGATAGCGAGCGCTGGCGAGCGTCAGCGAGGCATCGAGCGCTAGCGAGCGCCGGCGAGCGCCAGCGAGCGCCAGCGAGGCAGCGAGCGCCAGCGTGCGCCAGTGAGCGACAGCGAGAGACAGCGAGGCAGCGAGAGACAGCGAGGCAGCGTGCGCCAGCGAGCGCAAGAGAGGCATCGAGCGACAGCGAGCTCCAGCGAGCGAGAGCGAGGCAGCGTGCGCCAGCGAGCGACAGCGAGGCAGCGAGACAGCGAGCGCCAGCGAGCGTCAGCGAGCGCCAGCGAGGCAGCGAGCGACAGCGAGTGACAGCGCGCCAGCGATCGGCAGCGAGCGACAGCGACCGACAGAGACCAACACTGAGGCAGCGAGCGCCAGCAAGACAGCGCGCCAGCGAGCGCCAGCGAGCGCCAGCGAGAGACCGCGAGCGTCAGCGAGAGACAGAGAAGCAGCGTGCGCCAGCGAGAGACAGCGAGGCAGCGAGCGCCAGCGAGCGCCAGCGAGAGACAGCGAGCGACAGCGATGGACAGCGAGCGACAGCGAACGACAGCGAGGCAGCGAGCGACAGCGAGCGACAGCGAGAGACAGCGAGAGACAGCGAGACAGCCAGCGCCAGCGAGACAGTGAGCGATAGCGAGCGCTAGCGAGCGACAGCGAGGCAGCGAGCGCCTGCGAGTGACTGCGAGGCAGCGAGCGCCAGCGAGCGCCAGCGAGCGCCAGCGAGCCACAGCGAGGCAGCAAGCGCCAGCGAGCGCCAGCGAGAGACAGCGCGGCAGCGAGCGACAGCGAGCGACCACGAGGCAGCGAGGGACAGCGAGCGACAGCGAGCGACGGCGAGGCAGCGAGCGAAAGCGAGCGACGGCGAGGCAGCGAGCGACAGCGAGTGACAGCGAGCGACAGCGAGAGACAGCGTGCGTCAGCGAGAGACAGCGAGGCAGCGAGCGCCAGCGAGCGCCAGCGAGCACCAGCGAGGCAGCGAGCGACAGCAAGTGACAGCGAGGCAGCGAGCAATAGCGGGCGACAGCGAGACAGCGAGCGACAGCGAGCGTGAGCGAGACAGCGAGTGACAGCGTGCGACAGCGAGGCAGCGAGCGACAGCGAGGGACAGCGAAGCAGCGAACGATAGCGAACGACAGCGAGAGACAGCGAGCGACAGCGAGCGACAGCGAGACAGCGAGACAGCGAGCGCTAGCGAGCGTCAGCGAACGTCAGCGAGGCAGCGAGTGACAGCGAGTGACAGCGAGGCAGCGAGCGACATGGAGCGACAGCGAGCGACAGCGACCGACACCGATGCAGCGAGCGCCAGCAAGACAGCGCACCAGCGAGCTCCAGCGAGCGCCAGTGAGAGACCGCGAGCGTCAGCGAGAGACAGCGAAGCAGCGTGCGCCAGCGAGAGACAGCGAGGCAGCGAGCGCCAGCGAGCGCCAGCGAGAGACAGCGAGTGACAGCGAGGGACAGCGAGCGACAGCGAGCGACAGCGAGGCAGCGAGCGACAGCGAGCGACAGCGAGAGACAGCGAGCGATAGCGAGCGACAGCGAGGCAGCGAGCGACAGCCAGCGACAGCGAGCGACAGCGAGACAGCGAGACAGCCAGCGCCAGCGAGACAGTGAGCGATAGCGAGCGCCAGCGAGCGACAGTGAGCGACAGCGAGCGACAGCGAGGCAGCGAGACTGCGAGACAGCGAGCGACAGCGAGCGACAGCGAGAGACAGCGACCGACAGCGAGCGACTGCGAGGCAGCGAGCGACAGCGAGTGACAGCGAGCGACAGCGAGGCAGCGAGCGACAGCAAGTGACAGCGAGGCAGCGAGCAATAGCGGGCGACAGCGAGATAGCGAGCGACAGCGAGCGACAGCGAGAGACAGCGCGGCAGCGAGCGACAGCGAGTGACTACGAGGCAGCGAGGGACAGCGAGCGATAGCGAGCGACAGCGAGTGAGAGCGACGCAGCGAGTGACAGCGAGCGACAGTGATGCAGCGAGCGAGAGCGAGCGACAGCGCGAGACAGCGAGCGAGAGCGAGCGAGAGCGAGCGCCAGTGAGGCAGCGAGCGCCAGCTAGCGCTAGCGAGCGAGAGCGAGCGGCTCCGAGGCCACGAGCGCCAGCGAGCGCCAGCGAGCGCCGGCGCGACAGCGACCGACAGCGAGGCAGCGAGCGACAGTGAGCGACAGCGAGGCAGCGTGCGCCTGCGAGCGCAAGCGAGGCATCGAGCGACAGCGAGCTCCAGCGAGCGAGAGCGAGGCAGCGTGCGCCAGCGAGCGACAGCGAGGCAGCGAGCGCCAGCGACCGACAGCGAGGCAGCGAGAGACAGCGAGCGACAGTGAGCGACAGCGAGGCAGCGAGCGACAGCGAGACAGTGAGCGACAGCAAGCGCCAGCGAGCGACAGCGAGGCAGCGAGCGCCTGCGAGTGACTGCGAGGCAGCGAGCGCCAGCGAGCGCCAGCGAGAGACAGCACGCAGCGAGCGACAGCGAGCGACCACGAGACAGCGAGGGACAGCGAGCGACAGCAAGCGACGGTGAAGCAGCGAGCGACAGCGAGCGAAAGCGAGCGACGGCGAGGCAGCGAGCGACAGCGAGCGACAGCGAGACAGCGAGCGACAGCGAGCGACAGCGAGTCAGCGAGACAGCGAGCGCCAGCGAGCGTCAGCGACCGTCAGCGAGGCAGCGAGCGACAGCGAGTGACAGCGAGGCAGCGAGCGACAGCGAGCGACAGCGAGATACAGCGAGCGACAGCGAGCGCTAGCGAGCGAGAGCGAGGCAGCGAGTGATAGCGCGCGACAGCGTGCGCCTGCGAGGCAGCGAGCGCCAGCGTGCGCCAGTGAGCGTCAGCGAGAGACAGCGAGGCAGCGAGCGCCAGCGAGCGCCAGCGAGCACCAGCGAGGCAGCGAGCGCTAGCAAGTGACAGCGAGGCAGCGAGGAATAGCGGGCGACAGCAAGACAGCGAGCGACAGCGAGCGACAGCGAGAGACAGCGAGGCAGCGAGCGCCACCGAGCGCCAGCGAGAGACAGCGCGGCAGCGAGCGACAGCGAGTGACTGCGAGGCAGCGAGGGACAGCGAGCGACAGCGAGCCACAGCGAGTGAGAGCGACGCAGCGAGTGACAGCGAGCGACAGTGATGCAGCGAGCGAGAGTGAGCGACAGCGCGAGACAGCGAGCGAGAGCGAGCGACAGCTAGTGCCAGTGAGGCACCGAGCGCCAGCTAGTGCTAGCGAGCGAGAGCGAGCGGCTGCGAGGCCACGAGCGCCAGCGAGCGCCAGCGAGCGCCGGCGCGACAGCGACCGACAGCGAGGCAGCGAGCGCCAGTGAGCGACAGCGAGGCAGCGAGCGACAGCGAGCGACAGCCAGCGACAGCGAGATACAGCGACCGACAGCGAGCGCCAGCGAGCGAGAGCGAGGCAGCGAGTGATAGCGCGCGACAGCGCGCGCCTGCGAGGTAGCGAGCGCCAGCGTGCGCCAGTGAGCGACAGCGAGAGACAGCGAGCGTCAGCGAGAGACAGCGAGGCAGCGTGCGCCAGCGAGACAGCGAGCGCCACCGAGCGCCAGCGAGAGACAGCGCGGCAGCGAGCGCCAGCGAGCGACCGCGAGGCAGTGAGGGACAGCGAGCGCCAGCGAGCGACAGCGAGGCAGCGAGCGCCAGCGTGCGCCAGTGAGCGACAGCGAGAGACAGCGAGCGTCAGCGAGAGACAGCGAGGCAGCGTGCGCCACCGAGCGACAGCAAGGCAGCGAGTGCCAGCGAGCGCAAGCGAGGCATCGAGCGACAGCGAGCGCCAGCGAGCGACACCGAGGCAGCGAGCGACAGCGAGCGACAGCGAGCGAGAGTGAGGCAGCGAGCTACAGCGAGCGACGGCGAGAGACAGCGACGGACAGAGAGCGACAGCGAGCGACAGCGAGGCAGCGAGCGGCAGCGAGCGACAGCGATAGACAGCGAGAGTGAGCGTCAGCGAGAGACAGCGAGGTAGCGTGCGCCAGCGAGCGCCAGCGAGGCAGCGAGTGCCAGCGAGCGCCAGCGAGGCAGCGAGCGATAGCGAGCGAGAGCGAGCGACAGCGAGGCAGCGAGCGAGAGCGAGCGCCAGCGACCGACATCTAGGCAGCGAGCGCTAGCGAGCGCCAGCGAGAGACAGCGAGGCAGCGAGCGACAGTGAGCGACAGCGAGCGACAGCGAGGCAGCGAGACAGCGAGACAGCGAGCGACAGCGAGCGACAGTGAGCGACAGCGTGGCAGCGAGCGATAGCGAGCGACAGCGAGAGACAGCGAGCGACAGCGAGGCAGCGAGGCAGCGAGCGACAGCGAGCGCCCGCGAGCGTCAGCGAGGCATCGAGCGAGAGTGAGCGCCAGTGACCGACATCGAGGCAGCGAGCGCCAGCGAGCATCAGCGAGAGACAGGGAGGGACAGAGAGCGACAGTGAGCGACAGCGAGCGACAGCGAGGCAGCGAGACAGCGAGACAGCGAGCGACAGCGAGCGACAGCAAGCGACAGCGTGGCAGCGAGCGATAGCGAGCGACAGCGAGAGACAGCGAGAGACAGCGAGCGACAGCGAGGCAGCAAGGCAGCGAGCGATAGCGAGCGCTGGCGAGCGTCAGCGAGGCATCGAGCGCTAGCGAGCGTCAGCGAGCGCCAGCGAGGCAGCGAGCGCCAGCGTGCGCCAGTGAGCGACAGCGAGAGACAGCGAGCGTCAGCGAGAGACAGCGAGGCAGCGTGCGCCAGCGAGCGCAAGCGAGGCATCGAGCGACAGCGAGCTCCAGCGAGCGAGGGCGAGGCAGCGTGCGCCAGCGAGCGACAGCGAGGCAGCGAGACAGCGAGCGCCAGCGAGCGTCAGCAAGCGTCAGCGAGGCAGCGAGCGACAGCGAGTGAGAGCGAGCGCCAGCGAGGCAGCGAGCGCCAGCGTGCGCCAGTGAGCGACAGCGAGAGACAGCGAGCGTCAGCGAGAGACAGCGAGGCAGCGTGCGCCAGCGAGCGCAAGCGAGGCATCGAGCGACAGCGAGCTCCAGCGAGCGAGAGCGAGGAAGCGTGCGCCAGCGAGCGACAGCGAGGCAGCGAGACAGCGAGCGCCAGCGAGCGTCAGCAAGCGTCAGCGAGGCAGCGAGCGACAGCGAGTGACAGCGCGCCAGCGATCGACAGCGAGCGACAGCGACCGACAGAGACCGACACTGAGGCAGCGAGCGCCAGCAAGACAGCGCGCCAGCGAGCGCCAGCGAGCGCCAGCGAGAGACCGCGAGCGTCAGCGAGAGACAGAGAAGCAGCGTGCGCCAGCGAGAGACAGCGAGGCAGCGAGCGCCAGCGAGCGCCAGCGAGAGACAGCGAGCGACAGCGATGGACAGCGAGCGACAGCGAGCGACAGCGAGGCAGCGAGCGACAGCGAGCGACAGCGAGAGACAGCGAGAGACAGCGAGACAGCCAGTGCCAGCGAGACAGTGAGCGATAGCGAGCGCCAGCGAGCGACAGCGAGGCAGCGAGCGCCTGCGAGTGACTGCGAGGCAACGAGCGCCAGCGAGCGCCAGCGAGCGCCAGCGAGCCACAGCGAGGCAGCAAGCGCCAGCCAGCGCCAGCGAGAGACAGCGCGGCAGCGAGCAACAGCGAGCGACCACGAGGCAGCGAGGGACAGCGAGCGACAGCGAGCGTGAGCGAGACAGCGAGTGACAGCGTGCGACAGCGAGGCAGCGAGCGACAGCGAGGGACAGCGCAGCAGCGAGCGACAGCGAGCGACAGCGAGGCAGCGAGCGACAGCGAGCGACAGCGAGACAGCGAGACAGCGAGCGCCAGCGAGCGTCAGCAAACGTCAGCGAGGCAGCGAGTGACAGCGAGTGACAGCGAGGCAGCGAGCGACAGGGAGCGACAGCGAGCGACAGCGGCCGACACCGATGCAGCGAGCGCCAGCAAGACAGCGCGCCAGCAAGCTCCAGCGAGCGCCAGTGAGAGACCGCGAGCGTCAGCGAGAGACAGCGAAGCAGCGTGCGCCAGCGAGAGACAGCGAGGCAGCGAGCGCCAGCGAGCGCCAGCGAGAGACAGCGAGCGACAGCGAGGGACAGCGAGCGACAGCGAGCGACAGCGAGGCAGCGAGCGACAGCGAGCGACAGCGAGAGACAGCGAGCGATAGCGAGCGACAGCGAGGCAGCGAGCGACAGCCAGCGACAGCGAGCGACAGCGAGACAGCGAGACAGCCAGCGCCAGCGAGACAGTGAGCGATAGCGAGCGCCAGCGAGCGCCAGCGAGGCAGCGAGCGCCAGCGAGCGCCAGCGAGAGACTGCGAGAGAAAACGAGCGACAGCGAGCGACAGCGAGGCAGCAAGCGCCAGCGAGCGCCAGCGAGCGACACCGAGACAGCGAGACAGCGAGCGACAGCGAGACAGCGAGCGATAGCGAACGACAGCGAGCGCGAGCGAGCGACAGCGAGGCAGCGCGCGAGAGCGAGCGCCAGCGAGTGACAGCGAGGCAGCGAGCGACAGCGAGCGCTAGCGACCGACAGCGAGCGACAGCGAGGCAGCGAGCGCCAGCAAGACAGCGCGCCAGCGAGCGCCAGCGAGGCAGCGAGCGCCAGCGAGCGCCAGCGAGCCCCAGCGAGAGACAGCGAGCGTCAGCGAGAGACGGCGAGGCAGCGTGCGCCAGCGAGCGCAAGCGAGGCATCGAGCGCCAGCGAGCGCCAGCGAGCGACACCGAGGCAGCGAGCGCCAGCGAGCGCCAGCGAGCGACAGCGAGGCAGCGAGCGACAGCGAGCGACAGCGAGAGACAGGGAGGGACAGAGAGCGACAGCGAGCAACAGCGAGCGACAGCGAGGCAGCGAGACAGCGAGACAGCGAGGCAGCGAGCGCCAGCGAGCGACAGCGAGGCAGCGAGTGCCAGCGAGCGCCAGGGAGGCAGCGAGCGACAGCAAGTGACAGCAAGGCAGCGAGCAATAGCGGGCGACAGCGAGACAGCGAGCGACAGCGAGCGACAGCGAGAGACAGCGCGGCAGCGAGCGACAGCGAGTGACTGCGAGGCAGTGAGGGACAGCGAGCGATAGCGTGCGACAGCGAGCGAGAGCGAGCGCCAGCGACCGACATCTAGGCAGCGAGCGCTAGCGAGCGCCAGCGAGAGACAGCGAGGCAGCGAGCGACAGTGAGCGACAGCGAGCGACAGCGAGGCAGCGAGACAGCGAGACAGCGAGCGACAGCGAGCGACAGTGAGCGACAGCGTGGCAGCGAGCGATACCGAGCGACAGCGAGAGACAGCGAGATACAGCGAGCGACAGCGAGGCAGCGAGGCAGCGAGCGACAGCGAGCGCCCGAGAGCGTCAGCGAGGCATCGAGCGAGAGTGAGCGCCAGCGACCGACATCGAGGCAGCGAGCGCCAGCGAGCGTCAGCGAGAGACAGCGAGGCAGCGAGCGACAGTGACCGACAGCGAGCGACAGCGAGGCAGCGAGACAGCGAGACAGAGAGCGACAGCGAGCGACAGCAAGCGACAGCGTGGCAGCGAGCGATAGCGAGCGACAGCGAGAGACAGCGAGAGACAGCGAGCGACAGCGAGGCAGCAAGGCAACGAGCGATAGCGAGCGCTGGCGAGCGTCAGCGAGGCATCGAGCGCTAGCGAGCGCCGGCGAGCGCCAGCGAGCGCCAGCGAGGCAGCGAGCGCCAGCGTGCGCCAGTGAGCGACAGCGAGAGACAGCGAGGCAGCGAGAGACAGCGAGGCAGCGTGCGCCAGCGAGCGCAAGAGAGGCATCGAGCGACAGCGAGCTCCAGCGAGCGAGAGCGAGGCAGCGTGCGCCAGCGAGCGACAGCGAGGCAGCGAGACAGCGAGCGCCAGCGAGCGTCAGCGAGCGCCAGCGAGGCAGCGAGCGACAGCGAGTGACAGCGCGCCAGCGATCGGCAGCGAGCGACAGCGACCGACAGAGACCAACACTGAGGCAGCGAGCGCCAGCAAGACAGCGCGCCAGCGAGCGCCAGCGAGCGCCAGCGAGGCAGCGAGCGCCAGCGTGCGCCAGTGAGCGACAGCGAGAGACAGCGAGGCAGCGAGAGACAGCGAGGCAGCGTGCGCCAGCGAGCGCAAGAGAGGCATCGAGCGACAGCGAGCTCCAGCGAGCGAGAGCGAGGCAGCGTGCGCCAGCGAGCGACAGCGAGGCAGCGAGACAGCGAGCGCCAGCGAGCGTCAGCGAGCGCCAGCGAGGCAGCGAGCGACAGCGAGTGACAGCGCGCCAGCGATCGGCAGCGAGCGACAGCGACCGACAGAGACCAACACTGAGGCAGCGAGCGCCAGCAAGACAGCGCGCCAGCGAGCGCCAGCGAGCGCCAGCGAGAGACCGCGAGCGTCAGCGAGAGACAGAGAAGCAGCGTGCGCCAGCGAGAGACAGCGAGGCAGCGAGCGCCAGCGAGCGCCAGCGAGAGACAGCGAGCGACAGCGATGGACAGCGAGCGACAGCGAACGACAGCGAGGCAGCGAGCGACAGCGAGCGACAGCGAGAGACAGCGAGAGACAGCGAGACAGCCAGCGCCAGCGAGACAGTGAGCGATAGCGAGCGCCAGCGAGCGACAGCGAGGCAGCGAGCGCCTGCGAGTGACTGCGAGGCAGCGAGCGCCAGCGAGCGCCAGCGAGCGCCAGCGAGCCACAGCGAGGCAGCAAGCGCCAGCGAGCGCCAGCGAGAGACAGCGCGGCAGCGAGCGACAGCGAGCGACCACGAGGCAGCGAGGGACAGCGAGCGACAGCGAGCGACGGCGAGGCAGCGAGCGAAAGCGAGCGACGGCGAGGCAGCGAGCGACAGCGAGTGACAGCGAGCGACAGCGAGAGACAGCGTGCGTCAGCGAGAGACAGCGAGGCAGCGAGCGCCAGCGAGCGCCAGCGAGCACCAGCGAGGCAGCGAGCGACAGCAAGTGACAGCGAGGCAGCGAGCAATAGCGGGCGACAGCGAGACAGCGAGCGACAGCGAGCGTGAGCGAGACAGCGAGTGACAGCGTGCGACAGCGAGGCAGCGAGCGACAGCGAGGGACAGCGAAGCAGCGAACGATAGCGAACGACAGCGAGAGACAGCGAGCGACAGCGAGCGACAGCGAGACAGCGAGACAGCGAGCGCTAGCGAGCGTCAGCGAACGTCAGCGAGGCAGCGAGTGACAGCGAGTGACAGCGAGGCAGCGAGCGACATGGAGCGACAGCGAGCGACAGCGACCGACACCGATGCAGCGAGCGCCAGCAAGACAGCGCACCAGCGAGCTCCAGCGAGCGCCAGTGAGAGACCGCGAGCGTCAGCGAGAGACAGCGAAGCAGCGTGCGCCAGCGAGAGACAGCGAGGCAGCGAGCGCCAGCGAGCGCCAGCGAGAGACAGCGAGTGACAGCGAGGGACAGCGAGCGACAGCGAGCGACAGCGAGGCAGCGAGCGACAGCGAGCGACAGCGAGAGACAGCGAGCGATAGCGAGCGACAGCGAGGCAGCGAGCGACAGCCAGCGACAGCGAGCGACAGCGAGACAGCGAGACAGCCAGCGCCAGCGAGACAGTGAGCGATAGCGAGCGCCAGCGAGCGACAGTGAGCGACAGCGAGCGACAGCGAGGCAGCGAGACTGCGAGACAGCGAGCGACAGCGAGCGACAGCGAGAGACAGCGACCGACAGCGAGCGACTGCGAGGCAGCGAGCGACAGCGAGTGACAGCGAGCGACAGCGAGGCAGCGAGCGACAGCAAGTGACAGCGAGGCAGCGAGCAATAGCGGGCGACAGCGAGATAGCGAGCGACAGCGAGCGACAGCGAGAGACAGCGCGGCAGCGAGCGACAGCGAGTGACTACGAGGCAGCGAGGGACAGCGAGCGATAGCGAGCGACAGCGAGTGAGAGCGACGCAGCGAGTGACAGCGAGCGACAGTGATGCAGCGAGCGAGAGCGAGCGACAGCGCGAGACAGCGAGCGAGAGCGAGCGAGAGCGAGCGCCAGTGAGGCAGCGAGCGCCAGCTAGCGCTAGCGAGCGAGAGCGAGCGGCTCCGAGGCCACGAGCGCCAGCGAGCGCCAGCGAGCGCCGGCGCGACAGCGACCGACAGCGAGGCAGCGAGCGACAGTGAGCGACAGCGAGGCAGCGTGCGCCTGCGAGCGCAAGCGAGGCATCGAGCGACAGCGAGCTCCAGCGAGCGAGAGCGAGGCAGCGTGCGCCAGCGAGCGACAGCGAGGCAGCGAGCGCCAGCGACCGACAGCGAGGCAGCGAGAGACAGCGAGCGACAGTGAGCGACAGCGAGGCAGCGAGCGACAGCGAGACAGTGAGCGACAGCAAGCGCCAGCGAGCGACAGCGAGGCAGCGAGCGCCTGCGAGTGACTGCGAGGCAGCGAGCGCCAGCGAGCGCCAGCGAGAGACAGCACGCAGCGAGCGACAGCGAGCGACCACGAGACAGCGAGGGACAGCGAGCGACAGCAAGCGACGGTGAAGCAGCGAGCGACAGCGAGCGAAAGCGAGCGACGGCGAGGCAGCGAGCGACAGCGAGCGACAGCGAGACAGCGAGCGACAGCGAGCGACAGCGAGTCAGCGAGACAGCGAGCGCCAGCGAGCGTCAGCGACCGTCAGCGAGGCAGCGAGCGACAGCGAGTGACAGCGAGGCAGCGAGCGACAGCGAGCGACAGCGAGATACAGCGAGCGACAGCGAGCGCTAGCGAGCGAGAGCGAGGCAGCGAGTGATAGCGCGCGACAGCGTGCGCCTGCGAGGCAGCGAGCGCCAGCGTGCGCCAGTGAGCGACAGCGAGAGACAGCGAGCGCCACCGAGCGCCAGCGAGAGACAGCGCGGCAGCGAGCGCCAGCGAGCGACCGCGAGGCAGTGAGGGACAGCGAGCGCCAGCGAGCGACAGCGAGGCAGCGAGCGCCAGCGTGCGCCAGTGAGCGACAGCGAGAGACAGCGAGCGCCACCGAGCGCCAGCGAGAGACAGCGCGGCAGCGAGCGCCAGCGAGCGACCGCGAGGCAGTGAGGGACAGCGAGCGCCAGCGAGCGACAGCGAGGCAGCGAGAGACAGCGAGCGACAGCGAGGCAGCGAGCGAGAGCGAGCGCCAGCGACCGACATCTAGGCAGCGAGCGCTAGCGAGCGCCAGCGAGAGACAGCGAGGCAGCGAGCGACAGTGAGCGACAGCGAGCGACAGCGAGGCAGCGAGACAGCGAGACAGCGAGCGACAGCGAGCGACAGCGAGCGACAGCGTGGCAGCGAGCGATAGCGAGCGACAGCGAGAGACAGCGAGAGACAGCGAGCGCCAGCGAGCATCAGCGACCGTCAGCGAGGCAGCGAGCGACAGCGAGCGACAGCGAGATACAGCGACCGACAGCGAGCGCCAGCGAGCGAGAGCGAGGCAGCGAGTGATAGCGCGCGACAGCGCGCGCCTGCGAGGCAGCGAGCGCCAGCGTGCGCCAGTGAGCGACAGCGAGAGACAGCGAGCGTCAGCGAGAGACAGTGAGGCAGCGTGCGCCAGCGAGACAGCGAGCGCCACCGAGCGCCAGCGAGAGACAGCGCGGCAGCGAGCGCCAGCGAGCGACCGCGAGGCAGTGTGGGACAGCGAGCGCCAGCGAGCGCCAGCGTGCGCCAGTGAGCGACAGCGAGAGACAGCGAGCGTCAGCGAGAGACAGCGAGGCAGCGTGCGCCACCGAGCGACAGCAAGGCAGCGAGCGCCAGCGAGCGCAAGCGAGGCATCGAGCGACAGCGAGCGCCAGAAAGCGACACCGAGGCAGCGGGCGACAGCGAGCGACAGCGAGCGAGAGTGAGGCAGCGAGCGACAGCGAGCGACAGCGAGAGACAGCGACGGACAGAGAGCGACAGCGAGCGACAGCGAGCGACAGCGAGGCAGCGAGCGGCAGCGAGCGACAGCGATAGACAGCGAGAGACAGTGAGCGTCAGCGTGAGACAGCGAGGCAGCGAGCGACAGCGAGCGACAGCGAGGCAGTGAGTGCCAGCGAGCGCCAGTGAGGCAGCGAACGATAGCGAGCGACAGCGAGCGACAGCGAGGCAGCGAGCGAGAGCGAGCGCCAGCGAGAGACAGCGAGGCAGCGAGCGACAGTGAGCGACAGCGAGCGACAGCGAGGCAGCGAGACAGCGAGACAGCGAGCGACAGCGAGCGACAGTGAGCGACAGCGTGGCAGCGAGCGATACCGAGCGACAGCGAGAGACAGCGAGATACAGCGAGCGACAGCGAGGCAGCGAGGCAGCGAGCGACAGCGAGCGCCCGAGAGCGTCAGCGAGGCATCGAGCGAGAGTGAGCGCCAGCGACCGACATCGAGGCAGCGAGCGCCAGCGAGCGTCAGCGAGAGACAGCGAGGCAGCGAGCGACAGTGACCGACAGCGAGCGACAGCGAGGCAGCGAGACAGCGAGACAGAGAGCGACAGCGAGCGACAGCAAGCGACAGCGTGGCAGCGAGCGATAGCGAGCGACAGCGAGAGACAGCGAGAGACAGCGAGCGACAGCGAGGCAGCAAGGCAACGAGCGATAGCGAGCGCTGGCGAGCGTCAGCGAGGCATCGAGCGCTAGCGAGCGCCGGCGAGCGCCAGCGAGCGCCAGCGAGGCAGCGAGCGCCAGCGTGCGCCAGTGAGCGACAGCGAGAGACAGCGAGGCAGCGAGAGACAGCGAGGCAGCGTGCGCCAGCGAGCGCAAGAGAGGCATCGAGCGACAGCGAGCTCCAGCGAGCGAGAGCGAGGCAGCGTGCGCCAGCGAGCGACAGCGAGGCAGCGAGACAGCGAGCGCCAGCGAGCGTCAGCGAGCGCCAGCGAGGCAGCGAGCGACAGCGAGTGACAGCGCGCCAGCGATCGGCAGCGAGCGACAGCGACCGACAGAGACCAACACTGAGGCAGCGAGCGCCAGCAAGACAGCGCGCCAGCGAGCACCAGCGAGCGCCAGCGAGGCAGCGAGCGCCAGCGTGCGCCAGTGAGCGACAGCGAGAGACAGCGAGGCAGCGAGAGACAGCGAGGCAGCGTGCGCCAGCGAGCGCAAGAGAGGCATCGAGCGACAGCGAGCTCCAGCGAGCGAGAGCGAGGCAGCGTGCGCCAGCGAGCGACAGCGAGGCAGCGAGACAGCGAGCGCCAGCGAGCGTCAGCGAGCGCCAGCGAGGCAGCGAGCGACAGCGAGTGACAGCGCGCCAGCGATCGGCAGCGAGCGACAGCGACCGACAGAGACCAACACTGAGGCAGCGAGCGCCAGCAAGACAGCGCGCCAGCGAGCGCCAGCGAGCGCCAGCGAGAGACCGCGAGCGTCAGCGAGAGACAGAGAAGCAGCGTGCGCCAGCGAGAGACAGCGAGGCAGCGAGCGCCAGCGAGCGCCAGCGAGAGACAGCGAGCGACAGCGATGGACAGCGAGCGACAGCGAACGACAGCGAGGCAGCGAGCGACAGCGAGCGACAGCGAGAGACAGCGAGAGACAGCGAGACAGCCAGCGCCAGCGAGACAGTGAGCGATAGCGAGCGCCAGCGAGCGACAGCGAGGCAGCGAGCGCCTGCGAGTGACTGCGAGGCAGCGAGCGCCAGCGAGCGCCAGCGAGCGCCAGCGAGCCACAGCGAGGCAGCAAGCGCCAGCGAGCGCCAGCGAGAGACAGCGCGGCAGCGAGCGACAGCGAGCGACCACGAGGCAGCGAGGGACAGCGAGCGACAGCGAGCGACGGCGAGGCAGCGAGCGAAAGCGAGCGACGGCGAGGCAGCGAGCGACAGCGAGTGACAGCGAGCGACAGCGAGAGACAGCGTGCGTCAGCGAGAGACAGCGAGGCAGCGAGCGCCAGCGAGCGCCAGCGAGCACCAGCGAGGCAGCGAGCGACAGCAAGTGACAGCGAGGCAGCGAGCAATAGCGAGCGACAGCGAGACAGCGAGCGACAGCGAGCGTGAGCGAGACAGCGAGTGACAGCGTGCGACAGCGAGGCAGCGAGCGACAGCGAGGGACAGCGAAGCAGCGAACGATAGCGAACGACAGCGAGAGACAGCGAGCGACAGCGAGCGACAGCGAGACAGCGAGACAGCGAGCGCTAGCGAGCGTCAGCGAACGTCAGCGAGGCAGCGAGTGACAGCGAGTGACAGCGAGGCAGCGAGCGACATGGAGCGACAGCGAGCGACAGCGACCGACACCGATGCAGCGAGCGCCAGCAAGACAGCGCACCAGCGAGCTCCAGCGAGCGCCAGTGAGAGACCGCGAGCGTCAGCGAGAGACAGCGAAGCAGCGTGCGCCAGCGAGAGACAGCGAGGCAGCGAGCGCCAGCGAGCGCCAGCGAGAGACAGCGAGTGACAGCGAGGGACAGCGAGCGACAGCGAGCGACAGCGAGGCAGCGAGCGACAGCGAGCGACAGCGAGAGACAGCGAGCGATAGCGAGCGACAGCGAGGCAGCGAGCGACAGCCAGCGACAGCGAGCGACAGCGAGACAGCGAGACAGCCAGCGCCAGCGAGACAGTGAGCGATAGCGAGCGCCAGCGAGCGACAGTGAGCGACAGCGAGCGACAGCGAGGCAGCGAGACTGCGAGACAGCGAGCGACAGCGAGCGACAGCGAGAGACAGCGACCGACAGCGAGCGACTGCGAGGCAGCGAGCGACAGCGAGTGACAGCGAGCGACAGCGAGGCAGCGAGCGACAGCAAGTGACAGCGAGGCAGCGAGCAATAGCGGGCGACAGCGAGATAGCGAGCGACAGCGAGCGACAGCGAGAGACAGCGCGGCAGCGAGCGACAGCGAGTGACTACGAGGCAGCGAGGGACAGCGAGCGATAGCGAGCGACAGCGAGTGAGAGCGACGCAGCGAGTGACAGCGAGCGACAGTGATGCAGCGAGCGAGAGCGAGCGACAGCGCGAGACAGCGAGCGAGAGCGAGCGAGAGCGAGCGCCAGTGAGGCAGCGAGCGCCAGCTAGCGCTAGCGAGCGAGAGCGAGCGGCTCCGAGGCCACGAGCGCCAGCGAGCGCCAGCGAGCGCCGGCGCGACAGCGACCGACAGCGAGGCAGCGAGCGACAGTGAGCGACAGCGAGGCAGCGTGCGCCTGCGAGCGCAAGCGAGGCATCGAGCGACAGCGAGCTCCAGCGAGCGAGAGCGAGGCAGCGTGCGCCAGCGAGCGACAGCGAGGCAGCGAGCGCCAGCGACCGACAGCGAGGCAGCGAGAGACAGCGAGCGACAGTGAGCGACAGCGAGGCAGCGAGCGACAGCGAGACAGTGAGCGACAGCAAGCGCCAGCGAGCGACAGCGAGGCAGCGAGCGCCTGCGAGTGACTGCTAGGCAGCGAGCGCCAGCGAGCGCCAGCGAGAGACAGCACGCAGCGAGCGACAGCGAGCGACCACGAGACAGCGAGGGACAGCGAGCGACAGCAAGCGACGGTGAAGCAGCGAGCGACAGCGAGCGAAAGCGAGCGACGGCGAGGCAGCGAGCGACAGCGAGCGACAGCGAGACAGCGAGCGACAGCGAGCGACAGCGAGTCAGCGAGACAGCGAGCGCCAGCGAGCGTCAGCGACCGTCAGCGAGGCAGCGAGCGACAGCGAGTGACAGCGAGGCAGCGAGCGACAGCGAGCGACAGCGAGATACAGCGAGCGACAGCGAGCGCTAGCGAGCGAGAGCGAGGCAGCGAGTGATAGCGCGCGACAGCGTGCGCCTGCGAGGCAGCGAGCGCCAGCGTGCGCCAGTGAGCGACAGCGAGAGACAGCGAGCGCCACCGAGCGCCAGCGAGAGACAGCGCGGCAGCGAGCGCCAGCGAGCGACCGCGAGGCAGTGAGGGACAGCGAGCGCCAGCGAGCGACAGCGAGGCAGCGAGCGCCAGCGTGCGCCAGTGAGCGACAGCGAGAGACAGCGAGCGCCACCGAGCGCCAGCGAGAGACAGCGCGGCAGCGAGCGCCAGCGAGCGACCGCGAGGCAGTGAGGGACAGCGAGCGCCAGCGAGCGACAGCGAGGCAGCGAGAGACAGCGAGCGACAGCGAGGCAGCGAGCGAGAGCGAGCGCCAGCGACCGACATCTAGGCAGCGAGCGCTAGCGAGCGCCAGCGAGAGACAGCGAGGCAGCGAGCGACAGTGAGCGACAGCGAGCGACAGCGAGGCAGCGAGACAGCGAGACAGCGAGCGACAGCGAGCGACAGCGAGCGACAGCGTGGCAGCGAGCGATAGCGAGCGACAGCGAGAGACAGCGAGAGACAGCGAGCGCCAGCGAGCATCAGCGACCGTCAGCGAGGCAGCGAGCGACAGCGAGCGACAGCGAGATACAGCGACCGACAGCGAGCGCCAGCGAGCGAGAGCGAGGCAGCGAGTGATAGCGCGCGACAGCGCGCGCCTGCGAGGCAGCGAGCGCCAGCGTGCGCCAGTGAGCGACAGCGAGAGACAGCGAGCGTCAGCGAGAGACAGTGAGGCAGCGTGCGCCAGCGAGACAGCGAGCGCCACCGAGCGCCAGCGAGAGACAGCGCGGCAGCGAGCGCCAGCGAGCGACCGCGAGGCAGTGTGGGACAGCGAGCGCCAGCGAGCGCCAGCGTGCGCCAGTGAGCGACAGCGAGAGACAGCGAGCGTCAGCGAGAGACAGCGAGGCAGCGTGCGCCACCGAGCGACAGCAAGGCAGCGAGCGCCAGCGAGCGCAAGCGAGGCATCGAGCGACAGCGAGCGCCAGAAAGCGACACCGAGGCAGCGGGCGACAGCGAGCGACAGCGAGCGAGAGTGAGGCAGCGAGCGACAGCGAGCGACAGCGAGAGACAGCGACGGACAGAGAGCGACAGCGAGCGACAGCGAGCGACAGCGAGGCAGCGAGCGGCAGCGAGCGACAGCGATAGACAGCGAGAGACAGTGAGCGTCAGCGTGAGACAGCGAGGCAGCGAGCGACAGCGAGCGACAGCGAGGCAGTGAGTGCCAGCGAGCGCCAGTGAGGCAGCGAACGATAGCGAGCGACAGCGAGCGACAGCGAGGCAGCGAGCGAGAGCGAGCGCCAGCGACCGACATCTAGGCAGCGAGCGCTAGCGAGCGCCAGCGAGAGACAGTGAGGCAGCGAGCGACAGCGAGCGACAGCGAGGCAGCGAGACAGCGAGACAGCGAGCGACAGCGAGCGACAGCGAGCGACAGCATGGCAGCGAGCGATAGCGAGCGACAGCGAGAGACAGCTAGAGACAGCGAGCGACAGCGAGGCAGCAAGGCAGCGAGCGACAGCGAGCACCCGCGAGCATCAGGGAGGCATCGAGCGAGAGTGAGCGCCAGCGACCGACATCGAGGCAGCGAGCGCCAGCGAGCGTCAGCGAGAGACAGCGAGGCAGCGAGCGACAGTGACCGACAGCGAGCGACAGCGAGGCAGCGAGACAGCGAGACAGCGGGCGACAGCGAGCGACAGCAAGCGACAGCGTGGCAGCGAGCGCCAGCGAGGCAGCGAGCGCCAGCGAGAGACAGCGAGCGTCAGCGAGAGACGGCGAGGCAGCGTGCGCCAGCGAGCGCAAGCGAGGCATCGAGCGACAGCGAGCGCCAGCGAGCGACACCGAGGCAGCGAGCGCCAGCGAGCGCCAGCGAGCGACAGCGAGGCAGCGAGCGACAGCGAGCGACAGCGAGAGACAGGGAGGGACAGAGAGCGACAGCGAGCGACAGCGAGCGACAGCGAGGCAGCGAGACAGCGAGACAGCGAGGCAGCGAGCGCCAGCGAGCGACAGCGAGGCAGCGAGTGCCAGCGAGCGCCAGGGAGGCAGCGAGCGATAGCGAGCGACAGCGAGTGACAGCGAGGCAGGGAGCAACAGCGAGCGACAGCGAGCGACAGCGAGGCAGCGAGCGAGAGCGAGCACCAGCGGCCGACACCGAGGCAGCGAGCGCCAGCGAGCGCCAGCGAGAGACAGCGAGGCAGCGAGCGACAGTGAGCGACAGCGAGCGACAGCGAGGCAGCGAGACTGCGAGACAGCGAGCGACAGCGAGCGACAGCGAGCGCCAGCGAGGCAGCGAGCGACAGCGAGTGACAGCGCGCCAGCGATCGGCAGCGAGCGACAGCGACCGACAGAGACCAACACTGAGGCAGCGAGCGCCAGCAAGACAGCGCGCCAGCGAGCGCCAGCGAGCGCCAGCGAGAGACCGCGAGCGTCAGCGAGAGACAGAGAAGCAGCGTGCGCCAGCGAGAGACAGCGAGGCAGCGAGCGCCAGCGAGCGCCAGCGAGAGACAGCGAGCGACAGCGATGGACAGCGAGCGACAGCGAACGACAGCGAGGCAGCGAGCGACAGCGAGCGACAGCGAGAGACAGCGAGAGACAGCGAGACAGCCAGCGCCAGCGAGACAGTGAGCGATAGCGAGCGACAGCGAGCGACAGCGAGGCAGCGAGCGCCTGCGAGTGACTGCGAGGCAGCGAGCGCCAGCGAGCGCCAGCGAGCGCCAGCGAGCCACAGCGAGGCAGCAAGCGCCAGCGAGCGCCAGCGAGAGACAACGCGGCAGCGAGCGACAGCGAGCGACCACGAGGCAGCGAGGGACAGCGAGCGACAGCGAGCGACGGCGAGGCAGCGAGCGAAAGCGAGCGACGGCGAGGCAGCGAGCGACAGCGAGTGACAGCGAGCGACAGCGAGAGACAGCGTGCGTCAGCGAGAGACAGCGAGGCAGCGAGCGCCAGCGAGCGCCAGCGAGCACCAGCGAGGCAGCGAGCGACAGCAAGTGACAGCGAGGCAGCGAGCAATAGCGGGCGACAGCGAGACAGCGAGCGACAGCGAGCGTGAGCGAGACAGCGAGTGACAGCGTGCGACAGCGAGGCAGCGAGCGACAGCGAGGGACAGCGAAGCAGCGAACGATAGCGAACGACAGCGAGAGACAGCGAGCGACAGCGAGCGACAGCGAGACAGCGAGACAGCGAGCGCTAGCGAGCGTCAGCGAACGTCAGCGAGGCAGCGAGTGACAGCGAGTGACAGCGAGACAGCGAGACAGCCAGCGCCAGCGAGACAGTGAGCAATAGCGAGCGCCAGCGAGCGACAGTGAGCGACAGCGAGCAACAGCGAGGCAGCGAGACTGCGAGACAGCGAGCGACAGCGAGCGACAGCGAGAGACAGCGACCGACAGCGAGCGACTGCGAGGCAGCGAGCGACAGCGAGTGACAGCGAGCGACAGCGAGGCAGCGAGCGACAGCAAGTGACAGCGAGGCAGCGAGCAATAGCGGGCGACAGCGAGATAGCGAGCGACAGCGAGCGACAGCGAGAGACAGCGCGGCAGCGAGCGACAGCGAGTGACTACGAGGCAGCGAGGGACAGCGAGCGATAGCGAGCGACAGCGAGTGAGAGCGACGCAGCGAGTGACAGCGAGCGACAGTGATGCAGCGAGCGAGAGCGAGCGACAGCGCGAGACAGCGAGCGAGAGCGAGCGAGAGCGAGCGCCAGTGAGGCAGCGAGCGCCAGCTAGCGCTAGCGAGCGAGAGCGAGCGGCTCCGAGGCCACGAGCGCCAGCGAGCGCCAGCGAGCGCCGGCGCGACAGCGACCGACAGCGAGGCAGCGAGCGACAGTGAGCGACAGCGAGGCAGCGTGCGCCTGCGAGCGCAAGCGAGGCATCGAGCGATAGCGAGCTCCAGCGAGCGAGAGCGAGGCAGCGTGCGCCAGCGAGCGACAGCGAGGCAGCGAGCGCCAGCGACCGACAGCGAGGCAGCGAGAGACAGCGAGCGACAGTGAGCGACAGCGAGGCAGCGAGCGACAGCGAGACAGTGAGCGACAGCAAGCGCCAGCGAGCGACAGCGAGGCAGCGAGCGCCAGCGAGCGCCAGCGAGAGACAGCACGCAGCGAGCGACAGCGAGCGACCACGAGACAGCGAGGGACAGCGAGCGACAGCAAGCGACGGTGAAGCAGCGAGCGACAGCGAGCGAAAG
Source organism: Podargus strigoides (assembly GCA_028020825.1). Classification (NCBI taxonomy): domain Eukaryota; kingdom Metazoa; phylum Chordata; class Aves; order Caprimulgiformes; family Podargidae; genus Podargus; species Podargus strigoides. Next base: position 36,700,327 of record CM051662.1, read on the forward strand.
CGAGCGACGGCGAGGCAGCGAGCGACAGCGAGCGACAGCGAGACAGCGAGCGACAGCGAGCGACAGCGAGTCAGCGAGACAGCGAGCGCCAGCGAGCGTCAGCGACCGTCAGCGAGGCAGCGAGCGACAGCGAGTGACAGCGAGGCAGCGAGCGACAGCGAGCGACAGCGAGATACAGCGAGCGACAGCGAGCGCTAGCGAGCGAGAGCGAGGCAGCGAGTGATAGCGCGCGACAGCGTGCGCCTGCGAGGCAGCGAGCGCCAGCGTGCGCCAGTGAGCGCCAGCGAGAGACAGCGAGCGCCACCGAGCGCCAGCGAGAGACAGCGCGGCAGCGAGCGCCAGCGAGCGACCGCGAGGCAGTGAGGGACAGCGAGCGCCAGCGAGCGACAGCGAGGCAGCGAGCGCCAGCGTGCGCCAGTGAGCGACAGCGAGAGACAGCGAGCGCCACCGAGCGCCAGCGAGAGACAGCGCGGCAGCGAGCGCCAGCGAGCGACCGCGAGGCAGTGAGGGACAGCGAGCGCCAGCGAGCGACAGCGAGGCAGCGAGAGACAGCGAGCGACAGCGAGGCAGCGAGCGAGAGCGAGCGCCAGCGACCGACATCTAGGCAGCGAGCGCTAGCGAGCGCCAGCGAGAGACAGCGAGGCAGCGAGCGACAGTGAGCGACAGCGAGCGACAGCGAGGCAGCGAGACAGCGAGACAGCGAGCGACAGCGAGCGACAGCGAGCGACAGCGTGGCAGCGAGCGATAGCGAGCGACAGCGAGAGACAGCGAGAGACAGCGAGCGCCAGCGAGCATCAGCGACCGTCAGCGAGGCAGCGAGCGACAGCGAGCGACAGCGAGATACAGCGACCGACAGCGAGCGCCAGCGAGCGAGAGCGAGGCAGCGAGTGATAGCGCGCGACAGCGCGCGCCTGCGAGGCAGCGAGCGCCAGCGTGCGCCAGTGAGCGACAGCGAGAGACAGCGAGCGTCAGCGAGAGACAGTGAGGCAGCGTGCGCCAGCGAGACAGCGAGCGCCACCGAGCGCCAGCGAGAGACAGCGCGGCAGCGAGCGCCAGCGAGCGACCGCGAGGCAGTGTGGGACAGCGAGCGCCAGCGAGCGCCAGCGTGCGCCAGTGAGCGACAGCGAGAGACAGCGAGCGTCAGCGAGAGACAGCGAGGCAGCGTGCGCCACCGAGCGACAGCAAGGCAGCGAGCGCCAGCGAGCGCAAGCGAGGCATCGAGCGACAGCGAGCGCCAGAAAGCGACACCGAGGCAGCGGGCGACAGCGAGCGACAGCGAGCGAGAGTGAGGCAGCGAGCGACAGCGAGCGACAGCGAGAGACAGCGACGGACAGAGAGCGACAGCGAGCGACAGCGAGCGACAGCGAGGCAGCGAGCGGCAGCGAGCGACAGCGATAGACAGCGAGAGACAGTGAGCGTCAGCGTGAGACAGCGAGGCAGCGTGCGCCAGCGAGCGACAGCGAGGCAGTGAGTGCCAGCGAGCGCCAGTGAGGCAGCGAACGATAGCGAGCGACAGCGAGCGACAGCGAGGCAGCGAGCGAGAGCGAGCGCCAGCGACCGACATCTAGGCAGCGAGCGCTAGCGAGCGCCAGCGAGAGACAGTGAGGCAGCGAGCGACAGTGAGCGACAGCGAGCGACAGCGAGGCAGCGAGACAGCGAGACAGCGAGCGACAGCGAGCGACAGCGAGCGACAGCGTGGCAGCGAGCGATAGCGAGCGACAGCGAGAGACAGCTAGAGACAGCGAGCGACAGCGAGGCAGCGAGGCAGCGAGCGACAGCGAGCACCCGCGAGCATCAGCGAGGCATCGAGCGAGAGTGAGCGCCAGCGACCGACATCGAGGCAGCGAGCGCCAGCGAGCGTCAGCGAGAGACAGCGAGGCAGCGAGCGACAGTGACCGACAGCGAGCGACAGCGAGGCAGCGAGACAGCGAGACAGCGGGCGACAGCGAGCGACAGCAAGCGACAGCGTGGCAGCGAGCGCCAGCGAGGCAGCGAGCGCCAGCGAGAGACAGCGAGCGTCAGCGAGAGACGGCGAGGCAGCGTGCGCCAGCGAGCGCAAGCGAGGCATCGAGCGACAGCGAGCGCCAGCGAGCGACACCGAGGCAGCGAGCGCCAGCGAGCGCCAGCGAGCGACAGCGAGGCAGCGAGCGACAGCGAGCGACAGCGAGAGACAGGGAGGGACAGAGAGCGACAGCGAGCGACAGCGAGCGACAGCGAGGCAGCGAGACAGCGAGACAGCGAGGCAGCGAGCGCCAGCGAGCGACAGCGAGGCAGCGAGTGCCAGCGAGCGCCAGGGAGGCAGCGAGCGATAGCGAGCGACAGCGAGTGACAGCGAGGCAGGGAGGAACAGCGAGCGACAGCGAGCGACAGCGAGGCAGCGAGCGAGAGCGAGCACCAGCGGCCGACACCGAGGCAGCGAGCGCCAGCGAGCGCCAGCGAGAGACAGCGAGGCAGCGAGCGACAGTGAGCGACAGCGAGCGACAGCGAGGCAGCTAGACTGCGAGACAGCGAGCGACAGCGAGCGACAGCGAGCGCCAGCGAGGCAGCGAGCGACAGCGAGTGACAGCGCGCCAGCGATCGGCAGCGAGCGACAGCGACCGACAGAGACCAACACTGAGGCAGCGAGCGCCAGCAAGACAGCGCGCCAGCGAGCGCCAGCGAGCGCCAGCGAGCGACTGCGAGGCAGCGAGCGACAGCGAGTGACAGCGAGCGACAGCGAGAGACAGCATGCGTCAGCGAGAGACAGCGAGGCAGCGAGCGCCAGCGAGCGCCAGCGAGCACCAGCGAGGCAGCGAGCGACAGCAAGTGACAGCGAGGCAGCGAGCAATAGCGGGCGACAGCGAGACAGCGAGCGACAGCGAGCGACAGCGAGAGACAGCGCGGCAGCGAGCGACAGCGAGTGACTGCGAGGCAGCGAGGGACAGCGAGCGATAGCGAGCGACAGCGAGTGAGAGCGACGCAGCGAGTGACAGCGAGCGACAGTGATGCAGCGAGCGACAGCGAGCGACAGCGCGAGACAGCGAGCGAGAGCGAGCGACAGCGAGCGCCAGTGAGGCAGCGAGCGCCAGCTAGCGCTAGCGAGCGAGAGCGAGCGGCTCCGAGGCCACGAGCGCCAGCGAGCGCCAGCGAGCGCCGGCACGACAGCGACCGACAGCGAGGCAGCGAGCGACAGTGAGCGACAGCGAGCGACAGCGAGCGACAGCGAGGCAGCGAGCGACAGCGAGCGACAGCGAGCGAGAGCGAGGCAGCGAGTGATAGCGCGCGACAGCGTGCGCCTGCGAGGCAGCGAGCGCCAGCGTGCGCCAGTGAGCGACAGCGAGAGACAGCGAGCGTCAGCGAGAGACAGCGAGGCAGCGTGCGCCAGCGAGACAGCGAGCGCCACCGAGCGCCAGCGAGAGACAGCGCGGCAGCGAGCGCCAGCATGCACCAGTGAGCGACAGCGAGAGACAGCGAGCGTCAGCGAGAGACAGCGAGGCAGCGTGCGACAGCGAGCGACAGCAAGGCAGCGAGCGCCAGCGAGCGCAAGCGAGGCATCGAGCGACAGCGAGCGCCAGAAAGCGACACCGAGGCAGCGGGCGACAGCGAGCGACAGCGAGCGAGAGTGAGGCAGCGAGCGACAGCGAGCGACGGCGAGAGACAGCGACGGACAGAGAGCGACAGCGAGCGACAGCGAGCGACAGCGAGGCAGCGAGCGGCAGCGAGCGACAGCGATAGACAGCGTGAGACAGTGAGCGTCAGCGAGAGACAGCGAGGCAGCGTGCGCCAGCGAGCGACAGCGAGGCAGCGAGTGCCAGCGAGCGCCAGCGAGGCAGCGAGCGATAGCGAGCGACAGCGAGCGACAGCGAGGCAGCGAGCGAGAGCGAGCGCCAGCGACCGACATCTAGGCAGAGAGCGCTAGCGAGCGCCAGCGAGAGACAGCGAGGCAGCGAGCGACAGTGAGCGACAGCGAGCGACAGCGAGGCAGCGAGACAGCGAGACAGCGAGCGACAGCGAGCGACAGCGTGGCAGCGAGCGATAGCGAGCGACAGCGAGAGACAGCGAGAGACAGCGAGCGACAGCGAGGCAGCGAGGCAGCGAGCGACAGCGAGCACCCGCGAGCGTCAGCGAGGCATCGAGCGAGAGCGAGCGCCAGCGACCGACATCTAGGCAGCGAGCGCTAGCGAGCGCCAGCGAGAGACAGCGAGGCAGCGAGCGACAGTGACCGACAGCGAGCGACAGCGAGGCAGCGAGACAGCGAGACAGCGGGCGACAGCGAGCGACAGCAAGCGACAGCGTGGCAGCGAGCGCCAGCGAGCGCCAGCGAGGCAGCGAGCGCCAGCGAGAGACAGCGAGCGTCAGCGAGAGACGGCGAGGCAGCGTGCGCCAGCGAGCGCAAGCGAGGCATCGAGCGACAGCGAGCGCCAGCGAGCGACACCGAGGCAGCGAGCGCCAGCGAGCGACAGCGAGCGACAGCGAGGCAGCGAGCGACAGCGAGCGACAGCGAGAGACAGGGAGGGACAGAGAGCGACAGCGAGCGACAGCGAGCGACAGCGAGGCAGCGAGACAGCGAGACAGCGAGGCAGCGAGCGCCAGCGAGCGACAGCGAGGCAGCGAGTGCCAGCGAGCGCCAGGGAGGCAGCGAGCGATAGCGAGCGACAGCGAGTGACAGCGAGGCAGGGAGCAACAGCGAGCGACAGCGAGCGACAGCGAGGCAGCGAGCGAGAGCGAGCACCAGCGGCCGACACCGAGGCAGCGAGCGCCAGCGAGCACCAGCGAGAGACAGCGAGGCAGCGAGCGACAGTGAGCGACAGCGAGCGACAGCGAGGCAGCGAGACTGCGAGACAGAGAGCGACAGCGAGCGACAGCGAGAGACAGCGACCGACAGCGAGCGACTGCGAGGCAGCGAGCGACAGCGAGTGACAGCGAGCGACAGCGAGAGACAGCATGCGTCAGCGAGAGACAGCGAGGCAGCGAGCGCCAGCGAGCGCCAGCGAGCACCAGCGAGGCAGCGAGCGACAGCAAGTCACAGCGAGGCAGCGAGCGAGAGCGAGCACCAGCGGCCGACACCGAGGCAGCGAGCGCCAGCGTGCGCCAGTGAGCGACAGCGAGAGACAGCGAGCGTCAGCGAGAGACAGCGAGGCAGCGTGCGCCAGCGAGACAGCGAGCGCCACCGAGCGCCAGCGAGAGACAGCGCGGCAGCGAGCGCCAGCGTGCGCCAGTGAGCGACAGCGAGAGACAGCGAGCGTCAGCGAGAGACAGCGAGGCAGCGTGCGACAGCGAGCGACAGCAAGGCAGCGAGCGCCAGCGAGCGCAAGCGAGGCATCGAGCGACAGCGAGCGCCAGAGAGCGACACCGAGGCAGCGAGCGACAGCGAGCGACAGCGAGCGAGAGTGAGGCAGCGAGCGACAGCGAGCGACGGCGAGAGACAGCGACGGACAGAGAGCGACAGCGAGCGACAGCGAGCGACAGCGAGGCAGCGAGCGGCAGCGAGCGACAGCGATAGACAGCGTGAGACAGTGAGCGTCAGCGAGAGACAGCGAGGCAGCGTGCGCCAGCGAGCGACAGCGAGGCAGCGAGTGCCAGCGAGCGCCAGCGAGGCAGCGAGCGATAGCGAGCGATAGCGAGCGACAGCGAGGCAGCGAGCGAGAGCGAGCGCCAGCGACCGACATCTAGGCAGCGAGCGCTAGCGAGCGCCAGCGAGAGACAGCGAGGCAGCGAGCGACAGTGAGCGACAGCGAGCGACAGCGAGGCAGCGAGACAGCGAGACAGCGAGCGACAGCGAGCGACAGCGTGGCAGCGAGCGATAGCGAGCGACAGCGAGAGACAGCGAGAGACAGCGAGCGACAGCGAGGCAGTGAGGCAGCGAGCGACAGCGAGCGACCTCGAGCGTCAGCGAGGCATCCAGCGAGAGCGAGCGCCAGCGAGCGACAGCGAGGCAGCGAGCGACAGCGAGCGACAGCGAGAGACAGGGAGGGACAGAGAGCGACAGCGAGCGACAGCGAGCGACAGCGAGGCAGCGAGACAGCGAGACAGCGAGGCAGCGAGCGCCAGCGAGCGACAGCGAGGCAGCGAGTGCCAGCGAGCGCCAGGGAGGCAGCGAGCGATAGCGAGCGACAGCGAGTGACAGCGAGGCAGGGAGCAACAGCGAGCGACAGCGAGCGACAGCGAGGCAGCGAGCGAGAGCGAGCACCAGCGGCCGACACCGAGGCAGCGAGCGCCAGCGTGCGCCAGTGAGCGACAGCGAGAGACAGCGAGCGTCAGCGAGAGACAGCGAGGCAGCGTGCGCCAGCGAGACAGCGAGCGCCACCGAGCGCCAGCGAGAGACAGCGCGGCAGCGAGCGCCAGCGTGCGCCAGTGAGCGACAGCGAGAGACAGCGAGCTCCAGCGAGCGAGAGCGAGGCAGCGTGCGCCAGCGAGCGACAGCGAGGCAGCGAGCGCCAGCGACCGACAGCGAGGCAGCGAGAGACAGCGAGCGACAGTGAGCGACAGCGAGGCAGCGAGCGACAGCGAGACAGTGAGCGACAGCAAGCGCCAGCGAGCGACAGCGAGGCAGCGAGCGCCTGCGAGTGACTGCGAGGCAGCGAGCGCCAGCGAGCGCCAGCGAGAGACAGCACGCAGCAAGCGCCAGCGAGCGACCACGAGACAGCGAGGGACAGCGAGCGACAGCAAGCGACGGTGATGCAGCGAGCGACAGCGAGCGACAGTGAGCGACGGCGATCGTCAGCTTGGCAGCGAGCGCCAGCGAGACAGTGAGCGACAGCAAGCGCCAGCGAGCGACAGCGAGGCAGCGAGCGCCTGCGAGTGACTGCGAGGCAGCGAGCGCCAGCGAGCGCCAGCGAGAGACAGCACGCAGCGAGCGACAGCGAGCGACCACGAGACAGCGAGGGACAGCGAGCGACAGCAAGCGACGGTGAAGCAGCGAGCGACAGCGAGCGACAGCGAGCGACGGCGAGGCAGCGAGCGACAGCGAGCGACAGCGAGACAGCGAGCGACAGCGAGCGACAGCGAGTCAGCGAGACAGCGAGCGCCAGCGAGCATCAGCGACCGTCAGCGAGGCAGCGAGCGACAGCGAGTGACAGCGAGGCAGCGAGCGAAAGCGAGCGACAGCGAGATACAGCGACCGACAGTGAGCGCCAGCGAGCGAGAGCGAGGCAGCGAGTGATAGCGCGCGACAGCGCGCGCCTGCGAGGCAGCGAGCGCCAGCATGCGCCAGTGAGCGACAGCGAGAGACAGCGAGCGCCACCGAGCGCCAGCGAGAGACAGCGAGGCAGCGTGCGCCAGCGAGCGACAGCGAGGCAGCGAGCGCCAGCGACCGACAGCGAGGCAGCGAGAGACAGCGAGAGACAGCGAGCGACAGCGAGGCAGTGAGGCAGGGAGCGACAGCGAGCGCCCGCGAGCGTCAGCGAGGCATCCAGCGAGAGCGAGCGCCAGCGACCGACATCGAGGCAGCGAGCGCCAGCGAGCGCCAGCGAGAGACAGCGAGGCAGCGAGCGAAAGTGACCGACAGCGAGCGACAGCGAGGCAGCGAGACAGCGAGACAGCGAGCGACAGCGAGCGACAGCGAGCGACAGCGTGGCAGCAAGCGATAGCGAGCGACAGCGAGAGACAGCGAGAGACAGCGAGCGACAGCGAGGCAGCGAGGCAGCGAGCGATAGCGAGCGCTGGCGAGCGTCAGCGAGGCATCGAGCGCTAGCGAGCGCCAGCGAGCGTCAGCGATCGTCAGCGAGGCAGCGAGCGCCAGCGAGCGCCAGCGAGCGCCAGCGAGGCAGCGAGCGCCAGCGTGCGCCAGTGAGCGACAGCGAGAGACAGCGAGCGTCAGCGAGAGACAGCGAGGCAGCGTGCGCCAGCGAGCGACAGCGAGGCAGCGAGCGCCAGCGACCAACAGCGAGGCAGCGAGAGACAGCGAGCGACAGTGAGCGACAGCGAGGCAGCGAGCGACAGCCAGCGACAGCGAGCGACAGCGAGACAGCGAGACAGCCAGCGCCTGCGAGTGACTGCGAGGCAGCGAGCGCCAGCGAGCGCCAGCGAGAGACAGCACGCAGCGAGCGACAGCGAGCGACCACGAGACAGCGAGGGACAGCGAGCGACAGCAAGCGACGGTGAAGCAGCGAGCGACAGCGAGCGACAGCGGGCGACGGCGATCGTCAGCGAGGCAGCGAGCGCCAGCGAGCGTCAGCGATCGTCAGCGAGGCAGCGAGCGCCAGTGAGCGCCAGCGAGCGCCAGCGAGGCAGCGAGCGCCAGCGTGCGCCAGTGAGCGACAGTGAGAGACAGCGAGCGTCAGCGAGAGACAGCGAGGCAGCGTGCGCCAGCGAGCGCAAGCGAGGCATCGAGCGACAGCGAGCTCCAGCGAGCGAGAGCGAGGCAGCGTGCGCCAGCGAGCGACAGCGAGGCAGCGAGCGCCAGCGACCCGCAGCGAGGCAGCGAGAGACAGCGAGCGACAGTGAGCGACAGCGAGGCAGCGAGCGACAGCCAGCGACAGCGAGCGACAGCGAGACAGCGAGACAGCCAGCGACAGCGAGACAGTGAGCGACAGCAAGCGCCAGCGAGCGACAGCGAGGCAGCGAGCGCCTGCGAGTGACTGCGAGGCAGCGAGCGCCAGCGAGCGCCAGCGAGAGACAGCACGCAGCGAGCGACAGCGAGCGACCACGAGACAGCGAGGGACAGCGAGCGACAGCAAGCGACGGTGAAGCAGCGAGCGACAGGGAGCGACAGCGAGCGACGGCGATCGTCAGCGAGGCAGCGAGCGCCAGCGAGACAGTGAGCGATGCAAGCGCCAGCGAGCGACAGCGAGGCAGCGAGCGCCTGCGAGTGACTGCGAGGCAGCGAGCGCCAGCGAGCGCCAGCGAGAGACAGCACGCAGCGAGCGACAGCGAGCGACCACGAGACAGCGAGGGACAGCGAGCGACAGCGAGCGACGGCGAGGCAGCGAGCGACAGCGAGTCAGCGAGACAGCGAGTGCCAGCGAGCATCAGCGACCGTCAGCAAGGCAGCGAGCGACAGCGAGTGACAGCGAGGCAGCGAGCGACAGCGAGCGACAGCGAGATACAGCGACCGACAGCGAGCGCCAGCGAGCGAGAGCGAGGCAGAGAGTGATAGCGCGCGACAGCGCGCGCCTGCGAGGCAGCGAGCGCCAGCGTGCGCCAGTGAGCGACAGCGAGAGACAGCGAGCGTCAGCGAGAGACAGAGAGGCAGCGTGCGCCAGCGAGACAGCGAGCGCCACCGAGCGCCAGCGAGAGACAGCGCGGCAGCGAGCGCCAGCGAGCGACCGCGAGGCAGTGAGGGACAGCAAGTGACAGCAAGGCAGCGAGCAATAGCGGGCGACAGCGAGACAGCGAGCGACAGCGAGCGACAGCGAGAGACAGCGCGGCAGCGAGCGACAGCGAGTGACTGCGAGGCAGTGAGGGACAGCGAGCGATAGCGTGCGACAGCGAGCGAGAGCGAGCGCCAGCGACCGACATCTAGGCAGCGAGCGCTAGCGAGCGCCAGCGAGAGACAGCGAGGCAGCGAGCGACAGTGAGCGACAGCGAGCGACAGCGAGTCAGCGAGACAGCGAGACAGCGAGCGACAGCGAGCGACAGTGAGCGACAGTGAGCGACAGCGTGGCAGCGAGCGATACCGAGCGACAGCGAGAGACAGCGAGATACAGCGAGCGACAGCGAGGCAGCGAGGCAGCGAGCGACAGCGAGCGCCCGGGAGCGTCAGCGAGGCATCGAGCGAGAGTGAGCGCCAGCGACCGACATCGAGGCAGCGAGCGCCAGCGAGCGTCAGCGAGAGACAGCGAGGCAGCGAGCGACAGTGACCGACAGCGAGCGACAGCGAGGCAGCGAGACAGCGAGACAGCGAGCGACAGCGAGCGACAGCAAGTGACAGCGTGGCAGCGAGCGATAGCGAGCGACAGCGAGAGACAGCGAGAGACAGCAAGGCAACGAGCGATAGCGAGCGCTGGCGAGCGTCAGCGAGGCATCGAGCGCTAGCGAGCGCCGGCGAGCGCCAGCGAGCGCCAGCGAGGCAGCGAGCGCCAGCGTGCGCCAGTGAGCGACAGCGAGAGACAGCGAGCGTCAGCGAGAGACAGCGAGGCAGCGTGCGCCAGCGAGCGCAAGCGAGGCATCGAGCGACAGCGAGCTCCAGCGAGCGAGAGCGAGGCAGCGTGCGCCAGCGAGCGACAGCAAGGCAGCGAGACAGCGAGCGCCAGCGAGCGTCAGCGAGCGCCAGCGAGGCAGCGAGCGACAGCGAGTGACAGCGCGCCAGCGATCGGCAGCGAGCGACAGCGACCGACAGAGACCGACACGGAGGCAGCGAGCGCCAGCAAGACAGCGCGCCAGCGAGCGCCAGCGAGCGCCAGCGAGAGACCGCGAGCGTCAGCGAGAGACAGAGAAGCAGCGTGCGCCAGCGAGAGACAGCGAGGCAGCGAGCGCCAGCGAGCGCCAGCGAGAGACAGCGAGCGACAGCGATGGACAGCGAGCGACAGCGAGCGACAGCGAGGCAGCGAGCGACAGCGAGCGACAGCGAGAGACAGCGAGAGACAGCGAGACAGCCAGCGCCAGCAAGACAGTGAGCGATAGCGAGCGCCAGCGAGCGACAGCGAGGCAGCGAGCGCCTGCGAGTGACTGCGAGGCAGCGAGCCACAGCGAGGCAGCAAGCGCCAGCGAGCGCCAGCGAGAGACAGCGCGGCAGCGAGCGACAGCGAGCGACCACGAGGCAGCGAGGGACAGCGAGCGACAGCGAGCGACGGCGAGGCAGCGAGCGAAAGCGAGCGACGGCGAGGGAGCGAGCGACAGCGAGTGACAGCGAGCGACAGCGAGAGACAGCGTGCGTCAGCGAGAGACAGCGAGGCAGGGAGCGCCAGCGAGCGCCAGCGAGCACCAGCGAGGCAGCGAGCGACAGCAAGTGACAGCGAGGCAGCGAGTAATAGCGGGCGACAGCGAGACAGCGAGCGACAGCGAGCGTGAGCGAGACAGCGAGCACCAGCGAGAGACAGCGAGGCAGCGAGCGACAGCGAGCGCCAGCGAGAGACTGCGAGAGAAAACGAGCGACACCGAGCGACAGCGAGGCAGCAAGCGCCAGCGAGCGCCAGCGAGCGACACCGAGACAGCGAGACAGCGAGCGACAGCGAGACAGCGAGCGATAGCGAACGACAGCGAGCGCGAGCGAGCGACAGCGAGGCAGCGAGCGAGAGCGAGCGCCAGCGAGTGACAGCGAGGCAGCGAGCGACAGCGAGCGCTAGCGACCGACAGCGAGCGACAGCGAGGCAGCGAGCGCCAGCAAGACAGCGCGCCAGCGAGCGCCAGCGAGGCAGCTAGCGCCAGCGAGCGCCAGCGAGGCAGCGAGCGCCAGCGAGCGCCAGCGAGCCCCAGCGAGAGACAGCGAGCGTCAGCGAGAGACGGCGAGGCAGCGTGCGCCAGCGAGCGCAAGCGAGGCATCGAGCGACAGCGAGCGCCAGCGAGCGACACCGAGGCAGCGAGCGCCAGCGAGCGACAGCGAGCGCCAGCGAGGCAGCGAGCGACAGCGAGCGACAGCGAGAGACAGGGAGGGACAGAGAGCGACAGCGAGCGACAGCGAGCGACAGCGAGGCAGCGAGACAGCGAGACAGCGAGGCAGCGAGCGCCAGCGAGCGACAGCGGGGCAGCGAGTTCCAGCGAGCGCCAGGGAGGCAGCGAGCGATAGCGAGCGACAGCGAGTGACAGCGAGGCAGGGAGCAACAGCGAGCGACAGCGAGCGACAGCGAGGCAGCGAGCGAGAGCGAGCACCAGCGACCGACACCGAGGCAGCGTGCGCCAGCGAGCGCCAGCGAGAGACAGCGAGGCAGCGAGCGACAGTGAGCGACAGCGAGCGACAGCGAGGCAGCGAGACTGCGAGACAGCGAGCGACAGCGAGCGACAGCGAGAGACAGCGACCGACAGCGAGCGACTGCGAGGCAGCGAGCGACAGCGAGTGACAGCGAGCGACAGCGAGGCAGCGAGCGACAGCAAGTGACAGCGAGGCAGCGAGCAATAGCGGGCGACAGCGAGATAGCGAGCGACAGCGAGCGACAGCGAGAGACAGCGCGGCAGCGAGCGACAGCGAGTGACTGCGAGGCAGCGAGGGACAGCGAGCGATAGCGAGCGAGAGCGAGTGAGAGCGACGCAGCGAGTGACAGCGAGCGAGAGTGATGCAGCGAGCGAGAGCGAGCGACAGCGCGAGACAGCGAGCGAGAGCGAGGCAGCGAGCGCCAGTGAGGCAGTGAGCGCCAGCTAGCGCTAGCGAGCGAGAGCGAGCGGCTCCGAGGCCACGAGCGCCAGCGAGCGCCAGCGAGCGCCGGCACGACAGCGACCGACAGCGAGGCAGCGAGCGACAGTGAGCGACAGCGAGGCAGCGAGCGACAGCGAGCGACAGCGAGCGAGAGCGAGGCAGCGAGTGATAGCGCGCGACAGCGTGCGCCTGCGAGGCAGCGAGCGCCAGCGTGCGCCAGTGAGCGACAGCGAGAGACAGCGAGCGTCAGCGAGAGACAGCGAGGCAGCGTGCGCCAGCGAGACAGCGAGCGCCAGCGAGCGTCAGCGAGCGCCAGCGAGGCAGCGAGCGACAGCGAGTGACAGCGCGCCAGCGATCGGCAGCGAGCGACAGCGACCGACAGAGACCGACACTGAGGCAGCGAGCGCCAGCAAGACAGCGCGCCAGCGAGCGCCAGCGAGCGCCAGCGAGAGACCGCGAGCGTCAGCGAGAGACAGAGAAGCAGCGTGCGCCAGCGAGAGACAGCGAGGCAGCGAGCGCCAGCGAGCGCCAGCGAGAGACAGCGAGCGACAGCGATGGACAGCGAGCGACAGCGAGCGACAGCGAGGCAGCGAGCGACAGCGAGCGACAGCGAGAGACAGCGAGAGACAGCGAGACAGCCAGCGCCAGCAAGACAGTGAGCGATAGCGAGCGCCAGCGAGCGACAGCGAGGCAGCGAGCGCCTGCGAGTGACTGCGAGGCAGCGAGCCACAGCGAGGCAGCAAGCGCCAGCGAGCGCCAGCGAGAGACAGCGCGGCAGCGAGCGACAGCGAGCGACCACGAGGCAGCGAGGGACAGCGAGCGACAGCGAGCGACGGCGAGCGACAGCGAGAGACAGCGTGCGTCAGCGAGAGACAGCGAGGCAGCGAGCGCCAGCGAGCGCCAGCGAGCACCAGCGAGGCAGCGAGCGACAGCAAGTGACAGCGAGGCAGCGAGTAATAGTGGGCGACAGCGAGACAGCGAGCGACAGCGAGCGTGAGCGAGACAGCGAGCACCAGCGAGAGACAGCGAGGCAGCGAGCGACAGCGAGCGCCAGCGAGAGACTGCGAGAGAAAACGAGCGACACCGAGCGACAGCGAGGCAGCAAGCGCCAGCGAGCGCCAGCGAGCGACACCGAGACAGCGAGACAGCGAGCGACAGCGAGACAGCGAGCGATAGCGAACGACAGCGAGCGCGAGCGAGCGACAGCGAGGCAGCGAGCGAGAGCGAGCGCCAGCGAGTGACAGCGAGGCAGCGAGCGACAGCGAGCGCTAGCGACCGACAGCGAGCGACAGCGAGGCAGCGAGCGCCAGCAAGACAGCGCGCCAGCGAGCGCCAGCGAGGCAGCTAGCGCCAGCGAGCGCCAGCGAGGCAGCGAGCGCCAGCGAGCGCCAGCGAGCCCCAGCGAGAGACAGCGAGCGTCAGCGAGAGATGGCGAGGCAGCGTGCGCCAGCGAGCGCAAGCGAGGCATCGAGCGACAGCGAGCGCCAGCGAGCGACACCGAGGCAGCGAGCGCCAGCGAGCGACAGCGAGCGCCAGCGAGGCAGCGAGCGACAGCGAGCGACAGCGAGAGACAGGGAGGGACAGAGAGCGACAGCGAGCGACAGCGAGCGACAGCGAGGCAGCGAGACAGCGAGACAGCGAGGCAGCGAGCGCCAGCGAGCGACAGCGGGGCAGCGAGTTCCAGCGAGCGCCAGGGAGGCAGCCAGCGATAGCGAGTGACAGCGAGTGACAGCGAGGCAGGGAGCAACAGCGAGCGACAGCGAGCGACAGCGAGGCAGCGAGCGAGAGCGAGCACCAGCGACCGACACCGAGGCAGCGTGCGCCAGCGAGCGCCAGCGAGAGACAGCGAGGCAGCGAGCGACAGTGAGCGACAGCGAGCGACAGCGAGGCAGCGAGACTGCGAGACAGCGAGCGACAGCGAGCGACAGCGAGAGACAGCGACCGACAGCGAGCGACTGCGAGGCAGCGAGCGACAGCGAGTGACAGCGAGCGACAGCGAGGCAGCGAGCGACAGCAAGTGACAGCGAGGCAGCGAGCAATAGCGGGCGACAGCGAGATAGCGAGCGACAGCGAGCGACAGCGAGAGACAGCGCGGCAGCGAGCGACAGCGAGTGACTGCGAGGCAGCGAGGGACAGCGAGCGATAGCGAGCGAGAGCGAGTGAGAGCGACGCAGCGAGTGACAGCGAGCGAGAGTGATGCAGCGAGCGAGAGCGAGCGACAGCGCGAGACAGCGAGCGAGAGCGAGGCAGCGAGCGCCAGTGAGGCAGTGAGCGCCAGCTAGCGCTAGCGAGCGAGAGCGAGCGGCTCCGAGGCCACGAGCGCCAGCGAGCGCCAGCGAGCGCCGGCACGACAGCGACCGACAGCGAGGCAGCGAGCGACAGTGAGCGACAGCGAGGCAGCGAGCGACAGCGAGCGACAGCGAGCGAGAGCGAGGCAGCGAGTGATAGCGCGCGACAGCGTGCGCCTGCGAGGCAGCGAGCGCCAGCGTGCGCCAGTGAGCGACAGCGAGAGACAGCGAGCGTCAGCGAGAGACAGCGAGGCAGCGTGCGCCAGCGAGACAGCGAGCGCCACCGAGCGCCAGCGAGAGACAGCGCGGCAGCGAGCGCCAGCGTGCGCCAGTGAGCGACAGCGAGAGACAGCGAGCGTCAGCGAGAGACAGCGAGGCAGCGTGCGCCAGCGAGCGACAGCAAGGCAGCGAGCGCCAGCGAGCGCAAGCGAGGCAGCGAGCGACAGCGAGCGACAGCGAGCGAGAGTGAGGCAGCGAGCGACAGCGAGCGACGGCGAGAGACAGCGACGGACAGAGAGCGACAGCGAGTGACAGCGAGCGACAGCGAGGCAGAGAGCGGCAGCGAGCGACAGCGATAGACAGCGTGAGACAGTGAGCGTCAGCGAGAGACAGCGAGGCAGCGTGCGCCAGCGAGCGACAGCGAGGCAGCGAGTGCCAGCGAGCGCCAGCGAGGCAGCGAGCGATAGCGAGCGACAGCGAGCGCCAGCGAGGCAGCGAGCGAGAGCGAGCGCCAGCGACCGACATCTAGGCAGCGAGCGCTAGCGAGCGCCAGCGAGAGACAGCGAGGCAGCGAGCGACAGTGAGCGACAGCGAGCGACAGCGAGGCAGCGAGACAGCGAGACAGCGAGCGACAGCGAGCGACAGCGAGCGACAGCGTGGCAGCGAGCGATAGCGAGCGACAGCGAGAGACAGCGAGAGACAGCGAGCGACAGCGAGGCAGTGAGGCAGCGAGCGACAGCGAGCGCCCGCGAGCGTCAGCGAGGCATCCAGCGAGAGCGAGCGCCAGCGACCGACATCGAGGCAGCGAGCGCCAGCGAGCGCCAGCGAGAGACAGCGAGGCAGCGAGCGAAAGTGACCGACAGCGAGCGACAGCGAGGCAGCGAGACAGCGAGACAGCGAGCGACAGCGAGCGACAGCGAGCGACAGCGTGGCAGCAAGCGATAGCGAGCTACTGCGAGAGACAGCGAGAGACAGCGAGCGACAGCGAGGCAGCGAGGCAGCGAGCGATAGCGAGCGCTGGCGAGCGCCAGCGAGGCATCGAGCGCTAGCGAGCGCCAGCGAGCGTCAGTGATCGTCAGCGAGGCAGCGAGCGCCAGTGAGCGCCAGCGAGCGCCAGCGAGGCAGCGAGCGCCAGCGTGCGCCAGTGAGCGACAGCGAGAGACAGCGAGCGTCAGCGAGAGACAGCGAGGCAGCGTGCGCCAGCGAGCGCAAGCGAGGCATCGAGCGACAGCGAGCTCCAGCGAGCGAGAGCGAGGCAGCGTGCGCCAGCGAGCGACAGCGAGGCAGCGAGCGCCAGCGACCGACAGCGAGGCAGCGAGAGACAGCGAGCGACAGTGAGCGACAGCGAGGCAGCGAGCGACAGCCAACGACAGCGAGCGACAGCGAGACAGCGAGACAGCCAGCGACAGCGAGACAGTGAGCGACAGCAAGTGCCAGCGAGCGACAGCGAGGCAGCGAGCGCCTGCGAGTGACTGCGAGGCAGCGAGCGCCAGCGAGTGACAGCGAGCGACAGCGAGAGACAGCATGCGTCAGCGAGAGACAGCGAGGCAGCGAGCGCCAGCGAGCGCCAGCGAGCACCAGCGAGGCAGCGAGCGACAGCAAGTGACAGCGAGGCAGCGAGCAATAGCGGGCGACAGCGAGACAGCGAGCGACAGCGAGCGACAGCGAGAGACAGCGCGGCAGCGAGCGACAGCGAGTGACTGCGAGGCAGCGAGCGATAGCGCGCGACAGCGAGCGACAGCGAGGCAGCGAGCGAGAGCGAGCGCCAGCGACCGACATCTAGGCAGCGAGCGCTAGCGAGCGCCAGCGAGAGACAGCGAGGCAGCGAGCGACAGTGAGCGACAGCGAGCGACAGCGAGGCAGCGAGACAGCGAGACAGCGAGCGACAGCGAGCGACAGCGAGCGACAGCGTGGCAGCGAGCGATAGCGAGCGACAGCGAGAGACATCGAGAGACAGCGAGCGACAGTGAGGCAGCGAGGCAGCGAGCGACAGCGAGCGCCCGCGAGCGTCAGCGAGGCATCGAGCGAGAGTGAGCGCCAGCGACCGACATCGAGGCAGCGAGCGCCAGCGAGCGTCAGCGAGAGACAGCGAGGCAGCGAGCGACAGTGACCGACAGCGAGCGACAGCGAGGCAGCGAGACAGCGAGACAGCGAGCGCCAGCGAGCGCCAGCGAGCGACAGCAAGCGCCAGCGAGCGCCAGCGAGGCAGCGAGCGCCAGCGAGCGCCAGCGAGCCCCAGCGAGAGACAGCGAGCGTCAGCGAGAGACGGCGAGGCAGCGTGCGCCAGCGAGCGCAAGCAAGGCATCGAGCGACAGCGAGCGCCAGCGAGCGACACCGAGGCAGCGAGCGACAGCGAGGCAGCGAGCGACAGCGAGCGACAGCGAGAGACAGGGAGGGACAGAGAGCGACAGCGAGCGACAGCGAGCGACAGCGAGGCAGCGAGACAGCGAGACAGCGAGGCAGCGAGCGCCAGCGAGCGACAGCGAGGCAGCGAGTGCCAGCGAGCGCCAGGGAGGCAGCGAGCGATAGCGAGCGACAGCGAGTGACAGCGAGGCAGGGAGCAACAGCGAGCGACAGCGAGCGACAGCGAGGCAGCGAGCGAGAGCGAGCACCAGCGACCGACACCGAGGCAGCGAGCGCCAGCGAGCGCCAGCGAGTGACAGCGAGGCAGCGAGCGACAGTGAGCGACAGCGAGCGACAGCGAGAGACAGCGACCGACAGAGAGCGACAGCGAGCGACAGCGAGCGACAGCGAGGCAGAGAGCGACAGCGAGCGACAGCGAGCGACAGCGAGACAGAGAGCGACAGCGAGCGACAGCGAGAGACAGCGAGGCAGCGAGCGACAGTGAGCGACAGCGAGCGACAGCGAGGCAGCGAGACAGCGAGACAGCGAGCGACAGCGAGCGACAGCGAGCGACAGCGTGGCAGCGAGCGATAGCGAGCGACAGCGAGCGACAGCGAGAGACAGCGAGCGACAGCGAGGCAGTGAGGCAGCGAGCGACAGCGAGCGCCCGCGAGCGTCAGCGAGGCATCCAGCGAGAGCGAGCGCCAGCGACCGACATCGAGGCAGAGAGCGCCAGCGAGCGCCAGCGAGAGACAGCGAGGCAGCGAGCGAAAGTGACCGACAGCGAGCGACAGCGAGGCAGCGAGACAGCGAGACAGCGAGCGACAGCGAGCGACAGCAAGCGACAGCGTGGCAGCAAGCGATAGCGAGCTACTGCGAGAGACAGCGAGAGACAGCGAGCGACAGCGAGGCAGCGAGGCAGCGAGCGATAGCGAGCGCTGGCGAGCGCCAGCGAGGCATCGAGCGCTAGCGAGCGCCAGCGAGCGTCAGTGATCGTCAGCGAGGCAGCGAGCGCCAGTGAGCGCCAGCGAGCGCCAGCGAGGCAGCGAGCGCCAGCGTGCGCCAGTGAGCGACAGCGAGAGACAGCGAGCGTCAGCGAGAGACAGCGAGGCAGCGTGCGCCAGCGAGCGCAAGCGAGGCATCGAGCGACAGCGAGCTCCAGCGAGCGAGAGCGAGGCAGCGTGCGCCAGCGAGCGACAGCGAGGCAGCGAGCGCCAGCGACCGACAGCGAGGCAGCGAGAGACAGCGAGCGACAGTGAGCGACAGCGAGGCAGCGAGCGACAGCCAACGACAGCGAGCGACAGCGAGACAGCGAGACAGCCAGCGACAGCGAGACAGTGAGCGACAGCAAGTGCCAGCGAGCGACAGCGAGGCAGCGAGCGCCTGCGAGTGACTGCGAGGCAGCGAGCGCCAGCGAGCGCCAGCGAGAGACAGCACGCAGCGAGCGACAGCGAGCGACCACGAGACAGCGAGGGACAGCGAGCGACAGCAAGCGACGGTGAAGCAGCGAGCGACAGCGAGCGACAGCGAGCGACGGCGAGGCAGCGAGCGACAGCGAGCGACAGCGAGACAGCGAGCGACAGCGAGCGACAGCGAGCGCCAGCGAGACAGCGAGCGCCAGCGAGCATCAGCGACCGTCAGCGAGGCAGCGAGCGACAGCGAGTGACAGCGAGGCAGCGAGCGACAGCGAGCGACAGCGAGATACAGCGACCGACAGCGAGCGCCAGCGAGCGAGAGCGAGGCAGCGAGTGATAGCGCGCGACAGCGCGCGCCTGCGAGGCAGCGAGCGCCAGCGTGCGCCAGTGAGCGACAGCGAGAGACAGCGAGCGTCAGCGAGAGACAGTGAGGCAGCGTGCGCCAGCGAGACAGCGAGCGCCACCGAGCGCCAGCGAGAGACAGCGTGCGCCAGTGAGCGACAGCGAGAGACAGCGAGCGTCAGCGAGAGACAGCGAGGCAGCGTGCGCCACCGAGTGACAGCAAGGCAGCGAGCGCCAGCGAGCGCAAGCGAGGCATCGAGCGACAGCGAGCGCCAGAAAGCGACACCGAGGCAGCGAGCGACAGCGAGCGACAGCGAGCGAGAGTGAGGCAGCGAGCGACAGCGAGCGACGGCGAGAGACAGCGACGGACAGAGAGCGACAGCGAGCGACAGCGAGCGACAGCGAGGCAGCGAGCGGCAGCGAGCGACAGCGATAGACAGCGAGAGACAGTGAGCGTCAGCGTGAGACAGCGAGGCAGCGTGCGCCAGCGAGCGACAGCGAGGCAGCGAGTGCCAGCGAGCGCCAGCGAGGCAGCGAGCGATAGCGAGCGACAGCGAGCGACAGCGAGGCAGCGAGCGAGAGCGAGCGCCAGCGACCGACATCTAGGCAGCGAGCGCTAGCGAGCGCCAGCGAGAGACAGCGAGGCAGCGAGCGACAGTGAGCGACAGCGAGCGACAGCGAGGCAGCGAGACAGCGAGACAGCGAGCGACAGCGAGCGACAGCGAGCGACAGCGTGGCAGCGAGCGATAGCGAGCGACAGCGAGAGACATCGAGAGACAGCGAGCGACAGTGAGGCAGCGAGGCAGCGAGCGACAGCGAGCGCCCGCGAGCGTCAGCGAGGCATCGAGCGAGAGTGAGCGCCAGCGACCGACATCGAGGCAGCGAGCGCCAGCGAGCGTCAGCGAGAGACAGCGAGGCAGCGAGCGCCAGCGAGCGCCAGCGAGCCCCAGCGAGAGACAGCGAGCGTCAGCGAGAGACGGCGAGGCAGCGTGCGCCAGCGAGCGCAAGCGAGGCATCGAGCGACAGCGAGCGCCAGCGAGCGACACCGAGGCAGCGAGCGCCAGCGAGCGCCAGCGAGCGCCAGCGAGGCAGCGAGCGACAGCGAGCGACAGCGAGAGACAGGGAGGGACAGAGAGCGACAGCGAGCGAGAGCGAGCGACAGCGAGGCAGCGAGACAGCGAGACAGCGAGGCAGCGAGCGCCAGCGAGCGACAGCGAGGCAGTGAGTGCCAGCGAGCGCCAGGGAGGCAGCGAGCGATAGCGAGCGACAGCGAGTGACAGCGAGGCAGGGAGCAACAGCGAGCGACAGCGAGCGACAGCGAGGCAGCGAGCGAGAGCGAGCACCAGCGACCGACACCAAGGCAGCGAGCGCCAGCGAGCGCCAGCGAGAGACAGCGAGGCAGCGAGCGACAGTGAGCGACAGCGAGCGACAGCGAGGCAGCGAGACTGCGAGACAGCGAGCGACAGCGAGCGACAGCGAGAGACAGCGACCGACAGCGAGCGACTGCGAGGCAGCGAGCGACAGCGAGTGACAGCGAGCGACAGCGAGAGACAGCGTGCGTCAGCGAGAGACAGCGAGGCAGCGAGCGCCAGCGAGCGCCAGCGAGCACCAGCGAGGCAGCGAGCGACAGCAAGTGACAGCGAGGCAGCGAGCAATAGCGGGCGACAGCGAGACAGCGAGCGACAGCGAGCGACAGCGAGAGACAGCGCGGCAGCGAGCGACAGCGAGTGACTGCGAGGCAGCGAGCGATAGCGAGCGACAGCGAGCGACAGCGAGGCAGCGAGCGATAGCGAGCGACAGCGAGCGACAGCGAGGCAGCGAGCGAGAGCGAGCGCCAGCGACCGACATCTAGGCAGCGAGCGCTAGCGAGCGCCAGCGAGAGACAGCGAGGCAGCGAGCGACAGTGAGCGACAGCGAGCGACATCGAGGCAGCGAGACAGCGAGACAGCGAGCGACAGCGAGCGACAGCGAGCGACAGCGTGGCAGCGAGCGATAGCGAGCGACAGCGAGAGACATCGAGAGACAGCGAGCGACAGTGAGGCAGCGAGGCAGCGAGCGACAGCGAGCGCCCGCGAGCGTCAGCGAGGCATCGAGCGAGAGTGAGCGCCAGCGACCGACATCGAGGCAGCGAGCGCCAGCGAGCGTCAGCGAGAGACAGCGAGGCAGCGAGCGACAGTGACCGACAGCGAGCGACAGCGAGGCAGCGAGACAGCGAGACAGCGAGCGACAGCGAGCGACAGCGAGCGACAGCAAGCGCCAGCGAGCGCCAGCGAGGCAGCGAGCGCCAGCGAGCGCCAGCGAGCCCCAGCGAGAGACAGCGAGCGTCAGCGAGAGACGGCGAGGCAGCGTGCGCCAGCGAGCGCAAGCAAGGCATCGAGCGACAGCGAGCGCCAGCGAGCGACACCGAGGCAGCGAGCGCCAGCGAGGCAGCGAGCGACAGCGAGCGACAGCGAGAGACAGGGAGGGACAGAGAGCGACAGCGAGCGACAGCGAGCGACAGCGAGGCAGCGAGACAGCGAGACAGCGAGGCAGCGAGCGCCAGCGAGCGACAGCGAGGCAGCGAGTGCCAGCGAGCGCCAGGGAGGCAGCGAGCGATAGCGAGCGACAGCGAGTGACAGCGAGGCAGGGAGCAACAGCGAGCGACAGCGAGCGACAGCGAGGCAGCGAGCGAGAGCGAGCACCAGCGACCGACACCGAGGCAGCGAGCGCCAGCGAGCGCCAGCGAGAGACAGCGAGGCAGCGAGCGACAGTGAGCGACAGCGAGCGACAGCGAGGCAGCGAGACTGCGAGACAGCGAGCGACAGCGAGCGACAGCGAGAGACAGCGACCGACAGAGAGCGACAGCGAGCGACAGCGAGCGACAGCGAGGCAGAGAGCGGCAGCGAGCGACAGCGATAGACAGCGTGAGACAGTGAGCGTCAGCGAGAGACAGCGAGGCAGCGTGCGCCAGCGAGCGACAGCGAGGCAGCGAGTGCCAGCGAGCGCCAGCGAGGCAGCGAGCGATAGCGAGCGACAGCGAGCGCCAGCGAGGCAGCGAGCGAGAGCGAGCGCCAGCGACCGACATCTAGGCAGCGAGCGCTAGCGAGCGCCAGCGAGAGACAGCGAGGCAGCGAGCGACAGTGAGCGACAGCGAGCGACAGCGAGGCAGCGAGACAGCGAGACAGCGAGCGACAGCGAGCGACAGCGAGCGACAGCGTGGCAGCGAGCGATAGCGAGCGACAGCGAGCGACAGCGAGAGACAGCGAGCGACAGCGAGGCAGTGAGGCAGCGAGCGACAGCGAGCGCCCGCGAGCGTCAGCGAGGCATCCAGCGAGAGCGAGCGCCAGCGACCGACATCGAGGCAGCGAGCGCCAGCGAGCGCCAGCGAGAGACAGCGAGGCAGCGAGCGAAAGTGACCGACAGCGAGCGACAGCGAGGCAGCGAGACAGCGAGACAGCGAGCGACAGCGAGCGACAGCGAGCGACAGCGTGGCAGCAAGCGATAGCGAGCGACTGCGAGAGACAGCGAGAGACAGCGAGCGACAGCGAGGCAGCGAGGCAGCGAGCGATAGCGAGCGCTGGCGAGCGCCAGCGAGGCATCGAGCGCTAGCGAGCGCCAGCGAGCGTCAGTGATCGTCAGCGAGGCAGCGAGCGCCAGTGAGCGCCAGCGAGCGCCAGCGAGGCAGCGAGCGCCAGCGTGCGCCAGTGAGCGACAGCGAGAGACAGCGAGCGTCAGCGAGAGACAGCGAGGCAGCGTGCGCCAGCGAGCGCAAGCGAGGCATCGAGCGACAGCGAGCTCCAGCGAGCGAGAGCGAGGCAGCGTGCGCCAGCGAGCGACAGCGAGGCAGCGAGCGCCAGCGACCGACAGCGAGGCAGCGAGAGACAGCGAGCGACAGTGAGCGACAGCGAGGCAGCGAGCGACAGCCAGCGACAGCGAGCGACAGCGAGACAGCGAGACAGCCAGCGACAGCGAGACAGTGAGCGACAGCAAGTGCCAGCGAGCGACAGCGAGGCAGCGAGCGCCTGCGAGTGACTGCGAGGCAGCGAGCGCCAGCGAGCGCCAGCGAGAGACAGCACGCAGCGAGCGACAGCGAGCGACCACGAGACAGCGAGGGACAGCGAGCGACAGCAAGCGACGGTGAAGCAGCGAGCGACAGCGAGCGACAGCGAGCGACGGCGAGGCAGCGAGCGACAGCGAGCGACAGCGAGCGACAGCGAGCGCCAGCGAGACAGCGAGCGCCAGCGAGCATCAGCGACCGTCAGCGAGGCAGCGAGCGACAGCGAGTGACAGCGAGGCAGCGAGCGACAGCGAGCGACAGCGAGATACAGCGACCGACAGCGAGCGCCAGCGAGCGAGAGCGAGGCAGCGAGTGATAGCGCGCGACAGCGCGCGCCTGCGAGGCAGCGAGCGCCAGCGTGCGCCAGTGAGCGACAGCGAGAGACAGCGAGCGTCAGCGAGAGACAGTGAGGCAGCGTGCGCCAGCGAGACAGCGAGCGCCACCGAGCGCCAGCGAGAGACAGCGTGCGCCAGTGAGCGACAGCGAGAGACAGCGAGCGTCAGCGAGAGACAGCGAGGCAGCGTGCGCCACCGAGCGACAGCAAGGCAGCGAGCGCCAGCGAGCGCAAGCGAGGCACCGAGCGACAGCGAGCGCCAGAAAGCGACACCGAGGCAGCGAGCGACAGCGAGCGACAGCGAGCGAGAGTGAGGCAGCGAGCGACAGCGAGCGACGGCGAGAGACAGCGACGGACAGAGAGCGACAGCGAGCGACAGCGAGCGACAGCGAGGCAGCGAGCGGCAGCGAGCGACAGCGATAGACAGCGAGAGACAGTGAGCGTCAGCGTGAGACAGCGAGGCAGCGTGCGCCAGCGAGCGACAGCGAGGCAGCGTGTGCCAGCGAGCGCCAGCGAGGCAGCCAGCGATAGCGAGCGACAGCGAGCGACAGCGAGGCAGCGAGCGAGAGCGAGCGCCAGCGACCGACATCTAGGCAGCGAGCGCTAGCGAGCGCCAGCGAGAGACAGCGAGGCAGCGAGCGACAGCGAGCGACAGCGAGCGACAGCGTGGCAGCGAGCGATAGCGAGCGACAGCGAGAGACATCGAGAGACAGCGAGCGACAGTGAGGCAGCGAGGCAGCGAGCGACAGCGAGCGCCCGCGAGCGTCAGCGAGGCATCGAGCGAGAGTGAGCGCCAGCGACCGACATCGAGGCAGCGAGCGCCAGCGAGCGTCAGCGAGAGACAGCGAGGCAGCGAGCGACAGTGACCGACAGCGAGCGACAGCAAGGCAGCGAGACAGCGAGACAGCGAGCGACAGCGAGCGACAGCGAGCGACAGCAAGCGCCAGCGAGCGACAGCAAGCGCCAGCGAGCGCCAGCGAGGCAGCGAGCGCCAGCGAGCGCCAGCGAGCCCCAGCGAGAGACAGCGAGCGTCAGCGAGAGACGGCGAGGCAGCGTGCGCCAGCGAGCGCAAGCGAGGCATCGAGCGACAGCGAGCGCCAGCGAGCGACACCGAGGCAGCGAGCGCCAGCGAGCGCCAGCGAGCGACAGCGAGGCAGCGAGCGACAGCGAGCGACAGCGAGAGACAGGGAGGGACAGAGAGCGACAGCGAGCGACAGCGAGCGACAGCGAGGCAGCGAGACAGCGAGACAGCGAGGCAGCGAGCGCCAGCGAGGGACAGCGAGGCAGCGAGTGCCAGCGAGCGCCAGGGAGGCAGCGAGCGATAGCGAGCGACAGCGAGTGA
Source organism: Podargus strigoides (assembly GCA_028020825.1). Classification (NCBI taxonomy): domain Eukaryota; kingdom Metazoa; phylum Chordata; class Aves; order Caprimulgiformes; family Podargidae; genus Podargus; species Podargus strigoides. The sequence goes on from CM051662.1 coordinate 36,724,854, forward strand.
CAGCGAGGCAGGGAGCAACAGCGAGCGACAGCGAGCGACAGCGAGGCAGCGAGCGAGAGCGAGCACCAGCGACCGACACCAAGGCAGCGAGCGCCAGCGAGCGCCAGCGAGAGACAGCGAGGCAGCGAGCGACAGTGAGCGACAGCGAGCGACAGCGAGGCAGCGAGACTGCGAGACAGCGAGCGACAGCGAGCGACAGCGAGAGACAGCGACCGACAGCGAGCGACTGCGAGGCAGCGAGCGACAGCGAGTGACAGCGAGCGACAGCGAGTGACAGCATGCGTCAGCGAGAGACAGCGAGGCAGCGAGCGCCAGCGAGCGCCAGCGAGCACCAGCGAGGCAGCGAGCGACAGCAAGTGACAGCGAGGCAGCGAGCAATAGCGGGCGACAGCGAGACAGCGAGCGACAGCGAGCGACAGCGAGAGACAGCGCGGCAGCGAGCGACAGCGAGTGACTGCGAGGCAGCGAGCGATAGCGAGCGACAGCGAGCGACAGCGAGGCAGCGAGCGAGAGCGAGCGCCAGCGACCGACATCTAGGCAGCGAGCGCTAGCGAGCGCCAGCGAGAGACAGCGAGGCAGCGAGCGACAGTGAGCGACAGCGAGCGACAGCGAGGCAGCGAGACAGCGAGAAAGCGAGCGACAGCGAGCGACAGCGAGCGACAGCGTGGCAGCGAGCGATAGCGAGCGACAGCGAGAGACATCGAGAGACAGCGAGCGACAGTGAGGCAGCGAGGCAGCGAGCGACAGCGAGCGCCCGCGAGCGTCAGCGAGGCATCGAGCGAGAGTGAGCGCCAGCGACCGACATCGAGGCAGCGAGCGCCAGCGAGCGTCAGCGAGAGACAGCGAGGCAGCGAGCGACAGTGACCGACAGCGAGCGACAGCGAGGCAGCGAGACAGCGAGACAGCGAGCGACAGCGAGCGACAGCGAGCGACAGCAAGCGCCAGCGAGCGCCAGCGAGGCAGCGAGCGCCAGCGAGCGCCAGCGAGCCCCAGCGAGAGACAGCGAGCGTCAGCGAGAGACGGCGAGGCAGCGTGCGCCAGCGAGCGCAAGCAAGGCATCGAGCGACAGCGAGCGCCAGCGAGCGACACCGAGGCAGCGAGCGCCAGCGAGCGCCAGCGAGCGACAGCGAGGCAGCGAGCGACAGCGAGCGACAGCGAGAGACAGGGAGGGACAGAGAGCGACAGCGAGCGACAGCGAGCGACAGCGAGGCAGCGAGACAGCGAGACAGCGAGGCAGCGAGCGCCAGCGAGCGACAGCGAGGCAGCGAGTGCCAGCGAGCGCCAGGGAGGCAGCGAGCGATAGCGAGCGACAGCGAGCGATAGCGAGGCAGCGAGCGAGAGCGAGCACCAGCGACCGACACCGAGGCAGCGAGCGCCAGCGAGCGCCAGCGAGAGACAGCGAGGCAGCGAGCGACAGTGAGCGACAGCGAGCGACAGCGAGGCAGCGAGACTGCGAGACAGCGAGCGACAGCGAGCGACAGCGAGAGACAGCGACCGACAGCGAGAGACTGCGAGGCAGCGAGCGACAGCGAGTGACAGCGAGCGACAGCGAGAGACAGCATGCGTCAGCGAGAGACAGCGAGGCAGCGAGCGCCAGCGAGCGCCAGCGAGCACCAGCGAGGCAGCGAGCGACAGCAAGTGACAGCGAGGCAGCGAGCAATAGCGGGCGACAGCGAGACAGCGAGCGACAGCGAGCGACAGCGAGAGACAGCGCGGCAGCGAGCGACAGCGAGTGACTGCGAGGCAGCGAGGGACAGCGAGCGATAGCGAGCGACAGCGAGTGAGAGCGACGCAGCGAGTGACAGCGAGCGACAGTGATGCAGCGAGCGAGAGCGAGCGACAGCGCGAGACAGCGAGCGAGAGCGAGCGACAGCGAGCGCCAGTGAGGCAGCGAGCGCCAGCTAGCGCTAGCGAGCGAGAGCGAGCGGCTCCGAGGCCACGAGCGCCAGCGAGCGCCAGCGAGCGCCGGCACGACAGCGACCGACAGCGAGGCAGCGAGCGATAGCGAGCGACAGCGAGTGACAGCGAGGCAGGGAGCAACAGCGAGCGACAGCGAGCGACAGCGAGGCAGCGAGCGAGAGCGAGCACCAGCGACCGACACCGAGGCAGCGAGCGCCAGCGAGCGCCAGCGAGAGACAGCGAGGCAGCGAGCGACAGTGAGCGACAGCGAGCGACAGCGAGGCAGCGAGACTGCGAGACAGCGAGCGACAGCGAGCGACAGCGAGAGACAGCGACCGACAGAGAGCGACAGCGAGCGACAGCGAGCGACAGCGAGGCAGAGAGCGGCAGCGAGCGACAGCGATAGACAGCGTGAGACAGTGAGCGTCAGCGAGAGACAGCGAGGCAGCGTGCGCCAGCGAGCGACAGCGAGGCAGCGAGTGCCAGCGAGCGCCAGCGAGGCAGCGAGCGATAGCGAGCGACAGCGAGCGCCAGCGAGGCAGCGAGCGAGAGCGAGCGCCAGCGACCGACATCTAGGCAGCGAGCGCTAGCGAGCGCCAGCGAGAGACAGCGAGGCAGCGAGCGACAGTGAGCGACAGCGAGCGACAGCGAGGCAGCGAGACAGCGAGACAGCGAGCGACAGCGAGCGACAGCGAGCGACAGCGTGGCAGCGAGCGATAGCGAGCGACAGCGAGCGACAGCGAGAGACAGCGAGCGACAGCGAGGCAGTGAGGCAGCGAGCGACAGCGAGCGCCCGCGAGCGTCAGCGAGGCATCCAGCGAGAGCGAGCGCCAGCGACCGACATCGAGGCAGCGAGCGCCAGCGAGCGCCAGCGAGAGACAGCGAGGCAGCGAGCGAAAGTGACCGACAGCGAGCGACAGCGAGGCAGCGAGACAGCGAGACAGCGAGCGACAGCGAGCGACAGCGAGCGACAGCGTGGCAGCAAGCGATAGCGAGCGACTGCGAGAGACAGCGAGAGACAGCGAGCGACAGCGAGGCAGCGAGGCAGCGAGCGATAGCGAGCGCTGGCGAGCGCCAGCGAGGCATCGAGCGCTAGCGAGCGCCAGCGAGCGTCAGTGATCGTCAGCGAGGCAGCGAGCGCCAGTGAGCGCCAGCGAGCGCCAGCGAGGCAGCGAGCGCCAGCGTGCGCCAGTGAGCGACAGCGAGAGACAGCGAGCGTCAGCGAGAGACAGCGAGGCAGCGTGCGCCAGCGAGCGCAAGCGAGGCATCGAGCGACAGCGAGCTCCAGCGAGCGAGAGCGAGGCAGCGTGCGCCAGCGAGCGACAGCGAGGCAGCGAGCGCCAGCGACCGACAGCGAGGCAGCGAGAGACAGCGAGCGACAGTGAGCGACAGCGAGGCAGCGAGCGACAGCCAGCGACAGCGAGCGACAGCGAGACAGCGAGACAGCCAGCGACAGCGAGACAGTGAGCGACAGCAAGTGCCAGCGAGCGACAGCGAGGCAGCGAGCGCCTGCGAGTGACTGCGAGGCAGCGAGCGCCAGCGAGCGCCAGCGAGAGACAGCACGCAGCGAGCGACAGCGAGCGACCACGAGACAGCGAGGGACAGCGAGCGACAGCAAGCGACGGTGAAGCAGCGAGCGACAGCGAGCGACAGCGAGCGACGGCGAGGCAGCGAGCGACAGCGAGCGACAGCGAGACAGCGAGCGACAGCGAGCGACAGCGAGCGCCAGCGAGACAGCGAGCGCCAGCGAGCATCAGCGACCGTCAGCGAGGCAGCGAGCGACAGCGAGTGACAGCGAGGCAGCGAGCGACAGCGAGCGACAGCGAGATACAGCGACCGACAGCGAGCGCCAGCGAGCGAGAGCGAGGCAGCGAGTGATAGCGCGCGACAGCGCGCGCCTGCGAGGCAGCGAGCGCCAGCGTGCGCCAGTGAGCGACAGCGAGAGACAGCGAGCGTCAGCGAGAGACAGTGAGGCAGCGTGCGCCAGCGAGACAGCGAGCGCCACCGAGCGCCAGCGAGAGACAGCGTGCGCCAGTGAGCGACAGCGAGAGACAGCGAGCGTCAGCGAGAGACAGCGAGGCAGCGTGCGCCACCGAGCGACAGCAAGGCAGCGAGCGCCAGCGAGTGCAAGCGAGGCATCGAGCGACAGCGAGCGCCAGAAAGCGACACCGAGGCAGCGAGCGACAGCGAGCGACAGCGAGCGAGAGTGAGGCAGCGAGCGACAGCGAGCGACGGCGAGAGACAGCGACGGACAGAGAGCGACAGCGAGCGACAGCGAGCGACAGCGAGGCAGCGAGCGGCAGCGAGCGACAGCGATAGACAGCGAGAGACAGTGAGCGTCAGCGTGAGACAGCGAGGCAGCGTGCGCCAGCGAGCGACAGCGAGGCAGCGAGTGCCAGCGAGCGCCAGCGAGGCAGCCAGCGATAGCGAGCGACAGCGAGCGACAGCGAGGCAGCGAGCGAGAGCGAGCGCCAGCGACCGACATCTAGGCAGCGAGCGCTAGCGAGCGCCAGCGAGAGACAGCGAGGCAGCGAGCGACAGTGAGCGACAGCGAGCGACAGCGAGGCAGCGAGACAGCGAGACAGCGAGCGACAGCGAGCGACAGCGAGCGACAGCGTGGCAGCGAGCGATAGCAAGCGACAGCGAGAGACATCGAGAGACAGCGAGCGACAGTGAGGCAGCGAGGCAGCGAGCGACAGCGAGCGCCCGCGAGCGTCAGCGAGGCATCGAGCGAGAGTGAGCGCCAGCGACCGACATCGAGGCAGCGAGCGCCAGCGAGCGTCAGCGAGAGACAGCGAGGCAGCGAGCGACAGTGACCGACAGCGAGCGACAGCGAGGCAGCGAGACAGCGAGACAGCGAGCGACAGCGAGCGACAGCGAGCGACAGCAAGCGCCAGCGAGCGACAGCAAGCGCCAGCGAGCGCCAGCGAGGCAGCGAGCGCCAGCGAGCGCCAGCGAGCCCCAGCGAGAGACAGCGAGCGTCAGCGAGAGACGGCGAGGCAGCGTGCGCCAGCGAGCGCAAGCGACGCATCGAGCGACAGCGAGCGCCAGCGAGCGACACCGAGGCAGCGAGCGCCAGCGAGCGCCAGCGAGCGACAGCGAGGCAGCGAGCGACAGCGAGCGACAGCGAGAGACAGGGAGGGACAGAGAGCGACAGCGAGCGACAGCGAGCGACAGCGAGGCAGCGAGACAGCGAGACAGCGAGGCAGCGAGCGCCAGCGAGGGACAGCGAGGCAGCGAGTGCCAGCGAGCGCCAGGGAGGCAGCGAGCGATAGCGAGCGACAGCGAGTGACAGCGAGGCAGGGAGCAACAGCGAGCGACAGCGAGCGACAGCGAGGCAGCGAGCGAGAGCGAGCACCAGCGACCGACACCAAGGCAGCGAGCGCCAGCGAGCGCCAGCGAGAGACAGCGAGGCAGCGAGCGACAGTGAGCGACAGCGAGCGACAGCGAGGCAGCGAGACTGCGAGACAGCGAGCGACAGCGAGCGACAGCGAGAGACAGCGACCGACAGCGAGCGACTGCGAGGCAGCGAGCGACAGCGAGTGACAGCGAGCGACAGCGAGTGACAGCATGCGTCAGCGAGAGACAGCGAGGCAGCGAGCGCCAGCGAGCGCCAGCGAGCACCAGCGAGGCAGCGAGCGACAGCAAGTGACAGCGAGGCAGCGAGCAATAGCGGGCGACAGCGAGACAGCGAGCGACAGCGAGCGACAGCGAGAGACAGCGCGGCAGCGAGCGACAGCGAGTGACTGCGAGGCAGCGAGCGATAGCGAGCGACAGCGAGCGACAGCGAGGCAGCGAGCGAGAGCGAGCGCCAGCGACCGACATCTAGGCAGCGAGCGCTAGCGAGCGCCAGCGAGAGACAGCGAGGCAGCGAGCGACAGTGAGCGACAGCGAGCGACAGCGAGGCAGCGAGACAGCGAGACAGCGAGCGACAGCGAGCGACAGCGAGCGACAGCGTGGCAGCGAGCGATAGCGAGCGACAGCGAGAGACATCGAGAGACAGCGAGCGACAGTGAGGCAGCGAGGCAGCGAGCGACAGCGAGCGCCCGCGAGCGTCAGCGAGGCATCGAGCGAGAGTGAGCGCCAGCGACCGACATCGAGGCAGCGAGCGCCAGCGAGCGTCAGCGAGAGACAGCGAGGCAGCGAGCGACAGTGACCGACAGCGAGCGACAGCGAGGCAGCGAGACAGCGAGACAGCGAGCGACAGCGAGCGACAGCGAGCGACAGCAAGCGCCAGCGAGCGCCAGCGAGGCAGCGAGCGCCAGCGAGCGCCAGCGAGCCCCAGCGAGAGACAGCGAGCGTCAGCGAGAGACGGCGAGGCAGCGTGCGCCAGCGAGCGCAAGCAAGGCATCGAGCGACAGCGAGCGCCAGCGAGCGACACCGAGGCAGCGAGCGCCAGCGAGGGCCAGCGAGCGACAGCGAGGCAGCGAGCGACAGCGAGCGACAGCGAGAGACAGGGAGGGACAGAGAGCGACAGCGAGCGACAGCGAGCGACAGCGAGGCAGCGAGACAGCGAGACAGCGAGGCAGCGAGCGCCAGCGAGCGACAGCGAGGCAGCGAGTGCCAGCGAGCGCCAGGGAGGCAGCGAGCGATAGCGAGCGACAGCGAGCGATAGCGAGGCAGCGAGCGAGAGCGAGCACCAGCGACCGACACCGAGGCAGCGAGCGCCAGCGAGCGCCAGCGAGAGACAGCGAGGCAGCGAGCGACAGTGAGCGACAGCGAGCGACAGCGAGGCAGCGAGACTGCGAGACAGCGAGCGACAGCGAGCGACAGCGAGAGACAGCGACCGACAGCGAGCGACAGCGAGGCAGCGAGCGACAGCGAGCGCCAGCGAGAGACTGCGAGAGAAAACGAGCGACACCGAGCGACAGCGAGGCAGCAAGCACCAGCGAGCGCCAGCGAGCGACACCGAGACAGCGATACAGCGAGCGACAGCGAGACAGCGAGCGATAGCGAACGACAGCGAGCGCGAGCGAGCGACAGCGAGGCAGCGAGCGAGAGCGAGCGCCAGCGAGTGACAGCGAGGCAGCGAGCGACAGCGAGCGCTAGCGACCGACAGCGAGCGACAGCGAGGCAGCGAGCGCCAGCAAGACAGCGCGCCAGCGAGCGCCAGCGAGGCAGCGAGCGCCAGCGAGCGCCAGCGAGGCAGCGAGCGCCAGCGAGCGCCAGCGAGCCCCAGCGAGAGACAGCGAGCGTCAGCGAGAGACGGCGAGGCAGCGTGCGCCAGCGAGCGACAGCGAGGCAGCGAGTGCCAGCGAGCGCCAGCGAGGCAGCAAGCGATAGCGAGCGACAGCGAGCGCCAGCGAGGCAGCGAGCGAGAGCGAGCGCCAGCGACCGACACCTAGGCAGCGAGCGCTAGCGAGCGCCAGCGAGAGACAGCGAGGCAGCGAGCGACAGTGAGCGACAGCGAGCGACAGCGAGGCAGCGAGACAGCGAGACAGCGAGCGACAGCGAGCGACAGCGAGCGACAGCGTGGCAGCGAGCGATAGCGAGCGACAGCGAGCGACAGCGAGAGACAGCGAGCGACAGCGAGGCAGTGAGGCAGCGAGCGACAGCGAGCGCCCGCGAGCGTCAGCGAGGCATCCAGCGAGAGCGAGCGCCAGCGACCGACATCGAGGCAGCGAGCGCCAGCGAGCGCCAGCGAGAGACAGCGAGGCAGCGAGCGAAAGTGACCGACAGCGAGCGACAGCGAGGCAGCGAGACAGCGAGACAGCGAGCGACAGCGAGCGACAGCGAGCGACAGCGTGGCAGCAAGCGATAGCGAGCGACTGCGAGAGACAGCGAGAGACAGCGAGCGACAGCGAGGCAGCGAGGCAGCGAGCGATAGCGAGCGCTGGCGAGCGCCAGCGAGGCATCGAGCGCTAGCGAGCGCCAGCGAGCGTCAGTGATCGTCAGCGAGGCAGCGAGCGCCAGTGAGCGCCAGCGAGCGCCAGCGAGGCAGCGAGCGCCAGCGTGCGCCAGTGAGCGACAGCGAGAGACAGCGAGCGTCAGCGAGAGACAGCGAGGCAGCGTGCGCCAGCGAGCGCAAGCGAGGCATCGAGCGACAGCGAGCTCCAGCGAGCGAGAGCGAGGCAGCGTGCGCCAGCGAGCGACAGCGAGGCAGCGAGCGCCAGCGACCGACAGCGAGGCAGCGAGAGACAGCGAGCGACAGTGAGCGACAGCGAGGCAGCGAGCGACAGCCAGCGACAGCGAGCGACAGCGAGACAGCGAGACAGCCAGCGACAGCGAGACAGTGAGCGACAGCAAGTGCCAGCGAGCGACAGCGAGGCAGCGAGCGCCTGCGAGTGACTGCGAGGCAGCGAGCGCCAGCGAGCGCCAGCGAGAGACAGCACGCAGCGAGCGACAGCGAGCGACCACGAGACAGCGAGGGACAGCGAGCGACAGCAAGCGACGGTGAAGCAGCGAGCGACAGCGAGCGACAGCGAGCGACGGCGAGGCAGCGAGCGACAGCGAGCGACAGCGAGACAGCGAGCGACAGCGAGCGACAGCGAGCGCCAGCGAGACAGCGAGCGCCAGCGAGCATCAGCGACCGTCAGCGAGGCAGCGAGCGACAGCGAGTGACAGCGAGGCAGCGAGCGACAGCGAGCGACAGCGAGATACAGCGACCGACAGCGAGCGCCAGCGAGCGAGAGCGAGGCAGCGAGTGATAGCGCGCGACAGCGCGCGCCTGCGAGGCAGCGAGCGCCAGCGTGCGCCAGTGAGCGACAGCGAGAGACAGCGAGCGTCAGCGAGAGACAGTGAGGCAGCGTGCGCCAGCGAGACAGCGAGCGCCACCGAGCGCCAGCGAGAGACAGCGTGCGCCAGTGAGCGACAGCGAGAGACAGCGAGCGTCAGCGAGAGACAGCGAGGCAGCGTGCGCCACCGAGCGACAGCAAGGCAGCGAGCGCCAGCGAGCGCAAGCGAGGCATCGAGCGACAGCGAGCGCCAGAAAGCGACACCGAGGCAGCGAGCGACAGCGAGCGACAGCGAGCGAGAGTGAGGCAGCGAGCGACAGCGAGCGACGGCGAGAGACAGCGACGGACAGAGAGCGACAGCGAGCGACATCGAGCGACAGCGAGGCAGCGAGCGGCAGCGAGCGACAGCGATAGACAGCGAGAGACAGTGAGCGTCAGCGTGAGACAGCGAGGCAGCGTGCGCCAGCGAGCGACAGCGAGGCAGCGAGTGCCAGCGAGCGCCAGCGAGGCAGCGAGCGATAGCGAGCGACAGCGAGCGACAGCGAGGCAGCGAGCGAGAGCGAGCGCCAGCGACCGACATCTAGGCAGCGAGCGCTAGCGAGCGCCAGCGAGAGACAGCGAGGCAGCGAGCGACAGTGAGCGACAGCGAGCGACAGCGAGGCAGCGAGACAGCGAGACAGCGAGCGACAGCGAGCGACAGCGAGCGACAGCGTGGCAGCGAGCGATAGCGAGCGACAGCGAGAGACATCGAGAGACAGCGAGCGACAGTGAGGCAGCGAGGCAGCGAGCGACAGCGAGCGCCCGCGAGCGTCAGCGAGGCATCGAGCGAGAGTGAGCGCCAGCGACCGACATCGAGGCAGCGAGCGCCAGCGAGCGTCAGCGAGAGACAGCGAGGCAGCGAGCGACAGTGACCGACAGCGAGCGACAGCGAGGCAGCGAGACAGCGAGACAGCGAGCGACAGCGAGCGACAGCGAGCGACAGCAAGCGCCAGCGAGCGCCAGCGAGGCAGCGAGCGCCAGCGAGCGCCAGCGAGCCCCAGCGAGAGACAGCGAGCGTCAGCGAGAGACGGCGAGGCAGCGTGCGCCAGCGAGCGCAAGCGAGGCATCGAGCGACAGCGAGCGCCAGCGAGAGACACCGAGGCAGCGAGCGCCAGCGAGCGCCAGCGAGCGACAGCGAGGCAGCGAGCGACAGCGAGCGACAGCGAGAGACAGGGAGGGACAGAGAGCGACAGCGAGCGACAGCGAGCGACAGCGAGGCAGCGAGACAGCGAGACAGCGAGGCAGCGAGCGCCAGCGAGCGACAGCGAGGCAGCGAGTGCCAGCGAGCGCCAGGGAGGCAGCGAGCGATAGCGAGCGACAGCGAGTGACAGCGAGGCAGGGAGCAACAGCGAGCGACAGCGAGCGACAGCGAGGCAGCGAGCGAGAGCGAGCAACAGCGACCGACACCAAGGCAGCGAGCGCCAGCGAGCGCCAGCGAGAGACAGCGAGGCAGCGAGCGACAGTGAGCGACAGCGAGCGACAGCGAGGCAGCGAGACTGCGAGACAGCGAGCGACAGCGAGCGACAGCGAGAGACAGCGACCGACAGCGAGCGACTGCGAGGCAGCGAGCGACAGCGAGTGACAGCGAGCGACAGCGAGAGACAGCATGCGTCAGCGAGAGACAGCGAGGCAGCGAGCGCCAGCGAGCGCCAGCGAGCACCAGCGAGGCAGCGAGCGACAGCAAGTGACAGCGAGGCAGCGAGCAATAGCGGGCGACAGCGAGACAGCGAGCGACAGCGAGCGACAGCGAGAGACAGCGCGGCAGCGAGCGACAGCGAGTGACTGCGAGGCAGCGAGGGACAGCGAGCGATAGCGAGCGACAGCGAGTGAGAGCGACGCAGCGAGTGACAGCGAGCGACAGTGATGCAGCGAGCGAGAGCGAGCGACAGCGCGAGACAGCGAGCGAGAGCGAGCGACAGCGAGCGCCAGTGAGGCAGCGAGCGCCAGCTAGCGCTAGCGAGCGAGAGCGAGCGGCTCCGAGGCCACGAGCGCCAGCGAGCGCCAGCGAGCGCCGGCACGACAGCGACCGACAGCGAGGCAGCGAGCGACAGTGAGCGACAGCGAGCGACAGCGAGCGACAGCGAGGCAGCGAGCGACAGCGAGCGACAGCGAGCGAGAGCGAGGCAGCGAGTGATAGCGCGCGACAGCGTGCGCCTGCGAGGCAGCGAGCGCCAGCGTGCGCCAGTGAGCGACAGCGAGAGACAGCGAGCGTCAGCGAGAGACAGTGAGGCAGCGTGCGCCAGCGAGACAGCGAGCGCCACCGAGCGCCAGCGAGAGACAGCGCGGCAGCGAGCGCCAGCGTGCGCCAGTGAGCGACAGCGAGAGACAGCGAGCGACAGTGAGCGACAGCGAGCGACAGCGAGGCAGCGAGACAGCGAGACAGCGAGCGACAGCGAGCGACAGCGAGCGACAGCGTGGCAGCGAGCGCTAGCGAGCGCCAGCGTGCGCCAGTGAGCGACAGCGAGAGACAGCGAGCGTCAGCGAGAGACAGCGAGGCAGCGTGCGCCAGCGAGCGCAAGCGAGGCATCGAGCGACAGCGAGCTCCAGCGAGCGAGAGCGAGGCAGCGTGCGCCAGCGAGCGACAGCGAGGCAGCGAGCGCCAGCGACCGACAGCGAGGCAGCGAGAGACAGCGAGCGACAGTGAGCGACAGCGAGGCAGCGAGCGACAGCCAGCGACAGCGAGCGACAGCGAGACAGCGAGACAGCCAGCGACAGCGAGACAGTGAGCGACAGCAAGCGCCAGCGAGCGACAGCGAGGCAGCGAGCGCCTGCGAGTGACTGCGAGGCAGCGAGCGCCAGCGAGCGCCAGCGAGAGACAGCACGCAGCGAGCGACAGCGAGCGACCACTAGACAGCGAGGGACAGCGAGCGACAGCAAGCGACGGTGAAGCAGTGAGCGACAGCGAGAGACAGCGAGCGTCAGCGAGAGACAGCGAGGCAGCGTGCGCCAGCGAGCGCAAGCGAGGCATCGAGCGACAGCGAGCTCCAGCGAGCGAGAGCGAGGCAGCGTGCGCCAGCGAGCGACAGCGAGGCAGCGAGCGCCAGCGACCGACAGCGAGGCAGCGAGAGACAGCGAGCGACAGTGAGCGACAGCGAGGCAGCGAGCGCCAGCGAGACAGTGAGCGACAGCAAGCGCCAGCGAGCGACAGCGAGGCAGCGAGCGCCTGCGAGTGACTGCGAGGCAGCGAGCGCCAGCGAGCGCCAGCGAGAGACAGCACGCAGCGAGCGACAGCGAGCGACCACGAGACAGCGAGGGACAGCGAGCGACAGCAAGCGACGGTGAAGCAGCGAGCGACAGCGAGCGACAGCGAGCGACGGCGAGGCAGCGAGCGACAGCGAGCGACAGCGAGACAGCGAGCGACAGCGAGCGACAGCGAGTCAGCGAGACAGCGAGCGCCAGCGAGCATCAGCGAGGCAGCGAGCGACAGCGAGCGACAGCGAGATACAGCGACCGACAGCGAGCGCCAGCGAGCGAGAGCGAGGCAGCGAGTGATAGCGCGCGACAGCGCGCGCCTGCGAGGCAGCGAGCGCCAGCGTGCGCCAGTGAGCGACAGCGAGAGACAGCGAGCGCCACCGAGCGCCAGCGAGAGACAGCGCAGCAGCGAGCGCCAGCGAGCGACCGCGAGGCAGTGAGGGACAGCGAGCGCCAGCGAGCGACAGCGAGGCAGCGAGCGCCAGCGTGCGCCAGTGAGCGACAGCGAGAGACAGCGAGCGACAGCGAGGCAGCGAGCGAGAGCGAGCGCCAGCGACCGACATCTAGGCAGCGAGCGCTAGCGAGCGCCAGCGAGAGACAGCGAGGCAGCGAGCGACAGTGAGCGACAGCAAGCGACAGCGAGGCAGCGAGACAGCGAGACAGCGAGCGACAGCGAGCGACAGCGAGCGACAGCGTGGCAGCGAGCGATAGCGAGCGACAGCGAGAGACAGCGAGAGACAGCGAGCGTCAGCGAGGCAGTGAGGCAGCGAGCGACAGCGAGCGCCCGCGAGCGTCAGCGAGGCATCCAGCGAGAGCGAGCGCCAGCGACCGACATCGAGGCAGCGAGCGCTAGCGAGCGCCAGCGAGAGACAGCGAGGCAGCGAGCGACAGTGAGCGACAGCGAGCGACAGTGAGGCAGCGAGACAGCGAGACAGCGAGCGACAGCGAGCGACAGCGAGCGACAGCGTGGCAGCGAGCGATAGCGAGCGACAGCGAGAGACAGCGAGAGACAGCGAGCGACAGCGAGGCAGTGAGGCAGCGAGCGACAGCGAGCGCCCGCGAGCGTCAGCGAGGCATCCAGCGAGAGCGAGCGCCAGCGACCGACATCGAGGCAGCGAGCGCCAGTGAGCGCCAGCGAGCGCCAGCGAGGCAGCGAGCGCCAGCGTGCGCCAGTGAGCGACAGCGAGAGACAGCGAGCGTCAGCGAGAGACAGCGAGGCAGCGTGCGCCAGCGAGCGACAGCGAGGCAGCGAGCGCCAGCGACCGACAGCGAGGCATCGAGCGACAGCGAGCGACAGTGAGCGACAGCGAGGCAGCGAGCGACAGCCAGCGACAGCGAGCGACAGCGAGACAGCGAGACCGCCAGCGACAGCGAGACAGTGAGCGACAGCAAGCGCCAGCGAGCGCCAGCGAGGCAGCGAGTGCCTGCGAGTGACTGCGAGGCAGCGAGCGCCAGCGAGCGCCAGCGAGAGACAGCACGCAGCGAGCGACAGCGAGCGACCACGAGACAGCGAGGGACAGCGAGCGACAGCAAGCGACGGTGAAGCAGCGAGTGACAGCGAGCGACAGCGAGCGACGGCGATCGTCAGCGAGGCAGCGAGCGCCAGCGAGCGTCAGCGATCGTCAGCGAGGCAGCGAGCGCCAGTGAGCGCCAGCGAGCGCCAGCGAGGCAGCGAGCGCCAGCGTGCGCCAGTGAGCGACAGCGAGAGACAGCGAGCGTCAGCGAGAGACAGCGAAGCAGCGTGCGCCAGCGAGCGCAAGCGAGGCATCGAGCGACAGCGAGCTCCAGCGAGCGAGAGCGAGGCAGCGTGCGCCAGCGAGCGACAGCGAGGCAGCGAGCGCCAGCGACCGACAGCGAGGCAGCGAGAGACAGCGAGCGACAGCGAGCGACAGCGAGCGACAGCGAGACAGCGAGACAGCCAGCGACAGCGAGACAGTGAGCGACAGGAAGCGCCAGCGAGCGACAGCGAGGCAGCGAGCGCCAGCGAGCGCCAGCGAGAGACAGCACGCAGCGAGCGACAGCGAGCGACCACGAGACAGCGAGGGACAGCGAGCGACAGCAAGCGACGGTGAAGCAGCGAGCGACAGCGAGCGACAGCGAGCGACGGCGATCGTCAGCGAGGCAGCGAGCGCCAGCGAGACAGTGAGCGACAGCAAGCGCCAGCGAGCGACAGCGAGGCAGCGAGCGCCTGCGAGTGACTGCGAGGCAGCGAGCGCCAGCGAGCGCCAGCGAGAGACAGCACGCAGCGAGCGACAGCGAGCGACCACGAGACAGCGAGGGACAGCGAGCGACAGCAAGCGACGGTGAAGCAGCGAGCGACAGCGAGCGACAGCGAGCGACGGCGAGGCAGCGAGCGACAGCGAGTCAGCGAGACAGCGAGCGCCAGCGAGCATCAGCGACCGTCAGCGAGGCAGCGAGCGACAGCGAGTGACAGCGAGGCAGCGAGCGACAGCGAGCGACAGCGAGATACAGCGACCGACAGCGAGCGCCAGCGAGCGAGAGCGAGGCAGCGAGCGCCAGCGAGAGACAGTGAGGCAGCGTGCGCCAGCGAGACAGCGAGCGCCACCGAGCGCCAGTGAGAGACAGCGCGGCAGCGAGCGCCAGCGAGCGACCGCGAGGCAGTGAGGGACAGCGAGCGACAGCGAGCGAGAGCGAGGCAGCGAGTGATAGCGCGCGACAGCTTGCGCCTGCGAGGCAGCGAGCGCCAGCGTGCGCCAGTGAGCGACAGCGCGGCAGCGAGCGCCAGCGAGCGACCGCGAGGCAGTGAGGGACAGCAAGTGACAGCAAGGCAGCGAGCAATAGCGGGCGACAGCGAGACAGCGAGCGACAGCGAGCGACAGCGAGAGACAGCGCGGCAGCGAGCGACAGCGAGTGACTGCGAGGCAGTGAGGGACAGCGAGCGATAGCGTGCGACAGCGAGCGAGAGCGAGCGCCAGCGACTGACATCTAGGCAGCGAGCGCTAGCGAGCGCCAGCGAGAGACAGCGAGGCAGCGAGCGACAGTGAGCGACAGCGAGCGACAGCGAGGCAGCGAGACAGCGAGACAGCGAGCGACAGCGAGCGACAGTGAGCGACAGCGTGGCAGCGAGCGATACCGAGCGACAGCGAGAGACAGCGAGATAGAGCGAGCGACAGCGAGGCAGCGAGGCAGCGAGCGACAGCGAGCGCCCACGAGCGTCAGCGAGGCATCGAGCGAGAGTGAGCGCCAGCGACCGACATCGAGGCAGCGAGCGCCAGCGAGCGTCAGCGAGAGACAGCGAGGCAGCGAGCGACAGTGAGCGACAGCGAGCGACAGCGAGGCAGCGAGACAGCGAGACAGCGAGCGACAGCGAGCGACAGCAAGCGACAGCGTGGCAGCGAGCGATAGCGAGCGACAGCGAGAGACAGCGAGAGACAGCGAGCGACAGCGAGGCAGCAAGGCAACGAGCGATAGCGAGCGCTGGCGAGCGTCAGCGAGGCATCGAGCGCTAGCGAGCGCCGGCGAGCGCCAGCGAGCGCCAGCGAGGCAGCGAGCGCCAGCGTGCGCCAGTGAGCGACAGCGAGAGGCAGCGAGTTACAGCGAGGGACAGCGAGCGACAGCGAGCGACAGCGAGGCAGCGAGCGACAGCGAGCGACAGCGAGAGACAGCGAGCGATAGCGAGCGACAGCGAGGCAGCGAGCGACAGCCAGCGACAGCGAGCGACAGCGAGACAGCGAGACAGCCAGCGCCAGCGAGACAGTGAGCGATAGCGAGCGCCAGCGAGCGCCAGCGAGGCAGCGAGCGCCAGCGAGCGCCAGCGAGTGACAGCGACCGACACCGAGGCAGCGAGCACCAGCGAGAGACAGCGAGGCAGCGAGCGACAGCGAGCGCCAGCGAGAGACTGCGAGAGAAAACGAGCGACAGCGAGCGACAGCGAGGCAGCAAGCGCCAGCGAGCGCCAGCGAGCGACAACGAGACAGCGAGACAGCGAGCGACAGCGAGACAGCGAGCGATAGCGAACGACAGCGAGCGAGAGCGAGCGCCAGCGAGTGACAGCGAGGCAGCGAGCGACAGCGAGCGCTAGCGACCGACAGCGAGCGACAGCGAGGCAGCGAGCGCCAGCAAGACAGCGCGCCAGCGAGCGCCAGCGAGGCAGCGAGCGCCAGCGAGCGCCAGCGAGCCCCAGCGAGAGACAGCGAGCGTCAGCGAGAGACGGCGAGGCAGCGTGCGCCAGCGAGCG
Organism: Podargus strigoides; assembly: GCA_028020825.1. Taxonomy (NCBI): domain Eukaryota; kingdom Metazoa; phylum Chordata; class Aves; order Caprimulgiformes; family Podargidae; genus Podargus; species Podargus strigoides. The sequence goes on from CM051662.1 coordinate 36,740,856, forward strand.
CAAGCGAGGCATCGAGCGACAGCGAGCGCCAGCGAGCGACACCGAGGCAGCGAGCGCCAGCGAGCGACAGCGAGCGCCAGCGAGGCAGCGAGCGACAGCGAGCGACAGCGAGAGACAGGGAGGGACAGAGAGCGACAGCGAGCGACAGCGAGCGACAGCGAGGCAGCGAGACAGCGAGAAAGCGAGGCAGCGAGCGCCAGCGAGCGACAGCGAGGCAGCGAGTGCCAGCGAGCGCCAGGGAGGCAGCGAGCGATAGCGAGCGACAGCGAGTGACAGCGAGGCAGGGAGCAACAGCGAGCGACAGCGAGCGACAGCGAGGCAGCGAGACTGCGAGACAGCGAGCGACAGCGAGCGACAGCGAGAGACAGCGACCGACAGCGAGCGACTGCGAGGCAGCGAGCGACAGCGAGTGACAGCGAGCGACAGCGAGGCAGCGAGCGACAGCAAGTGACAGCGAGGCAGCGAGCAATAGCGGGCGACAGCGAGATAGCGAGCGACAGCGAGCGACAGCGAGAGACAGCGCGGCAGCGAGCGACAGCGAGTGACTGCGAGGCAGCGAGGGACAGCGAGCGATAGCGAGCGACAGCGAGTGAGAGCGACGCAGCGAGTGACAGCGAGCGACAGTGATGCAGCGAGCGCTAGCGAGCGTCAGCGCGAGACAGCGAGCGAGAGCGAGCGAGAGCGAGCGCCAGTGAGGCAGCGAGCGCCAGCTAGCGCTAGCGAGCGAGAGCGAGCGGCTCCGAGGCCACGAGCGCCAGCGAGCGCCAGCGAGCGCCGGCGCGACAGCGACCGACAGCGAGGCAGCGAGCGACAGTGAGCGACAGCGAGCGACAGCGAGCGACAGCGAGATACAGCGACCGACAGCGCGCGCCAGCGAGCGAGAGCGAGGCAGCGAGTGATAGCGCGCGACAGCGTGCGCCTGCGAGGCAGCGAGCGCCAGCGTGCGCCAGTGAGCGACAGCGAGAGACAGCGAGCGTCAGCGAGAGACAGCGAGGCAGCGTGCGCCAGCGAGACAGCGAGCGCCACCGAGCGCCAGCGAGAGACAGCGGGGCAGCGAGCGCCAGCGTGCGCCAGTGAGCGACAGGGAGAGACAGCGAGCGTCAGCGAGAGACAGCGAGGCAGCGTGCGCCAGCGAGCGACAGCAAGGCAGCGAGCGCCAGCGAGCGCAAGCGAGGCATCGAGCGACAGCGAGCGCCAGAGAGCGACACCGAGGCAGCGAGACAGCGAGCGACAGAGAGACAGCGAGCGATAGCGAACGACAGCGAGCGCGAGCGAGCGACAGCGAGGCAGCGAGCGAGAGCGAGCGCCAGCGAGTGACAGCGAGGCAGCGAGCGACAGCGAGCGCTAGCGACCGACAGCGAGCGACAGCGACCGACAGCGAGCGACAGCGAGGCAGCGAGCGCCAGCAAGACAGCGCGCCAGCGAGCGCCAGCGAGGCAGCGAGCGCCAGCGAGCGCCAGCGAGCCCCAGCGAGAGACAGCGAGCGTCAGCGAGAGACGGCGAGGCAGCGTGCGCCAGCGAGCGCAAGCGAGGCATCGAGCGACAGCAAGCGCCAGCGAGAGACAGCGAGGCAGGGAGCGACAGCGAGCGACAGCGAGAGACAGCGAGCGACAGCGAGAGACAGCGACCGACAGCGAGCGACTGCGAGGCAGCGAGCGACAGCGTGTGACAGCGAGCGACAGCGAGAGACAGCGTGCGTCAGCGAGAGACAGCGAGGCAGCGAGCGCCAGCGAGCGCCAGCGAGCACCAGCGAGGCAGCGAGCGCTAGCAAGTGACAGCGAGGCAGCGAGCAATAGCGGGCGACAGCAAGACAGCGAGCGACAGCGAGCGACAGCGAGAGACAGCGAGGCAGCGAGCGCCACCGAGCGCCAGCGAGAGACAGCGCGGCAGCGAGCGACAGCGAGTGAGTGCGAGGCAGCGAGGGACAGCGAGCGACAGCGAGCCACAGCGAGTGAGAGCGACGCAGCGAGTGACAGCGAGCGACAGTGATGCAGCGAGCGAGAGCGAGCGACAGCGCGAGACAGCGAGCGAGAGCGAGCGACAGCTAGCGCCAGTGAGGCACCGAGCGCCAGCTAGTGCTAGCGAGCGAGAGTGAGCGGCTGCGAGGCCACGAGCGCCAGCGAGCGCCAGCGAGCGCCGGCGCGACAGCAACCGACAGCGAGGCAGCGAGCGACAGTGAGCGACAGCGAGACAGCGAGCGACAGCGAGGCAGCGAGCGACAGCGAGCGACAGCGAGCGACAGCGAGATACAGCGACCGACAGCGAGCGCCAGCGAGCGAGAGCGAGGCAGCGAGTGATAGCGCGCGACAGCGCGCGCCTGCGAGGTAGCGAGCGCCAGCGTGCGCCAGTGAGCGACAGCGAGAGACAGCGAGCGTCAGCGAGAGACAGCGAGGCAGCGTGCGCCAGCGAGACAGCGAGCGCCACCGAGCGCCAGCGAGAGACAGCGCGGCAGCGAGCGCCAGCGAGCGACCGAGAGGCAGTGAGGGACAGCGAGCGCCAGCGAGCGACAGCGAGGCAGCGAGCGCCAGCGTGCGCCAGTGAGCGACAGCGAGAGACAGCGAGCGTCAGCGAGAGACAGCGAGGCAGCGTGCGCCACCGAGCGACAGCAAGGCAGCGAGTGCCAGCGAGCGCAAGCGAGGCATCGAGCGACAGCGAGCGCCAGCAAGCGACACCGAGGCAGCGAGCGACAGCGAGCGACAGCGAGCGAGAGTGAGGCAGGGAGCTACAGCGAGCGACGGCGAGAGACAGCGACGGACAGAGAGCGACAGCGAGGCAGCGAGCGGCAGCGAGCGACAGCGATAGACAGCGAGAGTGAGCGTCAGCGAGAGACAGCGAGGTAGCGTGCGCCAGCGAGCGACAGCGAGGCAGCGAGTGCCAGCGAGCGCCAGCGAGGCAGCGAGCGATAGCGAGCGACAGCGAGCGACAGCGAGGCAGCGAGCGAGAGCGAGCGCCAGCGACCGACATCTAGGCAGCGAGCGCTAGCGAGCGCCAGCGAGAGACAGCGAGGCAGCGAGCGACAGTGAGCGACAGCGAGCGACAGCGAGGCAGCGAGACAGCGAGACAGCGAGCGACAGCGAGCGACAGTGAGCGACAGCGTGGCAGCGAGCGATAGCGAGCGACAGCGAGAGACAGCGAGAGACAGCGAGCGACAGCGAGGCAGCGAGGCAGCGAGCGACAGCGAGCGCCCACGAGCGTCAGCGAGGCATCGAGCGAGAGTGAGCGCCAGCGACCGACATCGAGGCAGCGAGCGCCAGCGAGCGTCAGCGAGAGACAGCGAGGCAGCGAGCGACAGTGAGCGACAGCGAGCGACAGCGAGGCAGCGAGACAGCGAGACAGCGAGCGACAGCGAGCGACAGCAAGCGACAGCGTGGCAGCGAGCGATAGCGAGCGACAGCGAGAGACAGCGAGAGACAGCGAGCGACAGCGAGGCAGCAAGGCAGCGAGCGATAGCGAGCGCTGGCGAGCGTTAGCGAGGCATCGAGCGCTAGCGAGCGTCAGCGAGCGCCAGCGAGGCAGCGAGCGCCAGCGTGCGCCAGTGAGCGACAGCGAGAGACAGCGAGCGTCAGCGAGAGACAGCGAGGCAGCGTGCGCCAGCGAGCGCAAGCGAGGCATCGAGCGACAGCGAGCTCCAGCGAGCGAGAGCGAGGCAGCGTGCGCCAGCGAGCGACAGCGAGGCAGCGAGACAGCGAGCGCCAGCGAGCGTCAGCAAGCGTCAGCGAGGCAGCGAGCGACAGCGAGTGACAGCGCGCCAGCGATCGACAGCGAGCGACAGCGACCCACAGAGACCGACACTGAGGCAGCGAGCGCCAGCAAGACAGCGCGCCAGCGAGCGCCAGCGAGCGCCAGCGAGAGACCGCGAGCGTCAGCGAGAGACAGAGAAGCAGCGTGCGCCAGCGAGAGACAGCGAGGCAGCGAGCGCCAGCGAGCGCCAGCGAGAGACAGCGAGCGCCAGCGATGGACAGCGAGCGACAGCGAGCGACAGCGAGGCAGCGAGCGACAGCGAGCGACAGCGAGAGACAGCGAGAGACAGCGAGACAGCCAGCGCCAGCGAGACAGTGAGCGATAGCGAGCGCCAGCGAGCGACAGCGAGGCAGCGAGCGCCTGCGAGTGACTGCGAGGCAACGAGCGCCAGCGAGCGCCAGCGAGCGCCAGCGAGCCACAGCGAGGCAGCAAGCGCCAGCCAGCGCCAGCGAGACAGTGAGCGATAGCGAGCAACAGCGAGCGACCACGAGGCAGCGAGGGACAGCGAGCGACAGCGAGCGACGGCGAGGCAGCGAGCGAAAGCGAGCGACGGCGAGGCAGCTAGCGACAGCGAGCGACAGCGAGCGTGAGCGAGACAGCGAGTGACAGCGTGCGACAGCGAGGCAGCGAGCGACAGCGAGGGACAGCGCAGCAGCGAGCGACAGCGAGCGACAGCGAGGCAGCGAGCGACAGCGAGCGACAGCGAGACAGCGAGACAGCGAGCGCCAGTGAGCGTCAGCGAACGTCAGCGAGGCAGCGAGTGACAGCGAGTGACAGCGAGGCAGCGAGCGACAGGGAGCGACAGCGAGCGACAGCGGCCGACACCGATGCAGCGAGCGCCAGCAAGACAGCGCGCCAGCGAGCTCCAGCGAGCGCCAGTGAGAGACCGCGAGCGTCAGCGAGAGACAGCGAAGCAGCGTGCGCCAGCGAGAGACAGCGAGGCAGCGAGCGCCAGCGAGCGCCAGCGAGAGACAGCGAGCGACAGCGAGGGACAGCGAGCGACAGCGAGCGACAGCGAGGCAGCGAGCGACAGCGAGCGACAGCGAGAGACAGCGAGCGATAGCGAGCGACAGCGAGGCAGCGAGCGACAGCCAGCGTCAGCGAGCGACAGCGAGACAGCGAGACAGCCAGCGCCAGCGAGACAGTGAGCGATAGCGAGCGCCAGCGAGCGCCAGCGAGGCAGCGAGCGCCAGCGAGCGACAGCGACCGCCAGCGAGAGACTGTGAGAGAAAACGAGCGACAGCGAGCGACAGCGAGGCAGCAAGCGCCAGCGAGCGCCAGCGAGCGACACCGAGACAGCGAGACAGCGAGCGACAGCGAGACAGCGAGCGATAGCGAACGACAGCGAGCGCGAGCGAGCGACAGCGAGGCAGCGCGCGAGAGCGAGCGCCAGCGAGTGACAGCGAGGCAGCGAGCGACAGCGAGCGCTAGCGACCGACAGCGAGCGCCAGCGAGGCAGCGAGCGCCAGCAAGACAGCGCGCCAGCGAGCGCCAGCGAGCCCCAGCGAGAGACAGCGAGCGTCAGCGAGAGACGGCGAGGCAGCGTGCGCCAGCGATCGCAAGCGAGGCATCGAGCGACAGCGAGCGCCAGCGAGCGACACCGAGGCAGCGAGCGCCAGCGAGCGACAGCGAGGCAGCGAGCGACAGCGAGCGACAGCGAGAGACAGGGAGGGACAGAGAGCGACAGCGAGCAACAGCGAGCGACAGCGAGGCAGCGAGTGCCAGCGAGCGCCAGGGAGGCAGCGAGCGATAGCGAGCGACAGCGAGGGACAGCGAGGCAGGGAGCAACAGCGAGCGACAGCGAGCGACAGCGAGGCAGCGAGCGAGAGCGAGCACCAGCGACCGACACCGAGGCAGCGAGCGCCAGCGAGCGCCAGCGAGAGACAGCGAGGCAGCGAGCGACAGTGAGCGACAGCGAGCGACAGCGAGGCAGCGAGACTGCGAGACAGCGAGCGACAGCGAGCGACAGCGAGAGACAGCGACCGACAGCGAGCGACTGCGAGGCAGCGAGCGACAGCGAGTGACAGCGAGCGACAGCGAGAGACAGCATGCGTCAGCGAGAGACAGCGAGGCAGCGAGCGCCAGCGAGCGCCAGCGAGCACCAGCGAGGCAGCGAGCGACAGCAAGTGACATCGAGGCAGCGAGCAATAGCGGGCGACAGCGAGACAGCGAGCGACAGCGAGCGACAGCGAGAGACAGCGCGGCAGCGAGCGACAGCGAGTGACTGCGAGGCAGCGAGCGATAGCGAGCGACAGCGAGCGACAGCGAGGCAGCGAGCGAGAGCGAGCGCCAGCGACCGACATCTAGGCAGCGAGCGCTAGCGAGCGCCAGCGAGAGACAGCGAGGCAGCGAGCGACAGTGAGCGACAGCGAGCGACAGCGAGGCAGCGAGACAGCGAGACAGCGAGCGACAGCGAGCGACAGCGAGCGACAGCGTGGCAGCGAGCGATAGCGAGCGACAGCGAGAGACATCGAGAGACAGCGAGCGACAGTGAGGCAGCGAGGCAGCGAGCGACAGCGAGTGACTGCGAGGCAGTGAGGGACAGCGAGCGATAGCGAGCGACAGCGAGTGAGAGCGACGCAGCGAGTGACAGCGAGCGACAGTGATGCAGCGAGCGAGAGCGAGCGACAGCGCGAGACAGCGAGCGAGAGCGAGCGACAGCGAGCGCCAGTGAGGCAGTGAGCGCCAGCTAGCGCTAGCGAGCGAGAGCGAGCGGCTCCGAGGCCACGAGCGCCAGCGAGTGCCAGCGAGCGCCGGCACGACAGCAACCGACAGCGAGGCAGCGAGCGACAGTGAGCGACAGCGAGGCAGCGAGCGACAGCGAGCGACAGCGAGCGAGAGCGAGGCAGCGAGTGATAGCGCGCGACAGCGTGCGCCTGCGAGGCAGCGAGCGCCAGCGTGCGCCAGTGAGCGACAGCGAGAGACAGCGAGCGTCAGCGAGAGACAGCGAGGCAGCGTGCGCCAGCGAGACAGCGAGCGCCACCGAGCGCCAGCGAGAGACAGCACGGCAGCGAGCGCCAGCGTGCGCCAGTGAGCGACAGCGAGAGACAGCGAGCGTCAGCGAGAGACAGCGAGGCAGCGTGCGCCAGCGAGCGACAGCAAGGCAGCGAGCGCAAGCGAGCGCAAGCGAGGCAGCGAGCGACAGCGAGCGACAGCGAGCGAGAGTGAGGCAGCGAGCGACAGCGAGCGACGGCGAGAGACAGCGACGGACAGAGAGCGACAGCGAGCGACAGCGAGCGACAGCGAGGCAGAGAGCGGCAGCGAGCGACAGCGATAGACAGCGTGAGACAGTGAGCGTCAGCGAGAGACAGCGAGGCAGCGTGCGCCAGCTAGCGACAGCGAGGCAGCGAGTGCCAGCGAGCGCCAGCGAGGCAGCGAGCGATAGCGAGCGACAGCGAGCGCCAGCGAGGCAGCGAGCGACAGCGAGCGCCAGCGACCGACATCTAGGCAGCGAGCGCTAGCGAGCGCCAGCGAGAGACAGCGAGGCAGCGAGCGACAGCGAGCGACAGCGAGCGACAGCGTGGCAGCGAGCGATAGCGAGCGACAGCGAGAGACAGCGAGAGACAGCGAGCGACAGCGAGGCAGTGAGGCAGCGAGCGACAGCGAGCGACCGCGAGCGTCAGCGAGGCATCCAGCGAGAGCGAGCGCCAGCGACCGACATCGAGGCAGCGAGCGCCAGCGAGCGCCAGCGAGAGACAGCGAGGCAGCGAGCGAAAGTGACCGACAGCGAGCGACAGCGAGGCAGCGAGACAGCGAGACAGCGAGCGACAGCGAGCGACAGCGAGCGACAGCGTGGCAGCAAGCGATAGCGAGCGACTGCGAGAGACAGCGAGAGACAGCGAGCGACAGCGAGGCAGCGAGGCAGCGAGCGATAGCGAGCGCTGGCGAGCGCCAGCGAGGCATCGAGCGCTAGCGAGCGCCAGCGAGCGTCAGTGATCGTCAGCGAGGCAGCGAGCGCCAGTGAGCGCCAGCGAGCGCCAGCGAGGCAGCGAGCGCCAGCGTGCGCCAGTGAGCGACAGCGAGAGACAGCGAGCGTCAGCGAGAGACAGCGAGGCAGCGTGCGCCAGCGAGCGCAAGCGAGGCATCGAGCGACAGCGAGCTCCAGCGAGCGAGAGCGAGGCAGCGTGCGCCAGCGAGCGACAGCGAGGCAGCGAGCGCCAGCGACGGACAGCGAGGCAGCGAGAGACAGCGAGCGCCAGCGAGCGCCAGCGAGCCCCAGCGAGAGACAGCGAGCGTCAGCGAGAGACGGCGAGGCAGCGTGCGCCAGCGAGCGCAAGCGAGGCATCGAGCGACAGCGAGCGCCAGCGAGCGACACCGAGGCAGCGAGCGCCAGCGAGCGCCAGCGAGCGACAGCGAGGCAGCGAGCGACAGCGAGCGACAGCGAGAGACAGGGAGGGACAGAGAGCGACAGCGAGCGACAGCGAGCGACAGCGAGGCAGCGAGACAGCGAGACAGCGAGGCAGCGAGCGCCAGCGAGCGACAGCGAGGCAGCGAGTGCCAGCGAGCGCCAGGGAGGCAGCGAGCGATAGCGAGCGACAGCGAGTGACAGCGAGGCAGGGAGCAACAGCGAGCGACAGCGAGCGACAGCGAGGCAGCGAGCGAGAGCGAGCACCAGCGACCGACACCGAGGCAGCGTGCGCCAGCGAGCGCCAGCGAGAGACAGCGAGGCAGCGAGCGACAGTGAGCGACAGCGAGCGACAGCGAGGCAGCGAGACAGCGAGACAGCGAGCGACAGCGAGCGACAGCAAGCGACAGCGTGGCAGCGAGCGATAGCGAGCGACAGCGAGAGACAGCGAGAGACAGCGAGCGACAGCGAGGCAGCAAGGCAACGAGCGATAGCGAGCGCTGGCGAGCGTCAGCGAGGCATCGAGCGCTAGCGAGCGCCGGCGAGCGCCAGCGAGCGCCAGCGAGGCAGCGAGCGCCAGCGTGCGCCAGTGAGCGACAGCGAGAGGCAGCGAGTTACAGCGAGGGACAGCGAGCGACAGCGAGCGACAGCGAGGCAGCGAGCGACAGCGAGCGACAGCGAGAGACAGCGAGCGATAGCGAGCGACAGCGAGGCAGCGAGCGACAGCCAGCGACAGCGAGCGACAGCGAGACAGCGAGACAGCCAGCGCCAGCGAGACAGTGAGCGATAGCGAGCGCCAGCGAGCGCCAGCGAGGCAGCGAGCGCCAGCGAGCGCCAGCGAGTGACAGCGACCGACACCGAGGCAGCGAGCACCAGCGAGAGACAGCGAGGCAGCGAGCGACAGCGAGCGCCAGCGAGAGACTGCGAGAGAAAACGAGCGACAGCGAGCGACAGCGAGGCAGCAAGCGCCAGCGAGCGCCAGCGAGCGACAACGAGACAGCGAGACAGCGAGCGACAGCGAGACAGCGAGCGATAGCGAACGACAGCGAGCGAGAGCGAGCGCCAGCGAGTGACAGCGAGGCAGCGAGCGACAGCGAGCGCTAGCGACCGACAGCGAGCGACAGCGAGGCAGCGAGCGCCAGCAAGACAGCGCGCCAGCGAGCGCCAGCGAGGCAGCGAGCGCCAGCGAGCGCCAGCGAGCCCCAGCGAGAGACAGCGAGCGTCAGCGAGAGACGGCGAGGCAGCGTGCGCCAGCGAGCGCAAGCGAGGCATCGAGCGACAGCGAGCGCCAGCGACCGACACCGAGGCAGCGAGCGCCAGCGAGCGACAGCGAGCGCCAGCGAGGCAGCGAGCGACAGCGAGCGACAGCGAGAGACAGGGAGGGACAGAGAGCGACAGCGAGCGACAGCGAGCGACAGCGAGGCAGCGAGACAGCGAGAAAGCGAGGCAGCGAGCGCCAGCGAGCGACAGCGAGGCAGCGAGTGCCAGCGAGCGCCAGGGAGGCAGCGAGCGATAGCGAGCGACAGCGAGTGACAGCGAGGCAGGGAGCAACAGCGAGCGACAGCGAGCGACAGCGAGGCAGCGAGACTGCGAGACAGCGAGCGACAGCGAGCGACAGCGAGAGACAGCGACCGACAGCGAGCGACTGCGAGGCAGCGAGCGACAGCGAGTGACAGCGAGCGACAGCGAGGCAGCGAGCGACAGCAAGTGACAGCGAGGCAGCGAGCAATAGCGGGCGACAGCGAGATAGCGAGCGACAGCGAGCGACAGCGAGAGACAGCGCGGCAGCGAGCGACAGCGAGTGACTGCGAGGCAGCGAGGGACAGCGAGCGATAGCGAGCGACAGCGAGTGAGAGCGACGCAGCGAGTGACAGCGAGCGACAGTGATGCAGCGAGCGCTACCGAGCGTCAGCGCGAGACAGCGAGCGAGAGCGAGCGAGAGCGAGCGCCAGTGAGGCAGCGAGCGCCAGCTAGCGCTAGCGAGCGAGAGCGAGCGGCTCCGAGGCCACGAGCGCCAGCGAGCGCCAGCGAGCGCCGGCGCGACAGCGACCGACAGCGAGGCAGCGAGCGACAGTGAGCGACAGCGAGCGACAGCGAGCGACAGCGAGATACAGCGACCGACAGCGCGCGCCAGCGAGCGAGAGCGAGGCAGCGAGTGATAGCGCGCGACAGCGTGCGCCTGCGAGGCAGCGAGCGCCAGCGTGCGCCAGTGAGCGACAGCGAGAGACAGCGAGCGTCAGCGAGAGACAGCGAGGCAGCGTGCGCCAGCGAGACAGCGAGCGCCACCGAGCGCCAGCGAGAGACAGGGCGGCAGCGAGCACCAGCGTGCGCCAGTGAGCGACAGGGAGAGACAGCGAGCGTCAGCGAGAGACAGCGAGGCAGCGTGCGCCAGCGAGCGACAGCAAGGCAGCGAGCGCCAGCGAGCGCAAGCGAGGCATCGAGCGACAGCGAGCGCCAGAGAGCGACACCGAGGCAGCGAGACAGCGAGCGACAGAGAGACAGCGAGCGATAGCGAACGACAGCGAGCGCGAGCGAGCGACAGCGAGGCAGCGAGCGAGAGCGAGCGCCAGCGAGTGACAGCGAGGCAGCGAGCGACAGCGAGCGCTAGCGACCGACAGCGAGCGACAGCGACCGACAGCGAGCGACAGCGAGGCAGCGAGCGCCAGCAAGACAGCGCGCCAGCGAGCGCCAGCGAGGCAGCGAGCGCCAGCGAGCGCCAGCGAGCCCCAGCGAGAGACAGCGAGCGTCAGCGAGAGACGGCGAGGCAGCGTGCGCCAGCGAGCGCAAGCGAGGCATCGAGCGACAGCAAGCGCCAGCGAGAGACAGCGAGGCAGGGAGCGACAGCGAGCGACAGCGAGAGACAGCGAGCGACAGCGAGAGACAGCGACCGACAGCGAGCGACTGCGAGGCAGCGAGCGACAGCGTGTGACAGCGAGCGACAGCGAGAGACAGCGTGCGTCAGCGAGAGACAGCGAGGCAGCGAGCGCCAGCGAGCGCCAGCGAGCACCAGCGAGGCAGCGAGCGCTAGCAAGTGACAGCGAGGCAGCGAGCAATAGCGGGCGACAGCAAGACAGCGAGCGACAGCGAGCGACAGCGAGAGACAGCGAGGCAGCGAGCGCCACCGAGCGCCAGCGAGAGACAGCGCGGCAGCGAGCGACAGCGAGTGAGTGCGAGGCAGCGAGGGACAGCGAGCGACAGCGAGCCACAGCGAGTGAGAGCGACGCAGCGAGTGACAGCGAGCGACAGTGATGCAGCGAGCGAGAGCGAGCGACAGCGCGAGACAGCGAGCGAGAGCGAGCGACAGCTAGCGCCAGTGAGGCACCGAGCGCCAGCTAGTGCTAGCGAGCGAGAGTGAGCGGCTGCGAGGCCACGAGCGCCAGCGAGCGCCAGCGAGCGCCGGCGCGACAGCAACCGACAGCGAGGCAGCGAGCGACAGTGAGCGACAGCGAGGCAGCGAGCGACAGCGAGCGACAGCGAGCGACAGCGAGATACAGCGACCGACAGCGAGCGCCAGCGAGCGAGAGCGAGGCAGCGAGTGATAGCGCGCGACAGCGCGCGCCTGCGAGGTAGCGAGCGCCAGCGTGCGCCAGTGAGCGACAGCGAGAGACAGCGAGCGTCAGCGAGAGACAGCGAGGCAGCGTGCGCCAGCGAGACAGCGAGCGCCACCGAGCGCCAGCGAGAGACAGCGCGGCAGCGAGCGCCAGCGAGCGACCGAGAGGCAGTGAGGGACAGCGAGCGCCAGCGAGCGACAGCGAGGCAGCGAGCGCCAGCGTGCGCCAGTGAGCGACAGCGAGAGACAGCGAGCGTCAGCGAGAGACAGCGAGGCAGCGTGCGCCACCGAGCGACAGCAAGGCAGCGAGTGCCAGCGAGCGCAAGCGAGGCATCGAGCGACAGCGAGCGCCAGCAAGCGACACCGAGGCAGCGAGCGACAGCGAGCGACAGCGAGCGAGAGTGAGGCAGGGAGCTACAGCGAGCGACGGCGAGAGACAGCGACGGACAGAGAGCGACAGCGAGGCAGCGAGCGGCAGCGAGCGACAGCGATAGACAGCGAGAGTGAGCGTCAGCGAGAGACAGCGAGGTAGCGTGCGCCAGCGAGCGACAGCGAGGCAGCGAGTGCCAGCGAGCGCCAGCGAGGCAGCGAGCGATAGCGAGCGACAGCGAGCGACAGCGAGGCAGCGAGCGAGAGCGAGCGCCAGCGACCGACATCTAGGCAGCGAGCGCTAGCGAGCGCCAGCGAGAGACAGCGAGGCAGCGAGCGACAGTGAGCGACAGCGAGCGACAGCGAGGCAGCGAGACAGCGAGACAGCGAGCGACAGCGAGCGACAGTGAGCGACAGCGTGGCAGCGAGCGATAGCGAGCGACAGCGAGAGACAGCGAGAGACAGCGAGCGACAGCGAGGCAGCGAGGCAGCGAGCGACAGCGAGCGCCCACGAGCGTCAGCGAGGCATCGAGCGAGAGTGAGCGCCAGCGACCGACATCGAGGCAGCGAGCGCCAGCGAGCGTCAGCGAGAGACAGCGAGGCAGCGAGCGACAGTGAGCGACAGCGAGCGACAGCGAGGCAGCGAGACAGCGAGACAGCGAGCGACAGCGAGCGACAGCAAGCGACAGCGTGGCAGCGAGCGATAGCGAGCGACAGCGAGAGACAGCGAGAGACAGCGAGCGACAGCGAGGCAGCAAGGCAGCGAGCGATAGCGAGCGCTGGCGAGCGTTAGCGAGGCATCGAGCGCTAGCGAGCGTCAGCGAGCGCCAGCGAGGCAGCGAGCGCCAGCGTGCGCCAGTGAGCGACAGCGAGAGACAGCGAGCGTCAGCGAGAGACAGCGAGGCAGCGTGCGCCAGCGAGCGCAAGCGAGGCATCGAGCGACAGCGAGCTCCAGCGAGCGAGAGCGAGGCAGCGTGCGCCAGCGAGCGACAGCGAGGCAGCGAGACAGCGAGCGCCAGCGAGCGTCAGCAAGCGTCAGCGAGGCAGCGAGCGACAGCGAGTGACAGCGCGCCAGCGATCGACAGCGAGCGACAGCGACCCACACAGACCGACACTGAGGCAGCGAGCGCCAGCAAGACAGCGCGCCAGCGAGCGCCAGCGAGCGCCAGCGAGAGACCGCGAGCGTCAGCGAGAGACAGAGAAGCAGCGTGCGCCAGCGAGAGACAGCGAGGCAGCGAGCGCCAGCGAGCGCCAGCGAGAGACAGCGAGCGCCAGCGATGGACAGCGAGCGACAGCGAGCGACAGCGAGGCAGCGAGCGACAGCGAGCGACAGCGAGAGACAGCGAGAGACAGCGAGACAGCCAGCGCCAGCGAGACAGTGAGCGATAGCGAGCGCCAGCGAGCGCCAGCGAGGCAGCGAGCGCCTGCGAGTGACTGCGAGGCAACGAGCGCCAGCGAGCGCCAGCGAGCGCCAGCGAGCCACAGCGAGGCAGCAAGCGCCAGCCAGCGCCAGCGAGACAGTGAGCGATAGCGAGCAACAGCGAGCGACCACGAGGCAGCGAGGGACAGCGAGCGACAGCGAGCGACGGCGAGGCAGCGAGCGAAAGCGAGCGACGGCGAGGCAGCTAGCGACAGCGAGCGTGAGCGAGACAGCGAGTGACAGCGTGCGACAGCGAGGCAGCGAGCGACAGCGAGGGACAGCGCAGCAGCGAGCGACAGCGAGCGACAGCGAGGCAGCGAGCGACAGCGAGCGACAGCGAGACAGCGAGACAGCGAGCGCCAGTGAGCGTCAGCGAACGTCAGCGAGGCAGCGAGTGACAGCGAGTGACAGCGAGGCAGCGAGCGACAGGGAGCGACAGCGAGCGACAGCGGCCGACACCGATGCAGCGAGCGCCAGCAAGACAGCGCGCCAGCGAGCTCCAGCGAGCGCCAGTGAGAGACCGCGAGCGTCAGCGAGAGACAGCGAAGCAGCGTGCGCCAGCGAGAGACAGCGAGGCAGCGAGCGCCAGCGAGCGCCAGCGAGAGACAGCGAGCGACAGCGAGGGACAGCGAGCGACAGCGAGCGACAGCGAGGCAGCGAGCGACAGCGAGCGACAGCGAGAGACAGCGAGCGATAGCGAGCGACAGCGAGGCAGCGAGCGACAGCCAGCGTCAGCGAGCGACAGCGAGACAGCGAGACAGCCAGCGCCAGCGAGACAGTGAGCGATAGCGAGCGCCAGCAAGCGCCAGCGAGGCAGCGAGCGCCAGCGAGCGACAGCGACCGCCAGCGAGAGACTGTGAGAGAAAACGAGCGACAGCGAGCGACAGCGAGGCAGCAAGCGCCAGCGAGCGCCAGCGAGCGACACCGAGACAGCGAGACAGCGAGCGACAGCGAGACAGCGAGCGATAGCGAACGACAGCGAGCGCGAGCGAGCGACAGCGAGGCAGCGCGCGAGAGCGAGCGCCAGCGAGTGACAGCGAGGCAGCGAGCGACAGCGAGCGCTAGCGACCGACAGCGAGCGCCAGCGAGGCAGCGAGCGCCAGCAAGACAGCGCGCCAGCGAGCGCCAGCGAGCCCCAGCGAGAGACAGCGAGCGTCAGCGAGAGACGGCGAGGCAGCGTGCGCCAGCGATCGCAAGCGAGGCATCGAGCGACAGCGAGCGCCAGCGAGCGACACCGAGGCAGCGAGCGCCAGCGAGCGACAGCGAGGCAGCGAGCGACAGCGAGCGACAGCGAGAGACAGGGAGGGACAGAGAGCGACAGCGAGCAACAGCGAGCGACAGCGAGGCAGCGAGTGCCAGCGAGCGCCAGGGAGGCAGCGAGCGATAGCGAGCGACAGCGAGGGACAGCGAGGCAGGGAGCAACAGCGAGCGACAGCGAGCGACAGCGAGGCAGCGAGCGAGAGCGAGCACCAGCGACCGACACCGAGGCAGCGAGCGCCAGCGAGCGCCAGCGAGAGACAGCGAGGCAGCGAGCGACAATGAGCGACAGCGAGCGACAGCGAGGCAGCGAGACTGCGAGACAGCGAGCGACAGCGAGCGACAGCGAGAGACAGCGACCGAC
Organism: Podargus strigoides; assembly: GCA_028020825.1. Classification (NCBI taxonomy): domain Eukaryota; kingdom Metazoa; phylum Chordata; class Aves; order Caprimulgiformes; family Podargidae; genus Podargus; species Podargus strigoides. The sequence goes on from CM051662.1 coordinate 36,755,902, forward strand.
AGCGAGCGACTGCGAGGCAGCGAGCGACAGCGAGTGACAGCGAGCGACAGCGAGAGACAGCATGCGTCAGCGAGAGACAGCGAGGCAGCGAGCGCCAGCGAGCGCCAGCGAGCACCAGCGAGGCAGCGAGCGACAGCAAGTGACAGCGAGGCAGCGAGCAATAGCGGGCGACAGCGAGACAGCGAGCGACAGCGAGCGACAGCGAGAGACAGCGCGGCAGCGAGCGACAGCGAGTGACTGCGAGGCAGCGAGCGATAGCGAGCGACAGCGAGTGACAGCGAGGCAGCGAGCGAGAGCGAGCGCCAGCGACCGACATCTAGGCAGCGAGCGCTAGCGAGCGCCAGCGAGAGACAGCGAGGCAGCGAGCGACAGTGAGCGACAGCGAGCGACAGCGAGGCAGCGAGACAGCGAGACAGCGAGCGACAGCGAGCGACAGCGAGCGACAGCGTGGCAGCGAGCGATAGCGAGCGACAGCGAGAGACATCGAGAGACAGCGAGCGACAGTGAGGCAGCGAGGCAGCGAGCGACAGCGAGTGACTGCGAGGCAGTGAGGGACAGCGAGCGATAGCGAGCGACAGCGAGTGAGAGCGACGCAGCGAGTGACAGCGAGCGACAGTGATGCAGCGAGCGAGAGCGAGCGACAGCGCGAGACAGCGAGCGAGAGCGAGCGACAGCGAGCGCCAGTGAGGCAGTGAGCGCCAGCTAGCGCTAGCGAGCGAGAGCGAGCGGCTCCGAGGCCACGAGCGCCAGCGAGCGCCAGCGAGCGCCGGCACGACAGCAACCGACAGCGAGGCAGCGAGCGACAGTGAGCGACAGCGAGCGACAGCGAGCGAGAGCGAGGCAGCGAGTGATAGCGCGCGACAGCGTGCGCCTGCGAGGCAGCGAGCGCCAGCGTGCGCCAGTGAGCGACAGCGAGAGACAGCGAGCGTCAGCGAGAGACAGCGAGGCAGCGTGCGCCAGCGAGACAGCGAGCGCCACCGAGCGCCAGCGAGAGACAGCACGGCAGCGAGCGCCAGCGTGCGCCAGTGAGCGACAGCGAGAGACAGCGAGCGTCAGCGAGAGACAGCGAGGCAGCGTGCGCCAGCGAGCGACAGCAAGGCAGCGAGCGCAAGCGAGCGCAAGCGAGGCAGCGAGCGACAGCGAGCGACAGCGAGCGAGAGTGAGGCAGCGAGCGACAGCGAGCGACGGCGAGAGACAGCGACGGACAGAGAGCGACAGCGAGCGACAGCGAGCGACAGCGAGGCAGAGAGCGGCAGCGAGCGACAGCGATAGACAGCGTGAGACAGTGAGCGTCAGCGAGAGACAGCGAGGCAGCGTGCGCCAGCGAGCGACAGCGAGGCAGCGAGTGCCAGCGAGCGCCAGCGAGGCAGCGAGCGATAGCGAGCGACAGCGAGCGCCAGCGAGGCAGCGAGCGACAGCGAGCGCCAGCGACCGACATCTAGGCAGCGAGCGCTAGCGAGCGCCAGCGAGAGACAGCGAGGCAGCGAGCGACAGCGAGCGACAGCGAGCGACAGCGTGGCAGCGAGCGATAGCGAGCGACAGCGAGAGACAGCGAGAGACAGCGAGCGACAGCGAGGCAGTGAGGCAGCGAGCGACAGCGAGCGACCGCGAGCGTCAGCGAGGCATCCAGCGAGAGCGAGCGCCAGCGACCGACATCGAGGCAGCGAGCGCCAGCGAGCGCCAGCGAGAGACAGCGAGGCAGCGAGCGAAAGTGACCGACAGCGAGCGACAGCGAGGCAGCGAGACAGCGAGACAGCGAGCGACAGCGAGCGACAGCGAGCGACAGCGTGGCAGCAAGCGATAGCGAGCGACTGCGAGAGACAGCGAGAGACAGCGAGCGACAGCGAGGCAGCGAGGCAGCGAGCGATAGCGAGCGCTGGCGAGCGCCAGCGAGGCATCGAGCGCTAGCGAGCGCCAGCGAGCGTCAGTGATCGTCAGCGAGGCAGCGAGCGCCAGTGAGCGCCAGCGAGCGCCAGCGAGGCAGCGAGCGCCAGCGTGCGCCAGTGAGCGACAGCGAGAGACAGCGAGCGTCAGCGAGAGACAGCGAGGCAGCGTGCGCCAGCGAGCGCAAGCGAGGCATCGAGCGACAGCGAGCTCCAGCGAGCGAGAGCGAGGCAGCGTGCGCCAGCGAGCGACAGCGAGGCAGCGAGCGCCAGCGACGGACAGCGAGGCAGCGAGAGACAGCGAGCGCCAGCGAGCGCCAGCGAGCCCCAGCGAGAGACAGCGAGCGTCAGCGAGAGACGGCGAGGCAGCGTGCGCCAGCGAGCGCAAGCGAGGCATCGAGCGACAGCGAGCGCCAGCGAGCGACACCGAGGCAGCGAGCGCCAGCGAGCGCCAGCGAGCGACAGCGAGGCAGCGAGCGACAGCGAGCGACAGCGAGAGACAGGGAGGGACAGAGAGCGACAGCGAGCGACAGCGAGCGACAGCGAGGCAGCGAGACAGCGAGACAGCGAGGCAGCGAGCGCCAGCGAGCGACAGCGAGGCAGCGAGTGCCAGCGAGCGCCAGGGAGGCAGCGAGCGATAGCGAGCGACAGCGAGTGACAGCGAGGCAGGGAGCAACAGCGAGCGACAGCGAGCGACAGCGAGGCAGCGAGCGAGAGCGAGCACCAGCGACCGACACCGAGGCAGCGTGCGCCAGCGAGCGCCAGCGAGAGACAGCGAGGCAGCGAGCGACAGTGAGCGACAGCGAGCGACAGCGAGGCAGCGAGACTGCGAGACAGCGAGCGACAGCGAGTGACAGATAGGCAGCGAGCGACAGCGAGTGACAGCGAGCGACAGCGAGGCAGCGAGCGACAGCAAGTGACAGCGAGGCAGCGAGCAATAGCGGGCGACAGCGAGATAGCGAGCGACAGCGAGCGACAGCGAGAGACAGCGCGGCAGCGAGCGACAGCGAGTGACTGCGAGGCAGCGAGGGACAGCGAGCGATAGCGAGCGACAGCGAGTGAGAGCGACGCAGCGAGTGACAGCGAGCGACAGCGATGCAGCGAGCGAGAGCGAGCGACAGCGCGAGACAGCGAGCGAGAGCGAGCGAGAGCGAGCGCCAGTGAGGCAGCGAGCGCCAGCTAGCGCTAGCGAGCGAGAGCGAGCGGCTCCGAGGCCACGAGCGCCAGCGAGCGCCAGCGAGCGCCGGCGCGACAGCGACCGACAGCGAGGCAGCGAGCGCCAGCGTGCGCCAGTGAGCGACAGCGAGAGACAGCGAGCGTCAGCGAGAGACAGCGAGGCAGCGTGCGCCAGCGAGACAGCGAGCGCCACCGAGCGCCAGCGAGAGACAGCGCGGCAGCGAGCGCCAGCGTGCGCCAGTGAGCGACAGGGAGAGACAGCGAGCGTCAGCGAGAGACAGCGAGGCAGCGTGCGCCAGCGAGCGACAGCAAGGCAGCGAGCGCCAGCGAGCGCAAGCGAGGCATCGAGCGACAGCGAGCGCCAGAGAGCGACACCGAGGCAGCGAGACAGCGAGCGACAGAGAGACAGCGAGCGATAGCGAACGACAGCGAGCGCGAGCGAGCGACAGCGAGGCAGCGAGCGAGAGCGAGCGCCAGCGAGTGACAGCGAGGCAGCCAGAGACAGCGAGCGCTAGCGACCGACAGCGAGCGACAGCGACCGACAGCGAGCGACAGCGAGGCAGCGAGCGCCAGCAAGACAGCGCGCCAGCGAGCGCCAGCGAGGCAGCGAGCGCCAGCGAGCGCCAGCGAGCCCCAGCGAGAGACAGCGAGCGTCAGCGAGAGACGGCGAGGCAGCGTGCGCCAGCGAGCGCAAGCGAGGCATCGAGCGACAGCAAGCGCCAGCGAGAGACAGCGAGGCAGGGAGCGACAGCGAGCGACAGCGAGAGACAGCGACCGACAGCGAGCGACTGCGAGGCAGCGAGCGACAGCGAGTGACAGCGAGCGACAGCGAGAGACAGCGTGCGTCAGCGAGAGACAGCGAGGCAGCGAGCGCCAGCGAGCGCCAGCGAGCACCAGCGAGGCAGCGAGCGCTAGCAAGTGACAGCGAGGCAGCGAGCAATAGCGGGCGACAGCAAGACAGCGAGCGACAGCGAGCGACAGCGAGAGACAGCGAGGCAGCGAGCGCCACCGAGCGCCAGCGAGAGACAGCGCGGCAGCGAGCGACAGCGAGTGACTGCGAGGCAGCGAGGGACAGCGAGCGACAGCGAGCCACAGCGAGTGAGAGCGACGCAGCGAGTGACAGCGAGCGACAGTGATGCAGCGAGTGAGAGTGAGCGACAGCGCGAGACAGCGAGCGAGAGCGAGCGACAGCTAGCGCCAGTGAGGCACCGAGCGCCAGCTAGTGCTAGCGATCGAGAGCGAGCGGCTGCGAGGCCACGAGCGCCAGCGAGCGCCAGCGAGCGCCGGCGCGACAGCGACCGACAGCGAGGCAGCGAGCGCCAGTGAGCGACAGCGAGGCAGCGAGCGACAGCGAGCGACAGCGAGCGACAGCGAGATACAGCGACCGACAGCGAGCGACAGCGAGCGAGAGCGAGGCAGCGAGTGATAGCGCGCGACAGCGCGCGCCTGCGAGGTAGCGAGCGCCAGCGTGCGCCAGTGAGCGACAGCGAGAGACAGCGAGCGTCAGCGAGAGACAGCGAGGCAGCGTGCGCCAGCGAGACAGCGAGCGCCACCGAGCGCCAGCGAGAGACAGCGCGGCAGCGAGCGCCAGCGAGCGCCAGTGAGCGACAGCGAGAGACAGCGAGCGTCAGCGAGAGACAGCGAGGCAGCGTGCGCCAGCGAGCGACAGCAAGGCAGCGAGCGCCAGCGAGCGCAAGCGAGGCAGCGAGCGACAGCGAGCGACAGCGAGCGAGAGTGAGGCAGCGAGCGACAGCGAGCGACGGCGAGAGACAGCGACGGACAGAGAGCGACAGCGAGCGACAGCGAGCGACAGCGAGGCAGAGAGCGGCAGCGAGCGACAGCGATAGACAGCGAGAGACAGTGAGCGTCAGCGTGAGACAGCGAGGCAGCGTGCACCAGCGAGCGACAGCGAGGCAGCGAGTGCCAGCGAGCGCCAGCGAGGCAGCGAGCGATAGCGAGCGACAGCGAGCGCCAGCGAGGCAGCGAGCGACAGCGAGCGCCAGCGACCGACATCTAGGCAGCGAGCGCTAGCGAGCGCCAGCGAGAGACAGCGAGGCAGCGAGCGACAGTGAGCGACAGCGAGCGACAGCGAGGCAGCGAGCCAGCGAGACAGCGAGCGACAGCGAGCGACAGCGAGCGACAGCGTGGCAGCGAGCGATAGCGAGCGACAGCGAGAGACAGCGAGAGACAGCGAGCGACAGCGAGGCAGTGAGGCAGCGAGCGACAGCGAGCGCCCGCGAGCGTCAGCGAGGCATCCAGCGAGAGCGAGCGCCAGCGACCGACATCGAGGCAGCGAGCGCCAGCGAGCGCCAGCGAGAGACAGCGAGGCAGCGAGCGAAAGTGACCGACAGCGAGCGACAGCGAGGCAGCGAGACAGCGAGACAGCGAGCGACAGCGAGCGACAGCGAGCGACAGCGTGGCAGCAAGCGATAGCGAGCGACTGCGAGAGACAGCGAGAGACAGCGAGCGACAGCGAGGCAGCGAGGCAGCGAGCGATAGCGAGCGCTGGCGAGCGCCAGCGAGGCATCGAGCGCTAGCGAGCGCCAGCGAGCGTCAGTGATCGTCAGCGAGGCAGCGAGCGCCAGTGAGCGCCAGCGAGCGCCAACGAGGCAGCGAGCGCCAGCGTGCGCCAGTGAGCGACAGCGAGAGACAGCGAGCGTCAGCGAGAGACAGCGAGGCAGCGTGCGCCAGCGAGCGCAAGCGAGGCATCGAGCGACAGCGAGCTCCAGCGAGCGAGAGCGAGGCAGCGTGCGCCAGCGAGCGACAGCGAGGCAGCGAGCGCCAGCGACCGACAGCGAGGCAGCGAGAGACAGCGAGCGACAGTGAGCGACAGCGAGGCAGCGAGCGACAGCCAGCGACAGCGAGCGACAGCGAGACAGCGAGACAGCCAGCGACAGCGAGACAGCGAGCGACAGCAAGTGCCAGCGAGCGACAGCGAGGCAGCGAGCGCCTGCGAGTGACTGCGAGGCAGGGAGCGCCAGCGAGCGCCAGCGAGAGACAGCACGCAGCGAGCGACAGCGAGCGACCACGAGACAGCGAGGGACAGCGAGCGACAGCAAGCGACGGTGAAGCAGCGAGCGACAGCGAGCGACAGCGAGCGACGGCGAGGCAGCGAGCGACTGCGAGCGACAGCGAGCGCCAGCGAGACAGCGAGCGCCAGCGAGCATCAGCGACCGTCAGCGAGGCAGCGAGCGACAGCGAGTGACAGCGAGGCAGCGAGCGACAGCGAGCGACAGCGAGATACAGCGACCGACAGCGAGCGCCAGCGAGCGAGAGCGAGGCAGCGAGTGATAGCGCGCGACAGCGCGCGCCTGCGAGGCAGCGAGCGCCAGCGTGCGCCAGTGAACGACAGCGAGAGACAGCGAGCGTCAGCGAGAGACAGTGAGGCAGCGTGCGCCAGCGAGACAGCGAGCGCCACCGAGCGCCAGCGAGAGACAGCGCGGCAGCGAGCGCCAGCGAGCGACCGCGAGGCAGTGTGGGACAGCGAGCGCCAGCGAGCGCCAGCGTGCGCCAGTGAGCGCCAGCGAGAGACAGCGAGCGTCAGCGAGAGACAGCGAGGCAGCGTGCGCCACCGAGCGACAGCAAGGCAGCGAGCGCCAGCGAACGCAAGCGAGGCATCGAGCGACAGCGAGCGCCAGAAAGCGACACCGAGGCAGCGGGCGACAGCGAGCGACAGCGAGCGAGAGTGAGGCAGCGAGCGACAGCGAGCGACGGCGAGAGACAGCGACGGACAGAGAGCGACAGCGAGCGACAGCGAGCGACAGCGAGGCAGCGAGCGGCAGCGAGCGACAGCGATAGACAGCGAGAGACAGTGAGCGTCAGCGTGAGACAGCGAGGCAGCGTGCGCCAGCGAGCGACAGCGAGGCAGCGAGTGCCAGCGAGCGCCAGCGAGGCAGCGAGCGATAGCGAGCGACAGCGAGCGACAGCGAGGCAGCGAGCGAGAGCGAGCGCCAGCGACCGACATCTAGGCAGCGAGCGCTAGCGAGCGCCAGCGAGAGACAGCGAGGCAGCGAGCGACAGTGAGCGACAGCGAGCGACAGCGAGGCAGCGAGACAGCGAGACAGCGAGCGACAGCGAGCGCCAGCGAGCGCCAGCGTGGCAGCGAGCGATAGCGAGCGACAGCGAGAGACAGCGAGAGACACCGAGCGACAGCGAGGCAGCGAGGCAGCGAGCGACAGCGAGCGCCCGCGAGCGTCAGCGAGGCATCGAGCGAGAGTGAGCGCCAGCGACCGACATCGAGGCAGCGAGCGCCAGCGAGCGTCAGCGAGAGACAGCGAGGCAGCGAGCGACATTGACCGACAGCGAGCGACAGCGAGGCAGCGAGACAGCGAGACAGCGAGCGACAGCAAGCGACAGCAAGCGACAGCGTGGCAGCGAGCGCCAGCGAGCGCCAGCGAGGCAGCGAGCGCCAGCGAGCGCCAGCGACCCCCAGCGAGAGACAGCGAGCGTCAGCGAGGGACGGCGAGGCAGCGTGCGCCAGCGAGCGCAAGCGAGGCATCGAGCGACAGCGAGCGCCAGCGAGCGACACCGAGGCAGCGAGCGCCAGCGAGCGCCAGCGAGCGACAGCGAGGCAGCGAGCGACAGCGAGCGACAGCGAGAGACAGGGAGGGACAGAGAGCGACAGCGAGCGACAGCGAGCGACAGCGAGGCAGCGAGACAGCGAGACAGCGAGGCAGCGAGCGCCAGCGAGCGACAGCGAGGCAGCGAGTGCCAGCGAGCGCCAGGGAGGCAGCGAGCGATAGCGAGCGACAGCGAGTGACAGCGAGGCAGGGAGCAACAGCGAGCGACAGCGAGCGACAGCGAGGCAGCGAGCGCCAGCGAGCGCCAGCGAGAGACAGCGAGGCAGCGAGCGACAGTGAGCGACAGCGAGCGACAGCGAGGCAGCGAGACTGCGAGACAGCGAGCGACAGCGAGCGACAGCGAGAGACAGCGACCGACAGCGAGCGACTGCGAGGCAGCGAGCGACAGCGAGTGACAGCGAGCGACAGCAAGTGACAGCGAGGCAGCGAGCAATAGCGGGCGACAGCGAGACAGCGAGCGACAGCGAGCGACAGCGAGAGACAGCGCCGCAGCGAGCGACAGCGAGTGACTGCGAGGCAGCGAGGGACAGCGAGCGATAGCGAGCGACAGCGAGTGAGAGCGACGCAGCGAGTGACAGCGAGCGACAGTGATGCAGCGAGCGAGAGCGAGCGACAGCGCGAGACAGCGAGCGAGAGCGAGCGACAGCGAGCGCCAGTGAGGCAGCGAGCGCCAGCTAGCGCTAGCGAGCGAGAGCGAGCGGCTCCGAGGCCACGAGCGCCAGCGAGCGCCAGCGAGCGCCGGCACGACAGCGACCGACAGCGAGGCAGCGAGCGACAGTGAGCGACAGCGAGACAGCGAGCGACAGCGAGCGACAGCGAGCGACAGCGAGGCAGCGAGCGACAGCGAGCGACAGCGAGCGAGAGCGAGGCAGCGAGTGATAGCGCGCGACAGCGTGCGCCTGCGAGGCAGCGAGCGCCAGCGTGCGCCAGTGAGCGACAGCGAGAGACAGCGAGCGTCAGCGAGAGACAGCGAGGCAGCGTGCGCCAGCGAGCGACAGCAAGGCAGCGAGCGCCAGCGAGCGCAAGCGAGGCATCGAGCGACAGCGAGCGCCAGAGAGCGACACCGAGGCAGCGAGCGACAGCCAGCGACAGCGAGCGAGAGTGAGGCAGCGAGCGACAGCGAGCGACGGCGAGAGACAGCGACGGACAGAGAGCGACAGCGAGCGACAGCGAGCGACAGCGAGGCAGCGAGCGTCAGCGAGCGACAGCGATAGACAGCGTGAGACAGTGAGCGTCAGCGAGAGACAGCGAGGCAGCGTGCGCCAGCGAGCGACAGCGAGGCAGCGAGTGCCAGCGAGCGCCAGCGAGGCAGCGAGCGATAGCGAGCGACAGCGAGCGACAGCGAGGCAGCGAGCGAGAGCGAGCGCCAGCGACCGACATCTAGGCAGCGAGCGCTAGCGAGCGCCAGCGAGAGACAGCGAGGCAGCGAGCGACAGTGAGCGACAGCGAGCGACAGCGAGGCAGCGAGACAGCGAGACAGCGAGCGACAGCGAGCGACAGCGAGCGACAGCGTGGCAGCGAGCGATAGCGAGCGACAGCGAGAGACAGCGAGAGACAGCGAGCGACAGCGAGGCAGTGAGGCAGCGAGCGACAGCGAGCGCCCTCGAGCGTCAGCGAGGCATCCAGCGAGAGCGAGCGCCAGCGACCGACATCGAGGCAGCGAGCGCCAGCGAGCGCCAGCGAGAGACAGAGAGGAAGCGAGCGAAAGTGACCGACAGCGAGCGACAGCGAGGCAGCGAGACAGCGAGACAGCGAGCGACAGCGAGCGACAGCGAGCGACAGCGTGGCAGCAAGCGATAGCGAGCGACAGCGAGAGACAGCGAGAGACAGCGAGCGACAGCGAGGCAGCGAGGCAGCGAGCTATAGCGAGCGCTGGCGAGCGTCAGCGAGGCATCGAGCGCTAGCGAGCGCCAGCGAGCGTCAGCGATCGTCAGCGAGGCAGCGAGCGCCAGCGAGCGCCAGCGAGCGCCAGCGAGGCAGCGAGCGCCAGCGTGCGCCAGTGAGCGACAGCGAGAGACAGCGAGCGTCAGCGAGAGACAGCGAGGCAGCGTGCGCCAGCGAGCGCAAGCGAGGCATCGAGCGACAGCGAGCTCCAGCGAGCGAGAGCGAGGCAGCGTGCGCCAGCGAGCGACAGCGAGGCAGCGAGCGCCAGCGACCGACAGCGAGGCAGCGAGAGACAGCGAGCGACAGTGAGCGACAGCGAGGCAGCGAGCGACAGCCAGCGACAGCGAGCGACAGCGAGGCAGCGAGCGCCTGCGAGCGACTGCGAGGCAGCGAGCGCCAGCGACCGACAGCGAGGCAGCGAGAGACAGCGAGCGACAGTGAGCGACAGCACGCAGCGAGCGACAGCGAGCGACCACGAGACAGCGAGGGACAGCGAGCGACAGCAGGCGACGGTGAAGCAGCGAGCGACAGCGAGCGATGGCGAGCGACGGCGAGGCAGCGAGCGACAGCGAGCGACAGCGAGACAGCGAGCGACAGCGAGCGACAGCGAGTCAGCGAGACAGCGAGCGCCAGCGAGCATCAGCGACCGTCAGCGAGGCAGCGAGCGACAGCGAGTGACAGCGAGGCAGCGAGCGACAGCGAGCGACAGCGAGATACAGCGACCGACAGCGAGCGCCAGCGAGCGAGAGCGAGGCAGCGAGTGATAGCGCGCGACAGCGCGCGCCTGCGAGGCAGCGAGCGCCAGCGTGCGCCAGTGAGCGACAGCGAGAGACAGCGAGCGCCACCGAGCGCCAGCGAGAGACAGCGCGGCAGCGAGCGCCAGCGAGCGACCGCGAGGCAGTGAGGGACAGCGAGCGCCAGCGCGCGACAGCGAGGCAGCGAGCGCCAGCGTGCGCCAGTGAGCGACAGCGAGAGACAGCGAGCGACAGCGAGGCAGCGAGCGAGAGCGAGCGCCAGCGACCGACATCTAGGCAGCGAGCGCTAGCGAGCGCCAGCGAGAGACAGCGAGGCAGCGAGCGACAGTGAGCGACAGCGAGCGACAGCGAGGCAGCGAGACAGCGAGACAGCGAGCGACAGCGAGCGACAGCGAGCGACAGCGAGCGACAGCGTGGCAGCGAGCGATAGCGAGCGACAGCGAGAGACAGCGAGAGACAGCGAGCGACAGCGAGGCAGTGAGGCAGCGTGCGACAGCGAGCGCCCGCGAGCGTCAGCGAGGCATCGAGCGACAGCGAGCGCCAGCGACCGACATCTAGGCAGCGAGCGCTAGCGAGCGCCAGCGAGAGACAGCGAGGCAGCGAGCGACAGTGAGCGACAGCGAGCGACAGCGAGGCAGCGAGACAGCGAGACAGCGAGCGACAGCGAGCGACAGCGTGGCAGCAAGCGATAGCGAGCGACAGCGAGAGACAGCGAGAGACAGCGAGCGACAGCGAGGCAGCGAGGCAGCGAGCGATAGCGAGCGCTGGCGAGCGTCAGCGAGGCATCGAGCGCTAGCGAGCGCCAGCGAGCGTCAGCGATCGTCAGCGAGGCAGCGAGCGCCAGCGAGGCAGCGAGCGCCATAGTGCGCCAGTGAGCGACAGCGAGAGACAGCGAGCGTCAGCGAGAGACAGCGAGGCAGCGTGCGCCAGCGAGCGACAGCGAGGCAGCGAGCGCCAGCGAACGACAGCGAGGCAGCGAGAGACAGCGAGCGACAGTGAGCGACAGCGAGGCAGCGAGACAGCGAGCGACAGCGAGACAGCGAGACAGCCAGCGACAGCGAGACAGTGAGCGACAGCAAGCGCCAGCGAGCGCCAGCGAGGCAGCGAGCGCCTGCGAGTGACTGCGAGGCAGCGAGCGCCAGCGAGCGCCAGCGAGAGACAGCACGCAGCGAGCGACAGCGAGCGACCACGAGACAGCGAGGGACAGCGAGCGACAGCAAGCGACGGTGAAGCAGCGAGCGACAGCGAGCGACAGCGAGCGACGGCGATCGTCAGCGAGGCAGCGAGCGCCAGCGAGCGTCAGCGATCGTCAGCGAGGCAGCGAGCGCCAGTGAGCGCCAGCGAGCGCCAGCGAGGCAGCGAGCGCCAGCGTGCGCCAGTGAGCGACAGCGAGAGACAGCGAGCGTCAGCGAGAGACAGCGAGGCAGCGTGCGCCAGCGAGCGCAAGCGAGGCATCGAGCGACAGCGAGCTCCAGCGAGCGAGAGCGAGGCAGCGTGCGCCAGCGAGCGACAGCGAGGCAGCGAGCTCCAGCGACCGACAGCGAGGCAGCGAGAGACAGCGAGCGACAGTGAGCGACAGCGAGGCAGCGAGCGACAGCCAGCGACAGCGAGCGACAGCGAGACAGCGAGACAGCCAGCGACAGCGAGACAGTGAGCGACAGCACGCGCCAGCGAGCGACAGCGAGGCAGCGAGCGCCTGCGAGTGACTGCGAGGCAGCGAGCGCCAGCGAGCGCCAGCGAGAGACAGCACGCAGCGAGCGACAGCGAGCGACCACGAGACAGCGAGGGACAGCGAGCGACAGCAAGCGACGGTGAAGCAGCGAGCGACAGCGAGCGACAGCGAGCGACGGCGAGGCAGCGAGCGACAGCGAGTCAGCGAGACAGCGAGCGCCAGCGAGCATCAGCGACCGTCAGCGAGGCAGCGAGCGACAGCGAGTGACAGCGAGGCAGCGAGCGACAGCGAGCGACAGCGAGATACAGCGACCGACAGCGAGCGCCAGTGAGCGAGAGCGAGGCAGCGAGTGATAGCGCGCGACAGCGAGTGACTACGAGGCAGCGAGACAGCGAGACAGCGAGCGACAGCGAGGCATCGAGCGCTAGCAAGTGCCAGCGAGCGACAGCGAGCGACAGCGAGGCAGCGAGCGCCAGCGAGGCAGCGAGCGCCAGCGTGCGCCAGTGAGCGACAGCTAGAGACAGCGAGCGTCAGCGAGAGACAGCGAGGCAGCGTGTGCCAGCGTGCGCCAGTGAGCGACAGCGAGAGACAGCGAGCGTCAGCGAGAGACAGCGAGGCAGCGTGCGCCAGCGAGCGCAAGCGAGGCATCGAGCGACAGCGAGCTCCAGCGAGCGACAGCGAGGCAGCGCGACAGCGAGCGCCAGCGAGCGTCAGCGAGCGCCAGCGAGGCAGAGAGCGACAGCGCGGGACAGCAACCGCCAGCATGCGCCAGTGTGCGACAGCGAGAGACAGCGAGCGTCAGCGAGAGACTGCGAGGCAGCGTGCGCCTGCGAGCGACAGCGAGGCAGCGAGCGTCAGCGAGCGCCAGCGAGTGCGTGCGAGGCAGCGAGCGACAGCGCGGGACAGCGAGCGACAGCGAGGCAGTGAGCGACAGCGAGCGACAGCGAGAGACCGCGAGAGACAGCGAGCAACAGTAAGACAGCGAGCGACAGCGAGCGACAGCGAGCGACAGCGAGCGATGCAGCGAGCGACAGCGAGAGACAGCGAGAGACAGCGAGCGATAGCGAGGCAGCGAGGCAGCGAGCGAAAGCGAGCGCCGGCGAGCGTCAGCGACGCAGCGAGCGCCAGCGAGCGCCAGCGAGCGTTAGCGAGCGTCAGCGAGGCAGCGAGCGCTAGCGAGCGCCAGCGAGCGTCTGCGAGCGCCAGCGAGGCAGCGAGCGCCAGCGAGTGATAGCGAGCCACAGCGAGGCAGCGAGACAGCGAGACAGCGAGAGCGCGAGACAGCGAGACAGCGAGCGACAGCGAGCGACAGCGAGCGACAGTGAGACAGCGAGCGATAGCGAGCGACAGCGAGAGACAGCGAGCGAGGCAGCGAGCGACAGCGAGCGACAGCGAGCGCCAGCGAGCGTCCGCGAGCATCAGCGAGGCATCGAGCGTCAGCGAGCGCCAGCGAGCGCCAGCAAGACAGCGCGACAGCGATCGCCGGCGAGCACCAGCGAGCGCCAGCGTGACACAGCGAGCGTCAGCGAGAGACAGCGAGGCAGCGTGCGCCAGCGAGCGACAGCGAGGCAGCCAGCACCAGCGAGCGCAAGCGAGGCATCGAGTGCCAGCGAGCGCCAGCGAGCGCCAACGAGTCATCGAGCGACAGCGAGCGACAGCGAGTGCCTGCGAGTCATCGAGCGACAGCGAGCGACAGCGAGCGACAGCGAGTCAGCGAGCGACAGCGAGCGACAGCGCGAGACAGCGAGAGACAACAAGAGACAGCGAGCGACAGCGAGGCAGCGAGCGTCCGCGAGCGACAGCGAGGCAGCGAGACAGCGAGGCAGCGAGGCTGCGACCGATAGCGAGCGACAGCGAGGCAGCTAGCGACAGCGAGCGATAGCGAGCAAGAGCGAGCGAGAGCGAGGCAGCGAGCGATAGCGAGCGAGACAGCGAGCGAGAGCGAGGCAGCGAGCGAGAGCGAGCGAGAGCGAGCGAGACAGCGAGCGAGAGCGAGCGAGAGCGAGGCAGCGAGCGAGAGCGAGCGAGAGCGAGCGAGACAGCGAGCGAGAGCGAGCGCCAGCGAGACACAGCGAGCGTCAGTGAGAGACAGCGAGGCAGCGGGCGCCAGGGAGCGACAGCGAGGCAGCGAGCGCCAGCGAGCGTAAGCGAAGCACCGAGCTACAGCGAGCGCCAGCGAGCGACAACGAAGCAGCGAGCGACAGCCAGCGACAGCGAGCGACAGCGAGACAGCGAGCGCCAGCGAGCGACAGCGAGCGCCAGCGAGGCAGGGAGCAAGAGCGAGCGCCAGCGAGCGACAGCGAGGCCGCGAGCGAGAGCGAGCGCCGGCGAGCGCCAGAGACGCAGCGAGCGCCAGCGAGCGCCAGCGAGAGACAGCCAGGCAGCGAGCGACAGCGAGTGACAGCGAGCGACAGCGAGGCAGCGAGACAGCGAGCGACAGCGAGCGACAGTAAGACAGCGAGACAGCGAGACAGCGAGACAGCGAGCGCCAGCGAGCGACAGTGAGACAGCGAGCGATAGCGAGCGCCAGCGAGAGACAGCGAGCGAGGCAGCGAGTGCCAGCGAGCGTCCGCGAGCGTCAGCGAGGCAGCGAGCGCCAGCGAGCGCCAGCGAGCGTCCGCGAGCGTCAGCGAGGCAGAGACCGCCGGCGTGCGCAGCGAGCGCCAGCGAGACACAGCGAGAGTCAGCGAGAGACAGCGAGGCAGCGGGCGCCAGCGAGTGACAGCGAGGCAGCGAGCGCCAGTGAGCGCAAGCGAGGCATTGAGCGACAGCGAGCGACAGCGAGCGACAACGAGTCAGCGAGCGACAGCGAGCGACAGCGAGCGAGACAGCGAGACAGCGAGCGAGAGCGAGCGAGAGCGAGCGACAGTGAGACAGCGAGCGATAGCGAGCGCCAGCGAGCGACAGCGAGCGAGGCAGCGAGCGACAGCGAGCGCCAGCGAGAGACAGCGAGCGAGGCAGCGAGCGACAGCGAGTGCCAGCGAGCGCCAGCGAGCGTCAGCGAGGCAGCGAGCGCTAGCGAGCGCCAGCGAGCGCCAGCGAGCGTCCGCGAGCGTCAGCGAGGCAGCGAGCGCCAGCGAGCGCCAGCGAGCGTCCGCAAGTGCCAACGAGGCAGCGACCGCCGGCGTGCGCCAGCGAGCGCCAGCGAGACACAGCGAGAGTCAGCGAGAGTCAGCGAGGCAGCGTGCGCCAGCGAGTGACAGCGAGGCAGCGAGCGCCAGCGAGCGCAAGCGAGTCATTGAGCGACAGCGAGCGACAGCGAGCGACAACGAGTCAGCGAGCGACAGCGAGCGACAGCGAGCGAGAGCGAGGCAGCGAGCGAGAGCGAGCGAGAGCGAGCGACAGCGATACACAGCGAGAGACAGCGAGCGTCAGCGAGAGACAGCGAGGCAGCGTGCGTCAGCGAGCGTCAGCGAGGCAGCGAGCGCCAGCGAGCGCCAGCGAGCGCCAGCAAGACAGCGCGACAGCAACCGCCAGCGAGCGCCAACGAGCGCCAGCGAGGCAGAGAGCGACAGCGCGGGACAGCAACCGCCAGCATGCGCCAGTGAGCGACAGCGAGAGACAGCGAGCGTCAGCGAGAGACAGCGAGGCAGCGTGCGCCTGCGAGCGACAGCGAGGCAGCGAGCGCTAGCGAGCGACAGCGAGGCAGCGAGCGCGAGCTAGCGCCAGCGAGCGCCAGCGAGCGCCAGCGAGTGCGTGCGAGGCAGCGAGCGACAGCGCGGGACAGCGAGCGACAGCGAGGCAGTGAGCGACAGCGAGCGACAGCGAGAGACAGCGAGAGACAGCGAGCAACAGTAAGACAGCGAGCGACAGCGAGCGACAGCGAGCGAGCTAGACAGAGAGGGACAGCGACCTAGACAGAGTGCGAGACGAGCGCGCGAGAGTGAGAGGCAGCGAGAGGCAGCGAGTGACAGCGAGCGACAGCGAGGCAGCGAGCGACAGCGAGCGATAGCGAGCGACAGCGAGGCAGCGAGCGACAGCGAGCGACAGCGAGAGACAGCGAGCGACAGCGAGCGACATCGAGGCAGCGAGCGACAGCCAGCGACAGCGAGCGACAGCGAGACAGCGAGACAGCCAGCGACAGCGAGACAGTGAGCGACAGCGAGCGCCAGCGAGCGCCAGCGAGGCAGCGAGCGACAGCGAGTGACTGCGAGGCAGCGAGCGCCAGCGAGCGCCAGCGAGCTTCTGCGAGCGTCAGCGAGGCAGCGAGCGACAGCAAGACAGCGCGACAGCAAGACAGCGCGACAGCGACCGCCAGCGAGCGCCAGCGAGCGCCAGCGAGAGACAGCGAGCGTCAGCGAGAGACAGCGAGGCAGCGTGCGCCAGCGAGTGACAACGAGCGACAGCGAGCGACAGCGAGCGAGAGCGAGGCAGCGCGACAGCGAGACAGCAAAACAGCGAGCGACAGCGAGTGACAGCGAGCGACAGCGTGGCAGCGAGCGATAGCGAGCGACAGCGAGAGGCAGCGAGAGACAGCGAGCGAGGCAGCGAGCGCCAGCGAGAGACAGCGAGCGACAGCGAGGGACTGCGAGGCAGCGAGGCAGCGAGCGATAGCGAGCGCCGGCGAGGCAGCGAGCGACAGCGAGCGACAGCGAGCGACAGCGAGACAGCGAGACAGCCAGCGACAGCGAGACAGTGAGCGACAGCGAGCGCCAGCGAGCGACAGCGAGGCAGCGAGCAACAGCGAGTGACTGCGAGGCAGCGAGCGCCAGCGAGCGCCAGCGAGCTTCTGCGAGCGTCAGCGAGGCAGCGAGCGACAGCAAGACAGCGCGACAGCAAGACAGCGCGTCAGCGACCGCCAGCGAGCGCCAGCGAGCGCCAGCGAGAGACAGCGAGCGTCAGCGAGAGACAGCGAGGCAGCGTGCGCCAGCGAGCGACAACGAGCGACAGCGAGTGAGAGCGAGCGAGAGCGAGGCAGCGAGACAGCGAGACAGCAAAACAGCGAGCGACAGCGAGTGACAGCGAGCGACAGCGTGGCAGCGAGCGATAGCGAGCGACAGCGAGAGGCAGCGAGAGACAGCGAGCGAGGCAGCGAGCGACAGCGAGAGACAGCGAGCGACAGCGAGCGACAGCGAGGCAGCGAGGCAGCGAGCGATAGCGAGCGCCGGCGAGCGTCATCGAGGCAGCGAGCCATAGCGAGCGACAGCGAGCGACCACGAGGCAGCGAGCGATAGCGAGCCACAGCGAGGCAGGGAGTGACAGCGAGCGACAGCGAGCGACAGCGAGGCAGCGAGCGAGAGCGAGCGCCAGCGACCGACACCGAGGCAGCGAGCGCCAGCGAGCGCCAGCGAGAGACAGCGAGGCAGCGAGCACCAGCGAGCGCCAGCGAGCGATAGCGAGCGACAGAGAGCGACAGCGAGGCAGCGAGCGCCAGCGAGCGTCTGCGAGCGTCAGCGAGGCAGCGAGCGCCAGCGAGCGGCAGCAAGACAGCAATACAGCGAGACAGCGACCACCAGCGAGCGCCAGCGAGCGCCAGCGAGGCAGCGAGCGCCAGCGTGCGCCAGTGAGCGCCAGCGTGCGCCAGTGAGCAACAGCGAGAGACAGCGAGCGACAGCGAGGCAGCAAGGCAGCGAGCGATAGCGAGCAACAGCGAGCAACAGCGAGCGACAGCGAGCGACAGCGAGGCAGCGAGACACCGAGACAGCGAGACAGCGAGCGACAGCGAGGCAGCGACGCAGCGAGGCAAGGCGAGCGACGGCAAGCGACGGCGAGCAACTGCGAGGCAGCGAGCGACTGCGAGAGACAGCGAGCAACAGCGAGGCAGGGAGCGACAGCGAGCGACAACGAGCCGCAGCGAGCGGCAGTGAGGCAGCGAGCGACAGCGAGCAACAGCGAGCGACAGCGAGCGGGCTAGACAGCGAGCGACAGCAAGCGAGTGACAGAGAGCGAGCGAGAGAGCGAGCGAGAGAGCGAGCGAGAGAGCGAGACAGCGAGCGACAGCGAGCGACAGAGAGCGACAGAGAGCGACAGCGAGCGAGAGAGCGAGCGAGGCAGCGAGCGACAGCGAGGCAGCGCGGCAGCGAGCGACGGCGAGCGATGGCAAGCGACTGCGTGCGACTGCGAGGCAGCGAGCGACTGCGAGCGACAGCGAGCGACAGCGATCGACAGCGAGGCAGCGAGCGACAGGGAGCGACAGCGAGAGGCAGCAAGAGGCAGTGAGTGGGAGTGAGTGGCAGCGAGCGACAGCGAGCGAGGCAGCGAGCGACAGAGAGCGAGCGAGCGTGCGACAGAGAGCGAGCGCGACAGCGAGCGAGCGAGACAGACAGCGAGCGAGACAGCGACCGCGACAGCGAGCGACAGCGAGCGAGCTAGACAGAGAGGGACAGCGACCTAGACAGAGTGCGAGACGAGCGCGCGAGAGTGAGAGGCAGCGAGAGGCAGCGAGTGACAGCGAGCGACAGCGAGACAGCGAGCGACAGCGAGCGATAGCGAGCGACAGCGAGGCAGCGAGCGACAGCGAGCGACAGCGAGAGACAGCGAGCGACAGCGAGCGACATCGAGGCAGCGAGCGACAGCCAGCGACAGCGAGCGACAGCGAGACAGCGAGACAGCCAGCGCCAGCGAGACAGTGAGCGACAGCGAGCGCCAGCGAGCGCCAGCGAGGCAGCGAGCGACAGCGAGTGACTGCGAGGCAGCGAGCGCCAGCGAGCGCCAGCGAGCTTCTGCGAGCGTCAGCGAGGCAGCGAGCGACAGCAAGACAGCGCGACAGCAAGACAGCGCGACAGCGACCGCCAGCGAGCGCCAGCGAGAGACAGCGAGCGTCAGCGAGAGACAGCGAGGCAGCGTGCGCCAGCGAGCGACAACGAGCGACAGCGAGCGACAGCGAGCGAGAGCGAGGCAGCGCGACAGCGAGACAGCAAAACAGCGAGCGACAGCGAGTGACAGCGAGCGACAGCGTGGCAGCGAGCGATAGCGAGCGACAGCGAGAGGCAGCGAGAGACAGCGAGCGAGGCAGCGAGCGACAGCGAGAGACAGCGAGCGACAGCGAGCGACAGCGAGGCAGCGAGGCAGCGAGCGATAGCGAGCCACAGCGAGGCAGGGAGTGACAGCGAGCGACAGCGAGCGACAGCGAGGCAGCGAGCGAGAGCGAGCGCCAGCGACCGACACCGAGGCAGCGAGCGCCAGCGAGCGCCAGCGAGAGACAGCGAGGCAGCGAGCACCAGCGAGCGCCAGCGAGCGATAGCGAGCGCCAGCGAGCGACAGCGAGGCAGCGAGCGCCTGCGAGCGTCTGCGAGCGTCAGCGAGGCAGCGAGCGCCAGCGAGCGCCAGCAAGACAGCAATACAGCGAGACAGCGACCACCAGCGAGCGCCAGCGAGCGCCAGCGAGGCAGCGAGCGCCAGCGTGCGCCAGTGAGCGCCAGCGTGCGCCAGTGAGCGACAGCGAGAGACAGCGAGCGACAGCGAGGCAGCAAGGCAGAGAGCGATAGCGAGCAACAGCGAGCGACAGCGAGCGACAGCGAGACAGCGAGACACCGAGACAGCGAGACAGCGAGCGACAGCGAGGCAGCGACGCAGCAAGGCAAGGCGAGCGACGGCAAGCGACGGCGAGCAACTGCGAGGCAGCGAGCGACAGCGAGCGACAGCGAGCAACAGCGAGGCAGGGAGCGACAGCGAGCGACAACGAGCCGCAGCGAGCGGCAGTGAGGCAGCGAGCGACAGCGAGCAACAGCGAGCGACAGCGAGCGGGCTAGACAGCGAGCGACAGCAAGCGAGTGACAGAGAGCGAGCGAGAGAGCGAGCGAGAGAGCGAGACAGCGAGCGACAGAGAGCGACAGAGAGCGACAGAGAGCGACAGCGAGCGAGAGAGCGAGCGAGGCAGCGAGCGACAGCGAGGCAGCGAGGCAGCGAGCGACGGCGAGCGACGGCAAGCGACTGCGTGCGACTGCGAGGCAGCGAGCGACTGCGAGCGACAGCGAGCGACAGCGATCGACAGCGAGGCAGCGAGCGACAGGGAGCGACAGCGAGAGGCAGCAAGAGGCAGTGAGTGGGAGTGAGTGGCAGCGAGCGACAGCGAGCGAGGCAGCGAGCGACAGAGAGCGACAGCGAGGCAGCGAGCGCCTGCGAGCGCCAGCGAGCGATAGCGAGCGACAGCGAGCGACAGCGAGGCAGCGAGCGCCTGCGAGCGTCTGCGAGCGTCAGCGAGGCAGCGAGCGCCAGCGAGCGCCAGCAAGACAGCAATACGGCGAGACAGCGACCACCAGCGAGCGCCAGAGAGCGCCAGCGAGGCAGCGAGCGCCAGCGTGCGCCAGTGAGCGCCAGCGTGCGCCAGTGAGCGACAGCGAGAGACAGCGAGCGACAGCGAGGCAGCAAGGCAGCGAGCGATAGCGAGCAACAGCGAGCAACAGCGAGCGACAGCGAGCGACAGCGAGGCAGCGACGCAGCGAGGCAAGGCGAGCGACGGCAAGCGACGGCGAGCAACTGCGAGGCAGCGAGCGACTGCGAGAGACAGCGAGCAACAGCGAGGCAGGGAGCGACAGCGAGCGACAACGAGCCGCAGCGAGCGGCAGTGATGCAGCGAGCGACAGCGAGCAACAGCGAGCGACAGCGAGCGGGCTAGACAGCGAGCGACAGCAAGCGAGTGACAGAGAGCGAGAGAGAGAGCGAGCGAGAGAGCGAGCGAGAGAGCGAGACAGCGAGCGACAGAGAGCGACAGAGAGCGACAGAGAGCGACAGCGAGCGAGAGAGCGAGCGAGGCAGCGAGCGACGGCGAGCGACAGCGAGCGAGACAGCGAGACAGCAAGCGAGAGCGAGCGACAGCGAGCGACAGTGAGACAGCGAGCGATAGCGAGCGCCAGCGAGAGACAGCGAGCGAGGCAGCGAGCGACAGCGAGTGCCAGCGAGCGCCAGCGAGCGTCAGCGAGGCAGCGAGCGCTAGCGAGCGCCAGCGAGCGCCAGCGAGCGTCCGCGAGCGTCAGCGAGGCAGCGAGCGCCAGCGAGCGCCAGCGAGCGTCCGCAAGTGCCAACGAGGCAGCGACCGCCGGCGTGCGCCAGCGAGCGCCAGCGAGACACAGCGAGAGTCAGCGAGAGTCAGCGAGGCAGCGTGCGCCAGCGAGTGACAGCGAGGCAGCGAGCGCCAGCGAGCGCAAGCGAGGCATTGAGCGACAGCGAGCGACAGCGAGCGACAACGAGTCAGCGAGCGACAGCGAGCGACAGCGAGCGAGAGCGAGGCAGCGAGCGAGAGCGAGCGAGAGCGAGCGACAGCGATACACAGCGAGAGACAGCGAGCGTCAGCGAGAGACAGCGAGGCAGCGTGCGTCAGCGAGCGTCAGCGAGGCAGCGAGCGCCAGCGAGCGCCAGCGAGCACCAGCAAGACAGCGCGACAGCAACCGCCAGCGAGCGCCAACGAGCGCCAGCGAGGCAGAGAGCGACAGCGCGGGACAGCAACCGCCAGCATGCGCCAGTGAGCGACAGCGAGAGACAGCGAGCGTCAGCGAGAGACAGCGAGGCAGCGTGCGCCTGCGAGCGACTGCGAGGCAGCGAGCGCTAGCGAGCGACAGCGAGGCAGCGAGCGCGAGCTAGCGCCAGCGAGCGCCAGCGAGCGCCAGCGAGTGCGTGCGAGGCAGCGAGCGACAGCGCGGGACAGCGAGCGACAGCGAGGCAGTGAGCGACAGCGAGCGACAGCGAGAGACAGCGAGAGACAGCGAGCAACAGTAAGACAGCGAGCGACAGCGAGCGACAGCGAGCGAGCTAGACAGAGAGGGACAGCGACCTAGACAGAGTGCGAGACGAGCGCGCGAGAGTGAGAGGCAGCGAGAGGCAGCGAGTGACAGCGAGCGACAGCGAGGCAGCGAGCGACAGCGAGCGATAGCGAGCGACAGCGAGGCAGCGAGCGACAGCGAGCGACAGCGAGAGACAGCGAGCGACAGCGAGCGACATCGAGGCAGCGAGCGACAGCCAGCGACAGCGAGCGACAGCGAGACAGCGAGACAGCCAGCGACAGCGAGACAGTGAGCGACAGCGAGCGCCAGCGAGCGCCAGCGAGGCAGCGAGCGACAGCGAGTGACTGCGAGGCAGCGAGCGCCAGCGAGCGCCAGCGAGCTTCTGCGAGCGTCAGCGAGGCAGCGAGCGACAGCAAGACAGCGCGACAGCAAGACAGCGCAACAGCGACCGCCAGCGAGCGCCAGCGAGCGCCAGCGAGAGACAGCGAGCGTCAGCGAGAGACAGCGAGGCAGCGTGCGCCAGCGAGCGACAACGAGCGACAGCGAGCGACAGCGAGCGAGAGCGAGGCAGCGCGACAGCGAGACAGCAAAACAGCGAGCGACAGCGAGTGACAGCGAGCGACAGCGTGGCAGCGAGCGATAGCGAGCGACAGCGAGAGGCAGCGAGAGACAGCGAGCGAGGCAGCGAGCGCCAGCGAGAGACAGCGAGCGACAGCGAGGGACTGCGAGGCAGCGAGGCAGCGAGCGATAGCGAGCGCCGGCGAGGCAGCGAGCGACAGCGAGCGACAGCGAGCGACAGCGAGACAGCGAGACAGCCAGCGACAGCGAGACAGTGAGCGACAGCGAGCGCCAGCGAGCGCCAGCGAGGCAGCGAGCGACAGCGAGTGACTGCGAGGCAGCGAGCGCCAGCGAGCGCCAGCGAGCTTCTGCGAGCGTCAGCGAGGCAGCGAGCGACAGCAAGACAGCGCGACAGCAAGACAGCGCGTCAGCGACCGCCAGCGAGCGCCAGCGAGCGCCAGCGAGAGACAGCGAGCGTCAGCGAGAGACAGCGAGGCAGCGTGCGCCAGCGAGCGACAACGAGCGACAGCGAGCGACAGCGAGCGAGAGCGAGGCAGCGAGACAGCGAGACAGCAAAACAGCGAGCGACAGCGAGTGACAGCGAGCGACAGCGTGGCAGCGAGCGATAGCGAGCGACAGCGAGAGGCAGCGAGAGACAGCGAGCGAGGCAGCGAGCGACAGCGAGAGACAGCGAGCGACAGCGAGCGACAGCGAGGCAGCGAGGCAGCGAGCGATAGCGAGCGCCGGCGAGCGTCATCGAGGCAGCGAGCCATAGCGAGCGACAGCGAGCGACCACGAGGCAGCGAGCGATAGCGAGCCACAGCGAGGCAGGGAGTGACAGCGAGCGACAGCGAGCGACAGCGAGGCAGCGAGCGAGAGCGAGCGCCAGCGACCGACACCGAGGCAGCGAGCGCCAGCGAGCGCCAGCGAGAGACAGCGAGGCAGCGAGCGCCAGCGAGCGCCAGCGAGCGATAGCGAGCGACAGCGAGCGACAGCGAGGCAGCGAGCGCCAGCGAGCGCCAGCAAGACAGCAATACAGCGAGACAGCGACCACCAGCGAGCGCCAGCGAGCGCCAGCGAGGCAGCGAGCGCCAGCGTGCGCCAGTGAGCGCCAGCGTGCGCCAGTGAGCAACAGCGAGAGACAGCGAGCGACAGCGAGGCAGCAAGGCAGCGAGCGATAGCGAGCAACAGCGAGCAACAGCGAGCGACAGCGAGCGACAGCGAGGCAGCGAGACACCGAGACAGCGAGACAGCGAGCGACAGCGAGGCAGCGACGCAGCGAGGCAAGGCGAGCGACGGCAAGCGACGGCGAGCAACTGCGAGGCAGCGAGCGACTGCGAGAGACAGCGAGCAACAGCGAGGCAGGGAGCGACAGCGAGCGACAACGAGCCGCAGCGAGCGGCAGTGAGGCAGCGAGCGACAGCGAGCAACAGCGAGCGACAGCGAGCGGGCTAGACAGCGAGCGACAGCAAGCGAGTGACAGAGAGCGAGCGAGAGAGCGAGCGAGAGAGCGAGCGAGAGAGCGAGACAGCGAGCGACAGTGAGCGACAGACAGCGACAGAGAGCGACAGCGAGCGAGAGAGCGAGCGAGGCAGCGAGCGACAGCGAGGCAGCGAGGCAGCGAGCGACGGCGAGCGACGGCAAGCGACTGCGTGCGACTGCGAGGCAGCGAGCGACTGCGAGCGACAGCGAGTGACAGCGAGCGACAGCGTGGCAGCGAGCGATAGCGAGCGACAGCGAGAGGCAGCGAGAGACAGCGAGCGAGGCAGCGAGCGACAGCGAGAGACAGCGAGCGACAGCGAGCGACAGCGAGGCAGCGAGGCAGCGAGCGATAGCGAGCGCCGGCGAGCGTCATCGAGGCAGCGAGCCATAGCGAGCGACAGCGAGCGACCACGAGGCAGCGAGCGATAGCGAGCCACAGCGAGGCAGGGAGTGACAGCGAGCGACAGCGAGCGACAGCGAGGCAGCGAGCGAGAGCGAGCGCCAGCGACCGACACCGAGGCAGCGAGCGCCAGCGAGCGCCAGCGAGAGACAGCGAGACAGCGAGCGCCAGCGAGCGCCAGCGAGCGATAGCGAGCGACAGCGAGCGACAGCGAGGCAGCGAGCGCCAGCGAGCGTCTGCGAGCGTCAGCGAGGCAGCGAGCGCCAGCGAGCGCCAGCAAGACAGCAATACAGCGAGACAGCGACCACCAGCGAGCGCCAGCGAGCGCCAGCGAGGCAGCGAGCGCCAGCGTGCGCCAGTGAGCGCCAGCGTGCGCCAGTGAGCGACAGCGAGAGACAGCGAGCGACAGCGAGGCAGCAAGGCAGCGAGCGATAGCGAGCAACAGCGAGCAACAGCGAGCAACAGCGAGCGACAGCGAGGCAGCGAGACACCGAGACAGCGAGACAGCGAGCGACAGCGAGGCAGCGACGCAGCAAGGCAAGGCGAGCGACGGCAAGCGACGGCGAGCAACTGCGAGGCAGCGAGCGACTGCGAGAGACAGCGAGCAACAGCGAGGCAGGGAGCGACAGCGAGCGACAACGAGCCGCAGCGAGCGGCAGTGAGGCAGCGAGCGACAGCAAGCAACAGCGAGCGACAGCGAGCGGGCTAGACAGCGAGCGACAGCAAGCGAGTGACAGAGAGCGAGCGAGAGAGCGAGCGAGAGAGCGAGACAGCGAGCGACAGAGAGCGACAGAGAGCGACAGAGAGCGACAGCGAGCGAGAGAGCGAGCGAGGCAGCGAGCGACAGCGAGGCAGCGAGGCAGCGAGCGACGGCGAGCGACGGCAAGCGACTGCGTGCGACTGCGTGTGGAGGAATGGCTTGCTGAACAGGGCCGAATGTAACAACTGTGAGAACAGGGCCGAATGTAACAACTGTGAGAACAGAGCTGAATGTAGCAGCTGTGAGCAAGCAGTACTGATAACGGGAGCTGTACTGCTGATAACTGCAGCTTCCCACGGTCACTCTGACCTGGGAACTGAGACAAGTTTGAAGCTAGTGGAAAGTTACAAGGTAGAACCTGCGGGAAGAATTCAGAAGTAGATAACCGCAAGAGGCTGGAATATGCAAATATAGCTCTGTATTTAACCAATCAAATATAGACGAGTAGGCATGGTTTGTGCTTAGCCAATTAGACATAGATATGTAAGCATAAGTTAACATAAGTAGGCATAATTAACCTCCAGTGTATAAAAGGCATAGCAGAACTTGAATAAAGTGTTGAAGCTTGCTTATAACTCATACTGAGTTGCGTCTTGCTTCCCTCGCCTCCTCCGCTATTCTGCGACAACTGCGAGGCAGCGAGCGACTGCGAGCGACAGCGAGCGACAGCGATCGACAGCGAGGCAGCGAGCTACAGGGAGCGACAGCGAGAGGCAGCAAGAGGCAGTGAGTGGGAGTGAGTGGCAGCGAGCGACAGCGAGCGAGGCAGCGAGCGACAGAGAGCGAGCGAGCGTGCGACAGAGAGCGAGCGCGACAGCGAGCGAGCGAGACAGACAGCGAGCGAGACAGCGACCGCGACAGCGAGCGACAGCGAGCGAGCTAGACAGAGAGGGACAGCGACCTAGACAGAGTGCGAGACGAGCGCGCGAGAGTGAGAGGCAGCGAGAGGCAGCGAGTGACAGCGAGCGACAGCGAGGCAGCGAGCGACAGCGAGCGCCAGCGAGCGTCCACGAGGCAGCGAGCGACAGCGAGCGACAGCGAGCGACAGCGAGGCAGGGTGCGACAGCGAGCGACAGCGAGCGCCAGCGAGGCAGCGAGCGCCAGCGAGCGTCAGCGAGCGTCAGCGAGGCAGCGTGCGTCAGTGAGCGCAAGCGAGGCATCGAGCGACAGCGAGCGCCAGCGAGCGACAACGAGGCAGCGAGCGAGAGCGAGCGAGAGCGAGCGAGAGCGAGGCAGTGAGCGACAGCGAGCGACCGCGAGAGACAGTGAGGGACAGAGAGCGACAGCGTGCGCCAGCGAGCGACAGCGAGGCAGCGAGCGACAGCGAGCGACAGCGATAGACAGCGAGAGACAGCGAGCGTCAGCGAGAGACAGCAAGAGACAGCGAGCGTCAGCGAGAGTCAGCGAGGCAGCGTGCGCCAGCGAGCGCCAGCGAGGCAGCAAGCGACAGCGAGCGCCAGCGAGCGCCAGCGAGGCAGCGAGCGCCAGCGAGCGCCAGCGAGCGCCAGCGAGAGACAGCGAGCGACAGCGAGGGACTGCGAGGCAGCGAGCGACAGCGAGCGATAGCGAGCGACAGCGAGGCAGCGAGCGACAGCGAGCGACAGCGAGAGACAGCGAGCAACAGCGAGCGACATCGAGGCAGCGAGCGACAGCCAGCGACAGCGAGCGACAGCGAGACAGCGAGACAGCCAGCGACAGCGAGACAGTGAGCGACAGCGAGCGCCAGCGAGCGCCAGCGAGGCAGCGAGCGACAGCGAGTGACTGCGAGGCAGCGAGCGCCAGCGACCGCCAGCGAGCTTCTGCGAGCGTCAGCGAGGCAGCGAGCGACAGCAAGACAGCGCGACAGCAAGACAGCGCGACAGCGACCGCCAGCGAGCGCCAGCGAGCGCCAGCGAGAGACAGCGAGCGTCAGCGAGAGACAGCGAGGCAGCGTGCGCCAGCGAGCGAC
Organism: Podargus strigoides; assembly: GCA_028020825.1. Taxonomy (NCBI): domain Eukaryota; kingdom Metazoa; phylum Chordata; class Aves; order Caprimulgiformes; family Podargidae; genus Podargus; species Podargus strigoides. The sequence goes on from CM051662.1 coordinate 36,782,659, forward strand.
AACGAGCGACAGCGAGCGACAGCGAGCGAGAGCGAGGCAGCGAGACAGCGAGACAGCAAAACAGCGAGCGACAGCGAGTGACAGCGAGCGACAGCGTGGCAGCGAGCGATAGCGAGCGACAGCGAGAGGCAGCGAGAGACAGCGAGCGAGGCAGCGAGCGACAGCGAGAGACAGCGAGCGACAGCGAGCGACAGCGAGGCAGCGAGGCAGCGAGCGATAGGGAGCGCCGGCGAGCGTCATCGAGGCAGCGAGCAACAGCGAGCGACAGCGAGCGACCACGAGGCAGCGAGCGATAGCGAGCCACAGCGAGGCAGGGAGTGACAGCGAGCGACAGCGAGCGACAGCGAGGCAGCGAGCGAGAGTGAGCGCCAGCGACCGACACCGAGGCAGCGAGCGCCAGCGAGCGCCAGCGAGAGACAGCGAGGCAGCGAGCGCCAGCGAGCGCCAGCGAGCGATAGCGAGCGACAGCGAGCGACAGCGAGGCAGCGAGCGCCAGCGAGCGTCTGCGAGCGTCAGCGAGGCAGCGAGCGCCAGCGAGCGCCAGCAAGACAGCAATACAGCGAGACAGCGACCACCAGCGAGCGCCAGCGAGCGCCAGCGAGGCAGCGAGCGCCAGCGTGCGCCAGTGAGCGCCAGCGTGCGCCAGTGAGCGACAGCGAGAGACAGCGAGCGACAGCGAGGCAGCAAGGCAGCGAGCGATAGCGAGCAACAGCGAGCAACAGCGAGCGACAGCGAGCGACAGCGAGGCAGCGACGCAGCGAGGCAAGGCGAGCGACGGCAAGCGACGGCGAGCAACTGCGAGGCAGCGAGCGACTGCGAGAGACAGCGAGCAACAGCGAGGCAGGGAGCGACAGCGAGCGACAACGAGCCGCAGCGAGCGGCAGTGATGCAGCGAGCGACAGCGAGCAACAGCGAGCGACAGCGAGCGGGCTAGACAGCGAGCGACAGCAAGCGAGTGACAGAGAGCGAGCGAGAGAGCGAGCGAGAGAGCGAGCGAGAGAGCGAGACAGCGAGCGACAGAGAGCGACAGAGAGCGACAGAGAGCGACAGCGAGCGAGAGAGCGAGCGAGGCAGCGAGCGACAGCGAGGCAGCGAGGCAGCGAGCGACGGCGAGCGACGGCAAGCGACTGCGTGCGACTGCGAGGCAGCGAGCGACTGCGAGCGACAGCGAGCGACAGCGATCGACAGCGAGGCAGCGAGCGACAGGGAGCGACAGCGAGAGGCAGCAAGAGGCAGTGAGTGGGAGTGAGTGGCAGCGAGCGACAGCGAGCGAGGCAGCGAGCGACAGAGAGCGAGCGAGCGTGCGACAGAGAGCGAGCGCGACAGCGAGCGAGCGAGACAGACAGCGAGCGAGACAGCGACCGCGACAGCGAGCGACAGCGAGCGAGCTAGACAGAGAGGGACAGCGACCTAGACAGAGTGCGAGACGAGCGCGCGAGAGTGAGAGGCAGCGAGAGGCAGCGAGTGACAGCGAGCGACAGCGAGGCAGCGAGTGACAGCGAGGCAGCGAGGCAGCGAGCGACGGCGAGCGACGGCGAGCGACAGCGAGGCAGGGAGCGACAGCGAGCGACAGCGAGCGGCAGCGAGCGACAGCGAGGCAGCAAGCGAGCGCGACCGACAGCGAGGCAGCGAGCGACAGCGAGCGACCGCGAGGCAGCGAGCGACCGCGAGCGACAGCGAGGCAGCGAGCGACCGCGAGCGACCGCGAGGCAGCGAGCGACCGCGAACGACAGCGAGGCAGCGAGCGACCGCGAGCGACCGCGAGGCAGCGAGCGACAGCGAGGCAGCGAGGCTGCGAGCGACAGCGAGCGACAGCGAGGCAGCGAGCGACAGCGAGGCAGCGAGGCAGCGAGCGACAGCGAGCGATAGCGAGCGACAGCGAGGCAGCGATCGATAGCGAACGACAGCGAGGCAGCGAGCGAGAGCGAGCAAGAGCGAGCGAGAGCGAGGCAGCGAGCGAGAGCGAGTGAGACAGCGAGCCAGAGCGAGCGAGAGCGAGGCAGCGAGCGAGAGGGAGCGACCGCGAGCGAGAGCGAGGCAGCGAGCGAGAGCGAGGCAGTGAGCTAGAGCGAGCGACAGCGAGGCAGCGAGCGACAGCGAGGCAGCGAGACAGCGAGACAGCGAGACAGCAAGCAACAGCGAGACAGCGAGCGACAGCGAGGGACAGCGAGACAGAGAGCGACAGCGAGCGACAGCGAGCGACAGCGAGGCAGCGAGCGATAGCGAGCAACAGCGAGCGACAGCGAGGCAGAGAGCGACAGCGAGCGAAAGCGAGGCAGCGAGCGACAGCGTGGGACAGCGAGACAGAGAGCGACAGCGAGCGACAGCGAGCGACAGCGAGGCAGCGAGCGATAGCGAGCAACAGCGAGCGACAGCGAGGCAGAGAGCGACAGCGAGCGAAAGCGAGGCAGCGAGCGACAGCGAGGCAGCGAGGCAGCGAGCGAAGGCGAGCGACAGAGAGGGAGCGACAGAGAGAGAGCGAGAGAGAGGGAGCGACAGAGAGAGAGCGAGAGTGCGAGCGAGAGCGAGGCAGCGTGCGAGAGCGAGCGAGAGCGAGTGAGAGCGAGGCAGCGAGCGAGAGCAAGCGAGAGCGAGGGAGACAGCGAGCGACAGCGAGCGTGACATAGAACCCTACAGCGAGCGAGACAGCAAGCCCGACAGCGAGCGAGCCCGACAGCGAGTGACAGCGATAGACAGCGACCTAGACAGAGAGCGACAGCGTGCGCCAGCGAGCGACAGCGAGGCAGCGAGCGACAGCGAGCGACAGCGATAGACAGCGAGAGACAGCGAGCGTCAGCGAGAGACAGCGAGAGACAGCGAGCGTCAGCGAGAGACAGCGAGGCAGCGTGCGCCAGCGAGCGCCAGTGAGGCAGCAAGCGACAGCGAGCGCCAGCGAGCGCCAGCGAGGCAGCGAGCGACAGCGAGCGCCAGCGAGCGCCAGCGAGAGACAGCGAGCGACAGCGAGGGACTGCGAGGCAGCGAGCGACAGCGAGCGATAGCGAGCGACAGCGAGGCAGCCAGCGACAGCGAGCGACAGCGAGAGACAGCGAGCGACAGCGAGCGACATCGAGGCAGCGAGCGACAGCCAGCGACAGCGAGCGACAGCGAGACAGCGAGACAGCCAGCGACAGCGAGACATTGAGCGACAGCGAGCGCCAGCGAGCGCCAGCGAGGCAGCGAGCGACAGCGAGGGACTGCGAGGCAGCGAGCGCCAGCGAGCGCCAGCGAGCTTCTGCGAGCGTCAGCGAGGCAGCGAGCGACAGCAAGACAGCGCGACAGCGACCGCCAGCGAGCGCCAGCGAGCGCCAGCGAGGCAGCGAGCGCCAGCGTGCGCCAGTGAGCGACAGCGAGAGACAGCGAGCGTCAGCGAGAGACAGCGAGGCAGCGTGCGCCAGCGAGCGACAACGAGCGACAGCGAGCGACAGCGAGCGAGAGCGAGGCAGCGAGACAGCGAGACAGCAAAACAGCGAGCGACAGCGAGTGACAGCGAGCGACAGCGTGGCAGCGAGCGATAGCGAGCGACAGCGAGAGGCAGCGAGAGACAGCGAGCGAGGCAGCGAGCGACAGCGAGAGACAGCGAGCGACAGCGAGCGACAGCGAGGCAGCGAGGCAGCGAGCGATAGCGAGCACCGGCGAGCGTCATCGAGGCAGCGAGCAACAGCGAGCGACAGCGAGCGACCACGAGGCAGCGAGCGATAGCGAGCGACAGCGAGGCAGGGAGTGACAGCGAGCGACAGCGAGCGACAGCGAGGCAGCGAGCGAGAGCGAGCGCCAGCGACCGACACCGAGGCAGCGAGCGCCAGCGAGCGCCAGCGAGAGACAGCGAGACAGCGAGCGCCAGCGAGCGCCAGCGAGCGATAGCGAGCGCCAGCGAGCGACAGCGAGGCAGCGAGCGCCAGCGAGCGTCTGCGAGCGTCAGCGAGGCAGCGAGCGCCAGCGAGCGCCAGCAAGACAGCAATACAGCGAGACAGCGACCACCAGCGAGCGCCAGCGAGCGCCAGCGAGGCAGCGAGCGCCAGCGTGCGCCAGTGAGCGCCAGCGTGCGCCAGTGAGCGACAGCGAGAGACAGCGAGCGACAGCGAGGCAGCAAGGCAGCGAGCGATAGCGAGCAACAGCGAGCAACAGCGAGCAACAGCGAGCGACAGCGAGGCAGCGAGACACCGAGAGAGCGAGACAGCGAGCGACAGCGAGGCAGCGAGGCAGCGAGCGAAGGCGAGCGACGGCAAGCGACGGCGAGCGACTGCGAGGCAGCGAGCGACTGCGAGAGTCAGCGAGCAACAGCGAGGCAGGGAGCGACAGCGATCGACAACGAGCCGCAGCGAGCGGCAGTGAGGCAGCGAGCGACAGCGAGCAACAGCGAGCGACAGCGAGCGGGCTAGACAGCGAGCGACAGCAAGCGAGTGACAGAGAGCGAGCGAGAGAGCGAGCGAGGCAGCGAGCGACAGCGAGGCAGCGAGGCAGCGAGCGACGGCGAGCGACGGCAAGCGACTGCGTGCGACTGCGAGGCAGCGAGCGACTGCGAGCGACAGCGAGCGACAGCGAGCGACAGCGAGGCAGCGAGCGACAGGGAGCGACAGCGAGAGGCAGCAAGAGGCAGTGAGTGGGAGTGAGTGGCAGCGAGCGACAGCGAGCGAGGCAGCGAGCGACAGAGAGCGAGCGAGCGTGCGACAGAGAGCGAGCGCGACAGCGAGCGAGCGAGACAGCGAGCGAGACAGCGACCGCGACAGCGAGCGACAGCGAGCGAGCTAGACAGAGAGGGACAGCGACCTATACAGAGTGCGAGACGAGCGCGCGAGAGTGAGAGGCAGCGAGAGGCAGCGAGTGACAGCGAGCGACAGCGAGGCAGCGAGTGACAGCGAGGCAGCGAGGCAGCGAGCGACGGCGAGCGACGGCGAGCGACAGCGAGGCAGGGAGCGACAGCGAGCGACAGCGAGCGGCAGCGAGCGACAGCGAGGCAGCAAGCGAGCGCGACCGACAGCGAGGCAGCGAGCGACAGCGAGCGACCGCGAGGCAGCGAGCGACCGCGAACGACAGCGAGGCAGCGAGCGACCGCAAGCGACCGCGAGGCAGCGAGCGACCGCGAGCGACAGCGAGGCAGCGAGCGACCGCGAGCGACCGCGAGGCAGCGAGCGACCGCGAACGACAGCGAGGCAGCGAGCGACCGCGAGCGACCGCGAGGCAGCGAGCGACAGCGAGGCAGCGAGGCTGCGAGCGACAGCGAGCGACAGCGAGGCAGCGAGCGACAGCGAGGCAGCGAGGCAGCGAGCGACAGCGAGCGATAGCGAGCGACAGCGAGGCAGCGATCGATAGCGCACGACAGCGAGGCAGCGAGCGAGAGCGAGCAAGAGCGAGCGAGAGCGAGGCAGCGAGCGAGAGCGAGTGAGACAGCGAGCGAGAGCGAGCGAGAGCGAGGCAGCGAGCGAGAGCGAGCGAGAGCGAGCGAGACAGCGAGGGAGAGCGAGCGAGAGCGAGGCAGCGAGCGAGAGCGGGGAAGCGAGCGACAGCGAGCGATAGCGAGGCAGCGCGCGACAGCGAGCGACAGCGAGCGACAGCGAGGCAGCGAGGCAGCGAGCAACAGCGAGGCAGCGTGCGACAGCGAGTGAGAGCAAGGCAGCGAGCTAGAGACAGCGAGGCAGCGAGCGAGAGGTAGCGAGAGCGAGCGAGAGCGAGGCAGCGAGCGACAGCGAGGCAGTGAGCTAGAGCGAGCGACAGCGAGGCAGCGAGCGACAGCGAGGCAGCGAGACAGCGAGACAGCGAGACAGCAAGCGACAGCGAGACAGCGAGCGACAGCGAGGGACAGCGAGACAGAGAGCGACAGCGAGCGACAGCGAGCGACAGCGAGGCAGCGAGCGATAGCGAGCAACAGCGAGCGACAGCGAGGCAGAGAGCGACAGCGTGCGAAAGCGAGGTGGCGAGCGACAGCGAGGCAGCGAGGCAGCGAGCGAAGGCGAGCGACAGAGAGGGAGCGACAGAGAGAGAGCGAGAGAGAGGGAGCAACAGAGAGAGAGCGAGAGTGCGAGCGAGAGCGAGGCAGCGTGCGAGAGCGAGCGAGAGCGAGTGAGAGCGAGGCAGCGAGCGAGACCAAGCGAGAGCGAGCGAGACAGCGAGCGACAGCGAGCGTGACATAGAACCCTACAGCGAGCGAGACAGCAAGCCCGACAGCGAGCGAGCCCGACAGCGAGTGACAGCGATCGACAGCGACCTAGACAGCGCGCGACACGAGCGCGCGAGAGCGAGAGGCAGCGAGAGGCAGCGAGAGGCAGCGAGGCAGCGAGCGACAGCGAGCGACAGCGAGGCAGCGAGCGACAGCGAGGCAGCGAGGCAGCGAGCGAAGGCGAGCGACGGCAAGCGACGGCGAGCGACAGCGAGGCAGCAAGCGACTGCGAGCGACAGCGAGCGACAGCGAGCGACAGCAAGGCAGGGAGCGACAGCGAGCGACAACGAGCCGCAGCGAGCGGCAGCGAGGCAGCGAGCGACAGCGAGCAACAGCGAGCGACAGCGAGCGGGCTAGACAGCGAGCGACAGCAAGCGAGTGACAGAGAGCGAGCGAGAGAGCGAGCGAGAGAGCGAGCGAGAGAGCGAGACAGCGAGCGACAGCGAGCCCGACAGCGAGCGAGCCCGACAGCGAGCGAGAGCGACAGCGAGCGACAGCGACAGAGAGCGACAGAGAGTGACAGAGAGCAACCGCGAGCGACAGCGAGCGACAGCGAGCAAGACAGCGAGCGAGCGAGACAGCGAGCGGCAGCGAGAGGCAGCGAGAGGCAGCGAGAGGCAGCGAGCGAGACAGCGAGCGCGACAGCGAGCGAGACAGCGAGCGACAGCGAGCGAGACAGCAAGCGGGACAGCGAGCGACAGAGACCGACAGAGAGCGACAGAGAGCGACAGCGAGCGAGAGAGCGAGCGAGTCAGCGAGCGACAGCGAGGCAGCGAGGCAGCGAGCGACGGCGAGCGACTGCGAGCGACTGCGAGGCAGCGAGCGACTGCGAGCGACAGCGAGCGACAGCGAGCGACCGAGAGCGAGCGAGCGAGCGACAGAGAGCGAGCGCGACAGCGAGCGAGCGAGACAGACAGCGAGCGAGACAGCGACCGCGACAGCGAGCGACAGCGAGCGACAGCGAGCAAGCTAGACAGAGAGCGACAGCGACCTAGACAGAGCGCGAGACGAGCGCGCGAGTGTGAGAGGCAGCGAGAGGCAGCGAGCGACAGCGAGCGACAGCGAGGCAGCGAGCGACAGCGAGGCAGCGAGGCAGCGAGCGACGGCGAGAGACGGCGAGCGTCAGCGAGGCAGGGAGCGACAGCGAGCGACGGCGAGCGGCAGCGAGCGACAGCGAGGCAGCAAGCGACCGCGACCGACAGCGAGGCAGCGAGCGACCGCGAGCGACCGCGAGGCAGCGAGCGACGGCGAATGACCGCGAGGCAGTGAGCGACCGCGAACGACAGCAAGGCAGCGAGCGACCGCGAACGACAGCAAGGCAGCGAGCTTCCGCGACCGACAGCGAGGCAGCGAGCGACCGCGAGCGACCGCGAGGCAGCGAGCGACGGCGAACGACAGCGAGGCAGCGAGCGACCGCGAACGACAGCGAGGCAGCGAGCGACCGCGAGCGACCGCGAGGCAGCGAGGCAGCGAGCGACAGCGAGTGAGAGCGAGCGAGAGCGAGGCAGCGAGCGAGAGCGAGGCAGCGGGCGAGAGCGAGCGAGAGCGAGGCAGCGAGCGAGAGCGAGCGAGAGCGAGGCAGCGAGCGATAGCGAGCGAGCTAGACAGCGAGCGACAGAGAGCGAACGACAGAGAGAGCGAGAGAGAGAGCGAGACAGCGAGTGACAGCGCGGCAGCGAGCGAGAGTGAGGCAGCGAGCGACAGCGAGCGACTGTGAGACAGCGAGACAGCGAGTGACAGCGAGCGACAGCGAGCGACAGCGAGGCAGCGAGCGACAGCGAGCGACAGAGAGGCAGCGAGGCAGCGAGCGACAGCGAGCGATAGAGAGAGCGAGAGAGAGAGTGAGAGAGAGAGCGAGACAGCGAGCGACAGGGAGCGACAGCGCACGAGAGCGAGCGACAGCGAGGCAGCGAGCGACAAAGAGCGATACAGCGAGGGAGCGAGACAGCGAGCGAGCGAGACAGAGAGCGAGCGAGCGAGAGAGAGAGAGACAGTGAGCGAGCCCGACAGCAAGCGACAGCGAGCGAGCTGGACAGAGAGCGACAGCGAGCGAGCTAGACAGAGAGCGAGCTAGACAGCAAGCGACAGCGAGCGACAGCGAGCGACAGCGTGCGAGAGCGAGCGACAGCGAGGCAGCGAGCCGCAGCGAGAGGCAGCGAGCGAGGCAGTGAGCGAGGCAGCGAGCGACAGAGCGAGATAGCGAGCGACAGCGAGCGACAGCGAGCTAGACAGAGAGCGAGCTAGACAAAGAGCAAGCTAGACAGCGAGCGAGCGAGACAGCGAGCGAGACAGCGAGCGAGACAGCGAGCCCGACAGCGAGCGAGCCCGACAGCGAGCTAGACAGCGAGCGACAGCGAGCGAGCTAGACAGCGAACGAGCTAGACAGCGAGCGACAGCGTGCGAGCTAGACAGCGATCGACAGCGAGCGACAGCGACCTAGACAGCGCGCGAGACGAGCGCGCGAGAGCGAGAGGCAGCGAGAGGCAGCGAGCGGCCGCGAGAGGCAGGGAGAGGCAGCGAGAGGCAGCGAGAGGCAGCGAGACAGCGAGCGACAGCGAGCGACAGCGAGCGACCGCGAGCGACAGCGAGACAGCGAGCGACAGCGAGCGAGAGGGAGCGATAGCGAGGCAGCGAGCGCCAGCGAGCGAGAGCGAGGCAGCGAGCGAGAGCGAGCGAGAGCGAGCGAAAGCGAGGCGGCGAGCGAGAGCGAGCGAGAGCGAGTGAGAGCGAGACAGCGAGCGACAGCGAGGGACAGCGAGACAGAGAGCGACAGCGAGCAACAGCGAGGCAGCGAGCGATACCGAGCGACAGAGAGCGAGCGACAAAGAGCGAGCGACAGAGAGGGAGCGACAGAGAGAGAGCGAGAGAGCGAGCGAGAGCGAGGCAGCGTGCGAGAGCGAGCGAGAGCGAGTGAGAGCGAGGCAGCGAGTGGCAGTGAGTGGCAGCGAGCGACAGCGAGCGACAGAGAGGCAGCGAGGCAGCGAGCGACAGCGAGCGATAGAGAGAGCGAGAGAGAGAGTGAGAGAGAGAGCGAGACAGCGAGCGGCAGCGAGCGACAGCGAGGCAGCGAGTGGCAGTGAGTGGCAGCGAGCGACAGCGAGCGACTGTGAGACAGCGAGACAGCGAGCGACAGCGAGCGACAGAGAGGCAGCGAGAGGCAGCGAGCGGCTGCGAGCAGCCGCGAGCGAGGCAGCGAGCGAGACAGCGAGCGAGACAGCGAGCGAGACAGCGAGCGACAGAGAGCGACAGAGAGCGACAGAGAGCGACAGCGAGCGGGAGAGCGAGCGACACAGCCAGCGACAGAGAGCGACAGCGAGCGAGAGAGCGAGCGAGGCAGCGAGCGACAGCGAGGCAGCGAGGCAGCGAGCGACGGCGAGCGACGGCAAGCGACGGCGAGCGACTGCGAGGCAGCGAGCGACTGCGAGCGACTGTGAGCGACTGCGAGGCAGCGAGCGACTGCGAGCGACAGCGAGCGACAGCGAGCGACAGCGAGGCAGCGAGTGGCAGTGAGTGGCAGCGAGCGACAGCGAGCGACTGTGAGACAGCGAGACAGCGAGTGACAGCGAGCGACAGCGAGCGACAGCGAGCGACAGAGAGCGACAGAGAGGCAGCGAGGCAGCGAGCGACAGCGAGCGATAGAGAGAGCGAGAGAGAGAGTGAGAGAGAGAGCGAGACAGCGAGCGACAGGGAGCGACAGCGCACGAGAGCGAGCGACAGAGAGGCAGCGAGGCAGCGAGCGACAGCGAGCGACAAAGAGCGAGACAGCGAGGGAGCGAGACAGCGAGCGAGCGAGACAGAGAGCGAGCGAGCGAGAGAGAGAGAGACAGTGAGCGAGCCTGACAGCAAGCGACAGTGAGCGAGCTGGACAGAGAGCGACAGCGAGCGAGCTAGACAGAGAGCGAGCTAGACAGCAAGCGACAGCGAGCGACAGCGAGCGACAGCGTGCGAGAGCGAGCGACAGCGAGGCAGCGAGCCGCAGCGAGAGGCAGCGAGCGAGGCAGTGAGCGAGGCAGCGAGCGACACAGAGCGAGAGAGCGAGCGACAGCGAGCGACAGCGAGCTAGACAGAGAGCGAGCTAGACAAAGAGCAAGCTAGACAGCGAGCGAGCGAGACAGCGAGCGAGACAGCGAGCGAGACAGCGAGCCTGACAGCGAGCGAGCCCGACAGCGAGCTAGACAGCGAGCGACAGCGAGCGAGCTAGACAGCGAACGAGCTAGACAGCGAGCGACAGCGTGCGAGCTAGACAGCGATCGACAGTGAGCGACAGCGACCTAGACAGCGCGCGAGACGAGCGCGCGAGAGCGAGAGGCAGTGAGAGGCAGCGAGCGGCCGCGAGAGGCAGGGAGAGGCAGCGAGAGGCAGCGAGAGGCAGCGAGCGGCCGCGAGAGGCAGCGAGACAGCGAGCGACAGCGAGACAGCGAGACAGCGAGCGACAGCGAGCGACAGCGAGCGACCGCGAGCGACAGCGAGACAGCGAGCGACAGCGAGCGAGAGGGAGCGACAGCGAGGCAGCGAGCGCCAGCGAGCGAGAGCGAGGCAGCGAGCGAGAGCGAGCGAGAGCGAGTGAGAGCGAGACAGCGAGCGACAGCGAGGGACAGCGAGACAGAGAGCGACAGTGAGCGACAGCGAGGCAGCGAGCGATAGCGAGCGAAAGCGAGGCAGCGAGCGACAGGCAGCGACAGCGAGTGACAGCGAGACAGCGAGAGACAGCGACCGCCAGCGAGAGACAGCGAGGCAGCGTGCGCCAGCGAGCGCCAGCGAGGCAGTGAGCGCCAGCGAGCGCAAGCGAGGCATCGAGCGACAGCGAGCGCCAGCAGGCGACAACGAGGCAGCGAGCGACAGCGAGCGACAGCGAGCGAGAGCGAGGCAGCGAGCGACAGCGAGCGACAGCAAGAGACAGCGAGGGATAGAGAGCGCCAGCGAGCGACAGCGAGCGACAGCGAGAGACAGTGAGGCAGAGTGCGCCAGCGAGCGCCAGCGAGGCAGCGAGCGCCAGCGAGCGCCAGCGAGTGCGTGCGAGGCAGCGAGCGACAGCGCGGGACAGCGAGCGACTGCGAGGCAGTGAGCGACAGCGAGCGACAGCGAGGCAGCGAGCGACAGCCAGCGACAGCGAGCGACAGCGAGACAGCGAGCGACAGCGAGCGTCAGCGAGAGACAGCGAGAGACAGCGAGCGTCAGCGAGAGACAGCGAGGCAGCGTGCGCCAGCGAGCGCCAGCGAGGCAGCAAGCGCCAGCGAGCGCCAGCGAGCGCCAGCGAGAGACAGCGATAGACAGCGAGAGACAGCGAGCGTCAGCGAGAGACAGCGAGAGACAGCGAGCGTCAGCGAGCGCCAGCGAGGCAGCAAGCGCCAGCGAGCGCCAGCGAGCGCCAGCGAGGCAGCGAGCGCCAGCGAGCGCCAGCGAGCGCCAGCGAGAGACAGCGAGCGACAGCGAGGGACTGCGAGGCAGCGAGCGACAGCGAGCGATAGCGAGCGACAGCGAGGCAGCGAGCGACAGCGAGCGACAGCGAGAGACAGCGAGCGACAGTGAGCGACATCGAGGCAGCGAGCGACAGCCAGCGACAGCGAGCGACAGCGAGACAGCGAGACAGCCAGCGACAGCGAGACAGTGAGCGACAGCGAGCGCCGGCGAGCGTCATCGAGGCAGCGAGCGACAGCGAGCGACAGCGAGCGACCACGAGGCAGCGAGCGACAGCGAGCGACAGCGAGGCAGGGAGTGAGAGTGAGCGACAGCGAGCGACAGCGAGGCAGCGAGCGACAGCGAGCGCCAGCGACCGACAGCGAGGCAGCGAGCGACCGCAAACGACAGCGAGGCAGCGAGCGACCGCGAGCGACCGCGAGGCAGCGAGGCAGCGAGCGACAGCGAGTGAGAGCGAGCGAGAGCGAGGCAGCGAGCGAGAGCGAGACAGCGGGCGAGAGCGAGCGAGAGCGAGGCAGCGAGCGAGAGCGAGCGAGAGCAAGGCAGCGAGCGATAGCGAGCGAGCTAGACAGCGAGCGACAGAGAGCGAACGACAGAGAGAGCGAGAGAGAGAGCGAGACAGCGAGTGACAGCGCGGCAGCGAGCGAGAGTGAGGCAGCGAGCGACAGCGAGCGACTGTGAGACAGCGAGACAGCGAGTGACAGCGAGCGACAGCGAGCGACAGCGAGGCAGCGAGCGACAGCGAGCGACAGAGAGGCAGCGAGGCAGCGAGCGACAGCGAGCGATAGAGAGAGCGAGAGAGAGAGTGAGAGAGAGAGCGAGACAGCGAGCGACAGGGAGCGAGACAGCGAGCGAGCGAGACAGAGAGCGAGCGAGCGAGAGAGAGAGAGACAGTGAGCGAGCCTGACAGCAAGCGACAGTGAGCGAGCTGGACAGAGAGCGACAGCGAGCGAGCTAGACAGAGAGCGAGCTAGACAGCAAGCGAGAGGGAGCGACAGCGAGGCAGCGAGCGCCAGCGAGCGAGAGCGAGGCAGCGAGCGAGAGCGAGCGAGAGCGAGTGAGAGCGAGACAGCGAGCGACAGCGAGGGACAGCGAGACAGAGAGCGACAGTGAGCGACAGCGAGGCAGCGAGCGATAGCGAGCGAAAGCGAGGCAGCGAGCGACAGGCAGCGACAGCGAGTGACAGCGAGACAGCGAGAGACAGCGACCGCCAGCGAGCGCCAGCAAGCGCCAGCGAGGCAGCAAGCGCCAGCGTGCGCCAGTGAGCGACAGCGAGAGACAGCGAGCGTCAGCGAGAGACAGCGAGGCAGCGTGCGCCAGCGAGCGCCAGCGAGGCAGTGAGCGCCAGCGAGCGCAAGCGAGGCATCGAGCGACAGCGAGCGCCAGCAGGCGACAACGAGGCAGCGAGCGACAGCGAGCGACAGCGAGCGAGAGCGAGGCAGCGAGCGACAGCGAGCGACAGCAAGAGACAGCGAGGGATAGAGAGCGCCAGCGAGCGACAGCGAGCGACAGCGAGAGACAGTGAGGCAGAGTGCGCCAGCGAGCGACAGCGAGGCAGCGAGCGATAGCGAGCGCCAGCGAGCGCCAGCGAGGCAGCGAGCGCCAGCGAGCGCCAGCGAGTGCGTGCGAGGCAGCGAGCGACAGCGCGGGACAGCGAGCGACAGCGAGGCAGTGAGCGACAGCGAGCGACAGCGAGGCAGCGAGCGACAGCCAGCGACAGCGAGCGACAGCGAGACAGCGAGCGACAGCGAGCGATAGCGAGCGCCAGCGAGGCAGGGAGCGAGCGCCAGCGAGGCAGGGAGCGACAGCGAGCGCCAGCGAGCAACAGCGAGCGACAGCGAGGCAGCGAGCGACAGCCAGCGACAGCGAGCGACAACGAGACAGCGAGACAGCCAGCGACAGCGAGACAGTGAGCGACAGCGAGCGCCAGCGAGCGACAGCGAGGCAGCGAGCGACAGCGAGTGACTGCGAGGCTGCGAGCGTTAGCGAGCGTCAGCGAGCCAGCTAGCGCAAGCGAGCGCCAGCGAGCGTCTGCGAGCGTCAGCGAGGCAGCGAGCGCCAGCGAGCGCCAGCAAGACAGCAAGACAGCGCGACAGCGATAGCCAGCGAGTGCCAGAGAGCGCCAGCGAGGCAGCGAGCGCTAGCGTGCGCCAGTGAGCGTCAGTGAGAGACAGCGACCGACAGCGAGCGACAGCGTGGAAGCGAGAGACAGCGACCGGCAGCGAGCGACAGCGCGGCAGCGAGCGCCAGCGAGCGACCGTGAGGCAGCGAGGGACAGCGAGCGACAGAGAGCGAGCGACAGCGAGCGAGGCAGCGAGAGACAGCGAGGGACAGCCAGCGACAGCGAGCGACAGCGAGCGGCAGCGAGCGGCAGCGAGCGATAGCGAGCGACAGCGAGAGACAGCGAGCGCGAGCGAGCGCCAGCGAGTGACAGCGAGGCAGCGAGCGACAGCGAGCGCCAGCGAGCGTCCACGAGGCAGCGAGCGACAGCGAGCGACAGCGAGCGACAGCGAGGCAGGGTGCGACAGCGAGCGACAGCGAGCGCCAGCGAGGCAGCGAGCGAGAGCGAGCGCCAGCGAGCGCCAGCGAGACAGCGAGCGCCAGCGAGCGTCAGCGAGCGTCAGCGAGGCAGCGTGCGTCAGTGAGCGCCAGCGAGGCAGTGAGCGCCAGAGAGCGCAAGCGAGGCATCGAGCGACAGCGAGCGCCAGCGAGCCACAACGAGGCAGCGAGCGAGAGCGAGCGAGAGCGAGCGAGAGCGAGGCAGCGAGCGACAGCCAGCGACCGCGAGAGACAGTGAGGGACAGAGAGCGACAGAGTGCGCCAGCGAGCGACAGCGAGGCAGCGAGCGACAGCGAGCGACAGCGATAGACAGCGAGAGACAGCGAGCGTCAGCGAGAGACAGCGAGAGACAGCGAGCGTCAGCGAGAGACAGCGAGGCAGCGTGCGCCAGCGAGCGCCAGCGAGGCAGCAAGCGCCAGCGAGGCAGCGAGCGCCAGCGAGCGCCAGCGAGAGACAGCGAGCGACAGCGAGGGACTGCGAGGCAGCGAGCGACAGCGAGCGATAGCGAGCGACAGCGAGGCAGCGAGCGACAGCGAGCGACAGCGAGAGACAGCGAGCGACAGCGAGCGACATCGAGGCAGCGAGCGACAGCCAGCGACAGCGAGCGACAGCGAGACAGCGAGACAGCCAGCGACAGCGAGACAGTGAGCGACAGCGAGCGCCGGCGAGCGTCATCGAGGCAGCGAGCGAGACAGCGAGCGAGACAGCGAGCGAGACAGCGAGCGACAGAGAGCGACAGAGAGCGACAGAGAGCGACAGCGAGCGGGAGAGCGAGCGACACAGCCAGCGACAGAGAGCGACAGCGAGCGAGAGAGCGAGCGAGGCAGCGAGCGACAGCGAGGCAGCGAGGCAGCGAGCGACGGCGAGCGATGGCAAGCGACGGCGAGCGACTGCGAGGCAGCGAGCGACTGCGAGCGACTGTGAGCGACTGCGAGGCAGCGAGCGACTGCGAGCGACAGCGAGCGACAGCGAGCGACAGCGAGGCAGCGAGTGGCAGTGAGTGGCAGCAAGCGACAGCGAGCGACTGTGAGACAGCGAGACAGCGAGTGACAGCGAGCGACAGCGAGCGACAGCGAGCGACAGAGAGGCAGCGAGGCAGCGAGCGACAGCGAGCGATAGAGAGAGCGAGAGAGAGAGTGAGAGAGAGAGCGAGACAGCGAGCGACAGGGAGCGACAGCGCACGAGAGCGAGCGACAGAGAGGCAGCGAGGCAGCGAGCGACAGCGAGCGACAAAGAGCGAGACAGCGAGGGAGCGAGACAGCGAGCGAGCGAGACAGAGAGCGAGCGAGCGAGAGAGAGAGAGACAGTGAGCGAGCCTGACAGCAAGCGACAGTGAGCGAGCTGGACAGAGAGCGACAGCGAGCGAGCTAGACAGAGAGCGAGCTAGACAGCAAGCGACAGCGAGCGACAGCGAGCGACAGCGTGCGAGAGCGAGCGACAGCGAGGCAGCGAGCCGCAGCGAGAGGCAGCGAGCGAGGCAGTGAGCGAGGCAGCGAGCGACACAGAGCGAGAGAGCGAGCGACAGCGAGCGACAGCGAGCTAGACAGAGAGCGAGCTAGACAAAGAGCAAGCTAGACAGCGAGCGAGCGAGACAGCGAGCGAGACAGCGAGCGAGACAGCGAGCCTGACAGCGAGCGAGCCCGACAGCGAGCTAGACAGCGAGCGACAGCGAGCGAGCTAGACAGCGAACGAGCTAGACAGCGAGCGACAGCGTGCGAGCTAGACAGCGATCGACAGTGAGCGACAGCGACCTAGACAGCGCGCGAGACGAGCGCGCGAGAGCGAGAGGCAGTGAGAGGCAGCGAGTGGCCGCGAGAGGCAGGGAGAGGCAGCGAGAGGCAGCGAGAGGCAGCGAGCGGCCGCGAGAGGCAGCGAGACAGCGAGCGACAGCGAGACAGCGAGACAGCGAGCGACAGCGAGCGACAGCGAGCGACCGCGAGCGACAGCGAGACAGCGAGCGACAGCGAGCGAGAGGGAGCGACAGCGAGGCAGCGAGCGCCAGTGAGCGAGAGCGAGGCAGCGAGCGAGAGCGAGCGAGAGCGAGTGAGAGCGAGACAGCGAGCGACAGCGAGGGACAGCGAGACAGAGAGCGACAGTGAGCGACAGCGAGGCAGCGAGCGATAGCGAGCGAAAGCGAGGCAGCGAGCGACAGGCAGCGACAGCGAGTGACAGCGAGACAGCGAGAGACAGCGACCGCCAGCGAGCGCCAGCAAGCGCCAGCGAGGCAGCAAGCGCCAGCGTGCGCCAGTGAGCGACAGCGAGAGACAGCGAGCGTCAGCGAGAGACAGCGAGGCAGCGTGCGCCAGCGAGCGCCAGCGAGGCAGTGAGCGCCAGCGAGCGCAAGCGAGGCATCGAGCGACAGCGAGCGCCAGCAGGCGACAACGAGGCAGCGAGCGACAGCGAGCGACAGCGAGCGAGAGCGAGGCAGCGAGCGACAGCGAGCGACAGCAAGAGACAGCGAGGGATAGAGAGCGCCAGCGAGCGCCAGCGAGCGACAGCGAGAGACAGTGAGGCAGAGTGCGCCAGCGAGCGACAGCGAGGCAGCGAGCGATAGCGAGCGCCAGCGAGCGCCAGCGAGGCAGCGAGCGCCAGCGAGCGCCAGCGAGTGCGTGCGAGGCAGCGAGCGACAGCGCGGGACAGCGAGCGACAGCGAGGCAGTGAGCGACAGCGAGCGACAGCGAGGCAGCGAGCGACAGCCAGCGACAGCGAGCGACAGCGAGACAGCGAGCGACAGCGAGCGATAGCGAGCGCCAGCGAGGCAGGGAGCGACAGCGAGCGCCAGCGAGCAACAGCGAGCGACAGCGAGGCAGCGAGCGACAGCCAGCGACAGCGAGCGACAACGAGACAGCGAGACAGCCAGCGACAGCGAGACAGTGAGCGACAGCGAGCGCCAGCGAGCGACAGCGAGGCAGCGAGCGACAGCGAGTGACTGCGAGGCTGCGAGCGTTAGCGAGCGTCAGCGAGCCAGCTAGCGCAAGCGAGCGCCAGCGAGCGTCTGCGAGCGTCAGCGAGGCAGCGAGCGCCAGCGAGCGCCAGCAAGACAGCAAGACAGCGCGACAGCGATAGCCAGCGAGTGCCAGAGAGCGCCAGCGAGGCAGCGAGCGCTAGCGTGCGCCAGTGAGCGTCAGTGAGAGACAGCGACCGACAGCGAGCGACAGCGTGGAAGCGAGAGACAGCGACCGGCAGCGAGCGACAGCGCGGCAGCGAGCGCCAGCGAGCGACCGTGAGGCAGCGAGGGACAGCGAGCGACAGAGAGCGAGCGACAGCGAGCGAGGCAGCGAGAGACAGCGAGGGACAGCCAGCGACAGCGAGCGACAGCGAGCGGCAGCGAGCGATAGCGAGCGACAGCGAGAGACAGCGAGCGCGAGCGAGCGCCAGCGAGTGACAGCGAGGCAGCGAGCGACAGCGAGCGCCAGCGAGCGTCCACGAGGCAGCGAGCGACAGCGAGCGACAGCGAGCGACAGCGAGGCAGGGTGCGACAGCGAGCGACAGCGAGCGCCAGCGAGGCAGCGAGCGAGAGCGAGCGCCAGCGAGCGCCAGTGAGGCAGCGAGCGCCAGCGAGCGTCAGCGAGCGTCAGCGAGGCAGCGTGCGTCAGTGAGCGCCAGCGAGGCAGTGAGCGCCAGAGAGCGCAAGCGAGGCATCGAGCGACAGCGAGCGCCAGCGAGCGACAACGAGGCAGCGAGCGAGAGCGAGCGAGAGCGAGTGAGAGCGAGGCAGCGAGCGACAGCCAGCGACCGCGAGAGACAGTGAGGGACAGAGAGCGACAGAGTGCGCCAGCGAGCGACAGCGAGGCAGCGAGCGACAGCGAGCGACAGCGATAGACAGCGAGAGACAGCGAGCGTCAGCGAGAGACAGCGAGAGACAGCGAGCGTCAGCGAGAGACAGCGAGGCAGCGTGCGCCAGCGAGCGCCAGCGACGCAGCAAGCGCCAGCGAGCGCCAGCGAGCGCCAGCGAGGCAGCGAGCGCCAGCGAGCGCCAGCGAGCGCCAGCGAGAGACAGCGAGCGACAGCGAGGGTCTGCGAGGCAGCGAGCGACAGCGAGCGATAGCGAGCGACAGCGAGGCAGCGAGCGACAGCGAGCGACAGCGAGAGACAGCGAGCGACAGCGAGCGACATCGAGGCAGCGAGCGACAGCCAGCGACAGCGAGCGACAGCGAGACAGCGAGACAGCCAGCGACAGCGAGACAGTGAGCGACAGCGAGCGCCGGCGAGCGTCATCGAGGCAGCGAGCGACAGCGAGCGACAGCGAGCGACCACGAGGCAGCGAGCGACAGCGAGCGACAGCGAGGCAGGGAGTGAGAGTGAGCGACAGCGAGCGACAGCGAGGCAGCGAGCGAGAGCGAGCGCCAGCGACCGACAGCGAGGCAGCGAGCGCCAGCGAGCGCCAGCGAGAGACAGCGAGGCCGCGAGCGCCAGCGAGCGCCAGCGAGCGATAGCGAGCGCCAGCGAGCGCCAGCGAGGCAGCGAGCGCCAGCGAGCGCCAGCAAGACAGCAATACAGCGTGACAGCGACTGCCAGCGGGCGCCAGCGAGCGCCAGCGAGGTAGCGAGCGCCAGCGTGCGCCAGGGAGCGACAGCGAGAGACAGCGAGCGACAGCAAGGCAGCGAGGCAGCGAGCGATACCGAGCAACAGCGAGCGACAGCGAGCGACAGCGAGCGACAGCGAGGCAGCGAGACACCGAGACAGCGAGACAGCGAGCGACAGCGAGGCAGCGAGCGACCGCAAACGACAGCGAGGCAGCGAGCGACCGCGAGCGACCGCGAGGCAGCGAGGCAGCGAGCGACAGCGAGTGAGAGCGAGCGAGAGCGAGGCAGCGAGCGAGAGCGAGACAGCGGGCGAGAGCGAGCGAGAGCGAGGCAGCGAGCGAGAGCGAGCGAGAGCAAGGCAGCGAGCGATAGCGAGCGAGCTAGACAGCGAGCGACAGAGAGCGAACGACAGAGAGAGCGAGAGAGAGAGCGAGACAGCGAGTGACAGCGCGGCAGCGAGCGAGAGTGAGGCAGCGAGCGACAGCGAGCGACTGTGAGACAGCGAGACAGCGAGTGACAGCGAGCGACAGCGAGCGACAGCGAGGCAGCGAGCGACAGCGAGCGACAGAGAGGCAGCGAGGCAGCGAGCGACAGCGAGCGATAGAGAGAGCGAGAGAGAGAGTGAGAGAGAGAGCGAGACAGCGAGCGACAGGGAGCGAGACAGCGAGCGAGCGAGACAGAGAGCGAGCGAGCGAGAGAGAGAGAGACAGTGAGCGAGCCTGACAGCAAGCGACAGTGAGCGAGCTGGACAGAGAGCGACAGCGAGCGAGCTAGACAGAGAGCGAGCTAGACAGCAAGCGAGAGGGAGCGACAGCGAGGCAGCGAGCGCCAGCGAGCGAGAGCGAGGCAGCGAGCGAGAGCGAGCGAGAGCGAGTGAGAGCGAGACAGCGAGCGACAGCGAGGGACAGCGAGACAGAGAGCGACAGTGAGCGACAGCGAGGCAGCGAGCGATAGCGAGCGAAAGCGAGGCAGCGAGCGACAGGCAGCGACAGCGAGTGACAGCGAGACAGCGAGAGACAGCGACCGCCAGCGAGCGCCAGCAAGCGCCAGCGAGGCAGCAAGCGCCAGCGTGCGCCAGTGAGCGACAGCGAGAGACAGCGAGCGTCAGCGAGAGACAGCGAGGCAGCGTGCGCCAGCGAGCGCCAGCGAGGCAGTGAGCGCCAGCGAGCGCAAGCGAGGCATCGAGCGACAGCGAGCGCCAGCAGGCGACAACGAGGCAGCGAGCGACAGCGAGCGACAGCGAGCGAGAGCGAGGCAGCGAGCGACAGCGAGCGACAGCAAGAGACAGCGAGGGATAGAGAGCGCCAGCGAGCGACAGCGAGCGACAGCGAGAGACAGTGAGGCAGAGTGCGCCAGCGAGCGACAGCGAGGCAGCGAGCGATAGCGAGCGCCAGCGAGCGCCAGCGAGGCAGCGAGCGCCAGCGAGCGCCAGCGAGTGCGTGCGAGGCAGCGAGCGACAGCGCGGGACAGCGAGCGACAGCGAGGCAGTGAGCGACAGCGAGCGACAGCGAGGCAGCGAGCGACAGCCAGCGAAAGCGAGCGACAGCGAGACAGCGAGCGACAGCGAGCGATAGCGAGCGCCAGCGAGGCAGGGAGCGAGCGCCAGCGAGGCAGGGAGCGACAGCGAGCGCCAGCGAGCAACAGCGAGCGACAGCGAGGCAGCGAGCGACAGCCAGCGACAGCGAGCGACAACGAGACAGCGAGACAGCCAGCGACAGCGAGACAGTGAGCGACAGCGAGCGCCAGCGAGCGACAGCGAGGCAGCGAGCGACAGCGAGTGACTGCGAGGCTGCGAGCGTTAGCGAGCGTCAGCGAGCCAGCTAGCGCAAGCGAGCGCCAGCGAGCGTCTGCGAGCGTCAGCGAGGCAGCGAGCGCCAGCGAGCGCCAGCAAGACAGCAAGACAGCGCGACAGCGATAGCCAGCGAGTGCCAGAGAGCGCCAGCGAGGCAGCGAGCGCTAGCGTGCGCCAGTGAGCGTCAGTGAGAGACAGCGACCGACAGCGAGCGACAGCGTGGAAGCGAGAGACAGCGACCGGCAGCGAGCGACAGCGCGGCAGCGAGCGCCAGCGAGCGACCGTGAGGCAGCGAGGGACAGCGAGCGACAGAGAGCGAGCGACAGCGAGCGAGGCAGCGAGAGACAGCGAGGGACAGCCAGCGACAGCGAGCGACAGCGAGCGGCAGCGAGCGATAGCGAGCGACAGCGAGAGACAGCGAGCGCGAGCGAGCGCCAGCGAGTGACAGCGAGGCAGCGAGCGACAGCGAGCGCCAGCGAGCGTCCACGAGGCAGCGAGCGACAGCGAGCGACAGCGAGCGACAGCGAGGCAGGGTGCGACAGCGAGCGACAGCGAGCGCCAGCGAGGCAGCGAGCGAGAGCGAGCGCCAGCGAGCGCCAGCGAGACAGCGAGCGCCAGCGAGCGTCAGCGAGCGTCAGCGAGGCAGCGTGCGTCAGTGAGCGCCAGCGAGGCAGTGAGCGCCAGAGAGCGCAAGCGAGGCATCGAGCGACAGCGAGCGCCAGCGAGCCACAACGAGGCAGCGAGCGAGAGCGAGCGAGAGCGAGCGAGAGCGAGGCAGCGAGCGACAGCCAGCGACCGCGAGAGACAGTGAGGGACAGAGAGCGACAGAGTGCGCCAGCGAGCGACAGCGAGGCAGCGAGCGACAGCGAGCGACAGCGATAGACAGCGAGAGACAGCGAGCGTCAGCGAGAGACAGCGAGAGACAGCGAGCGTCAGCGAGAGACAGCGAGGCAGCGTGCGCCAGCGAGCGATAGAGAGAGCGAGAGAGAGAGTGAGAGAGAGAGCGAGACAGCGAGCGACAGGGAGCGAGACAGCGAGCGAGCGAGACAGAGAGCGAGCGAGCGAGAGAGAGAGAGACAGTGAGCGAGCCTGACAGCAAGCGACAGTGAGCGAGCTGGACAGAGAGCGACAGCGAGCGAGCTAGACAGAGAGCGAGCTAGACAGCAAGCGAGAGGGAGCGACAGCGAGGCAGCGAGCGCCAGCGAGCGAGAGCGAGGCAGCGAGCGAGAGCGAGCGAGAGCGAGTGAGAGCGAGACAGCGAGCGACAGCGAGGGACAGCGAGACAGAGAGCGACAGTGAGCGACAGCGAGGCAGCGAGCGATAGCGAGCGAAAGCGAGGCAGCGAGCGACAGGCAGCGACAGCGAGTGACAGCGAGACAGCGAGAGACAGCGACCGCCAGCGAGCGCCAGCAAGCGCCAGCGAGGCAGCAAGCGCCAGCGTGCGCCAGTGAGCGACAGCGAGAGACAGCGAGCGTCAGCGAGAGACAGCGAGGCAGCGTGCGCCAGCGAGCGCCAGCGAGGCAGTGAGCGCCAGCGAGCGCAAGCGAGGCATCGAGCGACAGCGAGCGCCAGCAGGCGACAACGAGGCAGCGAGCGACAGCGAGCGACAGCGAGCGAGAGCGAGGCAGCGAGCGACAGCGAGCGACAGCAAGAGACAGCGAGGGATAGAGAGCGCCAGCGAGCGACAGCGAGCGACAGCGAGAGACAGTGAGGCAGAGTGCGCCAGCGAGCGACAGCGAGGCAGCGAGCGATAGCGAGCGCCAGCGAGCGCCAGCGAGGCAGCGAGCGCCAGCGAGCGCCAGCGAGTGCGTGCGAGGCAGCGAGCGACAGCGCGGGACAGCGAGCGACAGCGAGGCAGTGAGCGACAGCGAGCGACAGCGAGGCAGCGAGCGACAGCCAGCGACAGCGAGCGACAGCGAGACAGCGAGCGACAGCGAGCGATAGCGAGCGCCAGCGAGGCAGGGAGCGAGCGCCAGCGAGGCAGGGAGCGACAGCGAGCGCCAGCGAGCAACAGCGAGCGACAGCGAGGCAGCGAGCGACAGCCAGCGACAGCGAGCGACAACGAGACAGCGAGACAGCCAGCGACAGCGAGACAGTGAGCGACAGCGAGCGCCAGCGAGCGACAGCGAGGCAGCGAGCGACAGCGAGTGACTGCGAGGCTGCGAGCGTTAGCGAGCGTCAGCGAGCCAGCTAGCGCAAGCGAGCGCCAGCGAGCGTCTGCGAGCGTCAGCGAGGCAGCGAGCGCCAGCGAGCGCCAGCAAGACAGCAAGACAGCGCGACAGCGATAGCCAGCGAGTGCCAGAGAGCGCCAGCGAGGCAGCGAGCGCTAGCGTGCGCCAGTGAGCGTCAGTGAGAGACAGCGACCGACAGCGAGCGACAGCGTGGAAGCGAGAGACAGCGACCGGCAGCGAGCGACAGCGCGGCAGCGAGCGCCAGCGAGCGACCGTGAGGCAGCGAGGGACAGCGAGCGACAGAGAGCGAGCGACAGCGAGCGAGGCAGCGAGAGACAGCGAGGGACAGCCAGCGACAGCGAGCGACAGCGAGCGGCAGCGAGCGATAGCGAGCGACAGCGAGAGACAGCGAGCGCGAGCGAGCGCCAGCGAGTGACAGCGAGGCAGCGAGCGACAGCGAGCGCCAGCGAGCGTCCACGAGGCAGCGAGCGACAGCGAGCGACAGCGAGCGAGAGCGAGGCAGGGTGCGACAGCGAGCGACAGCGAGCGCCAGCGAGGCAGCGAGCGAGAGCGAGCGCCAGCGAGCGCCAGCGAGACAGCGAGCGCCAGCGAGCGCCAGCGAGCGTCAGCGAGGCAGCGTGCGTCAGTGAGCGCCAGCGAGGCAGTGAGCGCCAGAGAGCGCAAGCGAGGCATCGAGCGACAGCGAGCGCCAGCGAGCCACAACGAGGCAGCGAGCGAGAGCGAGCGAGAGCGAGCGAGAGCGAGGCAGCGAGCGACAGCCAGCGACCGCGAGAGACAGTGAGGGACAGAGAGCGACAGAGTGCGCCAGCGAGCGACAGCGAGGCAGCGAGCGACAGCGAGCGACAGCGATAGACAGCGAGAGACAGCGAGCGTCAGCGAGAGACAGCGAGAGACAGCGAGCGTCAGCGAGAGACAGCGAGGCAGCGTGCGCCAGCGAGCGCCAGCGAGGCAGCAAGCGCCAGCGAGGCAGCGAGCGCCAGCGAGCGCCAGCGAGAGACAGCGAGCGACAGCGAGGGACTGCGAGGCAGCGAGCGACAGCGAGCGATAGCGAGCGACAGCGAGGCAGCGAGCGACAGCGAGCGACAGCGAGCGACATCGAGGCAGCGAGCGACAGCCAGCGACAGCGAGCGACTGCGAGACAGCGAGACAGCCAGCGACAGCGAGACAGTGAGCGACAGCGAGCGCCGGCGAGCGTCATCGAGGCAGCGAGCGAGACAGCGAGCGAGACAGCGAGCGAGACAGCGAGCGACAGAGAGCGACAGAGAGCGACAGAGAGCGACAGCGAGCGGGAGAGCGAGCGACACAGCCAGCGACAGAGAGCGACAGCGAGCGAGAGAGCGAGCGAGGCAGCGAGCGACAGCGAGGCAGCGAGGCAGCGAGCGACGGCGAGCGATGGCAAGCGACGGCGAGCGACTGCGAGGCAGCGAGCGACTGCGAGCGACTGTGAGCGACTGCGAGGCAGCGAGCGACTGCGAGCGACAGCGAGCGACAGCGAGCGACAGCGAGGCAGCGAGTGGCAGTGAGTGGCAGCAAGCGACAGCGAGCGACTGTGAGACAGCGAGACAGCGAGTGACAGCGAGCGACAGCGAGCGACAGCGAGCGACAGAGAGGCAGCGAGGCAGCGAGCGACAGCGAGCGATAGAGAGAGCGAGAGAGAGAGTGAGAGAGAGAGCGAGACAGCGAGCGACAGGGAGCGACAGCGCACGAGAGCGAGCGACAGAGAGGCAGCGAGGCAGCGAGCGACAGCGAGCGACAAAGAGCGATACAGCGAGGGAGCGAGACAGCGAGCGAGCGAGACAGAGAGCGAGCGAGCGAGAGAGAGAGAGACAGTGAGCGAGCCTGACAGCAAGCGACAGTGAGCGAGCTGGACAGAGAGCGACAGCGAGCGAGCTAGACAGAGAGCGAGCTAGACAGCAAGCGACAGCGAGCGACAGCGAGCGACAGCGTGCGAGAGCGAGCGACAGCGAGGCAGCGAGCCGCAGCGAGAGGCAGCGAGCGAGGCAGTGAGCGAGGCAGCGAGCGACACAGAGCGAGAGAGCGAGCGACAGCGAGCGACAGCGAGCTAGACAGAGAGCGAGCTAGACAAAGAGCAAGCTAGACAGCGAGCGAGCGAGACAGCGAGCGAGACAGCGAGCGAGACAGCGAGCCTGACAGCGAGCGAGCCCGACAGCGAGCTAGACAGCGAGCGACAGCGAGCGAGCTAGACAGCGAACGAGCTAGACAGCGAGCGACAGCGTGCGAGCTAGACAGCGATCGACAGTGAGCGACAGCGACCTAGACAGCGCGCGAGACGAGCGCGCGAGAGCGAGAGGCAGTGAGAGGCAGCGAGTGGCCGCGAGAGGCAGGGAGAGGCAGCGAGAGGCAGCGAGAGGCAGCGAGCGGCCGCGAGAGGCAGCGAGACAGCGAGCGACAGCGAGACAGCGAGACAGCGAGCGACAGCGAGCGACAGCGAGCGACCGCGAGCGACAGCGAGACAGCGAGCGACAGCGAGGCAGCGAGGCAGCGAGCGACGGCGAGCGATGGCAAGCGACGGCGAGCGACTGCGAGGCAGCGAGCGACTGCGAGCGACTGTGAGCGACTGCGAGGCAGCGAGCGACTGCGAGCGACAGCGAGCGACAGCGAGCGACAGCGAGGCAGCGAGTGGCAGTGAGTGGCAGCAAGCGACAGCGAGCGACTGTGAGACAGCGAGACAGCGAGTGACAGCGAGCGACAGCGAGCGACAGCGAGCGACAGAGAGGCAGCGAGGCAGCGAGCGACAGCGAGCGATAGAGAGAGCGAGAGAGAGAGTGAGAGAGAGAGCGAGACAGCGAGCGACAGGGAGCGACAGCGCACGAGAGCGAGCGACAGAGAGGCAGCGAGGCAGCGAGCGACAGCGAGCGACAAAGAGCGAGACAGCGAGGGAGCGAGACAGCGAGCGAGCGAGACAGAGAGCGAGCGAGCGAGAGAGAGAGAGACAGTGAGCGAGCCTGACAGCAAGCGACAGTGAGCGAGCTGGACAGAGAGCGACAGCGAGCGAGCTAGACAGAGAGCGAGCTAGACAGCAAGCGACAGCGAGCGACAGCGAGCGACAGCGTGCGAGAGCGAGCGACAGCGAGGCAGCGAGCCGCAGCGAGAGGCAGCGAGCGAGGCAGTGAGCGAGGCAGCGAGCGACACAGAGCGAGAGAGCGAGCGACAGCGAGCGACAGCGAGCTAGACAGAGAGCGAGCTAGACAAAGAGCAAGCTAGACAGCGAGCGAGCGAGACAGCGAGCGAGACAGCGAGCGAGACAGCGAGCCTGACAGCGAGCGAGCCCGACAGCGAGCTAGACAGCGAGCGACAGCGAGCGAGCTAGACAGCGAACGAGCTAGACAGCGAGCGACAGCGTGCGAGCTAGACAGCGATCGACAGTGAGCGACAGCGACCTAGACAGCGCGCGAGACGAGCGCGCGAGAGCGAGAGGCAGTGAGAGGCAGCGAGTGGCCGCGAGAGGCAGGGAGAGGCAGCGAGAGGCAGCGAGAGGCAGCGAGCGGCCGCGAGAGGCAGCGAGACAGCGAGCGACAGCGAGACAGCGAGACAGCGAGCGACAGCGAGCGACAGCGAGCGACCGCGAGCGACAGCGAGACAGCGAGCGACAGCGAGCGAGAGGGAGCGACAGCGAGGCAGCGAGCGCCAGCGAGCGAGAGCGAGGCAGCGAGCGAGAGCGAGCGAGAGCGAGTGAGAGCGAGACAGCGAGCGACAGCGAGGGACAGCGAGACAGAGAGCGACAGTGAGCGACAGCGAGGCAGCGAGCGATAGCGAGCGAAAGCGAGGCAGCGAGCGACAGGCAGCGACAGCGAGTGACAGCGAGACAGCGAGAGACAGCGACCGCCAGCGAGCGCCAGCAAGCGCCAGCGAGGCAGCAAGCGCCAGCGTGCGCCAGTGAGCGACAGCGAGAGACAGCGAGCGTCAGCGAGAGACAGCGAGGCAGCGTGCGCCAGCGAGCGCCAGCGAGGCAGTGAGCGCCAGCGAGCGCAAGCGAGGCATCGAGCGACAGCGAGCGCCAGCAGGCGACAACGAGGCAGCGAGCGACAGCGAGCGACAGCGAGCGAGAGCGAGGCAGCGAGCGACAGCGAGCGACAGCAAGAGACAGCGAGGGATAGAGAGCGCCAGCGAGCGACAGCGAGCGACAGCGAGAGACAGTGAGGCAGAGTGCGCCAGCGAGCGACAGCGAGGCAGCGAGCGATAGCGAGCGCCAGCGAGCGCCAGCGAGGCAGCGAGCGCCAGCGAGCGCCAGCGAGTGCGTGCGAGGCAGCGAGCGACAGCGCGGGACAGCGAGCGACAGCGAGGCAGTGAGCGACAGCGAGCGACAGCGAGGCAGCGAGCGACAGCCAGCGACAGCGAGCGAC
Source organism: Podargus strigoides (assembly GCA_028020825.1). Lineage (NCBI taxonomy): Eukaryota > Metazoa > Chordata > Aves > Caprimulgiformes > Podargidae > Podargus > Podargus strigoides. The sequence goes on from CM051662.1 coordinate 36,809,664, forward strand.
AGCGAGACAGCGAGCGACAGCGAGCGATAGCGAGCGCCAGCGAGGCAGGGAGCGACAGCGAGCGCCAGCGAGCAACAGCGAGCGACAGCGAGGCAGCGAGCGACAGCCAGCGACAGCGAGCGACAACGAGACAGCGAGACAGCCAGCGACAGCGAGACAGTGAGCGACAGCGAGCGCCAGCGAGCGACAGCGAGGCAGCGAGCGACAGCGAGTGACTGCGAGGCTGCGAGCGTTAGCGAGCGTCAGCGAGCCAGCTAGCGCAAGCGAGCGCCAGCGAGCGTCTGCGAGCGTCAGCGAGGCAGCGAGCGCCAGCGAGCGCCAGCAAGACAGCAAGACAGCGCGACAGCGATAGCCAGCGAGTGCCAGAGAGCGCCAGCGAGGCAGCGAGCGCTAGCGTGCGCCAGTGAGCGTCAGTGAGAGACAGCGACCGACAGCGAGCGACAGCGTGGAAGCGAGAGACAGCGACCGGCAGCGAGCGACAGCGCGGCAGCGAGCGCCAGCGAGCGACCGTGAGGCAGCGAGGGACAGCGAGCGACAGAGAGCGAGCGACAGCGAGCGAGGCAGCGAGAGACAGCGAGGGACAGCCAGCGACAGCGAGCGACAGCGAGCGGCAGCGAGCGATAGCGAGCGACAGCGAGAGACAGCGAGCGCGAGCGAGCGCCAGCGAGTGACAGCGAGGCAGCGAGCGACAGCGAGCGCCAGCGAGCGTCCACGAGGCAGCGAGCGACAGCGAGCGACAGCGAGCGACAGCGAGGCAGGGTGCGACAGCGAGCGACAGCGAGCGCCAGCGAGGCAGCGAGCGAGAGCGAGCGCCAGCGAGCGCCAGTGAGGCAGCGAGCGCCAGCGAGCGTCAGCGAGCGTCAGCGAGGCAGCGTGCGTCAGTGAGCGCCAGCGAGGCAGTGAGCGCCAGAGAGCGCAAGCGAGGCATCGAGCGACAGCGAGCGCCAGCGAGCGACAACGAGGCAGCGAGCGAGAGCGAGCGAGAGCGAGCGAGAGCGAGGCAGCGAGCGACAGCCAGCGACCGCGAGAGACAGTGAGGGACAGAGAGCGACAGAGTGCGCCAGCGAGCGACAGCGAGGCAGCGAGCGACAGCGAGCGACAGCGATAGACAGCGAGAGACAGCGAGCGTCAGCGAGAGACAGCGAGAGACAGCGAGCGTCAGCGAGAGACAGCGAGGCAGCGTGCGCCAGCGAGCGCCAGCGACGCAGCAAGCGCCAGCGAGCGCCAGCGAGCGCCAGCGAGGCAGCGAGCGCCAGCGAGCGCCAGCGAGCGCCAGCGAGAGACAGCGAGCGACAGCGAGGGTCTGCGAGGCAGCGAGCGACAGCGAGCGATAGCGAGCGACAGCGAGGCAGCGAGCGACAGCGAGCGACAGCGAGAGACAGCGAGCGACAGCGAGCGACATCGAGGCAGCGAGCGACAGCCAGCGACAGCGAGCGACAGCGAGACAGCGAGACAGCCAGCGACAGCGAGACAGTGAGCGACAGCGAGCGCCAGCGAGCGCCAGCGAGGCAGCGAGCGCCAGCGAGCGCCAGCGAGCGCCAGCGAGAGACAGCGAGCGACAGCGAGGGTCTGCGAGGCAGCGAGCGACAGCGAGCGATAGCGAGCGACAGCGAGGCAGCGAGCGACAGCGAGCGACCACGAGGCAGCGAGCGACAGCGAGCGACAGCGAGGCAGGGAGTGAGAGTGAGCGACAGCGAGCGACAGCGAGGCAGCGAGCGAGAGCGAGCGCCAGCGACCGACAGCGAGGCAGCGAGCGCCAGCGAGCGCCAGCGAGAGACAGCGAGGCCGCGAGCGCCAGCGAGCGCCAGCGAGCGATAGCGAGCGCCAGCGAGCGCCAGCGAGGCAGCGAGCGCCAGCGAGCGCCAGCAAGACAGCAATACAGCGTGACAGCGACTGCCAGCGGGCGCCAGCGAGCGCCAGCGAGGTAGCGAGCGCCAGCGTGCGCCAGGGAGCGACAGCGAGAGACAGCGAGCGACAGCGAGGCAGCGAGGCAGCGAGCGATACCGAGCAACAGCGAGCGACAGCGAGCGACAGCGAGCGACAGCGAGGCAGCGAGACACCGAGACAGCGAGACAGCGAGCGACAGCGAGGCAGCGAGCGCCAGCGAGCGCCAGCGAGTGCGTGCGAGGCAGCGAGCGACAGCGCGGGACAGCGAGTGACAGCGAGGCAGTGAGCGACAGCGAGCGACAGCTAGGCAGCGAGCGACAGCCAGCGACAGCGAGCGACAGCGAGACAACGAGCGACAGCGAGCGACAGCGAGCGACAGCGAGGCAGGGAGCGACAGCGAGCGCCAGCGAGGCAGCGAGCGACAGCCAGTGACAGCGAGCGACAACGAGACAGCGAGACAGCCAGCGACAGCGAGACAGTGAGCGACAGCGAGCGCCAGCGAGCGACAGCGAGGCAGCGAGCGACAGCGAGTGACTGCGAGGCAGCGCGCGTTAGCGAGCGTCAGCGAGACAGCTAGCGCCAGCGAGCGCCAGCGAGCGTCTGCGAGCGTCAGCGAGGCAGCGAGCACCAGCGAGCGCCAGCGATCGCCAGCATGACAGCGCGACAGCGATAGCCAGCGAGCGCCAGAGAGCGCCAGCGAGGCAGCGAGCGCCAGCGTGCGCCAGTGAGCGACAGCGAGAGACAGCAAGCGCCAGCGAGCGCCAGCGAGCGTCTGCGAGCGTCAGCGAGGCAGCGAGTGCCAGCGAGCGCCAGCGAGCGCCAGCAAGACAGCGCGACAGCGACCGCCAGCGAGCCCCAGCGAGCGCCAGCGAGGCAGCGAGCGCCAGCGTGTGCCAGTGAGCGAGAGCGAGCGACAACGAGAGACAGCGAGCGACAGCGATAGACAGCGAGAGACAGCGAGCGTCAGCGAGAGACAGCGAGGCAGCGTGCGAGAGCGAGCGCCAGCGAGCGACAGCGAGACAGCGAGCGAGAGCGAGCGATAGCGAGTGCCAGCGAGCGCCAGCGAGGCAGCGAGCGCCAGCGAGCGCCAGCGAGCGACAGCGAGGCAGCGAGCGACAGCGAGTGACTGCGAGGCAGCGAGCGCCAGCGAGCTTCTGCGAGCGTCAGCGAGGCAGCGAGCGCCAGCGAGCGACAGCGAGCGACAGCAAGACAGCGCGACAGCTACCGCCAGCGAGCGCCAGCGAGCGCCAGCGAGGCAGCGAGCGCCAGCGTGCGCCAGTGAGCGACAGCGAGAGACAGCGAGCGTCAGCGAGAGACAGCGAGGCAGCGTGCGCCAGCGAGCGCCAGCGAGAGACAGCGAGCGACAGCGAGCGACAGCGAGGCAGCGAGGCAGCGAGCGATCGCGAGCGCCGGCGAGCGTCATCGAGGCAGCGAGCGACAGCGAGCGACAGCGAGCGACCACGAGGCAGCGAGCGACAGCGAGCGACAGCGAGGCAGGGAGTGAGAGTGAGCGACAGCGAGCGACAGCGAGGCAGCGAGCGAGAGCGAGCGCCAGCGACCGACACCGAGGCAGCGAGCGCCAGCGAGCGCCAGCGAGAGACAGCGAGGCAGCGAGCGATAGCGAGCGCCAGCGAGCGCCAGCGAGGCAGCGAGCGCCAGCGAGCGTGTGCGAGCGTCAGCGAGGCAGCGAGCGCCAGCGAGCGCCAGCAAGACAGCAATACAGCGAGACAGCGACCGCCAGCGGGCGCCAGCGAGCGCCAGCGAGGCAGCGAGCGCCAGCGTGCGCCAGTGAGCGACAGCGAGAGACAGCGAGCGACAGCGAGGCAGCGAAACAGCGAGCGATAGCGAGCAACAGCGAGCGACAGCGAGCGACACGGAGCGACAGCGAGGCAGCGAGACACCGAGACAGCGAGACAGCGAGCGACAGCGAGGCAGCGAGGCAGCGAGCGAAGGCGAGCGACGGCGAGCGACGGCGAGCGACTGCGAGGCAGCGAGCGACTGCGAGCGACTGCGAGGCAGCGAGCGACTGCGAGCGACTGCGAGCGACAGCGAGGCAGCAAGCGACTGCGGGCGACAGCGAGCGACAGCGAGCGACAGCGAGGCAGGGAGCGACAGCGAGCGACAACGAGCCGCAGCGAGCGGCAGCGAGGCAGCGAGCGACAGCGAGCAACAGCGAGCGACAGCGAGCGGGCTAGGCAGCGAGCGACAGCAAGCGAGTGACAGAGAGCGAGCGAGAGTGCGAGCGAGAGAGCGAGCGAGAGAGCGAGACAGCGAGCGAGACAGCGAGCGACAGAGAGCGACAGAGAGCGATAGAGAGCGACAGCGAGCGAGAGAGCGAGCGAGGCAGCGAGCGACAGCGAGGCAGCGAGGCAGCGAGCGACGGCGAGCGACGGCAAGCGACTGCGAGCGACTGCGAGGCAGCGAGCGACTGCGAGCGACAGCGAGCGACAGCGATCGACAGCGAGGCAGCGAGCGACAGGGAGCGACAGCGAGAGGCAGCAAGAGGCAGCGAGTGGCAGTGAGTGGTAGCGAGCGACAGCGAGCGAGGCAGCGAGGCAGCGAGCGACGGCGAGCGACGGCAAGCGACTGCGAGCGACTGCGAGGCAGCGAGCGACTGCGAGCGACAGCGAGCGACAGCGAGCGACAGCGATCGACAGCGAGGCAGCGAGCGACAGGGAGCGACAGCGAGAGGCAGCAAGAGGCAGCGAGTGGCAGTGAGTGGCAGCGAGCGACAGCGAGCGAGGCAGCGAGCGAGGCAGCGAGCGACAGAGAGCGAGGCAGCGAGCGAGGCAGCGAGCGACAGAGAGCGAGCGAGCGAGCGACAGAGAGCGAGCGCGACAGCGAGCGAGCGAGACAGACAGCGAGCGAGACAGCGACCGCGACAGCGAGCGACAGCGAGCGACAGCAAGCGAGCTAGACAGAGAGCGACAGCGACCTAGACAGAGCGCGAGACGAGCGTGCGAGAGTGAGAGGCAGCGAGAGGCAGCGAGCGACAGCGAGCGACAGCGAGGCAGCGAGCAACAGCAAGGCAGCGAGGCTGCGAGCGACGGCGAGCGCCGGCGAGCGACGGCGAGCGACAGCGAAGCAGGGAGCGACAGCGAGCGACAGCGAGCGGCAGCGAGCGACAGCGAGGCAGCGAGCGACCGCGAGCGACCGCGAGGCAGCGAGAGACCGCGAGCGACAGCGAGGCAGCGAGCGACAGCGAGGCAGCGAGTCTGCGAGCGATAGCGAGCGACAGTGAGGCAGCGAGCGACAGCGAGGCAGCGAGGTAGCGAGCGACAGCGAGCGATAGCGAGCAAGAGCGAGCGAGAGCGAGGCAGCGAGCGAGAGCGAGCGAGAGCGAGCGAGACAGCGAGCGAGAGCGAGCGAGAGCGAGGCAGCGAGCGAGAGGGGGGAAGCGAGCGACAGCGAGCGCCAGCGAGAGACAGCGAGCGTCAGCGAGAGACAGCGAGGCAGCGGGCGCCAGGGAGCGACAGCGAGGCAGCGAGCGCCAGCGAGCGCAAGCGAAGCACCGAGGTACAGCGAGCGCCAGCGAGCGACAACGAAGCAGCGAGCGACAGCCAGCGACAGCGAGCGACAGCGAGACAGCGAGCGCCAGCGAGCGACAGCGAGCAACAGCGAGTCAGGGAGCGAGAGCGAGCGCCAGCGAGCGACAGCGAGGCCGCGAGCGAGAGCGAGCGCCAGCGAGCGCCAGAGACGCAGCGAGCGCCGGCGAGCGCCAGCAAGAGACAGCGAGGCAGCGAGCGACAGCGAGTGACAGCGAGCGACAGCGAGGCAGCGAGACAGCGAGACAGCGAGACAGCGAGACAGCGAGCGACAGCGAGCGACAGTGAGACAGCGAGCGATAGCGATCGCCAGCGAGAGGCAGCGATCGCCAGCGAGTGCCAGCGAGCGCCAGCGAGCGAGGCAGCGAGCGACAGCGAGTGCCAGCGAGCGCCAGCGAGCGTCAGCGAGGCAGCGAGCGCCAGCGAGCGACAGCGAGAGACAGTGAGGCAGAGTGCGCCAGCGAGCGACAGCGAGGCAGCGAGCGATAGCGAGCGCTAGCGAGCGCCAGCGAGGCAGCGAGCGCCAGCGAGCGCCAGCGAGTGCGTGCGAGGCAGCGAGCGACCGCGCGGGACAGCGAGTGACAGCGAGGCAGTGAGCGACAGCGAGCGACAGCGAGGCATCGAGCGCCAGCGAGCGCCAGCGAGCACCAACGAGTCATCGAGCGACAGCGAGCGACAGCGAGTGCCTGCGAGTCAGCGAGCGACAGCGAGCGACAGCGAGCGACAGCGAGGCAGCGAGCGACAGCGAGCGACAGCGCGAGACAGCGAGAGACAACGAGCGACAGCGAGCGACAGCGAGGCAGCGAGCGACAGGCAGCGACAGCGAGCGACAGCGAGACAGCGAGAGACAGCGACCGCCAGCGAGCGCCAGCAAGCGCCAGCGAGGCAGCAAGCGCCAGCGTGCGCCAGCGAGGCAGTGAGCGCCAGCGAGCGCAAGCGAGGCATTGAGCGCCAGCGAGCGCCAGCGAGCGACAACGAGGCAGCGAGCGCCAGCGAGCGCCAGCGAGCGAGAGCGAGGCAGCGAGCGCCAGTGAGCGACAGCGAGAGACAGTGAGGCAGAGTGCGCCAGCGAGCGCCAGCCTGGCAGCGAGCGCCAGCGAGCGCCAGCGAGTGCGTGCGAGGCAGCGAGCGACAGCGCGGGACAGCGAGCGACAGCGAGGCAGTGAGCGACAGCGAGCGACAGCGAGGCAGCGAGCGACAGCCAGCGACAGCGAGCGACAGCGAGACAGCGAGCGACAGCGAGCGACAGCGAGCGACAGCGAGGCAGGGAGCGACAGCGAGGCAGGGAGCGACAGCGAGCGCCAGCGAGGCAGCGAGCGACAGCCAGTGACAGCGATCGACAACGAGACAGCGAGACAGCCAGCGACAGCGAGACAGTGAGCGACAGCGAGCGCCAGCGAGCGACAGCGAGGCAGCGAGCGACAGCGAGTGACTGCGAGCGTCAGCGAGGCAGCGAGCGCCAGCGAGCGCCAGCGAGCGCCAGCATTACAGCACGGCAGCGATAGCCAGCGAGCGCCAGAGAGCGCCAGCGAGGCAGCGAGCGCCAGCGTGCGCCAGTGAGCGACAGCGATAGCCAGCGAGCGCCAGAGAGCGTCAGCGAGGCAGCGAGCGCCAGCGAGCGACAGCGAGCGCCAGCAAGACAGCGCAACAGCGACCGCCAGCGATCCCCAGCGAGCGCCAGCGAGGCAGCGAGCGCCAGCGTGCGCCAGTGAGCGTCAGCGAGGCAGCGAGCGATAGCGAGCGCCAGAGAGCGCCAGCGAGAGACAGCGACCGACAGCGAGCTACAGCGTGGAAGCGAGAGACAGCGACCGACAGCGAGCGACAGTGTGGCAGCGAGCGCCAGCGAGCGACCGTGAGGCAGCGAGGGACAGCGAGCGACAGAGAGCGAGCGACAGCGAGCGACAGCGAGAGACAGCGAGGGACAGCCAGCGACAGCGAGCGACAGCGAGCGACAACAAGGCAGCGAGCGAGCGACACCGAGAGAGCGAGGCAGCGAGCGAGACAGCGAGCGACAGCGAGCGACAGCGAGGCAGCGAGCGCCAGCGTGCGCCAGTGAGCGACAGCGAGAGACAGCAAGCGCCAGCGAGCGCCAGCGAGCGCCAGCAAGACAGCGCGACAGCGACCGCCAGCGAGCCCCAGCGAGCGCCAGCGAGGCAGCGAGCGCCAGCGTGCGCCAGTGAGCGTCAGCGAGAGACAGCGACCGACAGCGAGCGACAGCGCGGCAGCGAGCGCCAGCGAGCGACCGTGAGGCAGCGAGGGACAGCGAGCGACAGAGAGCGAGCGACAGCGAGCGACAGCGAGAGACAGCGAGGGACAGCCAGCGACAGCGAGCGACAGCGAGCGACAGCGAGGCAGCGAGCGAGAGCGAGCGACACCGAGAGAGCGAGACAGCGAGCGCCAGCGCGCGTCAGCGAGCGTCAGCGAGGCAGCGAGCGATAGCGAGCGCCAGCGAGAGACAGCGAGCGCGAGCGAGCGCCAGCGAGCGCCAGCGAGGCAGCGAGCGCGTGCGAGCGCCAGCGAGCGCCAGCGAGGCAGCGAGCGCCAGCAAGCGCCAGCGAGTGACAGCGAGGCAGCGAGCGCCAGCGAGTGACAGCGAGCACCAGCGACCGACACCGAGGCAGCGAGCGACAGCGAGCGCCAGCGAGCGTCCACGAGGCAGCGAGCGACAGCGAGCGACAGCGAGCGACAGCGAGGCAGGGTGCGACAGCGAGCGACAGCGAGCGACAGCGAGGCAGCGAGCGAGAGCGAGCGCCAGCGAGCGCCAGCGAGGCAGCGAGCGCCAGCGAGCGCCAGCGAGAGACAGCGAGGCAGCGAGCGAGAGCAAGCGCCAGCGACCGCCAGCGAGCGCCAGCGAGAGACAGCGAGGCAGCGAGCGACAGCGAGCGTCTGCGAGCGTCAGCGAGGCAGCGTGCGTCAGTGAGCGCCAGCGAGGCAGTGAGCGCCAGCGAGCGCAAGCGAGGCATCGAGCGCCAGCGAGCGCCAGCGAGCGACAACGATGCAGCGAGCGACAGCGAGCGAGAGCGAGCGAGAGCGAGGCAGCGAGCGAGAGCGAGGCAGCGAGCGACAGCGAGCGACCGCGAGAGACATTGAGGGACAGAGAGCGACAGCGTGCGACAGCGAGCGACACCGAGGCAGCGAGCGACAGCGATAGACAGCGAGAGACAGCGAGCGTCAGTGAGAGACAGCGAGGCAGCGTGCGCCAGCGAGCGCCAGCGAGCGCCAGCGAGGGACTGCGAGGCAGCGAGCGACAGCGAGCGATAGCGAGCGACAGCGAGGCAGCGAGACAGCCAGCGACAGCGAGACAGTGAGCGACAGTGAGCGCCAGCGAGCGACAGCGAGGCAGCGAGCGACCGCGAGTGACTGCGAGGCAGCGAGCGCCAGCGAGCGCCAGCGAGCTTCTGCGAGCGTCAGCGTGGCAGCGAGCGCCAGCGAGCGACAGCGAGCGACAGCAAGACAGCGCGACAGCGACCGCCAGCGAGCGCCAGCGAGCGCCAGCGAGGCAGCGAGCGTCAGCGTGCGCCAGTGAGCGACAGCGAGAGACAGCGAGCGTCAGCGAGAGACAGCGAGGCAGCGTGCGCCAGCGAGCGCCAGCGAGAGACAGCGAGCGACAGCGAGCGACAGCGAGGCAGCGAGGCAGCGAGCGATCGCGAGCGCCGGCGAGCGTCATCGAGGCAGCGAGCGACAGCGAGCGACAGCGAGCGACCACGAGGCAGCGAGCGACAGCGAGCGAGACAGCAAGCGACAGAGACCGACAGCGAGCGACAGCGAGCGACAGCGAGCAACAGCGAGGCAGCGAGCGACAGGGAGTGACAGCGAGAGGCAGCGAGAGGCAGTGAGTGGCAGTGAGTGGCAGCGAGCGACAGCGAGCCAGACAGCGAGCGAGGAAGCGAGCGACAGAGAGCGAGCGAGCGAGCGACAGAGAGCGAGTGAGCGAGACAGCGAGCGAGCGCGACAGCGAGCGAGCGAGACAGACAGCGAGCGAGACAGCGAGCACGACAGCGAGCAGCCCTACAGCGAGCGACAGCGAGCGAGCTGGACAGAAAGTGACAGCGACTTAGACAGCGCGCGAGACGAGCGCGCGAGAGCGAGAGGCAGCGCGAGGCAGCTAGCGGCAGCGAGAGGCAGCGAGCGACAGCGAGCGACAGCGAGCGGCAGCGAGCGGCAGCGAGCGACAGCGAGCAACAGCGAGACAGCGAGCAACAGCGAGGCAGCGAGGCAGCGAGCGATGGCGAGCGACGGCGAGCGACGGCAAGGCAGGCAGCGACAGCGAGCGACAGCAAGGGGCCGCGAGCGACAGTGAGGCAGCGAGGGGCGGCGAGCGACAGCGAGGCAGCGAGTGACCGCGAGCGACAGCGAGGCAGCAAGCGAGAGCGAGGCAGCGAGGCTGCGAGCGACAGCGAGCGACAGCGAGGCAGCGAGTGACAGCGAGGCAGCGAGCGAGAGCAAGCGAGAGCGAGGCAGCGAGCGACAGCGAGCGACAGTGAGCTAGAGAGCGAGCGAGCTACACAGCGAGCGACAGCGAGCGAGCTAGACAGAGAGCGACAGCGAGCGACAGGGAGCGACAGCGCGCGAGAGCGAGCGACAGCGAGGCAGCGAGCGACAGGGAGCGACAGCGAGAGGGAGCGGGAGGCAGCGAGAGGCAGCGAGCGGCAGCGAGCGGCAGCGAGCGAGGCCGCGAGCGAGGCAGCGAGCGACAGAGAGCGAGACAGCGAGCGACAAAGAGCGAGACAGCGAGCGAGCGAGACAGCGAGCGAGCGAGACAGAGAGCGAGCGAGACAGAGAGCGAGCGAGACAGAGAGCGACAGCGAGCGAGCTAGAGAGCAACAGCGAGCGAGCGAGACAGCGAGCGAGAGAGCGAGCCCGACACCGTGCCCGACAGCGAGCCCGACAGCGAGCCCGACAGTGAGCGAGCCCGACAGTGAGCGAGCCCGACAGCGAGCAACAGCGAGCGAGAGCGACAGAGAGCGACAGGGAACGACAGCGAGCGACAGCGAGCGAGCTCGACAGAGAGCGACAGCGAGCGAGCTAGACAGCAAGCGAGCTAGACAGAGAGCTAGCTAGACAGCGAGCGACAGCGAGTGAGCTAGACAGAGAGCGACAGCGAGCGACAGCGAGCGACAGCGCGCAAGAGTGAGCGACAGCGAGGCAGCGAGCGACAGGGAGCGACAGCGAGAGGCAGCGAGCGGCAGCGACAGGCAGCGAGCGAGGCAGCGAGCGACAGCGAGCGACAGCGAGCGACAGCGAGGCAGCGAGGCAGCGAGCGACAGCGAGCGAGAGCGAGGCAGCGAGCTAGAGACAGTGAGGCAGCGAGCGACAGAGAGCGACAGCGAGCGATAGCGAGCGAGCTAGACAGCGAGCGAGCAACAGAGAGCGAGCGAGCCCGAGAGCGAGCGACAGCGACAGAGAGCGACAGCGAGCAACCGCGAGCGACAGCGAGCTAAACAGCGAGCGAGCTAGACAGCGAGCGGCAGCGAGGCCGCGAGAGGCAGCGAGAGGCAGCGAGAGGCAGCGAGAGGCGGCGAGAGGCAGCGAGAGGCAGCGAGAGGCAGCGAGAAGCAGAGAGCGAGGCAGCGAGCGAGGCAGCGAGCGAGACAGCAAGCGACAGAGGGCGACAGCGAGCGACAGCGAGCGACAGCGAGCAACAGCGAGGCAGCGAGCGACAGGGAGTGACAGCGAGAGGCAGCGAGAGGCAGCGAGTGGCAGTGAGTGGCAGCGAGCGACAGCGAGCCAGACAGCGAGCGAGGCAGCGAGCGACAGAGAGCGAGTGAGCGAGACAGCGAGCGAGCGCGACAGCGAGCGAGCGAGACAGACAGCGAGCGAGACAGCGAGCACGACAGCGAGCAGCCCTACTGCGAGCGACAGCGAGCGAGCTGGACAGAAAGCGACAGCGACCTAGACAGCGCGCGAGACGAGCGCGCGAGAGCGAGAGGCAGCGCGAGGCAGCTAGCGGCAGCGAGAGGCAGCGAGCGACAGCGAGCGACAGCGAGCGGCAGCGAGCAACAGCGAGACAGCGAGCAACAGCGAGGCAGCGAGGCAGCGAGCGATGGCGAGCGACGGCGAGCGACGGCAAGGCAGGCAGCGACAGCGAGCGACAGCAAGGGGCCGCGAGCGACAGTGAGGCAGCGAGGGGCGGCGAGCGACAGCGAGGCAGCGAGTGACCGCGAGCGACAGCGAGGCAGCAAGCGAGAGCGAGGCAGCGAGGCTGCGAGCGACAGCGAGCGACAGCGAGGCAGCGAGTGACAGCGAGGCAGCGAGCGAGAGCAAGCGAGAGCGAGGCAGCGAGCGACAGCGAGCGACAGTGAGCTAGAGAGCGAGCGAGCTACACAGCGAGCGACAGCGAGCGAGCTAGACAGAGAGCGACAGCGAGCGACAGGGAGCGACAGCGCGCGAGAGCGAGCGACAGCGAGGCAGCGAGCGACAGGGAGCGACAGCGAGAGGGAGCGGGAGGCAGCGAGAGGCAGCGAGCGGCAGCGAGCGGCAGCGAGCGAGGCCGCGAGCGAGGCAGCGAGCGACAGAGAGCGAGACAGCGAGCGACAAAGAGCGAGACAGCGAGCGAGCGAGACAGCGAGCGAGCGAGACAGAGAGCGAGCGAGACAGAGAGCGAGCGAGACAGAGAGCGACAGCGAGCGAGCTAGAGAGCAACAGCGAGCGAGCGAGACAGCGAGCGAGAGAGCGAGCCCGACACCGTGCCCGACAGCGAGCCCGACAGCGAGCCCGACAGTGAGCGAGCCCGACAGCGAGCAACAGCGAGCGAGAGCGACAGAGAGCGACAGGGAACGACAGCGAGCGACAGCGAGCGAGCTCGACAGAGAGCGACAGCGAGCGAGCTAGACAGCAAGCGAGCTAGACAGAGAGCGAGCTAGACAGCGAGCGACAGCGAGTGAGCTAGACAGAGAGCGACAGCGAGCGACAGCGAGCGACAGCGCGCAAGAGTGAGCGACAGCGAGGCAGCGAGCGACAGGGAGCGACAGCGAGAGGCAGCGAGCGGCAGCGACAGGCAGCGAGCGAGGCAGCGCGCGACAGCGAGCGACAGCGAGCGACAGCGAGGCAGCGAGGCAGCGAGCGACAGCGAGGCAGCGAGCGACAGCGAGCGAGAGCGAGGCAGCGAGCTAGAGACAGTGAGGCAGCGAGCGACAGAGAGCGACAGCGAGCGATAGCGAGCGAGCTAGACAGCGAGCGAGCAACAGAGAGCGAGCGAGCCCGAGAGCGAGCGACAGCGACAGAGAGCGACAGCGAGCAACCGCGAGCGACAGCGAGCTAAACAGCGAGCGAGCTAGACAGCGAGCGGCAGCGAGGCCGCGAGAGGCAGCGAGAGGCAGCGAGAGGCAGCGAGAGGCGGCGAGAGGCAGCGAGAGGCAGCGAGAGGCAGCGAGAAGCAGATAGCGAGGCAGCGAGCGAGGCAGCGAGCGAGACAGCAAGCGACAGAGAGCGACAGCGAGCGACAGCGAGCGACAGCGAGCAACAGCGAGGCAGCGAGCGACAGGGAGTGACAGCGAGAGGCAGCGAGAGGCAGCGAGTGGCAGTGAGTGGCAGCGAGCGACAGCGAGCCAGACAGCGAGCGAGGCAGCGAGCGACAGAGAGCGAGCGAGCGAGCGACAGAGAGCGAGTGAGCGAGACAGCGAGCGAGCGCGACAGCGAGCGAGCGAGACAGACAGCGAGCGAGACAGCGAGCACGACAGCGAGCAGCCCTACAGCGAGCGACAGCGAGCGAGCTGGACAGAAAGCGACAGCGACCTAGACAGCGCGCGAGACGAGCGCGCGAGAGCGAGAGGCAGCGCGAGGCAGCTAGCGGCAGCGAGAGGCAGCGAGCGGCAGCGAGCGACAGCGAGCAACAGCGAGGCAGCGAGCGACAGCGAGGCAGCGAGGCAGCGAGCGATGGCGAGCGACGGCGAGCGACGGCAAGGCAGGCAGCGACAGCGAGCGACAGCAAGGGGCCGCGAGCGACAGCGAGGCAGCAAGTGGCAGCGAGCGACAGTGAGGCAGCGAGGGGCGGCGAGCGACAGCGAGGCAGCGAGTGACCGCGAGCGACAGCAAGGCAGCGAGCGACCGCGAGCGACAGCAAGGCAGCAAGCGAGAGCGAGGCAGCGAGGCTGCGAGCGACAGCGAGGCAGCAAGTGGCAGCGAGCGACAGTGAGGCAGCGAGGGGCGGCGAGCGACAGCGAGGCAGCGAGTGACCGCGAGCGACAGCGAGGCAGCGAGCGACCGCGAGCGACAGCAAGGCAGCAAGCGAGAGCGAGGCAGCGAGGCTGCGAGCGACAGCGAGCGACAGCGAGCGAGAGCGAGGCAGCGAGTGACAGCGAGGCAGTGAGCGAGAGCAAGCGAGAGCGAGGCAGCGAGCGACAGCGAGCGACAGTGAGCTAGAGAGCGAGCGAGCTACACAGCGAGCGACAGCGAGCGAGCTAGACAGAGAGCGACAGCGAGCGACAGGGAGCGACAGCGCGCGAGAGCGAGCGACAGCGAGGCAGCGAGCAACAGGGAGCGACAGCGAGAGGGAGCGGGAGGCAGCGAGAGGCAGCGAGCGGCAGCGAGTGGCAGCGAGCGAGGCCGCGAGCGAGGCAGCGAGCGACAGAGAGCGAGGCAGCGAGCGACAGAGAGCGAGACAGCGAGCGACAAAGAGCGAGACAGCGAGCGAGCGAGACAGCGAGCGAGCGAGACAGAGAGCGAGCGAGACAGAGAGCGACAGCGAGCGAGCTAGCGAGCAACAGCGAGCGAGCGAGACATGGAGCGAGAGAGCGAGCCCGACAGCGAGCCCGACAGCGAGCCCGACAGCGAGCCCGACAGTGAGCCCGACAGTGAGCGAGCCCGACAGCGAGCAACAGCGAGCGAGAGCGACAGAGAGCGACAGGGAACGACAGCGAGCGACAGCGAGCGAGCTCGACAGAGAGCGACAGCGAGCGAGCTAGACAGCAAGCGAGCTAGACAGAGAGTGAGCTAGACAGCGAGCGACAGCGAGTGAGCTAGACAGAGAGCGACAGCGAGCGACAGCGAGCGACAGCGCGCAAGAGTGAGCGACAGCGAGGCAGCGAGCGACAGGGAGCGACAGCGAGAGGCAGCGAGCGGCAGCGACAGGCAGCGAGCGAGGCAGCGAGCGAGGCAGCGAGCTACAGAGAACGAACGAGCGAGACAGAGAGCGACAGCGAGCGAGCGAGACAGCGAGCGAGACAGCGAGCGAGACAGCGAGCCCGACAGCCAGCCCGACAGCGAGCGAGCCCGACAGCGAGCGACAGCGTGCTAGACAGCGAGCTAGACAGTGAGCGAGCTAGACAGCGAGCGACAGCGTGCGAGCTAGACAGAGAGCGAGCTAGACAGCGAGCAATAGCGAGCGACAGCGAGCGACCGTGACTGACCGCGAGCGACAGCGAGGCAGCGAGCGACAGCGAGCTACAGCGAGCGACAGCGAGGCAGCGAGGCAGCGAGCGACAGCGAGTGCTAGCGAGCGACTGCGAGCGCCAGCGAGCGACTGCGAGGCAGCGAGCGCCAGCGAGCAACAGCGAGACAGCGAGCGACAGCGAGCGACAGCGAGCGAGACAGCGAGCGAGCGAGGCTGCGAGCGGCAGCAAGCGACAGAGAGCGACAGCGAGCGACAGAGAGCGAGACAGCGAGCGAGACAGCGAGCGAGACAGCGAGCGAGCGAGACAGAGAGCGACAGCGAGCGAGACAGCGAGCCCGACAGCGAGCGACAGCGACCTAGACAGCGCGCGAGACGAGCGCGCGAGAGCGAGAGGCAGCGAGAGGCAGTGAGAGGCAGCGAGAGGCAGCGATAGGCAGCGAGCGAGGCAGCGAGCGAGGCAGCGAGGCAGCGAGCGACAGCGGGGAAGCGAGCGACAGCGAGCGACAGCGAGCGACAGGGAGGCAGCGCGCGACAGCGAGTGACAGCGAGCGACAGCGAGCGACAGCGAGGCAGCGAGGCAGTGAGCGACAGCGAGGCAGCGAGCGAGGCTGCGAGTGAGGCAGCGAGCGACAGAGAGCGACAGCGAGCAACAGAGAGCGAGACAGCGAGCGAGACAGCGAGCGAGACAGCGAGCGAGCGAGACAGAGAGCGACAGCGAGCGAGACAGAGAGCCCGACAGCGAGCGAGACAGCGAGCCCGACAGCGAGCGACAGCGACCTAGACAGCGCGCGAGATGAGCGCGCGAGAGCGAGAGGCAGCGAGAGGCAGCGAGAGGCAGCGAGTGAGGCAGCGAGCGAGACAGCGAGGCAGCGAGCGACAGCGGGGAAGCGAGCGACAGCGAGGCAGCGAGCGAGAGCGAGCGAGAGCGAGCGACAGCGAGGCAGCGAGCGCGAGCGAGGCAGCGAGGCAGCGAGACAGCGAGGCAGCGAGCAAAAGCGAGCGACAGCGAGCGACAGCGAGGCAGCGAGCGACAGCGAGCGACAGCGAGCGACATCGAGCGAGCTAGACAGCGAGCGAGTGACAGAGAGCGAGCGACAGAGCGAGCGACAGAGCCAGACAGCG
Source organism: Podargus strigoides (assembly GCA_028020825.1). NCBI lineage: Eukaryota > Metazoa > Chordata > Aves > Caprimulgiformes > Podargidae > Podargus > Podargus strigoides. The sequence continues at coordinate 36,825,549 of CM051662.1, forward strand.
AGCGACAGCGACCCAGACAGCGAGCGAGCCCGACAGCGAGCGAGCGAGCCCGACAGAGAGCGACAGCGACAGAGAGCGACAGTGAGCGACCGCGAGCGACAGCGAGCTAAACAGCGAGCGAGCTAGACAGCGAGCGGCAGCGAGGCAGCGAGAGGCAGCGAGAGGCAGCGAGCGAGGCAGCGAGCGAGGCAGCGAGCGAGACTGCGAGCGAGACAGCGAGCAAGGCAGCGAGCGGCAGCGAGCGGCAGCGAGCGAGGCAGCGAGCGAGGCAGCGAGCGAGACAGCAAGTGAGACAGCGAGCCCGACAGCGATGACGCGCGGAAAAGACTCTATAACTCTTGTAAAGTTATAAAGTAGGTATGTTTATTCAGCGCCGGGTGCAAGGGGGATCGCTCCTCCGAACTTGCACACTTGGGGGGCCGAAGGGTGCTTCTTTTATGTCACTAAGTAATACATATTCATGAGGAGTGTATCATAAACTTTACATCATTGTATCAGATCATTATAATATTCCACACCTCTTGCTCCGCCTGGCCACGCCTGCGCAGTGCTCCCTGGTGGTCCTCTTCGGGGGTCTTGGGAGGAAGGCTCTAGGTCTTCCTCAGTTGGCTGCGCATGCTCTGTGGGCTTCTGGCTCTTCTCCAGGCTCGAATGCTCGACCTTTCCCCCTTATCAGAAGGAGCAGGAGCCTTTCTCCCCTTTCCCAATGGCCTCCTTCTAATCAGCGGCCTGTAGCACCTGTTTTGTCTAGCAAGCAAGGTCTCCAAGCAGGAGAGGCAAGATTACATACTTTCCATACTTTCCAAGCAAGAGCTGCATATTTCTCTAATTAAACTATTTCTATTAACTCTTTTTGCCCCCCCCACCCCCCGTCTCAGCGAGCCCGACAGCGAGCGACAGCGACCTAGACAGCGCGCGAGAGCGAGAGGCAGCGAGAGGCAGCGAGAGGCAGCGAGAAACAGCGAGCGAAAGCGAGCGACAGCGAGGCAGCGAGCGACAGCGAGCGACAGCGAGGTAGCGAGGCAGCGAGCGACAGCGGGGAAGCGAGCGACAGCGAGCGACAGCGAGGCAGCGAGCTAGAGACAGCGAGGCAGCGAGCGACAGCGAGCGAGAGCGAGCGACAGCGAAGCAGCGAGTGAGAGCGAGGCAGCGAGCGAGAGCGAGCGACAGCGAGGCAGCGAGCGAGAGCGAGGCAGCGAGGCAGCGAGACAGCGAGGCAGCGAGCGACAGAGAGTGACAGCGAGCGACAGAGAGCGAGCGACAGAGCGAGCGACAGAGCCAGACTGCGAGCGACAGCGAGCCAGACAGCGAGCGAGCCCGACAGCAAGCGAGCGAGCCCGACAGAGAGCGACAGCGACAGAGAGCGACAGCGAGCGACCGCGAGTGACAGCGAGCTAAACAGCGAGCGAGACGAGCGCGCGAGAGCGAGAGGCAGCGAGAGGCAGCGAGAGGCAGCGAGAAACAGCGAGCGAAAGCGAGCGACAGCGAGGCAGCGAGCGACAGCGAGCGACAGCGAGCGAGAGCGAGGCAGCGAGCGAGAGCGGGGAAGCGAGCGTCAGCGAGCGACAGCGAGGCAGCGCGCGACAGCGAGCGACAGCGAGCGACAGCGAGCGACAGCGAGGTAGCGAGGCAGCGAGCGACAGCGGGGAAGCGAGCGACAGCGAGCGACAGCGAGGCAGCGAGCTAGAGACAGCGAGGCAGCGAGCGACAGCGAGCGAGAGCGAGCGACAGCGAGGCAGCGAGCGAGAGCGAGGCAGTGAGGCAGCGAGACAGCGAGGCAGCGAGCGACAGAGAGCGACAGCGAGCGAGAGCGAGCGAGCTAGACAGCGAGCGAGCGATAGCGAGCGAGCGACAGCGAGCGAGCGACAGAGCGAGCGACAGAGCCAGACAGCGAGCGACAGCGAGCCAGACAGCGAGCGAGCCCGACAGCAAGCGAGCGAGCCCGACAGAGAGCGACAGCGAGGCAGCGAGCGACAGCGAGCGAGAGAGCGAGCGACAGGGAGCGAGACAGAGAGCGAGCGAGACAGCGAGCCCGACAGCGAGCGAGCTAGACAGAGAGCGACAGCGAGCGACAGCGACCTAGACAGCGCACGAGACGAGCACGCGAGAGCGAGAGGCAGCGAGAGGCAGCGAGCGAGACAGCGAGCGAGACAGCTAGCGACAGCGAGCGACAGCGAGTGAGACAGCGAGCGAGCGAGGCAGCGAGCAGCAGCGAGAGAGAGCGAGCGACAGCGAGGCAGCGAGCGAGAGCGAGGCAGCGAGCGACAGCGAGGCAGCGAGGCACCGAGACAGCGAGGCAGCGAGCAACAGCAAGCGACAGCGAGCGACAGCGAGGCAGCGAGCGACAGCGAGGCAGCGAGGCAGCGAGACAGCGAGGCAGCGAGCAACAGCAAGCGACAGCGAGCGACAGCAAGACAGCAAGCGAGGCTGCGAGTGAGGCAGCGAGCGACAGAGAGCGACAGCGAGCGACAGAGAGCGAGACAGCGAGCGAGACAGCGAGCGAGACAGCGAGCGAGCGAGACAGAGAGCGACAGCGAGCGAGACAGAGAGCCCGACAGCGAGCGAGACAGCGAGCCCGACAGCGAGCGACAGCGACCTAGACAGCGCGCGAGAAGAGCGCGCGAGAGCGAGAGGCAGCGAGAGGCAGCGAGCGAGGCAGCGAGCGAGACAGCGAGGCAGTGAGCGACAGCGGGGAAGCGAGCGACAGCGAGCGACAGCGAGGCAGCGCGCGACAGCGAGCGACAGCGAGGCAGCGAGGCAGCGAGCGACAGCGAGCGAGAGCGAGGCAGCGAGCTAGAGACAGCGAGGCAGCGAGCGAGACAGCGAGCGACAGCGAGCGACAGCGAGCGAGAGCGAGGCAGCGAGCGAGAGCGAGCGAGAGCGAGCGACAGCGAGGCAGCGAGCGCGAGCGAGGCAGCGAGGCAGCGAGACAGCGAGGCAGCGAGCAACCGTGAGCGACAGCGAGCGACAGCGAGGCAGCGAGCGACAGAGAGCGACAGCGAGCGACAGCGAGCGAGCTAGACAGCGAGCGAGCGACAGAGAGCGAGCGACAGAGCGAGCGACAGAGCGAGCGACAGAGCCAGACAGCGAGCGACAGCGAGCCAGACAGCGAGCGAGCTAGACAGCGAGTGGCAGCGAGGAAGCGAGAGGCAGCGAGAGGCAGCGAGAGGCAGCGAGCGACTGCGAGGCAGCGAGCGACTGCGAGCGACCGCGAGCGACTGCTAGGCAGCGAGCGACCGTGAGCGACCGCAAGCGACCGCGAGGCAGCGAGGGTCAGCGAGGGACAGCGAGGGACAGCGAGGGATAGCGAGACAGCGAGCGACAGCGAGCGACAGCGAGGCAGCGAGCGACAGCGAGGCAGCGAGGCAGCAAGCGACGGCGAGCGACAGCGAGCGACAGCGACAGCGACAGAGAGCGACCGCGAGCGACAGCGAGCTAGACAGTGAGAGAGCTAGACAGCGAGAGGCAGCAAGCGAGGCAGCGAGCGAGGCAGCGAGCGACAGCGAGCAAGACAGCGAGCGAGACAGCGAGCGACAGCGAGCGACAGCGAGCGAGAGAGCGAGCGACAGCGAGCGAGACAGAGAGCGAGCGAGACAGCGAGCCCGACAGCGAGCGAGCTAGACAGAGCGCGACAGCGTGCGACAGCGAACTAGACAGCGCGCGAGACGAGCGCGCGAGAGCGAGAGGCAGCGAGCGAGGCAGCGAGAGGCAGCGAGCGAGGCAGCGAGCGACAGAGAGCGAGGCAGCGAGCGACAGAGAGCTAGCGAGAGAGCGAGCGAGAGAGCGAGCGAGAGATCGAGCGAGAGATCGAGCGAGAGGGCCAGACAGCAAGCGACACCGAGCCAGACAGCGAGCGAGCCCGAGAGCGAGCGAGCCCGAGAGCGAGCGAGCCCGACAACGAGCGACAGCGACACAGAGCGACAGCGAGCTAGACAGCGAGCGGCAGCGAGAGGCAGCGAGAGGCAGCGAGAGGCAGCGAGCGAGACAGCGAGCGAGACAGCGAGCGAGACAGCGAGCGACAGCGAGCGACAGCGAGCGAGACAGCGAGCGAGCGAGGCCGCGAGCGGCAGCGAGCGGCAGCGAGCGAGGCCGCGAGTGAGGCAGCGAGCGACAGAGAGCGACAGTGAGCGACAGAGAGCGAGACAGCGAGCGAGACAGCGAGCGAGAGCGAGCGAGAGCGAGGCAGCGAGCGAGAGCGAGGCAGCGAGCGAGAGCGGGGAAGCGAGCGAGAGCGGGGAAGCGAGTGACAGCGAGCGACAGCGAGGCAGCGCGCGACAGCGAGCGACAGCGAGCGACAGCGAGGTAGCGAGGCAGCGAGCGACAGCGGGGAAGCGAGCGACAGCGAGCGAGAGCGAGCGACAGCGAGGCAGCGAGCGACAGCGAGCGAGAGCGAGCGACAGCGAGGCAGGGAGCGAGAGCGAGGCAGCGAGCGAGAGCGAGCGACAGCGAGGCAGCGAGCGAGAGCGAGGCAGCGAGGCAGCGAGACAGCGAGGCAGCGAGCAACAGCAAGCGACAGCGAGCGACAGCGAGGCAGCGAGCGACAGCGAGCGACAGCGAGGCATCGAGCGACAGCGAGCGACAGCGAGGCAGCGAGCGACAGAGAGCGACAGCGAGCGAGAGCGAGCGAGCTAGACAGCGAGCGAGCGACAGCGAGCGAGCGACAGAGAGCGAGCGACAGAGAGCGACAGCGACAGAGAGCGACAGAGAGCAACCGCGAGCGACAGCGAGCTAGACAGCGAGTGGCAGCGAGGCAGCGAGAGGCAGCGAGCGAGACAGCGAGCGAGACAGCGAGCGACAGCGAGCGACAGCGAGTGAGACAGCGAGCGAGCGAGGCAGCGAGCGGCAGCGAGCGACAGCGAGCGACAGCGAGCGACAGCGAGGCAGCGAGGCAGCGAGCGACAGCGAGGCAGCGAGCGACAGCGAGCGAGAGCGAGGCAGCGAGCTAGAGACAGCGAGGCAGCGAGCGAGACAGCGAGCGACAGCGAGCGACAGCGAGCGAGAGCGAGGCAGCGAGCGAGAGCGAGCGAGAGCGAGCGACAGCGAGGCAGTGCGCGCGAGCGAGGCAGCGAGGCAGCGAGACAGCGAGGCAGCGAGCAACCGCGAGCGACAGCGAGCGACAGCGAGGCAGCGAGCGACAGAGAGCGACAGCGAGCGACAGCGAGCGAGCTAGACAGCGAGCGAGCGACAGAGAGCGAGCGACAGAGCGAGCGACAGAGCGAGCGACAGAGCCAGACAGCGAGCGACAGCGAGCCAGACAGCGAGCGAGCTAGACAGCGAGTGGCAGCGAGGAAGCGAGAGTCAGCGAGAGGCAGCGAGAGGCAGCGAGCGACTGCGAGCGACCGCGAGCGACAGCGAGCTAAACAGCGAGCGAGCTAGACAGCGAGCGGCAGCGAGGAAGCGAGAGGCAGCGAGAGGCAGCGAGAGGTAGCGAGCGACTGCGAGGCAGCGAGCGACTGCGAGCGACTGCGAGCGACTGCTAGGCAGCGAGCGACCGTGAGCGACCGCAAGCGACCGCGAGGCAGCGAGGGTCAGCGAGGGACAGCGAGGGACAGCAAGGGATAGCGAGACAGTGAGCGACAGCGAGCGACAGCAAGGCAGCGAGCGACAGCGAGGCAGCGAGGCAGCAAGCGACGGCGAGCGACAGCGAGCGACAGCGACAGCGACAGAGAGCGACCGCGAGCGACAGCGAGCTAGACAGTGAGCGAGCTAGACAGCGAGAGGCAGCAAGCGAGGCAGCGAGCGAGGCAGCGAGCGACAGCGAGCAAGACAGCGAGCGAGACAGCGAGCGACAGCGAGCGACAGCGAGCGAGAGAGCGAGCGACAGCGAGCGAGACAGAGAGCGAGCGAGACAGCGAGCCCGACAGCGAGCGAGCTAGACAGAGCGCGACAGCGTGCGACAGCGAACTAGACAGCGCGCGAGACGAGCGCGCGAGAGCGAGAGGCAGCGAGCGAGGCAGCGAGAGGCAGCGAGCGAGGCAGCGAGCGACAGAGAGCGAGGCAGCGAGCGACAGAGAGCTAGCGAGAGAGCGAGCGAGAGAGCGAGCGAGAGATCGAGTGAGAGATCGAGCGAGAGGGCCAGACAGCAAGCGACACCGAGCCAGACAGCGAGCGAGCCCGAGAGCGAGCGAGCCCGAGAGCGAGCGAGCCCGACAAAGAGCGACAGCGACACAGAGCGACAGCGAGCTAGACAGCGAGCGGCAGCGAGAGGCAGCGAGAGGCAGCGAGAGGCAGCGAGCGAGACAGCGAGCGAGACAGCGAGCGAGACAGCGAGCGACAGCGAGCGACAGCGAGCGAGACAGCGAGCGAGCGAGGCTGCGAGCGGCAGCGAGCGGCAGCGAGCGAGGCTGCGAGTGAGGCAGCGAGCGACAGAGAGCGACAGCGAACGACAGAGAGCGAGACAGCGAGCGAGACAGCGAGCGAGAGCGAGCGAGAGCGAGGCAGCGAGCGAGAGCGGGGAAGCGAGCGAGAGCGGGGAAGCGAGTGACAGCGAGCGACAGCGAGGCAGCGCGCGACAGCGAGCGACAGCGAGCGACAGCGAGGTAGCGAGGCAGCGAGCGACAGCGGGGAAGCGAGCGACAGCGAGCGAGAGCGAGTGACATCGAGGCAGCGAGCGACAGCGAGCGACAGCGAGCGACAGCGAGCGACAGCGAGGCAGGGAGCGAGAGCGAGGCAGCGAGCGAGAGCGAGCGACAGCGAGGCAGCGAGCGAGAGCGAGGCAGCGAGGCAGCGAGACAGCGAGGCAGCGAGCAACAGCAAGCGACAGCGAGCGACAGCGAGGCAGCGAGCGACAGCGAGCGACAGCGAGGCATCGAGCGACAGCGAGCGACAGCGAGGCAGCGAGCGACAGAGAGCGACAGCGAGCGAGAGCGAGCGAGCTAGACAGCGAGCGAGCGACAGCGAGCGAGCGACAGAGAGCGAGCGACAGAGAGCGAGCGACAGAGAGCGACAGCGACAGAGAGCGACAGAGAGCAACCGCGAGCGACAGCGAGCTAGACAGCGAGTGGCAGCGAGGCAGCGAGAGGCAGCGAGCGAGACAGCGAGCGAGACAGCGAGCGACAGCGAGCGACAGCGAGTGAGACAGCGAGCGAGCGAGGCAGCGAGCGGCAGCGAGCGACAGCGAGCGACAGCGAGGTAGCGAGGCAGCGAGCGACAGCGGGGAAGCGAGCGACAGCGAGCGACAGCCAGGCAGCGAGCTAGAGACAGCGAGGCAGCGAGCGACAGCGAGCGAGAGCGAGCGACAGCGAGGCAGCGAGCGAGAGCGAGCGACAGCGAGGCAGCGAGCGACAGCGAGGCAGCGAGGCAGCGAGACAGCGAGGCAGCGAGCAACAGCAAGCGACAGCGAGCGACAGCGAGGCAGCGAGCGACAGCGAGCGACAGCGAGGCAGCGAGCGACAGAGAGCGACAGCGAGCGAGAGCGAGCGAGCTAGACAGCGAGCGAGCGACAGCGAGCGAGCGACAGCGAGCGAGCGACAGAGAGCGACAGCGACAGAGAGCGACAGAGAGCGACCGCGAGCGACAGCGAGCTAGACAGCGAGCGGCAGCGAGGCAGCGAGAGGCAGCGAGAGGCAGCGAGCGAGACAGCGAGCGAGACAGCGAGCGAGACAGCGAGCGACAGCGAGCGACAGCGAGTGAGACAGCGAGCGAGACAGCGAGCGAGCGAGACAGAGAGCGACAGCGAGCGAGACAGCGAGCCCGACAGCGAGCGACAGCGACCTAGACAGCGCGCGAGACGAGCGCGCGAGAGCGAGAGGCAGCGAGAGGCAGCGAGCGAGGCAGCGAGCGAGGCAGCGCGCGACAGCGAGCGACAGCGAGCGACAGCGAGGCAGCGAGCGAGAGCGAGGCAGCGAGCGACAGCGAGCGAGAGCGAGGCAGCGAGCTAGAGACAGCGAGGCAGCGAGCGACAGAGAGCGAGCGACAGAGAGCGACAGCGAGTGAGACAGCGACCTAGACAGCGCGCGAGACGAGCGCGCGAGAGCGAGAGGCAGCAAGAGGCAGCGAGAGGCAGCGAGAGGCAGCGAGCGACTGCGAGGCACCGAGCGACTGCGAGCGACTGCGAGGCAGCGAGCGACAGCGAGCGAATGCGAGCGACTGCGAGGCAGCGAGCGACCGAGAGCAACCGCGAGCGACCGCGAGCGACAACAAGCGACCGCGAGCGACCGCGAGGCAGCGAGGGAGAGCAAGTGACAGCGAGGGACAGCGGGACAGCGAGGGACAGCGAGGTAGCGAGGCAGCGAGCGACAGCGGGGAAGCGAGCGACAGCGAGCGACAGCGAGGCAGCGAGCTAGAGACAGCGAGGCAGCGAGCGACAGCGAGCGAGAGCGAGCGACAGCGAAGCAGCGAGTGAGAGTGAGGCAGCGAGCGAGAGCGAGCGACAGCGAGGCAGCGAGCGAGAGCGAGGCAGCGAGGCAGCGAGACAGCGAGGCAGCGAGCGACAGAGAGTGACAGCGAGCGACAGAGAGCGAGCGACAGAGCGAGCGACAGAGCCAGACTGCGAGCGACAGCGAGCCAGACAGCGAGCGAGCCCGACAGCAAGCGAGCGAGCCCGACAGAGAGCGACAGCGACAGAGAGCGACAGCGAGCGACCGCGAGTGACAGCGAGCTAAACAGCGAGCGAGACGAGCGCGCGAGAGCGAGAGGCAGCGAGAGGCAGCGAGAGGCAGCGAGAAACAGCGAGTGAAAGCGAGCGACAGCGAGGCAGCGAGCGACAGCGAGCGACAGCGAGCGAGAGCGAGGCAGCGAGCGAGAGCGGGGAAGCGAGCGTCAGCGAGCGACAGCGAGGCAGCGCGCGACAGCGAGCGACAGCGAGCGACAGCGAGCGACAGCGAGGTAGCGAGGCAGCGAGCGACAGCGGGGAAGCGAGCGACAGCGAGCGACAGCAAGGCAGCGAGCTAGAGACAGCGAGGCAGCGAGCGACAGCGAGCGAGAGCGAGCGACAGCGAGGCAGCGAGCGAGAGCGAGGCAGTGAGGCAGCGAGACAGCGAGGCAGCGAGCGACAGAGAGCGACAGCGAGCGAGCGACAGAGCGAGCGACAGAGCCAGACAGCGAGCGACAGCGAGCCAGACAGCGAGCGAGCCCGACAGCAAGCGAGCGAGCCCGACAGAGAGCGACAGCGAGGCAGCGAGCGACAGCGAGCGAGAGAGCGAGCGACAGGGAGCGAGACAGAGAGCGAGCGAGACAGCGAGCCCGACAGCGAGCGAGCTAGACAGAGAGCGACAGCGAGCGACAGCGACCTAGACAGCGCACGAGACGAGCACGCGAGAGCGAGAGGCAGCGAGAGGCAGCGAGCGAGACAGCGAGCGAGACAGCTAGCGACAGCGAGCGACAGCGAGTGAGACAGCGAGCGAGCGAGGCAGCGAGCAGCAGCGAGAGAGAGCGAGCGACAGCGAGGCAGCGAGCGAGAGCGAGGCAGCGAGCGACAGCGAGGCAGCGAGGCACCGAGACAGCGAGGCAGCGAGCAACAGCAAGCGACAGCGAGCGACAGCGAGGCAGCGAGCGACAGCGAGGCAGCGAGGCAGCGAGACAGCGAGGCAGCGAGCAACAGCAAGCGACAGCGAGCGACAGCAAGACAGCAAGCGAGGCTGCGAGTGAGGCAGCGAGCGACAGAGAGCGACAGCGAGCGACAGAGAGCGAGACAGCGAGCGAGACAGCGAGCGAGACAGCGAGCGAGCGAGACAGAGAGCGACAGCGAGCGAGACAGAGAGCCCGACAGCGAGCGAGACAGCGAGCCCGACAGCGAGCGACAGCGACCTAGACAGCGCGCGAGAAGAGCGCGCGAGAGCGAGAGGCAGCGAGAGGCAGCGAGCGAGGCAGCGAGCGAGACAGCGAGGCAGTGAGCGACAGCGGGGAAGCGAGCGACAGCGAGCGACAGCGAGGCAGCGCGCGACAGCGAGCGACAGCGAGGCAGCGAGGCAGCGAGCGACAGCGAGGCAGCGAGCGACAGCGAGCGAGAGCGAGGCAGCGAGCTAGAGACAGCGAGGCAGCGAGCGAGACAGCGAGCGACAGCGAGCGACAGCGAGCGAGAGCGAGGCAGCGAGCGAGAGCGAGCGAGAGCGAGCGACAGCGAGGCAGCGAGCGCGAGCGAGGCAGCGAGGCAGCGAGACAGCGAGGCAGCGAGCAACCGTGAGCGACAGCGAGCGACAGCGAGGCAGCGAGCGACAGCGAGGCAGCGAGCGACAGAGAGCGACAGCGAGCGACAGCGAGCGAGCTAGACAGCGAGCGAGCGACAGAGAGCGAGCGACAGAGCGAGCGACAGAGCGAGCGACAGAGCCAGACAGCGAGCGACAGCGAGCCAGACAGCGAGCGAGCTAGACAGCGAGTGGCAGCGAGGAAGCGAGAGGCAGCGAGAGGCAGCGAGAGGCAGCGAGCGACTGCGAGGCAGCGAGCGACTGCGAGCGACCGCGAGCGACTGCTAGGCAGCGAGCGACCGTGAGCGACCGCAAGCGACCGCGAGGCAGCGAGGGTCAGCGAGGGACAGCGAGGGACAGCGAGGGATAGCGAGACAGCGAGCGACAGCGAGCGACAGCGAGGCAGCGAGCGACAGCGAGGCAGCGAGGCAGCAAGTGACGGCGAGCGACAGCGAGCGACAGCGACAGCGACAGAGAGCGACCGCGAGCGACAGCGAGCTAGACAGTGAGAGAGCTAGACAGCGAGAGGCAGCAAGCGAGGCAGCGAGCGAGGCAGCGAGCGACAGCGAGCAAGACAGCGAGCGAGACAGCGAGCGACAGCGAGCGACAGCGAGCGAGAGAGCGAGCGACAGCGAGCGAGACAGAGAGCGAGCGAGACAGCGAGCCCGACAGCGAGCGAGCTAGACAGAGCGCGAAAGCGTGCGACAGCGAACTAGACAGCGCGCGAGACGAGCGCGCGAGAGCGAGAGGCAGCGAGCGAGGCAGCGAGAGGCAGCGAGCGAGGCAGCGAGCGACAGAGAGCGAGGCAGCGAGCGACAGAGAGCTAGCGAGAGAGCGAGCGAGAGAGCGAGCGAGAGATCGAGCGAGAGATCGAGCGAGAGGGCCAGACAGCAAGCGACACCGAGCCAGACAGCGAGCGAGCCCGAGAGCGAGCGAGCCCGAGAGCGAGCGAGCCCGACAACGAGCGACAGCGACACAGAGCGACAGCGAGCTAGACAGCGAGCGGCAGCGAGAGGCAGCGAGAGGCAGCGAGAGGCAGCGAGCGAGACAGCGAGCGAGACAGCGAGCGAGACAGCGAGCGACAGCGAGCGACAGCGAGCGAGACAGCGAGCGAGCGAGGCCGCGAGCGGCAGCGAGCGGCAGCGAGCGAGGCCGCGAGTGAGGCAGCGAGCGACAGAGAGCGACAGTGAGCGACAGAGAGCGAGACAGCGAGCGAGACAGCGAGCGAGAGCGAGCGAGAGCGAGGCAGCGAGCGAGAGCGAGGCAGCGAGCGAGAGCGGGGAAGCGAGCGAGAGCGGGGAAGCGAGTGACAGCGAGCGACAGCGAGGCAGCGCGCGACAGCGAGCGACAGCGAGCGACAGCGAGGTAGCGAGGCAGCGAGCGACAGCGGGGAAGCGAGCGACAGCGAGCGAGAGCGAGCGACAGCGAGGCAGCGAGCGACAGCGAGCGAGAGCGAGCGACAGCGAGGCAGGGAGCGAGAGCGAGGCAGCGAGCGAGAGCGAGCGACAGCGAGGCAGCGAGCGAGAGCGAGGCAGCGAGGCAGCGAGACAGCGAGGCAGCGAGCAACAGCAAGCGACAGCGAGCGACAGCGAGGCAGCGAGCGACAGCGAGCGACAGCGAGGCATCGAGCGACAGCGAGCGACAGCGAGGCAGCGAGCGACAGAGAGCGACAGCGAGCGAGAGCGAGCGAGCTAGACAGCGAGCGAGCGACAGAGAGCGACAGCGACAGAGAGCGACAGAGAGCAACCGCGAGCGACAGCGAGCTAGACAGCGAGTGGCAGCGAGGCAGCGAGAGGCAGCGAGCGAGACAGCGAGCGAGACAGCGAGCGACAGCGAGCGACAGCGAGTGAGACAGCGAGCGAGCGAGGCAGCGAGCGGCAGCGAGCGACAGCGAGCGACAGCGAGCGACAGCGAGGCAGCGAGGCAGCGAGCGACAGCGAGGCAGCGAGCGACAGCGAGCGAGAGCGAGGCAGCGAGCTAGAGACAGCGAGGCAGCGAGCGAGACAGCGAGCGACAGCGAGCGACAGCGAGCGAGAGCGAGGCAGCGAGCGAGAGCGAGCGAGAGCGAGCGACAGCGAGGCAGTGCGCGCGAGCGAGGCAGCGAGGCAGCGAGACAGCGAGGCAGCGAGCAACCGCGAGCGACAGCGAGCGACAGCGAGGCAGCGAGCGACAGAGAGCGACAGCGAGCGACAGCGAGCGAGCTAGACAGCGAGCGAGCGACAGAGAGCGAGCGACAGAGCGAGCGACAGAGCGAGCGACAGAGCCAGACAGCGAGCGACAGCGAGCCAGACAGCGAGCGAGCTAGACAGCGAGTGGCAGCGAGGAAGCGAGAGTCAGCGAGAGGCAGCGAGAGGCAGCGAGCGACTGCGAGCGACCGCGAGCGACAGCGAGCTAAACAGCGAGCGAGCTAGACAGCGAGCGGCAGCGAGGAAGCGAGAGGCAGCGAGAGGCAGCGAGAGGTAGCGAGCGACTGCGAGGCAGCGAGCGACTGCGAGCGACTGCGAGCGACTGCTAGGCAGCGAGCGACCGTGAGCGACCGCAAGCGACCGCGAGGCAGCGAGGGTCAGCGAGGGACAGCGAGGGACAGCAAGGGATAGCGAGACAGTGAGCGACAGCGAGCGACAGCAAGGCAGCGAGCGACAGCGAGGCAGCGAGGCAGCAAGCGACGGCGAGCGACAGCGAGCGACAGCGACAGCGACAGAGAGCGACCGCGAGCGACAGCGAGCTAGACAGTGAGCGAGCTAGACAGCGAGAGGCAGCAAGCGAGGCAGCGAGCGAGGCAGCGAGCGACAGCGAGCAAGACAGCGAGCGAGACAGCGAGCGACAGCGAGCGACAGCGAGCGAGAGAGCGAGCGACAGCGAGCGAGACAGAGAGCGAGCGAGACAGCGAGCCCGACAGCGAGCGAGCTAGACAGAGCGCGACAGCGTGCGACAGCGAACTAGACAGCGCGCGAGACGAGCGCGCGAGAGCGAGAGGCAGCGAGCGAGGCAGCGAGAGGCAGCGAGCGAGGCAGCGAGCGACAGAGAGCGAGGCAGCGAGCGACAGAGAGCTAGCGAGAGAGCGAGCGAGAGAGCGAGCGAGAGATCGAGTGAGAGATCGAGCGAGAGGGCCAGACAGCAAGCGACACCGAGCCAGACAGCGAGCGAGCCCGAGAGCGAGCGAGCCCGAGAGCGAGCGAGCCCGACAAAGAGCGACAGCGACACAGAGCGACAGCGAGCTAGACAGCGAGCGAGCGAGGCAGCGAGCGACAGCGAGCGAGAGCGAGCGACAGCGAGGCAGCGAGCGACAGCGAGGCAGCGAGGCAGCGAGACAGCGAGGCAGCGAGCAACAGCAAGCGACAGCGAGCGACAGCGAGGCAGCGAGCGACAGCGAGCGACAGCGAGGCAGCGAGCGACAGAGAGCGACAGCGAGCGAGAGCGAGCGAGCTAGACAGCGAGCGAGCGACAGCGAGCGAGCGACAGAGAGCGACAGCGACAGAGAGCGACAGAGAGCGACCGCGAGCGACAGCGAGCTAGACAGCGAGCGGCAGCGAGGCAGCGAGAGGCAGCGAGAGGCAGCGAGCGAGACAGCGAGCGAGACAGCGAGCGAGACAGCGAGCGACAGCGAGCGACAGCGAGTGAGACAGCGAGCGAGACAGCGAGCGAGCGAGACAGAGAGCGACAGCGAGCGAGACAGCGAGCCCGACAGCGAGCGACAGCGACCTAGACAGCGCGCGAGACGAGCGCGCGAGAGCGAGAGGCAGCGAGAGGCAGCGAGCGAGGCAGCGAGCGAGGCAGCGCGCGACAGCGAGCGACAGCGAGCGACAGCGAGGCAGCGAGCGAGAGCGAGGCAGCGAGCGACAGCGAGCGAGAGCGAGGCAGCGAGCTAGAGACAGCGAGGCAGCGAGCGACAGAGAGCGAGCGACAGAGAGCGACAGCGAGTGAGACAGCGACCTAGACAGCGCGCGAGACGAGCGCGCGAGAGCGAGAGGCAGCAAGAGGCAGCGAGAGGCAGCGAGAGGCAGCGAGCGACTGCGAGGCACCGAGCGACTGCGAGCGACTGCGAGGCAGCGAGCGACAGCGAGCGAATGCGAGCGACTGCGAGGCAGCGAGCGACCGAGAGCAACCGCGAGCGACCGCGAGCGACAACAAGCGACCGCGAGCGACCGCGAGGCAGCGAGGGAGAGCAAGTGACAGTGAGGGACAGCGGGACAGCGAGGGACAGCGAGGGACAGCGAGGGACAGCGAGACAGCGAGCGACAGCGAGGGACAGCGAGGGACAGCAGGACAGCGAGGGACAGCGAGGGACAGCGAGGGACAGCGAGACAGCGAGGGACAGCGAGCGACAGCGAGGCAGCGAGCGACTGCGAGCGACTGCGAGCGACTGCGAGCTAAACAGCGAGCGAGCTAGACAGCGAGCGGCAGCGAGGCAGCGAGAGGCAGCGAGCGACAGCGAGCGACAGCGAGGCAGCGCACGACAGCGAGCGACAGCGAGCGACAGCGAGGCAGCGAGGCAGCGAGCGACAGCGAGCGAGAGCGAGGCAGCGAGGCAGCGAGACAGCGAGGCAGCGAGCAACAGCGAGCGACAGCGAGCGACAGCGAGGCAGCGAGCGACAGCGAGCGACAGCGAGGCAGCGAGCGACAGAGAGCGACAGCGAGCGACAGCGAGCGAGCTAGACAGCGAGCGAGCGACAGAGAGCGAGCGACAGAGCGAGCGAGAGAGCCAGCGAGAGAGCCAGACAGCGAGCGACAGCGAGCCAGACAGCGAGCGAGCCCGACAGCGAGCGAGCGAGCCCGACAGAGAGCGACAGCGACAGAGAGCGACAGCGAGCGACCGCGAGCGACAGCGAGCTAAACAGCGAGCGAGCTAGACAGCGAGTGGCAGCGAGGCAGCGAGAGGCAGCGAGCGAGGCAGCGAGCGAGACAGCGAGCGGGACAGCGAGCGACAGAGAGCGACAGAGAGCGACAGAGAGCGAGACGGCGAGCGAGACAGCGAGCGAGACAGCGAGCGAGACAGCGAGCGACAGCGACCTAGACAGCGCGCGAGACGAGTGCGCGAGAGCGAGAGGCAGCGAGCGACTGCGAGGCAGCGAGCGACTGCGAGCGACTGCGAGCGACTGCGAGCGACTGAGAGCAACTGCGAGGCAGCGAGCGACCGCGAGCGACCGCGAGCGACCGCGAGGCAGCGAGCGACAGCGAGGGACAGCGAGGGACAGCGAGGCAGCGAGCGACAGCGAGGCAGCGAGGCAGCAAGCGACAGCGAGCGACAGCGAGCGACAGCGACAATGAGCGACAGCGAGAAACAGCGACAGAGAGCGACCGCGAGCGACAGCGACCTAGACAGCGCGCGAGAAGAGCGCGCGAGAGCGAGAGGCAGCGAGAGGCAGCGAGAGGCAGCGAGCGAGGCAGCGAGAGAGACAGCGAGCGAGCGAGACAGCGAGCGGCAGCGAGGAAGCGAGAGGCAGCGAGAGGCAGCGAGAGGCAGCGAGCGAGACAGCGAGCGAGACAGCGAGCGAGCGAAACAGCGAGCGGCAGCAAGGCAGCGAGCGGCAGCGAGCGGCAGCGAGCGAGGCTGCGAGCGAGGCAGCGAGCGGGACAGCGAGCGACAGAGAGCGACAGAGAGCGACAGAGAGCGAGACGGCGAGCGAGACAGCGAGCGAGACAGCGAGCCCGACAGCGAGCGACAGCGACCTAGACAGCGCGCGAGACGAGCACGCGAGAGCGAGAGGCAGCGAGACGCGGCAAGAGGCAGCGAGAGGCAGCGAGCGACTGCGAGGCAGCGAGCGACAGCGAGCGACTGCGAGCGACCGCGAGGCAGCGAGGGACAGCGAGCGACAGCGAGGGACAGCGAGGGACAGCGAGGGACAGCGAGACAGCGAGCGACAGCGAGGCAGCGAGCGACAGCGAGGGACAGCGAGGGACAGCGAGACAGCGAGCGACAGCGACAGCGAGCGACAGCGACAGAGAGCGACCGCGAGCGACAGCGAGCTAGACAGTGAGCGAGCTAGACAGCGAGAGGCAGCGAGCGAGGCAGCGAGCTACAGAGAGCGAGGCAGCGAGCGAGGCAGTGAGCGAGGCAGCGAGCGACAGCGTGCGAGACAGCGAGCGAGACAGCGAGCGACAGCGAGCGACAGCGAGCGAGAGAGCGAGCGACAGCGAGTGAGACAGAGAGCGAGTGAGACAGCGAGCCCGACAGCGAGCGAGCTAGACAGCGAGCGGCAGCGACCTAGACAGCGCGCGCGACGAGCGCGCGAGAGCGAGAGGCAACGAGCGAGGCAGCGAGAGGCAGCGAGCGAGGCAGCGAGCGACAGAGAGCGAGGCAGCGAGCGACAGAGAGCGAGCGAGAGAGCGAGCGAGAGAGCGAGCGAGAGATCGAGCGAGAGAGCCAGACAGCGAGCGACACCGAGCCAGACAGCGAGCGAGCCCGAGAGCGAGCGAGCCCGAGAGCGAGCGAGCCCGACAGCGAGCGACAGCGACAGAGAGCGACAGCGAGCTAGACAGCGAGCGGCAGCGAGAGGCAGCGAGAGGCAGCGAGCGAGACAGCGAGCGAGAGCGAGGCAGCGAGCTAGAGACAGCGAGGCAGCGAGCGAGACAGCGAGCGACAGCGAGCGACAGCGAGCGAGAGCGAGGCAGCGAGCGAGAGCGTGCGAGAGCGAGCGACAGCGAGGCAGCGAGCGAGAGCGAGCGAGAGCGAGCGACAGCGAGGCAGCGAGCGCGAGCGAGGCAGCGAGGCAGCGAGACAGCGAGGCAGCGAGCGACAGCGAGCGAGAGCGAGGCAGCGAGCTAGAGACAGCGAGGCAGCGAGCGAGACAGCGAGCGACAGCGAGCGACAGCGAGCGAGAGCGAGGCAGCGAGCGAGAGCGAGCGAGAGCGAGCGACAGCGAGGCAGCGAGCGCGAGCGAGGCAGCGAGGCAGCGAGACAGCAATGCAGCGAGCAACAGCGAGCGACAGCGAGCGACAGCGAGGCAGCGAGCGACAGAGAGCGACAGCGAGCGACAGCGAGCGAGCTAGACAGCGAGCGAGCGACAGAGAGCGAGCGACAGAGCGAGCGACAGAGCGAGCGACAGAGCCAGACAGCGAGCGACAGCGAGCCAGACACCGAGCGAGCTAGACAGCGAGCGGCAGCGAGGAAGCGAGAGGCAGCGAGAGGCAGCGAGAGGCAGCGAGCGACTGCGAGGCAGCGAGCGAGAGCGAGCGACTGTGAGGCAGCGAGCGAGAGAGAGGCAGCGAGGCAGCGAGACAGCGAGGCAGCGAGCAACAGCGAGCGACAGCGAGCGACAGCGAGGCAGCGAGCGACAGAGAGCGACAGCGAGCGACAGCGAGCGAGCTAGACAGCGAGCGAGCGACAGAGAGCGAGCTACAGAGCGAGCGAGAGAGCCAGCGAGAGAGCCAGACAGCGAGCGACAGCGAGCCAGACAGCGAGCGAGCCCGACAGCGAGCGAGCGAGCCCGACAGAGAGCGACAGCGACAGAGAGCGACAGCGAGTGACCGCGAGCGACAGCGAGCTAAACAGCGAGCGAGCTAGACAGCGAGCGGCAGCGAGGCAGCGAGAGGCAGCGAGAGGCAGCGAGAGGCAGAGAGCGAGGCAGCGAGCGAGACAGCGAGCGAGACAGCGAGCGAGGCAGCGAGCGAGGCAGCGAGCGAGACAGCGAGCGGGACAGCGAGCGACAGAGAGCGACAGAGAGCGACAGAGAGCGAGACGGCGAGCGAGACAGCGAGCGAGACAGCGAGCCCGACAGCGAGCGACAGCGACCTAGACAGCGCGTGAGACGAGTGCGCGAGAGCGAGAGGCAGCGAGCGACTGCGAGGCAGCGAGCGACAGCGAGCGACTGCGAGCGACTGCGAGCGACTGAGAGCAACTGCGAGGCAGCGAGCGACCGCGAGCGACCGCGAGGCAGCGAGGGACAGCGAGGGACAGCGAGGGACAGCGAGGCAGCGAGCGACAGCGAGGCAGCGAGGCAGCAAGCGACAGCGAGCGACAGCGAGCGACAGCGACAGCGAGCGACAGCGAGAAACACCGACAGAGAGCGACCGCGAGCGACAGCGAGCTAGACAGTGAGCGAGCTAGACAGCGAGAGGCAGCGAGCGAGGCAGCGAGCGAGGCAGCGAGCGACAGCGAGCGAGACAGCGAGCGAGACAGCGAGCGACAGCGAGCGACAGCGAGCGAGAGAGCGAGCGACAGCGAGCGAGACAGAGAGCGAGCGAGACAGCGAGCCCGACAGCGAGCGAGCTAGACAGAGAGCGACATCGAGCGACAGCGACCTAGACAGCGCGCGAGACGAGCGCGCGAGAGCGAGAGGCAGCGAGCGAGGCAGCGAGAGGCAGCGAGCGAGGCAGCGAGCAACAGAGAGCGAGCGAGAGAGCGAGCGAGAGATCGAGCGAGAGATCGAGCGAGAGAGCCAGAGAGCAAGCGACACCGAGCCAGACAGCGAGCGAGCCCGAGAGCGAGCGAGCCCGAGAGCGAGCGAGCCCGACAACGAGCGACAGCGACAGAGAGCGACATCAAGCGACAGCGACCTAGACAGCGCGCGAGACGAGCGCGCGAGAGCGAGAGGCAGCGAGCGAGGCAGCGAGCGACAGAGAGCGAGCGAGAGAGCGAGCGAGAGAGCGAGCGAGAGATCGAGCGAGAGAGCGAGCGAGAGAGCCAGACAGCAAGCGACACCGAGCCAGACAGCGAGCGAGCCCGAGAGCGAGCGAGCCCGAGAGCGAGCGAGCCCGACAACGAGCGACAGCGACAGAGAGCGACAGCGAGCTAGACAGCGAGCGGCAGCGAGAGGCAGCGAGAGGCAGTGAGAGGCAGCGAGCGAGGCAGCGAGAGAGACAGTGAGGCAGCGAGCGACAGCGGGGAAGCGAGCGACAGCGAGCGACAGCGAGGCAGCGCGCGACAGCGAGCGACAGCGAGCGACAGCGAGGCAGCGCGCGACAGCGAGCGACAACGAGGCAGCGAGGCAGCGAGCGACAGCGAGCGAGAGCGAGGCAGCGAGCTAGAGACAGCGAGGCAGCGAGCGAGACAGCGAGCGACAGCGAGCGACAGCGAGCGACAGCGAGGCAGCGAGCGAGAGCGAGGTAGCGAGCAAGAGCGAGCGAGAGCGAGCGACAGCGAGGCAGTGAGCGCGAGCGAGGCAGCGAGGCAGCGAGACAGCGAGGCAGCGAGCAACAGCGAGCGACAGCGAGCGACAGCGAGGCAGCGAGCGACAGAGAGCGACAGCGAGCGACAGCGAGCGAGCTAGACAGCGAGCGAGCGACAGAGAGCGAGCGACAGAGCGAGCGACAGAGCGAGCGACAGAGCCAGACAGCGAGCGACAGCGAGCCAGACAGCGAGCGAGCCCGACAGAGAGCGACAGCGACAGAGAGCGACAGCGAGCGACCGCGAGCGACAGCGAGCTAAACAGCGAGCGAGCTAGACAGCGAGCGGCAGCGAGGAAGCGAGAGGCAGCGAGCGAGACAGCGAGCGAGACAGCGAGCGACAGCGAGCGACAGCGAGTGAGACAGCGAGCGAGCGAGGCAGCGAGCGGCAGCGAGCGACAGCGAGCGACAGCGAGGTAGCGAGGCAGCGAGCGACAGCGGGGAAGCGAGCGACAGCGAGCGACAGCGAGGCAGCGAGCTAGAGACAGCGAGGCAGCGAGCGACAGCGAGCGAGAGCGAGCGAGAGCGAGGCAGCGAGCGAGAGCGAGCGACAGCGAGGCAGCGAGCGAGAGCGAGGCAGCGAGGCAGCGAGACAGCGAGGCAGCGAGCAACAGCAAGCGACAGCGAGCGACAGCAAGGCAGCGAGCGACAGCGAGTGACAGCGAGGCAGCGAGCGACAGAGAGCGACAGCGAGCGAGAGCGAGCGAGCTAGACAGCGAGCGAGCGACAGCGAGCGAGCGACAGCGAGCGACAGCGACAGAGAGCGACAGCGACAGAGAGCGACAGAGAGCGACAGCGACAGAGAGCGACAGAGAGCGACCGCGAGCGACAGCGAGCTAGACAGCGAGCGGCAGCGAGGCAGCGAGAGGCAGCGAGAGGCAGCGAGCGAGACAGCGAGCGAGACAGCGAGCGAGACAGCGAGCGACAGCGAGCGACAGCGAGTGAGACAGCGAGCGAGCGAGGCAGCGAGCGGCAGCGTGCGGCAGCGAGCGAGGCTGCGAGCGAGGCAGCGAGCGACAGTGAGCGACAGCGAGCGAGACAGCGAGCGAGACAGCGAGCGAGCGAGACAGAGAGCGACAGCGAGCGAGACAGCGAGCCCGACAGCGAGCGAGACAGCGAGCCCGACAGCGAGCGACAGCGACCTAGACAACGCGCGAGACGAGCGCGCGAGAGCGAGAGGCAGCGAGAGGCAGCGAGCGAGGCAGCGAGCGAGGCAGCGCGCGACAGCGAGCGACAGCGAGCGACAGCGAGGCAGCGAGCGAGAGCGAGGCAGCGAGCGACAGCGAGCGAGAGCGAGGCAGCGAGCTAGAGACAGCGAGGCAGCGAGCGACAGAGAGCGAGCGACAGAGAGCGACAGCGAGTGAGACAGCGACCTAGACAGCGCGCGAGACGAGCGCGCGAGAGCGAGAGGCAGCAAGAGGCAGCGAGAGGCAGCGAGAGGCAGCGAGCGACTGCGAGGCACCGAGCGACTGCGAGCGACTGCGAGGCAGCGAGCGACAGCGAGCGAATGCGAGCGACTGCGAGGCAGCGAGCGACAGCGAGCGAATGCGAGCGACTGCGAGGCAGCGAGCGACCGAGAGCAACCGCGAGCGACCGCGAGCGACAACAAGCGACCGCGAGCGACCGCGAGGCAGCGAGGGAGAGCAAGTGACAGCGAGGGACAGCGGGACAGCGAGGGACAGCGAGGGACAGCGAGGGACAGCGAGACAGCGAGCGACAGCGAGGGACAGCGAGGGACAGCGGGACAGCGAGGGACAGCGAGGGACAGCGAGGGACAGCGAGACAGCGAGGGACAGCGAGCGACAGCGAGGCAGCGAGCGACTGCGAGCGACTGCGAGCGACTGCGAGCTAAACAGCGAGCGAGCTAGACAGCGAGCGGCAGCGAGGCAGCGAGAGGCAGCGAGCGACAGCGAGCGACAGCGAGGCAGCGCACGACAGCGAGCGACAGCGAGCGACAGCGAGGCAGCGAGGCAGCGAGCGACAGCGAGCGAGAGCGAGGCAGCGAGCTAGAGACAGCGAGGAAGCGTGCGACAGAGAGCGACAGCGAGCGACAGCGAGGCAGCGAGCGAGAGCGAGCGACAGTGAGGCAGCGAGCGAGAGCGAGGCAGCGAGGCAGTGAGACAGCGAGGCAGCGAGCAACAGCGAGCGACCGCGAGCGACAGCGAGGCATCGAGCGACAGCGAGCGACAGCGAGGCAGCGAGCGACAGAGAGCGACAGCGAGCGACAGAGAGCGAGCTAGACAGCGAGCGAGCGACAGAGAGCGAGCGACAGAGCGAGCGAGAGAGCCAGCGAGAGAGCCAGACAGCGAGCGACAGCGAGCCAGACAGCGAGCGAGCCCAACAGCGAGCGAGCGAGCCCGACAGAGAGCGACAGCGACAGAGAGCGACAGCGAGCGACCGCGAGCGACAGCGAGCTAAACAGCGAGCGAGCTAGACAGCGAGCGGCAGCGAGGCAGCGAGAGGCAGCGAGCGAGGCAGCGAGCGAGACAGCGAGCGAGACAGCGAGCGAGGCAGCGAGCGAGGCTGCGAGCGAGACAGCGAGCGGGACAGCGAGCGACAGAGAGCGACAGAGAGCGACAGAGAGCGAGACGGCGAGCGAGACAGCGAGCGAGACAGCGAGCGACAGCGACCTAGACAGCGCGCGAGACGAGTGCGCGAGAGCGAGAGGCAGCGAGCGACTGCGAGGCAGCGAGCGACTGCGAGCGACTGCGAGCGACTGCGAGCGACTGAGAGCAACTGCGAGGCAGCGAGCGACCGCGAGCGACCGCGAGCGACCGCGAGGCAGCGAGCGACAGCGAGGGACAGCGAGGGACAGCGAGGCAGCGAGCGACAGCGAGGCAGCGAGGCAGCAAGCGACAGCGAGCGACAGCGAGCGACAGCGAGCGACAGCGACAATGAGCGACAGCGAGAAACAGCGACAGAGAGCGACCGCGAGCGACAGCGACCTAGACAGCGCGCGAGAAGAGCGCGCGAGAGCGAGAGGCAGCGAGAGGCAGCGAGAGGCAGCGAGCGAGGCAGCGAGAGAGACAGCGAGCGAGCGAGACAGCGAGCGGCAGCGAGGAAGCGAGAGGCAGCGAGAGGCAGCGAGAGGCAGCGAGCGAGAGCGAGCGAGAGCGAGGCAGCGAGCGAGAGCGAGCGACAGCGAGGCAGCGAGCGACAGCGAGGCAGCGAGGCAGCGAGACAGCGAGGCAGCGAGCAACAGCAAGCGACAGCGAGCGACAGCAAGGCAGCGAGCGACAGCGAGCGACAGCGAGGCAGCGAGCGACAGAGAGCGACAGCGAGCGAGAGCGAGCGAGCTAGACAGCGAGCGAGCGACAGCGAGCGAGCGACAGCGAGCGACAGCGACAGAGAGCGACAGAGAGCGACCGCGAGCGACAGCGAGCTAGACAGCGAGCGGCAGCGAGGCAGCGAGAGGCAGCGAGAGGCAGCGAGCGAGACAGCGAGCGAGACAGCGAGCGAGACAGCGAGCGACAGCGAGCGACAGCGAGTGAGACAGCGAGCGAGCGAGGCAGCGAGCGGCAGCGTGCGGCAGCGAGCGAGGCTGCGAGCGAGGCAGCGAGCGACAGTGAGCGACAGCGAGCGAGACAGCGAGCGAGACAGCGAGCGAGCGAGACAGAGAGCGACAGCGAGCGAGACAGCGAGCCCGACAGCGAGCGACAGCGACCTAGACAACGCGCGAGACGAGCGCGCGAGAGCGAGAGGCAGCGAGAGGCAGCGAGCGAGGCAGCGAGCGAGGCAGCGCGCGACAGCGAGCGACAGCGAGCGACAGCGAGGCAGCGAGCGAGAGCGAGGCAGCGAGCGAGAGCGAGGCAGCGAGCGACAGCGAGGCAGCGAGCGACAGCGAGCGAGAGCGAGGCAGCGAGCTAGAGACAGCGAGGCAGCGAGCGACAGAGAGCGAGCGACAGAGAGCGACAGCGAGTGAGACAGCGACCTAGACAGCGCGCGAGACGAGCGCGCGAGAGCGAGAGGCAGCAAGAGGCAGCGAGAGGCAGCGAGAGGCAGCGAGCGACTGCGAGGCACCGAGCGACTGCGAGCGACTGCGAGGCAGTGAGCGACAGCGAGCGAATGCGAGCGACTGCGAGGCAGCGAGCGACAGCGAGCGAATGCGAGCGACTGCGAGGCAGCGAGCGACCGAGAGCAACCGCGAGCGACCGCGAGCGACAACAAGCGACCGCGAGCGACCGCGAGGCAGCGAGGGAGAGCAAGTGACAGCGAGGGACAGCGGGACAGCGAGGGACAGCGAGGGACAGCGAGGGACAGCGAGACAGCGAGCGACAGCGAGGGACAGCGAGGGACAGCGGGACAGCGAGGGACAGCGAGGGACAGCGAGGGACAGCGAGACAGCGAGGGACAGCGAGCGACAGCGAGGCAGCGAGCGACTGCGAGCGACTGCGAGCGACTGCGAGCTAAACAGCGAGCGAGCTAGACAGCGAGCGGCAGCGAGGCAGCGAGAGGCAGCGAGCGACAGCGAGCGACAGCGAGGCAGCGCACGACAGCGAGCGACAGCGAGCGACAGCGAGGCAGCGAGGCAGCGAGCGACAGCGACCGAGAGCGAGGCAGCGAGCTAGAGACAGCGAGGAAGCGTGCGACAGAGAGCGACAGCGAGCGACAGCGAGGCAGCGAGCGAGAGCGAGCGACAGTGAGGCAGCGAGCGACAGCGAGGCAGCGAGGCAGCAAGCGACAGCGAGCGACAGCGAGCGACAGCGAGCGACAGCGACAATGAGCGACAGCGAGAAACAGCGACAGCGAGAAACAGCGACAGAGAGCGACCGCGAGCGACAGCGACCTAGACAGCGCGCGAGAAGAGCGCGCGAGAGCGAGAGGCAGCGAGAGGCAGCGAGAGGCAGCGAGCGAGGCAGCGAGAGAGACAGCGAGCGAGCGAGACAGCGAGCGGCAGCGAGGAAGCGAGAGGCAGCGAGAGGCAGCGAGAGGCAGCGAGCGAGAGCGAGCGAGAGCGAGGCAGCGAGCGAGAGCGAGCGACAGCGAGGCAGCGAGCGAGAGCGAGGCAGCGAGGCAGCGAGACAGCGAGGCAGCGAGCAACAGCAAGCGACAGCGAGCGACAGCAAGGCAGCGAGCGACAGCGAGCGACAGCGAGGCAGCGAGCGACAGAGAGCGACAGCGAGCGAGAGCGAGCGAGCTAGACAGCGAGCGAGCGACAGCGAGCGAGCGACAGCGAGCGAGCGACAGAGAGCGACAGCGAGCGACAGCGAGCGAGCGACAGCGAGCGAGCGACAGAGAGCGACAGCGACAGAGAGCGACAGAGAGCGACCGCGAGCGACAGCGAGCTAGACAGCGAGCGGCAGCGAGGCAGCGAGAGGCAGCGAGAGGCAGCGAGCGAGACAGCGAGCGAGACAGCGAGCGAGACAGCGAGCGACAGCGAGCGACAGCGAGTGAGACAGCGAGCGAGCGAGGCAGCGAGCGGCAGCGTGCGGCAGCGAGCGAGGCTGCGAGCGAGGCAGCGAGCGACAGTGAGCGACAGCGAGCGAGACAGCGAGCGAGACAGCGAGCGAGCGAGACAGAGAGCGACAGCGAGCGAGACAGCGAGCCCGACAGCGAGCGAGACAGCGAGCCCGACAGCGAGCGACAGCGACCTAGACAACGCGCGAGACGAGCGCGCGAGAGCGAGAGGCAGCGAGAGGCAGCGAGCGAGGCAGCGAGCGAGGCAGCGCGCGACAGCGAGCGACAGCGAGCGACAGCGAGGCAGCGAGCGAGAGCGAGGCAGCGAGCGACAGCGAGCGAGAGCGAGGCAGCGAGCTAGAGACAGCGAGGCAGCGAGCGACAGAGAGCGAGCGACAGAGAGCGACAGCGAGTGAGACAGCGACCTAGACAGCGCGCGAGACGAGCGCGCGAGAGCGAGAGGCAGCAAGAGGCAGCGAGAGGCAGCGAGAGGCAGCGAGCGACTGCGAGGCACCGAGCGACTGCGAGCGACTGCGAGGCAGTGAGCGACAGCGAGCGAATGCGAGCGACTGCGAGGCAGCGAGCGACAGCGAGCGAATGCGAGCGACTGCGAGGCAGCGAGCGACCGAGAGCAACCGCGAGCGACCGCGAGCGACAACAAGCGACCGCGAGCGACCGCGAGGCAGCGAGGGAGAGCAAGTGACAGCGAGGGACAGCGGGACAGCGAGGGACAGCGAGGGACAGCGAGGGACAGCGAGACAGCGAGCGACAGCGAGGGACAGCGAGGGACAGCGGGACAGCGAGGGACAGCGAGGGACAGCGAGGGACAGCGAGACAGCGAGGGACAGCGAGCGACAGCGAGGCAGCGAGCGACTGCGAGCGACTGCGAGCGACTGCGAGCTAAACAGCGAGCGAGCTAGACAGCGAGCGGCAGCGAGGCAGCGAGAGGCAGCGAGCGACAGCGAGCGACAGCGAGGCAGCGCACGACAGCGAGCGACAGCGAGCGACAGCGAGGCAGCGAGGCAGCGAGCGACAGCGAGCGAGAGCGAGGCAGCGAGCTAGAGACAGCGAGGAAGCGTGCGACAGAGAGCGACAGCGAGCGACAGCGAGGCAGCGAGCGAGAGCGAGCGACAGTGAGGCAGCGAGCGAGAGCGAGGCAGCGAGGCAGCGAGACAGCGAGGCAGCGAGCAACAGCGAGCGACAGCGAGCGACAGCGAGGCATCGAGCGACAGCGAGCGACAGCGAGGCAGTGAGCGACAGAGAGCGACAGCGAGCGACAGAGAGCGAGCTAGACAGCGAGCGAGCGACAGAGAGCGAGCGACAGAGCGAGCGAGAGAGCCAGCGAGAGAGCCAGACAGCGAGCGACAGCGAGCCAGACAGCGAGCGAGCCCAACAGCGAGCGAGCGAGCCCGACAGAGAGCGACAGCGACAGAGAGCGACAGCGAGCTAAACAGCGAGCGAGCTAGACAGCGAGCGGCAGCGAGGCAGCGAGAGGCAGCGAGCGAGGCAGCGAGCGAGACAGCGAGCGAGACAGCGAGCGAGGCAGCGAGCGAGGCTGCGAGCGAGACAGCGAGCGGGACAGCGAGCGACAGAGAGCGACAGAGAGCGACAAAGAGCGAGACGGCGAGCGAGACAGCGAGCGAGACAGCGAGCGAGACAGCGAGCGACAGCGACCTAGACAGCGCGCGAGACGAGTGCGCGAGAGCGAGAGGCAGCGAGCGACTGCGAGGCAGCGAGCGACTGCGAGCGACTGCGAGCGACTGCGAGCGACTGCGAGCAACTGCGAGGCAGCGAGCGACCGCGAGCGACCGCGAGCGACCGCGAGGCAGCGAGCGACAGCGAGGGACAGCGAGGGACAGCGAGGCAGCGAGCGACAGCGAGGCAGCGAGGCAGCAAGCGACAGCGAGCGACAGCGAGCGACAGCGAGCGACAGCGACAATGAGCGACAGCGAGAAACAGCGACAGAGAGCGACCGCGAGCGACAGCGACCTAGACAGCGCGCGAGAAGAGCGCGCGAGAGCGAGAGGCAGCGAGAGGCAGCGAGAGGCAGCGAGCGAGGCAGCGAGAGAGACAGCGAGCGAGCGAGACAGCGAGCGGCAGCGAGGAAGCGAGAGGCAGCGAGAGGCAGCGAGAGGCAGCGAGAGGCAGCGAGCGAGACAGCGAGCGAGACAGCGAGCGAGCGAAACAGCGAGCGGCAGCAAGGCAGCGAGCGGCAGCGAGCGGCAGCGAGCGAGGCAGCGAGCGGGACAGCGAGCGGGACAGCGAGCGACAGAGAGCGACAGAGAGCGACAGAGAGCGACAGAGAGCGACAGAGAGCGAGACGGCGAGCGAGACAGCGAGCGAGACAGCGAGCCCGACAGCGAGCGACAGCGACCTAGACAGCGCGCGAGACGAGCACGCGAGAGCGAGAGGCAGCGAGACGCGGCAAGAGGCAGCGAGAGGCAGCGAGCGACTGCGAGGCAGCGAGCGACTGCGAGCGACTGCGAGCGACCGCGAGGCAGCGAGGGACAGCGAGCGACAGCGAGGGACAGCGAGGGACAGCGAGGGACAGCGAGACAGCGAGCGACAGCGAGGCAGCGAGCGACAGCGAGGGACAGCGAGACAGCGAGCGACAGCGACAGCGAGCGACAGCGACAGAGAGCGACCGCGAGCGACAGCGAGCTAGACAGTGAGCGAGCTAGACAGCGAGAGGCAGCGAGCGAGGCAGCGAGCGACAGAGAGCGAGGCAGCGAGCGAGGCAGCGAGCGAGGCAGCGAGCGACAGCGTGCGAGACAGCGAGCGAGACAGCGAGCGACAGCGAGCGACAGCGAGCGAGAGAGCGAGCGACAGCGAGTGAGACAGAGAGCGAGCGAGACAGCGAGCGGCAGCGACCTAGACAGCGCGCGCGACGAGCGCGCGAGAGCGAGAGGCAACGAGCGAGGCAGCGAGCGACAGCGAGCGACAGCGAGTGAGACAGCGAGCGAGCGAGGCAGCGAGCGGCAGATAGCGACAGCGAGCGACAGCGAGGTAGCGAGGCAGCGAGCGACAGCGGGGAAGCGAGCGACAGCGAGCGACAGCGAGGCAGCGAGCTAGAGACAGCGAGGCAGCGAGCGACAGCGAGCGAGAGCGAGCGAGAGCGAGGCAGCGAGCGAGAGCGAGGCAGCGAGGCAGCGAGACAGCGAGGCAGCGAGCAACAGCAAGCGACAGCGAGCGACAGCAAGGCAGCGAGCGACAGCGAGCGACAGCGAGGCAGCGAGCGACAGAGAGCGACAGCGAGTGAGAGCGAGCGAGCTAGACAGCGAGCGAGCGACAGCGAGCGAGCGACAGAGAGCGAGCGACAGAGAGCGAGCGACAGAGAGCGACAGCGACAGAGAGCGACAGAGAGCGACCGCGAGCGACAGCGAGCTAGACAGCGAGCGGCAGCGAGGCAGCGAGAGGCAGCGAGAGGCAGCGAGCGAGACAGCGAGCGAGACAGCGAGCGAGACAGCGAGCGACAGCGAGCGACAGCGAGTGAGACAGCGAGCGAGCGAGGCAGCGAGCGGCAGCGTGCGGCAGCGAGCGAGGCTGCGAGCGAGGCAGCGAGCGACAGTGAGCGACAGTGAGCGACAGCGAGCGAGACAGCGAGCGAGACAGCGAGCGAGCGAGACAGAGAGCGACAGCGAGCGAGACAGCGAGCCCGACAGCGAGCGAGACAGCGAGCCCGACAGCGAGCGACAGCGACCTAGACAACGCGCGAGACGAGCGCGCGAGAGCGAGAGGCAGCGAGAGGCAGCGAGCGAGGCAGCGAGCGAGGCAGCGCGCGACAGCGAGCGACAGCGAGCGACAGCGAGGCAGCGAGCGAGAGCGAGGCAGCGAGCGACAGCGAGCGAGAGCGAGGCAGCGAGCTAGAGACAGCGAGGCAGCGAGCGACAGAGAGCGAGCGACAGAGAGCGACAGCGAGTGAGACAGCGACCTAGACAGCGCGCGAGACGAGCGCGCGAGAGCGAGAGGCAGCAAGAGGCAGCGAGAGGCAGCGAGAGGCAGCGAGCGACTGCGAGGCACCGAGCGACTGCGAGCGACTGCGAGGCAGCGAGCGACAGCGAGCGAATGCGAGCGACTGCGAGGCAGCGAGCGACAGCGAGCGAATGCGAGCGACTGCGAGGCAGCGAGCGACCGAGAGCAACCGCGAGCGACCGCGAGCGACAACAAGCGACCGCGAGCGACCGCGAGGCAGCGAGGGAGAGCAAGTGACAGCGAGGGACAGCGGGACAGCGAGGGACAGCGAGGGACAGCGAGGGACAGCGAGACAGCGAGCGACAGCGAGGGACAGCGAGGGACAGCGGGACAGCGAGGGACAGCGAGGGACAGCGAGGGACAGCGAGACAGCGAGGGACAGCGAGCGACAGCGAGGCAGCGAGCGACTGCGAGCGACTGCGAGCGACTGCGAGCTAAACAGCGAGCGAGCTAGACAGCGAGCGGCAGCGAGGCAGCGAGAGGCAGCGAGCGACAGCGAGTGACAGCGAGGCAGCGCACGACAGCGAGCGACAGCGAGCGACAGCGAGGCAGCGAGGCAGCGAGCGACAGCGAGCGAGAACGAGGCAGCGAGCTAGAGACAGCGAGGAAGCGTGCGACAGAGAGCGACAGCGAGCGACAGCGAGGCAGCGAGCGAGAGCGAGCGACAGTGAGGCAGCGAGCGAGAGCGAGGCAGCGAGGCAGCGAGACAGCGAGGCAGCGAGCAACAGCGAGCGACAGCGAGCGACAGCGAGGCATCGAGCGACAGCGAGCGACAGCGAGGCAGCGAGCGACAGAGAGCGACAGCGAGCGACAGAGAGCGAGCTAGACAGCGAGCGAGCGACAGAGAGCGAGCGACAGAGCGAGCGAGAGAGCCAGCGAGAGAGCCAGACAGCGAGCGACAGCGAGCCAGACAGCGAGCGAGCCCGACAGCGAGCGAGCGAGCCCGACAGAGAGCGACAGCGACAGAGAGCGACAGCGAGCGACCACGAGCGACAGCGAGCTAAACAGCGAGCGAGCTAGACAGCGAGCGGCAGCGAGGCAGCGAGAGGCAGCGAGCGAGGCAGCGAGCGAGACAGCGAGCGAGACAGCGAGCGAGGCAGCGAGCGAGGCCGCGAGCGAGACAGCGAGCGGGACAGCGAGCGACAGAGAGCGACAGAGAGCGACAGAGAGCGAGACGGCGAGCGAGACAGCGAGCGAGACCGCGAGCGAGACAGCGAGCGACAGCGACCTAGACAGCGCGCGAGACGAGTGCGCGAGAGCGAGAGGCAGCGAGCGACTGCGAGGCAGCGAGCGACTGCGAGCGACTGCGAGCGACTGCGAGCGACTGAGAGCAACTGCGAGGCAGCGAGCGACCGCGAGCGACCGCGAGCGACCGCGAGGCAGCGAGCGACAGCGAGGGACAGCGAGGGACAGCGAGGCAGCGAGCGACAGCGAGGCAGCGAGGCAGCGAGCGACAGCGAGCGACAGCGAGCGACAGCGAGCGACAGCGACAATGAGCGACAGCGAGAAACAGCGACAGAGAGCGACCGCGAGCGACAGCGACCTAGACAGCGCGCGAGAAGAGCGCGCGAGAGCGAGAGGCAGCGAGAGGCAGCGAGAGGCAGCGAGCGAGGCAGCGAGAGAGACAGCGAGCGAGCGAGACAGCGAGCGGCAGCGAGGAAGCGAGAGGCAGCGAGAGGCAGCGAGAGGCAGCGAGCGAGACAGCGAGCGAGACAGCGAGCGAGCGAAACAGCGAGCGGCAGCAAGGCAGCGAGCGGCAGCGAGCGGCAGCGAGCGAGGCAGCGAGCGGGACAGCGAGCGGGACAGCGAGCGACAGAGAGCGACAGAGAGCGACAGAGAGCGACAGAGAGCGAGACGGCGAGCGAGACAGCGAGCGAGACAGCGAGCCCGACAGCGAGCGACAGCGACCTAGACAGCGCGCGAGACGAGCACGCGAGAGCGAGAGGCAGCGAGACGCGGCAAGAGGCAGCGAGAGGCAGCGAGCGACTGCGAGGCAGCGAGCGACTGCGAGCGACTGCGAGCGACTGCGAGGCAGCGAGCGACAGCGAGCGACTGCGAGCGACCGCGAGGCAGCGAGGGACAGCGAGCGACAGCGAGGGACAGCGAGGGACAGCGAGGGACAGCGAGACAGCGAGCGACAGCGAGGCAGCGAGCGACAGCGAGGGACAGCGAGGGACAGCGAGACAGCGAGCGACAGCGACAGCGAGCGACAGCGACAGAGAGCGACCGCGAGCGACAGCGAGCTAGACAGTGAGCGAGCTAGACAGCGAGAGGCAGCGAGCGAGGCAGCGAGCGACAGAGAGCGAGGCAGCGAGCGAGGCAGCGAGCGAGGCAGCGAGCGACAGCGTGCGAGACAGCGAGCGAGACAGCGAGCGACAGCGAGCGACAGCGAGCGAGAGAGCGAGCGACAGCGAGTGAGACAGAGAGCGAGCGAGACAGCGAGCGGCAGCGACCTAGACAGCGCGCGCGACGAGCGCGCGAGAGCGAGAGGCAACGAGCGAGGCAGCGAGAGGCAGCGAGCGAGGCAGCGAGCGACAGAGAGCGAGGCAGCGAGCGACAGAGAGCGAGCGAGAGAGCGAGCGAGAGAGCGAGCGAGAGATCGAGCGAGAGAGCCAGACAGCGAGCGACACCGAGCCAGACAGCGAGCGAGCCCGAGAGCGAGCGAGCCCGACAGCGAGCGACAGCGACAGAGAGCGACAGCGAGCTAGACAGCGAGCGGCAGCGAGAGGCAGCGAGAGGCAGCGAGAGGCAGCGAGCGAGACAGCGAGCGAGACAGCGAGCGAGAGCGAGGCAGCGAGCTAGAGACAGCGAGGCAGCGAGCGAGACAGCGAGCGACAGCGAGCGACAGCGAGCGAGAGCGAGGCAGCGAGCGAGAGCGTGCGAGAGCGAGCGACAGCGAGGCAGCGAGCGAGAGCGAGCGAGAGCGAGCGACAGCGAGGCAGCGAGCGCGAGCGAGGCAGCGAGGCAGCGAGACAGCGAGGCAGCGAGCGACAGCGAGCGAGAGCGAGGCAGCGAGCTAGAGACAGCGAGGCAGCGAGCGAGACAGCGAGCGACAGCGAGCGACAGCGAGCGAGAGCGAGGCAGCGAGCGAGAGCGAGCGAGAGCGAGCGACAGCGAGGCAGCGAGCGCGAGCGAGGCAGCGAGGCAGCGAGACAGCGATGCAGCGAGCAACAGCGAGCGACAGCGAGCGACAGCGAGGCAGCGAGCGACAGAGAGCGACAGCGAGCGACAGCGAGCGAGCTAGACAGCGAGCGAGCGACAGAGAGCGAGCGACAGAGCGAGCGACAGAGCGAGCGACAGAGCCAGACAGCGAGCGACAGCGAGCCAGACAGCGAGCGAGCTAGACAGCGAGCGGCAGCGAGGAAGCGAGAGGCAGCGAGAGGCAGCGAGAGGCAGCGAGCGACTGCGAGGCAGCGAGCGAGAGCGAGCGACAGTGAGGCAGCGAGCGAGAGAGAGGCAGCGAGGCAGCGAGACAGCGAGGCAGCGAGCAACAGCGAGCGACAGCGAGCGACAGCGAGGCAGCGAGCGACAGAGAGCGACAGGGAGCGACAGCGAGCGAGCTAGACAGCGAGCGAGCGACAGAGAGCGAGCTACAGAGCGAGCGAGAGAGCCAGCGAGAGAGCCAGACAGCGAGCGACAGCGAGCCAGACAGCGAGCGAGCCCGACAGCGAGCGAGCGAGCCCGACAGAGAGCGACAGCGACAGAGAGCGACAGCGAGCGACCGCGAGCGACGGCGAGCTAAACAGCGAGCGAGCTAGACAGCGAGCGGCAGCGAGGCAGCGAGAGGCAGCGAGAGGCAGCGAGAGGCAGCGAGCGAGGCAGCGAGCGAGACAGCGAGCGAGACAGCGAGCGAGACAGCGAGCGAGGCAGCGAGCGAGACAGCGAGCGGGACAGCGAGCGACAGAGAGCGACAGAGAGCGACAGAGAGCGAGACGGCGAGCGAGACAGCGAGCGACAGCGACCTAGACAGCGCGTGAGACGAGTGCGCGAGAGCGAGAGGCAGCGAGCGACTGCGAGGCAGCGAGCGACAGCGAGCGACTGCGAGCGACTGCGAGCGACTGAGAGCAACTGCGAGGCAGCGAGCGACCGCGAGCGACCGCGAGCGACCGCGAGGCAGCGAGGGACAGCGAGGGACAGCGAGGGACAGCGAGGCAGCGAGCGACAGCGAGGCAGCGAGGCAGCAAGCGACAGCGAGCGACAGCGAGCGACAGCGACAGCGAGCGACAGCGAGAAACAGCGACAGAGAGCGACCGCGAGCGACAGCGAGCTAGACAGTGAGCGAGCTAGACAGCGAGAGGCAGCGAGCGAGGCAGCGAGCGAGGCAGCGAGCGACAGCGAGCGAGACAGCGAGCGAGACAGCGAGCGACAGCGAGCGACAGCGAGCGAGACAGAGAGCGAGCGAGCCAGCGAGCCCGACAGCGAGCGGGCTAGACAGAGAGCGACATCGAGCGACAGCGACCTAGACAGCGCGCGAGACGAGCGCGCGAGAGCGAGAGGCAGCGAGCGAGGCAGCGAGAGGCAGCGAGCGAGGCAGCGAGCAACAGAGAGCGAGCGAGAGAGCGAGCGAGAGAGCGAGCGAGAGATCGAGCGAGAGATCGAGCGAGAGAGCCAGAGAGCAAGCGACACCGAGCCAGACAGCGAGCGAGCCCGAGAGCGAGCGAGCCCGAGAGCGAGCGAGCCCGACAATGAGCGACAGCGACAGAGAGCGACATCAAGCGACAGCGACCTAGACAGCGCGCGAGACGAGCGCGCGACAGAGAGCGACATCAAGCGACAGCGACCTAGACAGCGCGCGAGACGAGCGCGCGAGAGCGAGAGGCAGCGAGCGAGGCAGCGAGCGACAGAGAGCGAGCGAGAGAGCGAGCGAGAGAGCGAGCGAGAGATCGAGCGAGAGAGCGAGCGAGAGAGCCAGACAGCAAGCGACACCGAGCCAGACAGCGAGCGAGCCCGAGAGCGAGCGAGCCCGACAACGAGCGACAGCGACAGAGAGCGACAGCGAGATACACAGCGAGCGGCAGCGAGAGGCAGCGAGAGGCAGCGAGAGGCAGCGAGCGAGACAGCGAGCGAGACAGCGAGCGAGACAGCGAGCGACAGCGAGCAACAGCGAGCGAGACAGCGAGCGAGGCTGCGAGTGAGGCAGCAAGCGACAGAGAGCGACAGCGAGCGACAGAGAGCGAGACAGCGAGCGAGACAGCGAGCGAGACAGCGACAGCGAGCGAGACAGAGAGCGACAGCGAGCGAGACAGAGAGCCCGACAGCGAGCGAGACAGCGAGCCCGACAGCTAGCGACAGCGACCTAGACAGCGCACGAGAAGAGCGCGCGAGAGCGAGAGGCAGCGAGAGGCAGCGAGAGGCAGCGAGCGAGGCAGCGAGAGAGACAGTGAGGCAGCGAGCGACAGCGGGGAAGCGAGCGACAGCGAGCGACAGCGAGGCAGCGCGCGACAGCGAGCGACAGCGAGCGACAGCGAGGCAGCGCGCGACAGCGAGCGACAACGAGGCAGCGAGGCAGCGAGCGACAGCGAGCGAGAGCGAGGCAGCGAGCTAGAGACAGCGAGGCAGCGAGCGAGACAGCGAGCGACAGCGAGCGACAGCGAGCGACAGCGAGCGACAGCGAGCGACAGCGAGGCAGCGAGCGAGAGCGAGGTAGCGAGCAAGAGCGAGCGAGAGCGAGCGACAGCGAGGCAGTGAGCGCGAGCGAGGCAGCGAGGCAGCGAGACAGCGAGGCAGCGAGCAACAGCGAGCGACAGCGAGCGACAGCGAGGCAGCGAGCGACAGAGAGCGACAGCGAGCGACAGCGAGCGAGCTAGACAGCGAGCGAGCGACAGAGAGCGAGCGACAGAGCGAGCGACAGAGCGAGCGACAGAGCCAGACAGCGAGCGACAGCGAGCCAGACAGCGAGCGAGCCCGACAGAGAGCGACAGCGACAGAGAGCGACAGCGAGCGACCGCGAGCGACAGCGAGCTAAACAGCGAGCGAGCTAGACAGCGAGCGGCAGCGAGGAAGCGAGAGGCAGCGAGAGGCAGCGAGAGGCAGCGAGCGAGGCAGCGAGCAAGACAGCGAGCGAGCGAGACAGCGAGCGGCAGCGAGGAAGCGAGAGGCAGCGAGAGGCAGCGAGAGGCAGCGAGCGAGACAGCGAGCGAGACAGCGAGCGAGCGAAACAGCGAGCGGCAGCGAGGCAGCGAGCGGCAGCGAGCGGCAGCGAGCGAGGCTGCGAGCGAGGCAGCGAGCGGGACAGCGAGCGACAGAGAGCGACAGAGAGCGACAGAGAGCGACAGAGAGCGAGACGGCGAGCGAGACAGCAAGCGAGACAGCGAGCCCGACAGCGAGCGACAGCGACCTAGACAGCGCGCGAGACGAGCGCGCGAGAGCGAGAGGCAGCGAGAGGCGGCGAGAGGCAGCGAGAGGCAGCGAGCGACTGCGAGCGACTGCGAGCGACTGCGAGGCAGCGAGCGACAGCGAGCGACTGCGAGCGACTGCGAGCGACTGCGAGGCAGCGAGCGACAGCGAGCGACTGCGAGCGACAGCGAGGGACAGCGAGGGACAGCGAGGGACAGCGAGACAGCGAGCGACTGCGAGCGACCGCGAGGCAGCGAGCGACAGCGAGGGACAGCGAGGGACAGCGAGACAGCGAGCGACAGCGACAGCGAGCGACAGCGACAGAGAGCGACCGCGAGCGACAGCGAGCTAGACAGTGAGCGAGCTAGACAGCGAGAGGCAGCGAGCGAGGCAGCGAGCGACAGAGAGCGAGGCAGCGAGCGAGGCAGCGAGCGAGGCAGCGAGCGACAGCGAGCGAGACAGCGAGCGAGACAGCGAGCGACAGCGAGCGACAGCGAGCGAGCTAGACAGAGAGCGACAGCGAGCGACAGCGACCTAGACAGCGCGCGCGACGAGCGCGCGAGAGCGAGAGGCAGCGAGCGAGGCAGCGAGAGGCAGCGAGCGAGGCAGCGAGCGACAGAGAGCGAGGCAGCGAGCGACAGAGAGCGAGCGAGAGAGCGAGCGAGAGAGCGAGCGAGAGATCGAGCGAGAGAGCCAGACAGTGAGCGACACCGAGCCAGACAGCGAGCGAGCCCGAGAGCGAGCGAGCCCGACAGCGAGCGACAGCGACAGAGAGCGACAGCGAGCTAGACAGCGAGCGGCAGCGAGAGGCAGCGAGAGGCAGCGAGAGGCAGCGAGCGAGACAGCGAGCGAGACAGCGAGCGAGAGCGAGGCAGCGAGCTAGAGACAGCGAGGCAGCGAGCGAGACAGCGAGCGACAGCGAGCGACAGCGAGCGAGAGCGAGGCAGCGAGCGAGAGCGAGCGAGAGCGAGCGAGAGCGAGGCAGCGAGCGCGAGCGAGGCAGCGAGGCAGCGAGACAGCGAGGCAGCGAGCAACAGCGAGCGACAGCGAGCGACAGCGAGGCAGCGAGCGACTGCGAGCGACTGCGAGCGACTGCTAGGCAGCGAGCGACCGTGAGCGACCGTGAGCGACCGCGAGGCAGCGAGGGTCAGCGAGGGACAGCGAGGGACAGCGAGGGACAGCGAGACAGCGAGCGACAGCGAGCGAGAGCGAGGCAGCGAGTGACAGCGAGCGAGAGCGAGGCAGCGAGCTAGAGACAGCGAGGCAGCGAGCGACAGAGAGCGACAGCGAGCGACAGCGAACGAGCTAGACAGCGAGCGAGCGACAGAGAGCGAGCGACAGAGAGCGAGCGACAGAGCGAGCGACAGAGCCAGACAGCGAGCGACAGCGAGCCAGACAGCGAGCGAGCCCGACAGCGAGCGAGCGAGCCCGACAGAGACCGACAGCGACAGAGAGCGACAGCGAGCGACCGCGAGCGACAGAGAGCTAAACAGCGAGCGGCAGCGAGAGGCAGCGAGCGAGGCAGCGAGCGAGACAGCGAGCGAGACAGCGAGCGAGGCAGCAAGAGAGGCAGCGAGCGACAGCGAGCGAGACAGCGAGCGACAGCGAGCGACAGCGTGCGACAGCGAGCGAGACAGCGAGCGAGACAGCGAGCGAGCGAGGCAGCGAGCGGCAGCGAGGCAGCGAGCGGCAGCGAGCGAGGCAGCGAGCGAGACAGCGAGCGAGACAGCGAGCGACAGAGAGCGACAGCGAGTGAGACAGCGACCTAGACAGCGCGCGAGACGAGCGCGCGAGAGCGAGAGGCAGCAAGAGGCAGCGAGAGGCAGCGAGAGGCAGCGAGCGACTGCGAGGCACCGAGCGACTGCGAGCGACTGCGAGGCAGCGAGCGACAGCGAGCGACTGCGAGCGACTGCGAGGCAGCGAGACATTGCGAGCGACTCCGAGCGACTGCGAGGCAGCGAGCGACCGAGAGCAACCGCGAGCGACCGCGACCGACAACAAGCGACCGCGAGCGACCGCGAGGCAGCGAGGGAGAGCAAGTGACAGCGAGGGACAGCGGGACAGCGAGGGACAGCGAGGGACAGCGAGGGACAGCGAGACAGCGAGGGACAGCGAGCGACAGCGAGGCAGCGAGCGACTGCGAGCGACTGCGAGCGACTGCGAGCTAAACAGCGAGCGAGCTAGACAGCGAGCGGCAGCGAGCGACAGCGAGGCAGCGAGGCAGCGAGCGACAGCGAGCGAGAGCGAGGCAGCGAGCTAGAGACAGCGAGGAAGTGAGCGACAGAGAGCGACAGCGAGCGACAGCGAGGCAGCGAGCGACAGAGAGCGACAGCGAGCGACAGCGAGCGAGCTAGACAGCGAGCGAGCGACAGAGAGCGAGCGACAGAGCGAGCGAGAGAGCCAGCGAGAGAGCCAGACAGCGAGCGACAGCGAGCCAGACAGCGAGCGAGCCCGACAGCGAGCGAGCGAGCCCGACAGAGAGCGACAGCGAGCGACCGCGAGCGACAGCGAGCTAAACAGCGAGCGAGCTAGACAGCGAGCGGCAGCGAGGCAGCGTGAGGCAGCGAGAGGCAGCGAGAGGCAGCGAGCGAGGCAGCGAGCGAGACAGCGAGCGAGGCAGCGAGCGAGACAGCGAGCGAGACAGCGAGCGAGGCAGCGAGCGAGACAGCGAGCGAGACAGCGAGCGAGGCAGCGAGCGAGACAGCGAGCGAGCGAGGCTGCGAGCGGCAGCGAGCGGTAGCGAGCGAGGCTGCGAGTGAGGCAGCGAGCGACAGAGAGCGACAGCGAGCGACAGAGAGCGAGACAGCGAGCGAGACAGCGAGCGAGCGAGACAGAGAGCGACAGCGAGCGAGACAGAGAGCCCGACAGCGAGCGAGACAGCGAGCCCGACAGCGAGCGACAGCGACCGAGACAGCGCGCGAGAAGAGCGCGCGAGAGCGAGAGGCAGCGAGAGGCAGCGAGAGGCAGCGAGCGAGGCAGCGAGCGAGACAGCGAGGCAGTGAGCGACAGCGGGGAAGCGAGCGACAGCGAGCGACAGCGAGGCAGCGCGCGACAGTGAGCGACAGCGAGCGACAGCGAGGCAGCGAGGCAGCGAGCGACAGCGAGCGAGAGCGAGGCAGCGAGCGAGACAGCGAGCGACAGCGAGCGACAGCGAGCGAGAGCGAGGCAGCGAGCGAGAGCGAGCGAGAGCGAGTGACAGCGAGGCAGCGAGCGCCAGCGAGGCAGCGAGGCAGCGAGACAGCGAGGCAGCGAGCAACAGCGAGCGACAGTGAGCGACAGCGAGGCAGCGAGCGACAGCGAGCGACAGCGAGGCAGCGAGCGACAGAGAGCGACAGCGAGCGACAGCGAGCGAGCTAGACAGCGAGCGAGCGACAGAGAGCGAGCGACAGAGCGAGCGACAGAGCGAGCGACAGAGCCAGACAGCGAGCGACAGCGAGCCAGACAGCGAGCGAGCCCGACAGAGAGCGACAGCGACAGAGAGCGAAAGCGAGCGACCGCGAGCGACAGCGAGCTAAACAGCGAGC
Organism: Podargus strigoides; assembly: GCA_028020825.1. Taxonomy (NCBI): domain Eukaryota; kingdom Metazoa; phylum Chordata; class Aves; order Caprimulgiformes; family Podargidae; genus Podargus; species Podargus strigoides. The sequence goes on from CM051662.1 coordinate 36,864,007, forward strand.
GAGCTAGACAGCGAGCGGCAGCGAGGAAGCGAGAGGCAGCGAGAGGCAGCGAGAGGCAGCGAGTGACTGCGAGGCAGCGAGCGACTGCGAGCGACTGCGAGCGACTGCTAGGCAGCGAGCGACCGTGAGCGACCGCGAGCGAACGCGAGGCAGCGAGGGTCAGCGAGGGACAGCGAGGGACAGCGAGGGACAGCGAGACAGCGAGCGACAGCGAGCGACAGCGAGGCAGCGAGCGACAGCGAGCGACAGCGACAGCGACAGCGACAGAGAGCGACCGCGAGCGACAGCGAGCTAGACAGTGAGCGAGCTAGACAGCGAGAGGCAGCGAGCGAGGCAGCGAGCGAGGCAGCGAGCGACAGCGAGCAAGACAGCGAGCGAGACAGCGAGCGACAGCGAGCGAGACAGAGAGCGAGCGAGACAGCGAGCCCGACAGCGAGCGAGCTAGACAGAGCGCGACAGCGTGCGACAGCGAACTAGACAGCGCGCGAGACGAGCGCGCGAGAGCGAGAGGCAGCGAGCGAGGCAGCGAGAGGCAGCGAGCGAGGCAGCGAGCGACAGAGAGCGAGGCAGCGAGCGACAGAGAGCGAGCGAGAGATCGAGCGAGAGAGCGAGCGAGAGAGCCAGACAGCAAGCGACACCGAGCCAGACAGCGAGCGAGCCCGAGAGCGAGCGAGCCCGAGAGCGAGCGAGCCCGACAACGAGCGACAGCGACAGAGAGCGACAGCGAGCTAGACAGCGAGCGGCAGCGAGAGGCAGCGAGAGGCAGCGAGAGGCAGCGAGCGAGACAGCGAGCGAGACAGCGAGCGAGACAGCGAGCGACAGCGAGCGAGACAGCGAGCGAGCGAGGCTGCGAGCGGCAGCGAGCGGCAGCGAGCGAGGCTGCGAGTGAGGCAGCGAGCGACAGAGAGCGACAGCGAGCGACAGAGAGCGAGACAGCGAGCGAGACAGCGAGCGAGACAGCGAGCGAGAGCGAGCGAGAGCGAGGCAGCGAGCGAGAGCGAGGCAGCGAGCGAGAGCGGGGCAGCGAGCGAGAGCGGGGAAGCGAGTGACAGCGAGCGACAGCGAGGCAGCGCGCGACAGCGAGCGATAGCGAGCGACAGCGAGGTAGCGAGGCAGCGAGCGACAGCGGGGAAGCGAGCGACAGCGAGCGACAGCGAGGCAGCGAGCTAGAGACAGCGAGGCAGCGAGCGACAGCGAGCAAGAGCGAGCGACAGCGAGGCAGCGAGCGAGAGCGAGGCAGCGAGGCAGCGAGACAGCGAGGCAGCGAGCAACAGCAAGCGACAGCGAGCGACAGCGAGGCATCGAGCGACAGCGAGCGACAGCGAGGCATCGAGCGACAGCGAGCGACAGCGAGGCAGCAAGCGACAGAGAGCGACAGCGAGCGAGAGCGAGCGAGCTAGACAGCGAGCGAGCGACAGCGAGCGAGTGACAGAGAGCGAGCGACAGAGAGCGACAGCGACAGAGAGCGACAGAGAGCAACCGCGAGCGACAGCGAGCTAGACAGCGAGTGGCAGCGAGGCAGCGAGAGGCAGCGAGCGAGACAGCGAGCGAGACAGCGAGCGACAGCGAGCAACAGCGAGTGAGACAGCGAGCGAGCGAGGCAGCGAGCGGCAGCGAGCGACAGCGAGCGACAGCGAGGTAGCGAGCGACAGCGAGGTAGCGAGGCAGCGAGCGACAGCGGGGAAGCGAGTGACAGCGAGCGACAGCGAGGCAGCGAGCTAGAGACAGCGAGGCAGCGAGCGACAGCGAGCAAGAGTGAGCGACAGCGAGGCAGGGAGCGAGAGCGAGGCAGCGAGCGAGAGCGAGCGACAGCGAGGCAGCGAGCGAGAGCGAGGCAGCGAGGCAGCGAGACAGCGAGGCAGCGAGCAACAGCAAGCGACAGCGAGCGACAGCGAGGCAGCGAGCGACAGCGAGCGACAGCGAGGCAGCGAGCGACAGAGAGCGACAGCGAGCGAGAGCGAGCGAGCTAGACAGCGAGCGAGCGAGAGCGAGCGAGCGACAGCGAGCGAGCGACAGAGAGCGACAGCGACAGAGAGCGACAGAGAGCGACCGCGAGCGACAGCGAGCTAGACAGCGAGCGGCAGCGAGGCAGCGAGAGGCAGCGAGAGGCAGCGAGCGAGACAGCGAGCGAGACAGCGAGCGAGACAGCGAGCGACAGCGAGCGACAGCGAGTGAGACAGCGAGCGAGCGAGGCAGCGAGCGGCAGCGTGCGGCGGCGAGCAAGGCTGCGAGCGAGGCAGCGAGCGACAGTGAGCGACAGCGAGCGAGACAGCGAGCGAGACAGCGATCGAGGCAGCGAGCGAGCGAGACAGAGAGCGACAGCGAGCGAGACAGAGAGCCCGACAGCGAGCGAGACAGCGAGCCCGACAGCGAGCGACAGCGACCTAGACAGCGCGCGAGACGAGCGCGCGAGAGCGAGAGGCAGCGAGAGGCAGCGAGCGAGGCAGCGAGCGAGGCAGCGCGCGACAGCGAGCGACAGCGAGCGACAGCGAGGCAGCGAGGCAGCGAGCGAGAGCGAGGCAGCGAGCGACAGCGAGCGAGAGCGAGGCAGCGAGCTAGAGACAGCGAGGCAGCGAGCGACAGAGAGCGAGCGACAGAGAGCGACAGCGAGTGAGACAGCGACCTAGACAGCGCGTGAGACGAGCGCGCGAGAGCGAGAGGCAGCGAGAGGCAGCGAGCGAGGCAGCGAGCGAGGCACCGAGCGACTGCGAGCGACTGCGAGGCAGCGAGCGACAGCGAGCGACTGCGAGCGACTGCGAGGCATCGAGACATTGCGAGTGACTGCGAGCGACTGCGAGGCAGCGAGCGACCGAGAGCAACCGCGAGCGACCGCGAGCGACAACAAGCGACCGCGACAGCGACCGCGAGGCAGCGAGGGAGAGCAAGTGACAGCGAGGGACAGCGGGACAGCGAGGGACAGCGAGGGACAGCGAGGGACAGCGAGACAGCGAGCGACAGCGAGGGACAGCGAGGGACAGCGGGACAGCGAGGGACAGCGAGGGACAGCGAGGGACAGCGAGACAGCGAGGGACAGCGAGCGGCAGCGAGGCAGCGAGAGGCAGCGAGCGACAGCGAGGCAGCGAGACATTGCGAGCGACTGCGAGCGACTGCGAGGCAGCGAGCGACCGCGAGCGACCGCGAGCGACTGCGAGCGACCGCGAGGCAGCGAGGGACAGCGAGGGACAGCGAGGGACAGCGAGGGACAGCGAGACAGCGAGCGACAGCGAGCGACAGCGAGGCAGCGAGCGACAGCGAGGCAGCGAGGCAGCAAGCGACAGCGAGCGGCAGCGAGGCAGCGAGCGGCAGCGAGCGAGGCAGCGAGCGAGACAGCGAGCGAGACAGCGAGCGACAGAGAGCGACAGCGAGTGAGACAGCGACCTAGACAGCGCGCGATACGACCGCGCGAGAGCGAGAGGCAGCAAGAGGCAGCGAGAGGCAGCGAGAGGCAGCGAGAGGCAGCGAGCGACTGCGAGCGACTGCGAGGCAGTGAGCGACAGCGAGCGACAGCGAGCGACTGCGAGCGACTGCGAGCGACTGCGAGGCAGCGAGACATTGCGAGCGACTGCGAGGCAGCGAGCGACCGAGAGCAACCGCGAGCGACCGCGAGCGACCGCGAGGCAGCGATGGAGAGCGAGTGACAGCGAGGGACAGCGGGACAGCGAGGGACAGCGAGGGACAGCGAGGGACAGCGGGACAGCGAGGGACAGCGAGGGACAGCGAGGGACAGCGAGACAGCGAGGGACAGCGAGCGACAGCGAGGCAGCGAGCGACTGCGAGCGACAGCGAGGCAGCGAGCGACTGCGAGCAACTGCGAGCGACTGAGAGCTAAACAGCGAGCGAGCTAGACAGCGAGCGGCAGCGAGGCAGCGAGAGACAGCGAGCGACAGCGAGCGACAGCGAGGCAGCGCACGACAGCGAGCGACAGCGAGGCAGCGAGGCAGCGAGCGACAGCGAGCGACAGCGAGGCATCGAGCGACAGCGAGCGACAGCGAGGCAGCAAGCGACAGAGAGCGACAGCGAGCGAGAGCGAGCGAGCTAGACAGCGAGCGAGCGACAGCGAGCGAGTGACAGAGAGCGAGCGACAGAGAGCGACAGCGACAGAGAGCGACAGAGAGCAACCGCGAGCGACAGCGAGCTAGACAGCGAGTGGCAGCGAGGCAGCGAGAGGCAGCGAGCGAGACAGCGAGCGAGACAGCGAGCGACAGCGAGCAACAGCGAGTGAGACAGCGAGCGAGCGAGGCAGCGAGCGGCAGCGAGCGACAGCGAGCGACAGCGAGGTAGCGAGCGACAGCGAGGTAGCGAGGCAGCGAGCGACAGCGGGGAAGCGAGTGACAGCGAGCGACAGCGAGGCAGCGAGCTAGAGACAGCGAGGCAGCGAGCGACAGCGAGCAAGAGTGAGCGACAGCGAGGCAGGGAGCGAGAGCGAGGCAGCGAGCGAGAGCGAGCGACAGCGAGGCAGCGAGCGAGAGCGAGGCAGCGAGGCAGCGAGACAGCGAGGCAGCGAGCAACAGCAAGCGACAGCGAGCGACAGCGAGGCAGCGAGCGACAGCGAGCGACAGCGAGGCAGCGAGCGACAGAGAGCGACAGCGAGCGAGAGCGAGCGAGCTAGACAGCGAGCGAGCGAGAGCGAGCGAGCGACAGCGAGCGAGCGACAGAGAGCGACAGCGACAGAGAGCGACAGAGAGCGACCGCGAGCGACAGCGAGCTAGACAGCGAGCGGCAGCGAGGCAGCGAGAGGCAGCGAGAGGCAGCGAGCGAGACAGCGAGCGAGACAGCGAGCGAGACAGCGAGCGACAGCGAGCGACAGCGAGTGAGACAGCGAGCGAGCGAGGCAGCGAGCGGCAGCGTGCGGCGGCGAGCAAGGCTGCGAGCGAGGCAGCGAGCGACAGTGAGCGACAGCGAGCGAGACAGCGAGCGAGACAGCGATCGAGGCAGCGAGCGAGCGAGACAGAGAGCGACAGCGAGCGAGACAGAGAGCCCGACAGCGAGCGAGACAGCGAGCCCGACAGCGAGCGACAGCGACCTAGACAGCGCGCGAGACGAGCGCGCGAGAGCGAGAGGCAGCGAGAGGCAGCGAGCGAGGCAGCGAGCGAGGCAGCGCGCGACAGCGAGCGACAGCGAGCGACAGCGAGGCAGCGAGGCAGCGAGCGAGAGCGAGGCAGCGAGCGACAGCGAGCGAGAGCGAGGCAGCGAGCTAGAGACAGCGAGGCAGCGAGCGACAGAGAGCGAGCGACAGAGAGCGACAGCGAGTGAGACAGCGACCTAGACAGCGCGTGAGACGAGCGCGCGAGAGCGAGAGGCAGCGAGAGGCAGCGAGCGAGGCAGCGAGCGAGGCACCGAGCGACTGCGAGCGACTGCGAGGCAGCGAGCGACAGCGAGCGACTGCGAGCGACTGCGAGGCATCGAGACATTGCGAGTGACTGCGAGCGACTGCGAGGCAGCGAGCGACCGAGAGCAACCGCGAGCGACCGCGAGCGACAACAAGCGACCGCGACAGCGACCGCGAGGCAGCGAGGGAGAGCAAGTGACAGCGAGGGACAGCGGGACAGCGAGGGACAGCGAGGGACAGCGAGGGACAGCGAGACAGCGAGCGACAGCGAGGGACAGCGAGGGACAGCGGGACAGCGAGGGACAGCGAGGGACAGCGAGGGACAGCGAGACAGCGAGGGACAGCGAGCGGCAGCGAGGCAGCGAGAGGCAGCGAGCGACAGCGAGGCAGCGAGACATTGCGAGCGACTGCGAGCGACTGCGAGGCAGCGAGCGACCGCGAGCGACCGCGAGCGACTGCGAGCGACCGCGAGGCAGCGAGGGACAGCGAGGGACAGCGAGGGACAGCGAGGGACAGCGAGACAGCGAGCGACAGCGAGCGACAGCGAGGCAGCGAGCGACAGCGAGGCAGCGAGGCAGCAAGCGACAGCGAGCGGCAGCGAGGCAGCGAGCGGCAGCGAGCGAGGCAGCGAGCGAGACAGCGAGCGAGACAGCGAGCGACAGAGAGCGACAGCGAGTGAGACAGCGACCTAGACAGCGCGCGATACGACCGCGCGAGAGCGAGAGGCAGCAAGAGGCAGCGAGAGGCAGCGAGAGGCAGCGAGAGGCAGCGAGCGACTGCGAGCGACTGCGAGGCAGTGAGCGACAGCGAGCGACAGCGAGCGACTGCGAGCGACTGCGAGCGACTGCGAGGCAGCGAGACATTGCGAGCGACTGCGAGGCAGCGAGCGACCGAGAGCAACCGCGAGCGACCGCGAGCGACCGCGAGGCAGCGATGGAGAGCGAGTGACAGCGAGGGACAGCGGGACAGCGAGGGACAGCGAGGGACAGCGAGGGACAGCGGGACAGCGAGGGACAGCGAGGGACAGCGAGGGACAGCGAGACAGCGAGGGACAGCGAGCGACAGCGAGGCAGCGAGCGACTGCGAGCGACAGCGAGGCAGCGAGCGACTGCGAGCAACTGCGAGCGACTGAGAGCTAAACAGCGAGCGAGCTAGACAGCGAGCGGCAGCGAGGCAGCGAGAGACAGCGAGCGACAGCGAGCGACAGCGAGGCAGCGCACGACAGCGAGCGACAGCGAGGCAGCGAGGCAGCGAGCGACAGCGAGCGAGAGCGAGGCAGCGAGCTAGAGACAGCGAGGAAGCGAGCGACAGAGAGCGACAGCGAGCGACAGCGAGGCAGCGAGCGAGAGCGAGCGACAGTGAGGCAGCGAGCGAGAGCGAGGCAGCGAGGCAGCGAGACAGCGAGGCAGCGAGCAACAGCGAGCGACAGCGAGCGACAGCGAGGCAGCGAGCGACAGAGAGCGACAGCGAGCGACAGCGAGCGAGCTAGACAGCGAGCGAGCGACAGAGAGCGAGCGACAGAGCGAGCGACAGAGCCAGCGAGAGAGCCAGACAGCGAGCGACAGCGAGCCAGACAGCGAGCGAGCCCGACAGCGAGCGAGCGAGCCCGACCGGGAGCGACAGCGACAGAGAGCGACAGCGAGCGACCGCGAGCGACAGCGAGCTAAACAGCGAGCGAGCTAGACAGCGAGCGGCAGCGAGGCAGCGAGAGGCAGCGAGAGGCAGCGAGAGGCAGCGAGCGAGGCAGCGAGCGAGACAGCGAGCGAGACAGCGAGCGAGCGAGACAGTGAGCGGCAGCGAGGCCGCGAGCAGCAGCGAGCGTCAGCGAGCGAGGCAGCGAGCGAGGCAGCGAGCGAGGCAGCGAGCGAGACCGCGAGCGGGACAGCGAGCGACAGAGAGCGACAGAGAGCGACAGAGAGTGAGACGGCGAGCGAGACAGCGAGCGAGCTAGACGGCGAGCGAGCGACAGCGAGCGAGCGACAGAGAGCGAGCGACAGAGAGCGACAGCGACAGAGAGCGACAGAGAGCGACCGCGAGCGACAGCGAGCTAGACAGCGAGTGGCAGCGAGGCAGCGAGAGGCAGCGAGCGAGACAGCGAGCGAGACAGCGAGCGACAGCGAGCGACAGCGAGTGAGACAGCGAGCGAGCGAGGCAGCGAGCGGCAGCGAGCGACAGCGAGCGACAGCGAGGTAGAGAGGCAGCGAGCGAGAGCGGGGAAGCGAGCGACAGCGAGCGACAGCGAGGCAGCGAGCTAGAGACAGCGAGGCAGCGAGCGACAGCGAGCGAGAGCGAGCAAGAGCGAGGCAGCGAGCGACAGCGAGCGACAGCGAGGCAGCGAGCGACAGCGAGGCAGCGAGGCAGCGAGACAGCGAGGCAGCGAGCAACAGCAAGCGACAGCGAGCGACAGCGAGGCAGCGAGCGACAGCGAGCGACAGCGAGGGAGCGAGCGACAGAGAGCGACAGTGAGCGAGAGCGAGCGAGCTAGACAGCGAGCGAGCGACAGCGAGCGAGCGACAGAGAGCGAGCGACAGAGAGCGACAGCGACAGAGAGCGACAGAGAGCGACCGCGAGAGACAGCGAGCTAGACAGCGAGCGGCAGCGAGGCAGCGAGAGGCAGCGAGAGGCAGCGAGCGAGACAGCGAGCGACAGCGAGCGACAGCCAGTGAGACAGCGAGCGAGCGAGGCAGCGAGCGGCAGCGTGCGGCGGCGAGCGAGGCTGCGAGCGAGGCAGCGAGCGACAGTGAGCGACAGCGAGCGAGACAGCGAGCGAGACAGCGATCGAGACAGCGAGCGAGCGAGACAGAGAGCGACAGCGAGCGAGACAGAGAGCCCGACAGCGAGCGAGACAGCGAGCCCGACAGCGAGCGACAGCGACCTAGACAGCGCGCGAGACGAGCGCGCGAGAGCGAGAGGAAGCGAGAGGCAGCGAGAGGCAGCGAGCGAGGCAGCGCGCGAGGCAGCGCGCGACAGCGAGCGACAGCGAGTGACAGCGAGGCAGCGAGGCAGCGAGCGAGAGCGAGGCAGCGAGCGACAGCGAGCGAGAGCGAGGCAGCGAGCTAGAGACAGCGAGGCAGCGAGCGACAGAGAGAGACAGCGAGCGACAGCGAACGAGCTAGACAGCGAGCGAGCGACAGAGAGCGAGCGACAGAGAGCGAGCGACAGAGCGAGCGACAGAGCCAGAGAGCGAGCGACAGCGAGCCAGACAGCGAGCGAGCCCGACAGCGAGCGAGCGAGCCCGACAGAGACCGACAGCGACAGAGAGCGACAGCGAGTGACCGCGAGCGACAGCGAGCTAAACAGCGAGCGGCAGCGAGAGGCAGCGAGAGAGGCAGCGAGCGAGACAGCGAGCGAGGCAGCGAGCGAGGCAGCGAGCGACAGCGAGCGAGACAGCGAGCGACAGCGAGCGACAGCGTGCGACAGCGAGCGAGACAGCGAGCGAGACAGCGAGCGAGCGAGGCAGCGAGCGGCAGCGAGCGAGGCAGCGAGCGAGACAGCGAGCGAGACAGCGAGCGACAGAGAGCGACAGCGAGTGAGACAGCGACCTAGACAGCGCGCGAGACGAGCGCGCGAGAGCGAGAGGCAGCAAGAGGCAGCGAGAGGCAGCGAGAGGCAGCGAGCGACTGCGACGCACCGAGCGACTGCGAGCGACTGCGAGGCAGCGAGCGACCGAGAGCAACCGCGAGCGACCGCGAGCGACAACAAGCGACCGCGAGCGACCGCGAGGCAGCGAGGGAGAGCAAGTGACAGCGAGGGACAGCGGGACAGCGAGGGACAGCGAGGGACAGCGAGGGACAGCGAGACAGCGAGGGACAGCGAGCGACAGCGAGGCAGCGAGCGACTGCGAGCGACAGCGAGGCAGCGAGCGACTGCGAGCGACTGCGAGCGACTGCGAGCTAAACAGCGAGCGAGCTAGACAGCGAGCGGCAGCGAGCAACAGCGAGCGACAGCGAGGCAGCGCACGACAGCGAGCGACAGCGAGCGACAGCAATCGAGAGCGAGGCAGCGAGCTAGAGACAGCGAGGAAGCGAGCGACAGAGCGCGACAGCGAGCGACAGCGAGGCAGCGAGCGACAGAGAGCGACAGCGAGCGACAGCGAGCGAGCTAGACAGCGAGCGAGCGACAGAGAGCGAGCGACAGAGCGAGCGAGAGAGCCAGCGAGAGAGCCAGACAGCGAGCGACAGCGAGCCAGACAGCGAGCGAGCCCGACAGCGAGCGAGCGAGCCCGACAGAGAGCGACAGCGACAGAGAGCGACAGCGAGCGACCGCGAGCGACAGCGAGCTAAACAGCGAGCGAGCTAGACAGCGAGCGGCAGCGAGGCAGCGAGAGGCAGCGAGAGGCAGCGAGAGGCAGCGAGCGAGGCAGCGAGCGAGGCAGCGAGCGAGGCAGCGAGCGAGACAGCGAGCGAGACAGCGAGCGAGGCAGCGAGCGAGACAGCGAGCGAGCGAGGCTGCGAGCGGCAGCGAGCGGTAGCGAGCGAGGCTGCGAGTGAGGCAGCGAGCGACAGAGAGCGACAGCGAGCGACAGAGAGCGAGACAGCGAGCGAGACAGCGAGCGAGACAGCGAGCGAGCGAGACAGAGAGCGACAGCGAGCGAGACAGAGAGCCCGACAGCGAGCGAGACAGCGAGCCCGACAGCGAGCGACAGCGACCTAGACAGCGCGCGAGAAGTGCGCGCGAGAGCGAGAGGCAGCGAGAGGCAGCGAGAGGCAGCGAGCGAGGCAGCGAGCGAGACAGCGAGGCAGTGAGCGACAGCGGGGAAGCGAGCGACAGCGAGCGACAGCGAGGCAGCGCGCGACAGCGAGCGACAGCGAGCGACAGCGACAGCGAGCGACAGCGACAGAGAGCGACCGCGAGCGACAGCGAGCTAGACAGTGAGCGAGCTAGACAGCGAGAGGCAGCGAGCGAGGCAGCGAGCGAGGCAGCGAGCGACAGCGAGCAAGACAGCGAGCGAGACAGCGAGCGACAGCGAGCGACAGCGAGCGAGAGAGCGAGCGACAGCGAGCGAGACAGAGAGCGAGAGAGACAGCGAGCCCGACAGCGAGCGAGCTAGACAGAGCGCGACAGCGTGCGACATCGAACTAGACAGCGCGCGAGACGAGCGCGCGAGAGCGAGAGGCAGCGAGCGAGGCAGCGAGCGACAGAGAGCAAGCGACAGAGCGAGCGAGAGAGCGAGCGAGAGAGCCAGACAGCAAGCGACACCGAGCCAGACAGCGAGCGAGCCCGAGAGCGAGCGAGCCCGAGAGCGAGCGAGGCCGACAACGAGCGACAGCGACACAGAGCGACAGCGAGCTAGACAGCGAGCGGCAGCGAGAGGCAGCGAGAGGCAGCGAGAGGCAGCGAGCGAGACAGCGAGCGAGACAGCGAGCGAGACAGCGAGCGACAGCGAGCGACAGCGAGCGAGACAGCGAGCGAGCGAGGCCGCGAGCGGTAGCGAGCGGCAGCGAGCGAGGCTGCGAGTGAGGCAGCGAGCGACAGAGAGTGACAGCGAGCGACAGAGAGCGAGACAGCGAGCGAGACAGCGAGCGAGACAGCGAGCGAGACAGCGAGCGAGAGCGAGGCAGCGAGCGAGAGCGAGGCAGCGAGCGAGAGCGGGGAAGCGAGCGAGAGCGGGGAAGCGAGTGACAGCGAGCGACAGCGAGGCAGCGCGCGACAGCGAGCGACAGCGAGCGACAGCGAGGTAGCGAGGCAGCGAGCGACAGCGGGGAAGCGAGCGACAGCGAGGCAGCGAGCTAGAGACAGCGAGGCAGCGAGCGACAGCGAGCGAGAGCGAGCGACAGCGAGGCAGGGAGCGAGAGCGAGGCAGCGAGCGAGAGCGAGCGACAGCGAGGCAGCGAGCGAGAGCGAGGAAGCGAGCGAGAGCGAGCGACAGCGAGGCAGCGAGGCAGCGAGACAGCGAGGCAGCGAGCAACAGCAAGCGACAGCGAGCGACAGCGAGGCAGCGAGCGACAGCGAGCGAGAGCGAGCGAGCTAGACAGCGAGCGAGCGATAGCGAGCGAGCGACAGAGAGCGAGCGACAGAGAGCGACAGCGACAGAGAGCGACCGCGAGCGACAGCGAGATAGACAGCGAGCGGCAGCGAGGCAGCGAGAGGCAGCGAGAGGCAGCGAGCGAGACAGCGAGTGAGACAGCGAGTGACAGCGAGCGACAGCGAGTGAGACAGCGAGCGAGCGAGGCAGCGAGCGGCAGCGTGCGGCGGCGAGCAAGGCTGCGAGCGAGGCAGCGAGCGACAGTGAGCGACAGCGAGCGAGACAGCAAGCGAGACAGCAATCGAGACAGCGAGCGAGCGAGACAGAGAGCGACAGCGAGCGAGACAGAGAGCCCGACAGCGAGCGAGACAGCGAGCCCGACAGCGAGCGACAGCGACCTAGACAGCGCGCGAGACGAGCGCGCGAGAGCGAGAGGCAGCGAGAGGCAGCGAGCGAGGCAGCGAGCGAGGCAGTGCGCGACAGCGAGCGACAGCGAGCGACAGCGAGGCAGCGAGGCAGCGAGCGAGAGCGAGGCAGCGAGCGACAGCGAGCGAGAGCGAGGCAGCGAGCTAGAGACAGCGAGGCAGCGAGCGACAGAGAGCGAGCGACAGAGAGCGACAGCGAGTGAGACAGCGACCTAGACAGCGGGTGAGACGAGCGCGCGAGAGCGAGAGGCAGCAAGAGGCAGCGAGAGGCAGCGAGCGACAGCGAGGCACCGAGCGACTGCGAGCGACTGCGAGGCAGCGAGCGACAGCGAGCGACTGCGAGCGACTGCGAGGCAGCGAGACATTGCGAGTGACTGCGAGCGACTGCGAGGCAGCGAGCAACCGAGAGCAACCGCGAGCGACCGCGAGCGAAAACAAGCGACCGCGACAGCGACCGCGAGGCAGCGAGGGAGAGCAAGTGACAGCGAGGGACAGCGGGACAGCGAGGGACAGCGAGGGACAGCGAGGGACAGCGAGACAGCGAGCGACAGCGAGGGACAGCGAGGGACAGCGGGACAGCGAGGGACAGCGAGGCAGCGAGCGAGAGCGAGCGACAGTGAGGCAGCGAGCGAGAGCGAGGCAGCGAGGCAGCGAGACAGCGAGGCAGCGAGCAACAGCGAGCGACAGCGAGCGACAGCGAGGCAGCGAGCGACAGAGCGCGACAGCGAGCGACAGCGAGCGAGCTAGACAGCGAGCGAGCGACAGAGAGCGAGCGACAGAGCGAGCGAGAGAGCCAGCGAGAGAGCCAGACAGCGAGCGACAGCGAGCCAGACAGCGAGCGAGCCCGACAGCGAGCGAGCGAGCCCGACAGAGAGCGACAGCGACAGAGAGCGACAGCGAGCGACCGCGAGCGACAGCGAGCTAAACAGTGAGCGAGCTAGACAGCGAGCGGCAGCGAGGCAGCGAGAGGCAGCGAGAGGCAGCGAGAGGCAGCGAGCGAGGCAGCGAGCGAGACAGCGAGCGAGACAGCGAGCGAGACAGCGAGCGAGCGAGACAGCGAGCGGCAGCGAGGCCGCGAGCAGCAGCGAGCGTTAGCGAGCGAGGCAGCGAGCGAGGCAGCGAGCGAGGCAGCGAGCGAGACCGCGAGCGGGACAGCGAGCGACAGAGAGCGACAGAGAGCGACAGAGAGCGAGACGGCGAGCGAGACAGCGAGCGAGACAGCGAGCCCGACAGCGAGCGACAGCGACCTAGACAGCGCGCGAGACGAGCGCGCGAGAGCGAGAGGCAGCGAGAGGCAGCGAGAGGCAGCGAGAGGCAGCGAGCGACTGCGAGCGACTGCTAGGCAGCGAGCGACCGCGAACGACCGCGAGCGACCGCGAGGCAGCGAGGGACAGCGAGGGACAGCGAGGGACAGCGAGGGACAGCGAGACAGCGAGCGACAGCGAGCGACAGCGAGGCAGCGAGCGACAGCGAGGCAGCGAGGCAGCAAGCGACAGCGAGCGACAGCGAGCGACAGCGACAGCGAGCGACAGCGACAGCGACAGAGAGCGACCGCGAGCGACAGCGAGCTAGACAGTGAGCGAGCTATACAGCGTGAGACAGCGAGCGAGACAGAGAGCGAGCGAGACAGCGAGCCCGACAGCGAGCGAGCTAGACAGAGCGTGACAGCGAGTGACAGCGACCTAGACAGCGCGCGAGACGAGCGCGCGAGAGCGAGAGGCAACGAGCGAGGCAGCGAGAGGCAGCGAGCGAGGCAGCGAGCGACAGAGAGCGAGGCAGCGAGCGACAGAGAGCGAGCGAGAGAGCGAGCGAGAGAGCGAGCGAGAGATCGAGCGAGAGAGCCAGACAGCGAGCGACACCGAGCCAGACAGCGAGCGAGCCCGAGAGCGAGCGAGCCCGAGAGCGAGCGAGCCCGACAGCGAGCGACAGCGACACAGAGCGACAGCGAGCTAGACAGCGAGCGGCAGCGAGAGGCAGCGAGAGGCAGCGAGAGGCAGCGAGCGAGACAGCGAGCGAGACAGCGAGCGAGACAGCGAGCGAGACAGCGAGCGACAGCGAGCGACAGCGAGCGAGACAGCGAGCGAGGCTGCGAGTGAGGCAGCGAGCAACAGAGAGCGACAGCGAGCGACAGAGAGCGAGACAGCGAGCGAGACAGCGAGCGAGACAGCGAGCGAGCGAGACAGAGAGCGACAGCGAGCGAGACAGAGAGCCCGACAGCGAGCGAGACAGCGAGCCCCACAGCGAGCGACAGCGACCTAGACAGCGCGCGAGACGAGCGCGCGAGAGCGAGAGGCAGCGAGAGGCAGCGAGAGGCAGCGAGCAACTGCGAGCGACTGCGAGCGACTGCTAGGCAGCGAGCGACCGCGAGCGACCGCGAGGCAGCGAGGGACAGCGAGGGACAGCGAGGGACAGCGAGACAGCGAGCGACAGCGAGCGACAGCGAGGCAGCGAGCGACAGCGAGGCAGCGAGGCAGCAAGCGACAGCGAGCGACAGCGAGCGACAGCGACAGCGAGCGACAGCGACAGCGACAGAGAGCGACCGCGAGCGACAGCGAGCTAGACAGTGAGCGAGCTAGACAGCGAGAGGCAGCGAGCGAGGCAGCGAGCGAGGCAGCGAGCGACAGCGAGCAAGACAGCGAGCGAGACAGCGAGCGACAGCGAGCGACAGCGAGCGAGAGAGCGAGCGACAGCGAGCGAGACAGAGAGCGAGCGAGACAGCGAGCCCGACAGCGAGCGAGCTAGACAGAGCGCGACAGCGAGCGACAGCGACCTAGACAGCGCGCGAGACGAGCGCGCGAGAGCGAGAGGCAGCGAGCGAGGCAGCGAGAGGCAGCGAGCGAGGCAGCGAGCGACAGAGAGCGAGGCAGCGAGCGACACCGAGCCAGACAGCGAGCGAGCCCGAGAGCGAGCGAGCCCGACAGCGAGCGACAGCGACACAGAGCGAAAGCAAGCTAGACAGCGAGCGGCAGCGAGAGGCAGCGAGAGGCAGCGAGAGGCAGCGAGCGAGACAGCGAGCGAGACAGCGAGCGAGACAGCGAGCGAGCGAGGCTGCGAGCAGCAGCGAGCGAGACAGAGAGCCCGACAGCGAGCGAGACAGCGAGCCCGACAGCGAGCGACAGCGACCTAGACAGCGCGCGAGACGAGCGCGCGAGAGCGAGAGGCAGCGAGAGGCAGCGAGAGGCAGCTTGAGGCAGAGAGCGAGGCAGCGAGCGAGACAGCGAGGCAGCGAGCGACAGCGGGGAAGCGAGCGACAGCGAGCGACAGCGAGGCGGCGCGCGACAGCGAGCGACAGCGAGCGACAGCGAGGCAGCGCGTGACAGCGAGCGACAGCGAGGCAGCGAGCGAGGCTGCAAGTGCGGCAGCGAGCGACAGAGAGCGACAGCGAGCAACAGAGAGCGAGACAGCGAGCGAGACAGAGAGCCCGACAGCGAGCGAGACAGCGAGCCCGACAGCGAGCGACAGCGACCTAGACAGCGCGCGAGACGAGCGCACGAGAGCGAGAGGCAGCGAGAGGCAGTGAGAGGCAGCGAGCGAGGCAGCGAGCGAGACAGCGAGGCAGCGAGCGGCAGCGGGGAAGCGAGCGACAGCGAGCGACAGCGAGGCAGCGCGCGACAGCGAGCGACAGAGAGCGACAGCGAGGCAGCGAGGCAGCGAGCGACAGCGAGGCAGCGAGCGACAGCGAGCGAGAGCGAGGCAGCGAGCTAGAGACAGCGAGGCAGCGAGCGAGACAGCGAGCGACAGCGAGCGACAGCGAGCGACAGCGAGGCAGCGAGCGACAGCGAGGCAGCGCGCGACAGCGAGCGACAGCGAGCGACAGCGAGGCAGCGAGGCAGCGAGCGACAGCGAGGCAGCGAGCGACAGCGAGCGAGAGCGAGGCAGCGAGCTAGAGACAGCGAGGCAGCGAGCGAGACAGCGAGCGACAGCGAGCGACAGCGAGCGACAGCGAGGCAGCGAGCGACAGCGAGGCAGCGAGCGACAGCGAGGCAGCGAGCGAGAGCGAGCGAGAGCGAGCGACAGCGAGGCAGCGAGCGCGAGCGAGGCAGCGAGGCAGCGAGACAGCGAGGCAGCGAGCAACAGTGAGCGACAGCGAGCGACAGCGAGCGACAGCGAGCGAGCTAGACAGCGAGCGAGCGACAGAGAGCGAGCGACAGAGCGAGCGACAGAGCGAGCGACAGAGCCAGACAGCGAGCGACAGCGAGCCAGACAGCGAGCGAGCCCGACAGCGAGCGAGCGAGCCCGACAGAGAGCGACAGCGAGTGACCGCGAGCGACAGCGAGCTAAACTGCGAGCGAGCTAGACAGCGATCGGCAGCGAGGCAGCGAGAGGCAGCGAGAGGCAGCGAGCGAGGCAGCGAGCGAGGCAGCGAGCGGCAGCGAGCGGCAGCGAGCGAGGCCGCGAGCGAGGCAGCGAGCGAGACAGCGAGCGACAGAGAGCGAGACAGCGAGTGAGACAGCGAGCGAGACTGCAAGTGAGACAGCGAGCCCGACAGCGATGACGCGCGGAAAAGACTCTATAACTCTTGTAAAGTTATAAAGTAGGTATGTTTTTTCAGCGCCGGGTGCAAGGGGGATCGCTCCTCCGAACTTGCACACTTGGGGGCCAAAGGGTGCTTCTTTTATGGCACTAAGTAATACATATTCATGAGGAGTGTATCATAAACATTACATCATTGTATCAGATCATTATAATATTCCACGCCTCTTGCTCCGCCTGGTCACGCCTGCGCAGTGCTCCCTGGTGGTCCTCTTCGGGGGTCTTGGGAGGAAGGCTCTAGGTCTTCCTCAGTTGGCTGCGCATGCTCTGTGGGCCTCTGGCTCTTCTCCAGGCTCGAATGCTCGACCTTTCCCCCTTATCAGAAGGAGCAGGAGCCTTTCTCCCCTTTCCCAATGGCCTCCTTCTAATCAGCGGCCTGTAGCACCTGTTTTGTCTAGCAAGCAAGGTCTCCAAGCAGGAGAGGCAAGATTACATACTTTCCATACTTTCCAAGCAAGAGCTGCATATTTCTCTAATTAAACTATTTCTATTAACTCTTTTTGCCCCGCCCCCCCCCCATCTCAGCGAGCCTGACAGTGAGCGACAGCGACCTAGACAGCGCGCGAGAGCGAGAGGCAGCGAGAGGCAGCGAGAGGCAGCGAGCGAGAGCGAGCGAGAGCGAGGCAGCGAGCGAGAGCGAGCGAGAGCGAGGCAGCGAGCGAGAGCGAGGCAGCGAGCGACAGCGGGGAAGCGAGCGACAGCGAGCGACAGCGAGGCAGCGCGCGACAGCGAGCGACAGAGAGCGACAGCGACAGAGAGCGACAGCGAGCGACCGCGAGCGACAGCGAGCTAAACAGCGAGCGGCAGCGAGGCAGCGAGAGGCAGCGAGAGGCAGCGAGCAAGACAGCGAGCGAGACAGCGAGCGAGACAGCGAGCGACAGCGAGCGACAGCGAGCGACAGCGAGCGAGACAGCGAGCGAGACAGCGAGCGAGCGAGACAGAGAGTGACAGCGAGCGAGACAGCGAGCTAGACAGCGAGCGACAGCGACCTAGACAGCGTGCGAGACGAGCGCGCGAGAGCGAGAGGCAGCGAGAGGCAGCGAGCGAGGCAGTGAGCGAGGCAGCGAGCGACAGCGAGCGACAGCTAGGCAGCGAGGCAGCGAGCGACAGCGAGCGAGAGCGAGGCAGCGAGCTAGAGACAGCGAGGCAGCGAGCGACAGAGAGCGACAGCGAGCGACAGCGAGCGAGCTAGACAGCGAGCGAGCGACAGAGAGCGAGCGGCAGAGAGCGAGCGACAGAGCGAGCGAGAGAGCCAGACAGCGAGCGACAGCGAGCCAGACAGCGAGCGAGCCCGACAGCGAGCGAGCGAGCCCGACAGAGAGCGACAGCGACAGAGAGCGACAGCGAGCGACCGCGAGCGACAGCGAGCTAAACAGCGAGCGGCAGCGAGAGGCAGCGAGCGAGGCAGCGAGCGAGGCAGCGAGCGACAGCGAGCGAGACAGCGAGCGACAGCAAGCGACAGCGTGCGACAGCGAGCGAGACAGCGAGCGAGACAGCGAGCGAGACAGCGAGCGAGCGAGGCAGCGAGCGGCAGCGAGGCAGCGAGCGGCAGCGAGCGAGGCAGCGAGCGAGACAGCGAGCGAGACAGCGAGCGACAGAGAGCGACAGCGAGTGAGACAGCGCACGAGACGAGCGCGCGAGAGCGAGAGGCAGCAAGAGGCAGCGAGAGGCAGCGAGCGACTGCGAGGCAGCGAGCGACAGCGAGCGACTGCGAGCGACTGCGAGGCAGCGAGACATTGCGAGAGAGTGCGAGCGACTGCGAGGCAGCGAGCGACCGAGAGCAACCGCGAGCGACAACAAGCGACCGCGAGCGACCGCGAGGCAGCGAGGGAGAGCGAGTGACAGCGAGGGACAGCGGGACAGCGAGGGACAGCAAGGGACAGCGAGGGACAGCGAGACAGCGAGCGACAGCGAGGGACAGCGAGGGACAGCGGGACAGCGAGGGACAGCGAGGGACAGCGAGGGACAGCGAGACAGCGAGGGACAGCGAGGGACAGCGAGGCAGCGAGCGACTGCGAGCGACAGCGAGGCAGCGAGCGACTGCGAGCAACTGCGAGCGACTGCGAGCTAAACAGCGAGCGAGCTAGACAGCGAGCGGCAGCGAGGCAGCGAGAGGCAGCGAGCGACAGCGATCGACAGCGAGGCAGCGCACAACAGCGAGCGACAGCGAGGCAGCGAGCGACAGCGAGCGAGAGCGAGGCAGCGAGCTAGAGACAGCGAGGAAGCGAGCGACAGAGAGCGACAGCGAGCGACAGCGAGGCAGCGAGCGAGAGCGAGCGACAGCGAGGCAGCGCGGCAGCGAGACAGCGCGGCAGCGAGCAACAGCGAGCGACAGCGAGCGACAGCGAGGCAGCGAGCGACAGAGAGCGACAGCGAGCGACAGCGAGCGAGCTAGACAGCGAGCGAGCGACAGAGAGCGAGCGACAGAGCGAGCGAGAGAGCGAGCGAGAGAGCGAGCGACAGCGAGCCAGACAGCGAGCAAGCCCGACAGCGAGCGAGCGAGCCCGACAGAGAGCGACAGCGACAGAGAGCGACAGCGAGCGACCGCGAGCGACAGCGAGCTAAACAGCGAGCGAGCTAGACAGCGAGCGAGCGAGCCCGACAGAGAGCGACAGCAACAGAGAGCGACAGCGAGCGACCGCGAGCGACCGCGAGCGACGGCGAGAAAGCGAGGGACAGCGAGGGACAGCGAGGGACAGCGAGACAGCGAGCGACAGCGAGCGACAGCGAGCGACAGCGAGCGACAGCGAGGCAGCGAGCGACAGCGAGGCAGCGAGGCAGCAAGCGACAGCGAGCGACAGCGACAGCGAGCGACCGCGAGCGACAGCGAGCTAGACAGTGAGCGAGCTAGACAGTGAGAGGCAGCGAGCGACAGAGAGCGAGGCAGCGAGCGAGGCAGCGAGCGAGGCAGCGAGCGACAGCGAGCGAGACAGCGAGCGAGACAGCGAGCGAGACAGCGAGCGACAGCGAGCGACAGCGAGCGAGAGAGCGAGCGACAGCGAGCGAGACAGAGAGCGAGACAGACAGCGAGCCCGACAGCGAGCGAGCTAGACAGCGAGTCCGACAGCGAGCGAGCTAGACAGAGAGCGACAGCGAGCGACAGCGACCTAGAGAGCGCGCGAGAGCGAGAGGCAGCGAGCGAGGCAGCGAGAGGCAGCGAGCGAGGCAGCGAGCGACAGAGAGCGAGGCAGCGAGCGACAGAGAGCGAGCGAGAGAGCGAGCGAAAGAGCGAGCGAGCGGTCGAGCGAGAGATCGAGCGAGAGAGCCAGACAGCGAGCGACAGCGAGCCAGACAGCGAGCGAGCCCGAGAGCGAGCGAGCCCGACAGCGAGCGACAGCGACAGAGAGCGACAGCGAGCTAGACAGCGAGCGGCAGCGAGAGGCAGCGAGAGGCAGCGAGCGAGACAGCGAGCGAGACAGCGAGCGAGACAGCGAGCGAGACAGCGAGCGAGCGAGACAGAGAGCGACAGCGAGCGAGACAGAGAGCCCGACAGCGAGCGACAGCGACCTAGACAGCGGGCGAGACGAGCGCGCGAGAGCGAGAGGCAGCGAGAGACAGCGAGGGACAGCGAGGGACAGCGAGGGACAGCGAGCGACAGCGAGGCAGCGAGGCAGCGAGCGACAGCGAGCGACAGCGAGCTAGACAGTGAGCGAGCTAGACAGCGAGAGGCAGCGAGCGAGGCAGCGAGCGAGGCAGCGAGCGAGGCAGCGAGCGACAGCGAGCGAGACAGCGAGCAAGACAGCGAGCAACAGCGAGCGAGACAGAGAGCGAGCGAGACAGCGAGCCCGACAGCGAGCGAGCTAGACAGAGCGCGACAGCGAGCGACAGCGACCTAGACAGCGCGCGAGACGAGCGCGCGAGAGCGAGAGGCAGCGAGCGAGGCAGCGAGCGGCAGCGAGCGAAGCAGCGAGCGACAGAGAGCGAGGCAGCGAGCGACAGAGAGCGAGGCAGCGAGCGACAGAGAGCGAGCGAGAGAGCGAGCGAGAGAGCCAGACAGCGAGCGACACCGAGCCAGACAGCGAGCGACAGCAACACAGAGCGACAGCGAGCTAGACAGCGAGCGGCAGCGAGAGGCAGCGAGCGAGACAGCGAGCGAGACAGCGAGCGAGACAGCGAGCGAGACAGCGAGCGAGACAGCGAGCGAGACAGCGAGCGACAGCGAGGCAGCGAGCGACAGCGAGCGACAGCGAGCGACAGCGAGCGACAGCGAGGCAGCGAGCGACAGCGAGGCAGCGAGGCAGCAAGCGACAGCGAGCGACAGCGAGCGACAGCGACAGCGAGCGACCGCGAGCGACAGCGAGCTAGACAGTGAGCGAGCTAGACAGTGAGAGGCAGCGAGCGACAGAGAGCGAGGCAGCGAGCGAGGCAGCGAGCGAGGCAGCGAGCGAGGCAGCGAGCGAGGCAGCGAGCGACAGCGAGCGAGACAGCGAGCGAGACAGCGAGCGAGACAGCGAGCGAGACAGCGAGCGAGACAGCGAGCGACAGCGAGCGAGACAGAGAGCGAGACAGACAGCGAGCCCGACAGCGAGCGAGCTAGACAGCGAGTCCGACAGCGAGCGAGCTAGACAGAGAGCGACAGCGAGCGACAGCGACCTAGAGAGCGCGCGAGAGCGAGAGGCAGCGAGCGAGGCAGCGAGCGGCAGCGAGCGGCAGCGAGCGGCAGCGAGCGGCAGCGAGCGGCAGCGAGCGGCAGCGAGCGGCAGCGAGAGGCAGCGAGAGGCAGCGAGAGGCAGCGAGAGGCAGCGAGCGAGACAGCGAGCGAGACAGCGAGCGAGACAGCGAGCGAGACAGCGAGCGAGACAGCGAGCGAGACAGCGAGCGAGACAGCGAGCAACAGCGAGCGACAGCGAGCGACAGCGAGCGAGACAGCGAGCGAGACAGCGAGCGAGACAGCGAGCGAGCGAGACAGAGAGCGACAGCGAGCGAGACAGAGAGCCCGACAGCGAGCGACAGCGACCTAGACAGCGCGCGAGATGAGCGCGCGAGAGCGAGAGGCAGCGAGAGACAGCGAGGGACAGCGAGGGACAGCGAGCGACAGCGAGCGACAGCGAGCGACAGCGAGGCAGCGAGGCAGCGAGCGACAGCGAGCGGCAGCGAGCGACAGCGAGCGGCAGCGAGCGACAGCGAGCGACAGCGAGCGACAGCGATCTAGACAGTGAGCGAGCGAGACAGCGAGCGAGACAGCGAGCGAGACAGCGAGCGAGACAGCGAGCGAGACAGCGAGCGAGCTAGACAGAGCGCGACAGCGAGCGACAGCGACCTAGACAGCGCGCGAGACGAGCGCGCGAGAGCGAGAGGCAGCGAGCGAGGCAGCGAGAGGCAGCGAGCGAAGCAGCGAGCGACAGAGAGCGAGGCAGCGAGCGAGCGAGAGAGCGAGCGAGAGAGCGAGCGAGAGAGCGAGCGAGAGAGCCAGACAGCGAGCGACACCGAGCCAGACAGCGAGCGACAGCAACACAGAGCGACAGCGAGCTAGACAGCGAGCGGCAGCGAGCGGCAGCGAGCGAGACAGCGAGCGAGACAGCGAGCGAGACAGCGAGCGAGGCAGCGAGCGAGAGGCAGCGAGCGAGAGACAGCGAGGCCGAGAGCGACAGCGAGCGAGGCCGAGAGCGACAGCGAGCGAGGCCGAGAGCGACAGCGAGCGACAGCGAGCGACAGCGAGCGAGGCCGAGAGCGACAGCGAGCGACAGCGAGCGACAGCGAGCGAGGCCGAGAGCGACAGCGAGCGACAGCGAGCGACAGCGAGCGAGGCCGAGAGCGACAGCGAGCGACAGCGAGCGACAGCGAGCGACAGCGAGCGACAGCGAGCGAGGCCGAGAGCGACAGCGAGCGACAGCGAGCGACAGCGAGCGAGGCCGAGAGCGACAGCGAGCGACAGCGAGCGACAGCGAGCGACAGCGAGCGACAGCGAGCGAGGCCGAGAGCGACAGCGAGCGACAGCGAGCGACAGCGAGCGACAGCGAGCGACAGCGAGCGAGGCCGAGAGCGACAGCGAGCGACGCCGAGAGCGACAGCGAGCGAGGCCGAGAGCGACAGCGAGCGACAGCGAGCGAGGCCGAGAGCGACAGCGAGCGACAGCGAGCGAGGCCGAGAGCGACAGCGAGCGACAGCGAGCGAGACAGCGAGCGAGCTAGACAGAGCGCGACAGCGAGCGACAGCGACCTAGACAGCGCGCGAGACGAGCGCGCGAGAGCGAGAGGCAGCGAGCGAGGCAGCGAGAGGCAGCGAGCGAAGCAGCGAGCGACAGAGAGCGAGGCAGCGAGCGACAGAGAGCGAGGCAGCGAGCGAGCGAGAGAGCGAGCGAGAGAGCGAGCGAGAGAGCGAGCGAGAGAGCGAGCGAGAGAGCGAGCGAGAGAGCGAGCGAGAGAGCCAGACAGCGAGCGACACCGAGCCAGACAGCGAGCGACAGCAACACAGAGCGACAGCGAGCTAGACAGCGAGCGGCAGCGAGCGAGACAGCGAGCGAGACAGCGAGCGAGACAGCGAGCGAGACAGCGAGCGAGACAGCGAGCGAGACAGCGAGCGAGACAGCGAGCGAGACAGCGAGCGAGACAGCGAGCGAGACAGCGAGCGAGACAGCGAGCGAGACAGCGAGCGAGACAGCGAGCGAGCGAGGCTGCGAGCGGCAGCGAGCGAGGCTGCGAGCGAGGCAGCGAGCGACAGAGAGCGACAGAGAGCGAGACAGCGAGCGAGACAGCGAGCGAGACAGCGAGCGAGACAGCGAGCGAGACAGCGAGCGAGACAGCGAGCGAGACAGCGAGCGAGACAGCGAGCGAGACAGCGAGCGAGCGAGACAGAGAGCGACAGCGAGGCAGCGAGCGACAGCGAGGCAGCGAGCGACAGCGAGGCAGTGAGCTAGAGACAGCGAGCGACAGCGAGCGAGGCAGCGAGCGAGGCAGCGAGCGAGGCAGCGAGCGAGGCAGCGAGCGAGGCAGCGATGATGCGCGGAAAAGACTCTATAACTCTTGTAAAGTTATAAAGTAGGTATGTTTATTCAGCGCCAGGTGCAAGGGGGATCGCTCCTCTGAACTTGCACACTTGGGGGGCCAAAGGGTGCTTCTTTTATGGCACTAAGTAATACATATTCATGAGGAGTGTATCATAAACATTACATCATTGTATCAGATCATTATAATATTCCACGCCTCTTGCTCCGCCTGGTCACGCCTGCGCAGTGCTCCCTGGTGGTCCTCTTCGGGGGTCTTGGGAGGAAGGCTCTAGGTCTTCCTCAGTTGGCTGCGCATGCTCTGTGGGCCTCTGGCTCTTCTCCAGGCTCGAATGCTCGACCGTTCCCCCTTATCAGAAGGAGCAGGAGCCTTTCTCCCCTTTCCCAATGGCCTCCTTCTAATCAGCGGCCTGTAGCACCTGTTTTGTCTAGCAAGCAAGGTCTCCAAGCAGGAGAGGCAAGATTACATACTTTCCATACTTTCCAAGCAAGAGCTGCATATTTCTCTAATTAAACTATTTCTATTAACTCTTTTTGCCCCCCCCCCCCCCCGTCTCAGCGAGCCCGACAGCGAGCGACAGCGACCTAGACAGCGCGCGAGAGCGAGAGGCAGCGAGAGGCAGCGAGCGACAGCGACCTAGACAGCGCGCGAGAGCGAGAGGCAGCGAGAGGCAGCGAGAGGCAGCGAGAGGCAGCGAGAGGCAGCGAGAGGCAGCGAGAGGCAGCGAGAGGCAGCGAGAGGCAGCGAGAGGCAGCGAGAGGCAGCGAGAGGCAGCGAGAGGCAGCGAGAGGCAGCGAGAGGCAGCGAGAGGCAGCGAGAGGCAGCGAGAGGCAGCGGGGAAGCGAGCGACAGCGAGCGACAGCGAGCGACAGCGAGCGACAGCGAGGTAGCGAGGCAGCGAGGCAGCGAGCGACAGCGGGGAAGCGAGCGACAGCGAGCGAGAGCGAGGCAGCGAGCGAGAGCGAGGCAGCGAGGCAGCGAGCGACAGCGAGGCAGCGAGCGACAGCGAGGCAGCGAGCGACAGCGAGGCAGCGAGCGACAGCGAGGCAGCGAGCGACAGCGAGGCAGCGAGCGACAGCGAGCGACAGCGAGCGACAGCGAGCGACAGCGAGCGACAGCGAGCGAGGCAGCGAGCGAGGCAGCGAGCGAGGCAGCGAGCGAGGCAGCGAGCGAGGCAGCGCGCGAGGCAGCGCGCGAGGCAGCGCGCGAGGCAGCGCGCGAGGCAGCGCGCGAGACGAGCGCGCGAGAGCGAGAGGCAGCGCGCGAGACAGCGCGCGAGACAGCGAGCGAGGCAGCGAGCGAGAGGCAGCGAGCGAGAGGCAGCGAGCGAGAGGCAGCGAGCGAGAGGCAGCGAGCGAGAGGCAGCGAGCGAGAGGCAGCGAGCGAGAGGCAGCGAGCGAGAGGCAGCGAGCGAGAGGCAGCGAGCGAGAGGCAGCGAGCGAGACAGCGAGCGAGACAGCGAGCGAGACAGCGAGCGAGACAGCGAGCGAGACAGCGAGCGAGACAGCGAGCGAGACAGCGAGCGAGCCCGACAGAGAGCGACAGCGAGCGACAGCGAGCGAGCCCGACAGAGAGCGACAGCGAGCGAGACAGCGAGCGAGACAGCGAGCGAGACAGCGAGCGAGACAGCGAGCGAGACAGCGAGCGAGACAGCGAGCGAGACAGCGAGCGAGACAGCGAGCGAGACAGCGAGCGAGACAGCGAGCGAGACAGCGAGCGAGACAGCGAGCGAGACAGCGAGCGAGACAGCGAGCGAGACAGCGAGCGAGACAGCGAGCGAGACAGCGAGCGAGACAGCGAGCGAGACAGCGAGCGAGACAGCGAGCGAGACAGCGAGCGAGACAGCGAGCGAGACAGCGAGCGAGACAGCGAGCGAGACAGCGAGCGAGACAGCGAGCGAGACAGCGAGCGAGACAGCGAGCGAGACAGCGAGCGAGACAGCGAGCGAGACAGCGAGCAACAGCAAGCCAGACAGCGAGCGAGCCCGACAGAGAGCGACAGCGAGCGACAGAGAGCTAGACAGCGAACGACAGCGAGGCAGCGAACGGCCGCGAGCGAGGCAGCGAGCGAGGCCGAGAGCGACAGCGAGCGACAGCGAGCGAGGCCGAGCGCGACAGCGAGCGACAGCGAGCGACAGCGAGCGACAGCGAGCGAGGCCGAGCGCGACAGCGAGCGACAGCGAGCGACAGCGAGCGACAGCGAGCGAGGCCGAGAGCGACAGCGAGCGAGGCCGAGAGCGACAGCGAGCGAGGCCGAGAGCGACAGCGAGCGAGGCCGAGAGCGACAGCGAGCGAGGCCGAGAGCGACAGCGAGCGAGGCCGAGAGCGACAGCGAGCGAGGCCGAGAGCGACAGCGAGCGAGGCCGAGAGCGACAGCGAGCGACAGCGAGCGAGGCCGAGAGCGACAGCGAGCGACAGCGAGCGAGGCCGAGAGCGACAGCGAGCGACAGCGAGCGACAGCGAGCGACAGCGAGCGACAGCGAGCGAGGCCGAGAGCGACAGCGAGCGACAGCGAGCGACAGCGAGCGAGGCCGAGAGCGACAGCGAGCGAGGCCGAGAGCGACAGCGAGCGAGGCCGAGAGCGACAGCGAGCGAGGCCGAGAGCGACAGCGAGCGAGGCCGAGAGCGACAGCGAGCGAGGCCGAGAGCGACAGCGAGCGAGGCCGAGAGCGACAGCGAGCGAGGCCGAGAGCGACAGCGAGCGAGGCCGAGAGCGACAGCGAGCGAGGCCGAGAGCGACAGCGAGCGACAGCGAGCGAGGCCGAGAGCGACAGCGAGCGAGGCCGAGAGCGACAGCGAGCGACAGCGAGCGAGGCCGAGAGCGACAGCGAGCGACAGCGAGCGAGGCCGAGAGCGACAGCGAGCGACAGCGAGCGAGGCCGAGAGCGACAGCGAGCGAGGCCGAGAGCGACAGCGAGCGACAGCGAGCGAGGCCGAGAGCGACAGCGAGCGAGGCCGAGAGCGACAGCGAGCGACAGCGAGCGAGGCCGAGAGCGACAGCGAGCGAGGCCGAGAGCGACAGCGAGCGACAGCGAGCGAGGCCGAGAGCGACAGCGAGCGAGGCCGAGAGCGACAGCGAGCGACAGCGAGCGACAGCGAGCGAGGCCGAGAGCGACAGCGAGCGACAGCGAGCGACAGCGAGCGAGGCCGAGAGCGACAGCGAGCGACAGCGAGCGACAGCGAGCGAGGCCGAGAGCGACAGCGAGCGACAGCGAGCGACAGCGAGCGAGGCCGAGAGCGACAGCGAGCGACAGCGAGCGACAGCGAGCGAGGCCGAGAGCGACAGCGAGCGACAGCGAGCGACAGCGAGCGAGGCCGAGAGCGACAGCGAGCGACAGCGAGCGACAGCGAGCGAGGCCGAGAGCGACAGCGAGCGACAGCGAGCGACAGCGAGCGAGGCCGAGAGCGACAGCGAGCGACAGCGAGCGACAGCGAGCGAGGCCGAGAGCGACAGCGAGCGACAGCGAGCGACAGCGAGCGAGGCCGAGAGCGACAGCGAGCGACAGCGAGCGACAGCGAGCGAGGCCGAGAGCGACAGCGAGCGACAGCGAGCGACAGCGAGCGAGGCCGAGAGCGACAGCGAGCGACAGCGAGCGAGGCCGAGAGCGACAGCGAGCGACAGCGAGCGAGGCCGAGAGCGACAGCGAGCGACAGCGAGCGAGGCCGAGAGCGACAGCGAGCGACAGCGAGCGAGGCCGAGAGCGACAGCGAGCGAGGCCGAGAGCGACAGCGAGCGAGGCCGAGAGCGACAGCGAGCGAGGCCGAGAGCGACAGCGAGCGAGGCCGAGAGCGACAGCGAGCGAGGCCGAGAGCGACAGCGAGCGAGGCCGAGAGCGACAGCGAGCGAGGCCGAGAGCGACAGCGAGCGAGGCCGAGAGCGACAGCGAGCGAGGCCGAGAGCGACAGCGAGCGAGGCCGAGAGCGACAGCGAGCGAGGCCGAGAGCGACAGCGAGCGAGGCCGAGAGCGACAGCGAGCGAGGCCGAGAGCGACAGCGAGCGAGGCCGAGAGCGACAGCGAGCGAGGCCGAGAGCGACAGCGAGCGAGGCCGAGAGCGACAGCGAGCGAGGCCGAGAGCGACAGCGAGCGAGGCCGAGAGCGACAGCGAGCGAGGCCGAGAGCGACAGCGAGCGAGGCCGAGAGCGACAGCGACCGAGGCCGAGAGCGACAGCGACCGAGGCCGAGAGCGACAGCGACCGAGGCCGAGAGCGACAGCGACCGAGGCCGAGAGCGACAGCGACCGAGGCCGAGAGCGACAGCGACCGAGGCCGAGAGCGACAGCGACCGAGGCCGAGAGCGACAGCGACCGAGGCCGAGAGCGACAGCGACCGAGGCCGAGAGCGACAGCGACCGAGGCCGAGAGCGACAGCGACCTAGATAGCGCGCGAGAGCGAGAGGCAGCGAGCGGCAGCGAGAGGCAGCGAGCGGCAGCGAGCGGCAGCGAGCGGCAGCGAGCGGCAGCGAGAGGCAGCGAGAGGCAGCGAGAGGCAGCGAGAGGCAGCGAGAGGCAGCGAGAGGCAGCGAGAGGCAGCGAGAGGCAGCGAGCTAGGCAGCGAGCGAGCTAGGCAGCGCATAAGACAGACACACACACACACACACAGACACACACACACACACAGACACACACACACACACAGACACACACAGACGGAGGCAGATGGCGCCGAAGCCAGAGACAAGCTAAGACAGAGACCGCCACAGAGACAGACCGTTTTGCCAATTAGTAGGCCCAGTACAAAAGACACAGCCAGCAGCAGAACAACAATCCAGTGAGTAAGTTCTATTTCACGTAAAGGACTCAGAATATAGGGGATTGCCAGGGGTACAAACAAGTTAGACCACAAATAATAGATATCAACCCCAGCGACCCCAGGAATGACATAGAATCACTCATAATAGATGGAACAAGCAGAGACACAAAATAACCCACAGAGAAAACGGGAGACAACCAGGACAATAAGGTGGTTACATATGATAGAAGTGACCCCATGTTACCTCCCCACAAAGCCCGTGTTTGTACGTGCCAGTCCTGACTGCGATCCAGTTGCATGAGGAGTCAGGAGGTCCTTCCCCAACAGGAAAACTCGGTGAAGTGCATCCACTCCACAGACAGACTCACCAACCCTTCCAGCAAGTGGGCCCAGCTTTTATCCCCAAACAGGACACCTGGCACTCCTTATCAAAATGCAGGGCAGTTGGGGCTTGTTTACCCAAGGGCTCTCCTTGCAAGGCAGGCTGCACCTTGGAGAAGAGCCAAAAGGCAAACTCATCCCCTCCTTTTGAATGGCTGTGGGAACCACCCATCTGTCAATCTTAATTCAGGGCTTGGGGTTCCGACCCCAGCACTTCACAGAAAGACACAGAGGCAGACACGGACAGAGAGAGAGCCAGAGAGAGAGCCAGAGAGAGAGCCAGAGAGAGAGCCAGAGAGAGAGCCAGAGAGAGAGCCAGAGAGAGAGCCAGAGAGAGAGCCAGAGAGAGAGCCAGAGAGAGAGCCAGAGAGAGAGCCAGAGAGAGAGCCAGAGAGAGAGCCAGAGAGAGAGCCAGAGAGAGAGCCAGAGAGAGAGCCAGAGAGAGAGCCAGAGAGAGAGCCAGAGAGAGAGCCAGAGAGAGAGCCAGAGAGAGAGCCAGAGAGAGAGCCAGAGAGAGAGCCAGAGAGAGAGCCAGAGAGAGAGCCAGAGAGAGAGCCAGAGAGAGAGCCAGAGAGAGAGCCAGAGAGAGAGCCAGAGAGAGAGCCAGAGAGAGAGCCAGAGAGAGAGCCAGAGAGAGAGCCAGAGAGAGAGCCAGAGAGAGAGCCAGAGAGAGAGCCAGAGAGAGAGCCAGAGAGAGAGCCAGAGAGAGAGCCAGAGAGAGAGCCAGAGAGAGAGCCAGAGAGAGAGCCAGAGAGAGAGCCAGAGAGAGAGCCAGAGAGAGAGCCAGAGAGAGAGCCAGAGAGAGAGCCAGAGAGAGAGCCAGAGAGAGAGCCAGAGAGAGAGCCAGAGAGAGAGCCAGAGAGAGAGCCAGAGAGAGAGCCAGAGAGAGAGCCAGAGAGAGAGCCAGAGAGAGAGCCAGAGAGAGAGCCAGAGAGAGAGCCAGAGAGAGAGCCAGAGAGAGAGCCAGAGAGAGAGCCAGAGAGAGAGCCAGAGAGAGAGCCAGAGAGAGAGCCAGAGAGAGAGCCAGAGAGAGAGCCAGAGAGAGAGCCAGAGAGAGAGCCAGAGAGAGAGCCAGAGAGAGAGCCAGAGAGAGAGCCAGAGAGAGAGCCAGAGAGAGAGCCAGAGAGAGAGCCAGAGAGAGAGCCAGAGAGAGAGCCAGAGAGAGAGCCAGAGAGAGAGCCAGAGAGAGAGCCAGAGAGAGAGCCAGAGAGAGAGCCAGAGAGAGAGCCAGAGAGAGAGCCAGAGAGAGAGCCAGAGAGAGAGCCAGAGAGAGAGCCAGAGAGAGAGCCAGAGAGAGAGCCAGAGAGAGAGCCAGAGAGAGAGCCAGAGAGAGAGCCAGAGAGAGAGCCAGAGAGAGAGCCAGAGAGAGAGCCAGAGAGAGAGCCAGAGAGAGAGCCAGAGAGAGAGCCAGAGAGAGAGCCAGAGAGAGAGCCAGAGAGAGAGCCAGAGAGAGAGCCAGAGAGAGAGCCAGAGAGAGAGCCAGAGAGAGAGCCAGAGAGAGAGCCAGAGAGAGAGCCAGAGAGAGAGCCAGAGAGAGAGCCAGAGAGAGAGCCAGAGAGAGAGCCAGAGAGAGAGCCAGAGAGAGAGCCAGAGAGAGAGCCAGAGAGAGAGCCAGAGAGAGAGCCAGAGAGAGAGCCAGAGAGAGAGCCAGAGAGAGAGCCAGAGAGAGAGCCAGAGAGAGAGCCAGAGAGAGAGCCAGAGAGAGAGCCAGAGAGAGAGCCAGAGAGAGAGCCAGAGAGAGAGCCAGAGAGAGAGCCAGAGAGAGAGCCAGAGAGAGAGCCAGAGAGAGAGCCAGAGAGAGAGCCAGAGAGAGAGCCAGAGAGAGAGCCAGAGAGAGAGCCAGAGAGAGAGCCAGAGAGAGAGCCAGAGAGAGAGCCAGAGAGAGAGCCAGAGAGAGAGCCAGAGAGAGAGCCAGAGAGAGAGCCAGAGAGAGAGCCAGAGAGAGAGCCAGAGAGAGAGCCAGAGAGAGAGCCAGAGAGAGAGCCAGAGAGAGAGCCAGAGAGAGAGCCAGAGAGAGAGCCAGAGAGAGAGCCAGAGAGAGAGCCAGAGAGAGAGCCAGAGAGAGAGCCAGAGAGAGAGCCAGAGAGAGAGCCAGAGAGAGAGCCAGAGAGAGAGCCAGAGAGAGAGCCAGAGAGAGAGCCAGAGAGAGAGCCAGAGAGAGAGCCAGAGAGAGAGCCAGAGAGAGAGCCAGAGAGAGAGCCAGAGAGAGAGCCAGAGAGAGAGCCAGAGAGAGAGCCAGAGAGAGAGCCAGAGAGAGAGCCAGAGAGAGAGCCAGAGAGAGAGCCAGAGAGAGAGCCAGAGAGAGAGCCAGAGAGAGAGCCAGAGAGAGAGCCAGAGAGAGAGCCAGAGAGAGAGCCAGAGAGAGAGCCAGAGAGAGAGCCAGAGAGAGAGCCAGAGAGAGAGCCAGAGAGAGAGCCAGAGAGAGAGCCAGAGAGAGAGCCAGAGAGAGAGCCAGAGAGAGAGCCAGAGAGAGAGCCAGAGAGAGAGCCAGAGAGAGAGCCAGAGAGAGAGCCAGAGAGAGAGCCAGAGAGAGAGCCAGAGAGAGAGCCAGAGAGAGAGCCAGAGAGAGAGCCAGAGAGAGAGCCAGAGAGAGAGCCAGAGAGAGAGCCAGAGAGAGAGCCAGAGAGAGAGCCAGAGAGAGAGCCAGAGAGAGAGCCAGAGAGAGAGCCAGAGAGAGAGCCAGAGAGAGAGCCAGAGAGAGAGCCAGAGAGAGAGCCAGAGAGAGAGCCAGAGAGAGAGCCAGAGAGAGAGCCAGAGAGAGAGCCAGAGAGAGAGCCAGAGAGAGAGCCAGAGAGAGAGCCAGAGAGAGAGCCAGAGAGAGAGCCAGAGAGAGAGCCAGAGAGAGAGCCAGAGAGAGAGCCAGAGAGAGAGCCAGAGAGAGAGCCAGAGAGAGAGCCAGAGAGAGAGCCAGAGAGAGAGCCAGAGAGAGAGCCAGAGAGAGAGCCAGAGAGAGAGCCAGAGAGAGAGCCAGAGAGAGAGCCAGAGAGAGAGCCAGAGAGAGAGCCAGAGAGAGAGCCAGAGAGAGAGCCAGAGAGAGAGCCAGAGAGAGAGCCAGAGAGAGAGCCAGAGAGAGAGCCAGAGAGAGAGCCAGAGAGAGAGCCAGAGAGAGAGCCAGAGAGAGAGCCAGAGAGAGAGCCAGAGAGAGAGCCAGAGAGAGAGCCAGAGAGAGAGCCAGAGAGAGAGCCAGAGAGAGAGCCAGAGAGAGAGCCAGAGAGAGAGCCAGAGAGAGAGCCAGAGAGAGAGCCAGAGAGAGAGCCAGAGAGAGAGCCAGAGAGAGAGCCAGAGAGAGAGCCAGAGAGAGAGCCAGAGAGAGAGCCAGAGAGAGAGCCAGAGAGAGAGCCAGAGAGAGAGCCAGAGAGAGAGCCAGAGAGAGAGCCAGAGAGAGAGCCAGAGAGAGAGCCAGAGAGAGAGCCAGAGAGAGAGCCAGAGAGAGAGCCAGAGAGAGAGCCAGAGAGAGAGCCAGAGAGAGAGCCAGAGAGAGAGCCAGAGAGAGAGCCAGAGAGAGAGCCAGAGAGAGAGCCAGAGAGAGAGCCAGAGAGAGAGCCAGAGAGAGAGCCAGAGAGAGAGCCAGAGAGAGAGCCAGAGAGAGAGCCAGAGAGAGAGCCAGAGAGAGAGCCAGAGAGAGAGCCAGAGAGAGAGCCAGAGAGAGAGCCAGAGAGAGAGCCAGAGAGAGAGCCAGAGAGAGAGCCAGAGAGAGAGCCAGAGAGAGAGCCAGAGAGAGAGCCAGAGAGAGAGCCAGAGAGAGAGCCAGAGAGAGAGCCAGAGAGAGAGCCAGAGAGAGAGCCAGAGAGAGAGCCAGAGAGAGAGCCAGAGAGAGAGCCAGAGAGAGAGCCAGAGAGAGAGCCAGAGAGAGAGCCAGAGAGAGAGCCAGAGAGAGAGCCAGAGAGAGAGCCAGAGAGAGAGCCAGAGAGAGAGCCAGAGAGAGAGCCAGAGAGAGAGCCAGAGAGAGAGCCAGAGAGAGAGCCAGAGAGAGAGCCAGAGAGAGAGCCAGAGAGAGAGCCAGAGAGAGAGCCAGAGAGAGAGCCAGAGAGAGAGCCAGAGAGAGAGCCAGAGAGAGAGCCAGAGAGAGAGCCAGAGAGAGAGCCAGAGAGAGAGCCAGAGAGAGAGCCAGAGAGAGAGCCAGAGAGAGAGCCAGAGAGAGAGCCAGAGAGAGAGCCAGAGAGAGAGCCAGAGAGAGAGCCAGAGAGAGAGCCAGAGAGAGAGCCAGAGAGAGAGCCAGAGAGAGAGCCAGAGAGAGAGCCAGAGAGAGAGCCAGAGAGAGAGCCAGAGAGAGAGCCAGAGAGAGAGCCAGAGAGAGAGCCAGAGAGAGAGCCAGAGAGAGAGCCAGAGAGAGAGCCAGAGAGAGAGCCAGAGAGAGAGCCAGAGAGAGAGCCAGAGAGAGAGCCAGAGAGAGAGCCAGAGAGAGAGCCAGAGAGAGAGCCAGAGAGAGAGCCAGAGAGAGAGCCAGAGAGAGAGCCAGAGAGAGAGCCAGAGAGAGAGCCAGAGAGAGAGCCAGAGAGAGAGCCAGAGAGAGAGCCAGAGAGAGAGCCAGAGAGAGAGCCAGAGAGAGAGCCAGAGAGAGAGCCAGAGAGAGAGCCAGAGAGAGAGCCAGAGAGAGAGCCAGAGAGAGAGCCAGAGAGAGAGCCAGAGAGAGAGCCAGAGAGAGAGCCAGAGAGAGAGCCAGAGAGAGAGCCAGAGAGAGAGCCAGAGAGAGAGCCAGAGAGAGAGCCAGAGAGAGAGCCAGAGAGAGAGCCAGAGAGAGAGCCAGAGAGAGAGCCAGAGAGAGAGCCAGAGAGAGAGCCAGAGAGAGAGCCAGAGAGAGAGCCAGAGAGAGAGCCAGAGAGAGAGCCAGAGAGAGAGCCAGAGAGAGAGCCAGAGAGAGAGCCAGAGAGAGAGCCAGAGAGAGAGCCAGAGAGAGAGCCAGAGAGAGAGCCAGAGAGAGAGCCAGAGAGAGAGCCAGAGAGAGAGCCAGAGAGAGAGCCAGAGAGAGAGCCAGAGAGAGAGCCAGAGAGAGAGCCAGAGAGAGAGCCAGAGAGAGAGCCAGAGAGAGAGCCAGAGAGAGAGCCAGAGAGAGAGCCAGAGAGAGAGCCAGAGAGAGAGCCAGAGAGAGAGCCAGAGAGAGAGCCAGAGAGAGAGCCAGAGAGAGAGCCAGAGAGAGAGCCAGAGAGAGAGCCAGAGAGAGAGCCAGAGAGAGAGCCAGAGAGAGAGCCAGAGAGAGAGCCAGAGAGAGAGCCAGAGAGAGAGCCAGAGAGAGAGCCAGAGAGAGAGCCAGAGAGAGAGCCAGAGAGAGAGCCAGAGAGAGAGCCAGAGAGAGAGCCAGAGAGAGAGCCAGAGAGAGAGCCAGAGAGAGAGCCAGAGAGAGAGCCAGAGAGAGAGCCAGAGAGAGAGCCAGAGAGAGAGCCAGAGAGAGAGCCAGAGAGAGAGCCAGAGAGAGAGCCAGAGAGAGAGCCAGAGAGAGAGCCAGAGAGAGAGCCAGAGAGAGAGCCAGAGAGAGAGCCAGAGAGAGAGCCAGAGAGAGAGCCAGAGAGAGAGCCAGAGAGAGAGCCAGAGAGAGAGCCAGAGAGAGAGCCAGAGAGAGAGCCAGAGAGAGAGCCAGAGAGAGAGCCAGAGAGAGAGCCAGAGAGAGAGCCAGAGAGAGAGCCAGAGAGAGAGCCAGAGAGAGAGCCAGAGAGAGAGCCAGAGAGAGAGCCAGAGAGAGAGCCAGAGAGAGAGCCAGAGAGAGAGCCAGAGAGAGAGCCAGAGAGAGAGCCAGAGAGAGAGCCAGAGAGAGAGCCAGAGAGAGAGCCAGAGAGAGAGCCAGAGAGAGAGCCAGAGAGAGAGCCAGAGAGAGAGCCAGAGAGAGAGCCAGAGAGAGAGCCAGAGAGAGAGCCAGAGAGAGAGCCAGAGAGAGAGCCAGAGAGAGAGCCAGAGAGAGAGCCAGAGAGAGAGCCAGAGAGAGAGCCAGAGAGAGAGCCAGAGAGAGAGCCAGAGAGAGAGCCAGAGAGAGAGCCAGAGAGAGAGCCAGAGAGAGAGCCAGAGAGAGAGCCAGAGAGAGAGCCAGAGAGAGAGCCAGAGAGAGAGCCAGAGAGAGAGCCAGAGAGAGAGCCAGAGAGAGAGCCAGAGAGAGAGCCAGAGAGAGAGCCAGAGAGAGAGCCAGAGAGAGAGCCAGAGAGAGAGCCAGAGAGAGAGCCAGAGAGAGAGCCAGAGAGAGAGCCAGAGAGAGAGCCAGAGAGAGAGCCAGAGAGAGAGCCAGAGAGAGAGCCAGAGAGAGAGCCAGAGAGAGAGCCAGAGAGAGAGCCAGAGAGAGAGCCAGAGAGAGAGCCAGAGAGAGAGCCAGAGAGAGAGCCAGAGAGAGAGCCAGAGAGAGAGCCAGAGAGAGAGCCAGAGAGAGAGCCAGAGAGAGAGCCAGAGAGAGAGCCAGAGAGAGAGCCAGAGAGAGAGCCAGAGAGAGAGCCAGAGAGAGAGCCAGAGAGAGAGCCAGAGAGAGAGCCAGAGAGAGAGCCAGAGAGAGAGCCAGAGAGAGAGCCAGAGAGAGAGCCAGAGAGAGAGCCAGAGAGAGAGCCAGAGAGAGAGCCAGAGAGAGAGCCAGAGAGAGAGCCAGAGAGAGAGCCAGAGAGAGAGCCAGAGAGAGAGCCAGAGAGAGAGCCAGAGAGAGAGCCAGAGAGAGAGCCAGAGAGAGAGCCAGAGAGAGAGCCAGAGAGAGAGCCAGAGAGAGAGCCAGAGAGAGAGCCAGAGAGAGAGCCAGAGAGAGAGCCAGAGAGAGAGCCAGAGAGAGAGCCAGAGAGAGAGCCAGAGAGAGAGCCAGAGAGAGAGCCAGAGAGAGAGCCAGAGAGAGAGCCAGAGAGAGAGCCAGAGAGAGAGCCAGAGAGAGAGCCAGAGAGAGAGCCAGAGAGAGAGCCAGAGAGAGAGCCAGAGAGAGAGCCAGAGAGAGAGCCAGAGAGAGAGCCAGAGAGAGAGCCAGAGAGAGAGCCAGAGAGAGAGCCAGAGAGAGAGCCAGAGAGAGAGCCAGAGAGAGAGCCAGAGAGAGAGCCAGAGAGAGAGCCAGAGAGAGAGCCAGAGAGAGAGCCAGAGAGAGAGCCAGAGAGAGAGCCAGAGAGAGAGCCAGAGAGAGAGCCAGAGAGAGAGCCAGAGAGAGAGCCAGAGAGAGAGCCAGAGAGAGAGCCAGAGAGAGAGCCAGAGAGAGAGCCAGAGAGAGAGCCAGAGAGAGAGCCAGAGAGAGAGCCAGAGAGAGAGCCAGAGAGAGAGCCAGAGAGAGAGCCAGAGAGAGAGCCAGAGAGAGAGCCAGAGAGAGAGCCAGAGAGAGAGCCAGAGAGAGAGCCA
The DNA here is from genome assembly GCA_028020825.1 of Podargus strigoides. Taxonomy (NCBI): domain Eukaryota; kingdom Metazoa; phylum Chordata; class Aves; order Caprimulgiformes; family Podargidae; genus Podargus; species Podargus strigoides. Next base: position 36,899,611 of record CM051662.1, read on the forward strand.
GAGAGAGAGCCAGAGAGAGAGCCAGAGAGAGAGCCAGAGAGAGAGCCAGAGAGAGAGCCAGAGAGAGAGCCAGAGAGAGAGCCAGAGAGAGAGCCAGAGAGAGAGCCAGAGAGAGAGCCAGAGAGAGAGCCAGAGAGAGAGCCAGAGAGAGAGCCAGAGAGAGAGCCAGAGAGAGAGCCAGAGAGAGAGCCAGAGAGAGAGCCAGAGAGAGAGCCAGAGAGAGAGCCAGAGAGAGAGCCAGAGAGAGAGCCAGAGAGAGAGCCAGAGAGAGAGCCAGAGAGAGAGCCAGAGAGAGAGCCAGAGAGAGAGCCAGAGAGAGAGCCAGAGAGAGAGCCAGAGAGAGAGCCAGAGAGAGAGCCAGAGAGAGAGCCAGAGAGAGAGCCAGAGAGAGAGCCAGAGAGAGAGCCAGAGAGAGAGCCAGAGAGAGAGCCAGAGAGAGAGCCAGAGAGAGAGCCAGAGAGAGAGCCAGAGAGAGAGCCAGAGAGAGAGCCAGAGAGAGAGCCAGAGAGAGAGCCAGAGAGAGAGCCAGAGAGAGAGCCAGAGAGAGAGCCAGAGAGAGAGCCAGAGAGAGAGCCAGAGAGAGAGCCAGAGAGAGAGCCAGAGAGAGAGCCAGAGAGAGAGCCAGAGAGAGAGCCAGAGAGAGAGCCAGAGAGAGAGCCAGAGAGAGAGCCAGAGAGAGAGCCAGAGAGAGAGCCAGAGAGAGAGCCAGAGAGAGAGCCAGAGAGAGAGCCAGAGAGAGAGCCAGAGAGAGAGCCAGAGAGAGAGCCAGAGAGAGAGCCAGAGAGAGAGCCAGAGAGAGAGCCAGAGAGAGAGCCAGAGAGAGAGCCAGAGAGAGAGCCAGAGAGAGAGCCAGACCCAGACCCAGAGGCAGACCCAGACCCAGAGGCAGACCCAGACCCAGACCCAGAGGCAGACCCAGAGGCAGACCCAGAGGCAGGCAGAGAGAGAGACAGGCAGAGAGAGAGAGATACAGAGACAGACACAGACAGAGAGACAGACAGACACAGAGCCAGACCGAGGCAGACAAACACAGAGCCAGACCGAGGCAGACAAACACAGAGCCAGACCGAGGCAGACAAACACAGAGCCAGACCGAGGCAGACAGACAGAGACAGACACAGACACCGAGAAAGAAACAGAGGCAGACAGAGACAGAGAGAGACAGAGACACACAGACACCGAGAAAGAAACAGAGGCAGACAGAGACAGAGAGAGACAGAGACACACAGACACCGAGAAAGAAACAGAGGCAGACAGAGACAGAGAGAGACAGAGACACACAGACACAGAGACAGACAGAGGCAGACAGAGTCAGAGACATAGAGCCCGACAGAGACAGACACAGACAGACAGAGAGAGACAGAGATAGACACACACACACAGAGCCAGAGTCAGACAGAGCCAGAGTCAGACAGAGCCAGAGTCAGACAGAGCCAGAGTCAGACAGAGCCAGAGTCAGACAGAGCCAGAGTCAGACAGAGCCAGAGTCAGACAGAGCCAGAGTCAGACAGAGCCAGAGTCAGACAGAGCCAGAGTCAGACAGAGCCAGAGTCAGACAGAGCCAGAGTCAGACAGAGCCAGAGTCAGACAGAGCCAGAGTCAGACAGAGCCAGAGTCAGACAGAGCCAGAGTCAGACAGAGCCAGAGTCAGACAGAGCCAGAGTCAGACAGAGCCAGAGTCAGACAGAGCCAGAGTCAGACAGAGCCAGAGTCAGACAGAGCCAGAGTCAGACAGAGCCAGAGTCAGACAGAGCCAGAGTCAGACAGAGCCAGAGTCAGACAGAGCCAGAGTCAGACAGAGAAAGACAGAAGGGAGACAGACAAAGAGGCTGAGACAGAGACAGATGAAGACAGAGGAAGAGACAGAGACAGACACAGAGACAGACAGAGACACACAGAGGTAGACATAGACAGACAGAGACAGAGGCAGACAGAGACAGAGAAAGCCAGAAATGAGACGAAGAGACAGAGACAGACAGAGAAAGACAGGCTGAGACAGACAGACAGACAGAGCCAGAGACAGAGTAAGACAGAGCTGGACAGTGCAAGATAGAGCCAGACAGAGACAGACAGACACAGAGACTGAGACAAACGGAGAGAGACAGAGACAGGCAGGGACAGAGACAGAGAAAGAGACAGACAGAGACCGACAGAGACAGACAGAGCCAGCGACTGATAGAGCCAGACAGGCAGAGACAGACAGAAAGACAGAGCCAGAGCCGGACAGAGACAGAATAAGACAGAGCAAGACGGAGCAAGACAGAGACAGACAGACACAGACAGAAACAGAGTAAGACATAGACAGACAGAGACAGAGGCAGACAGAGACAGAGAAAGCCAGAAATGAGACGAAGAGACAGAGACAGACAGAGAAAGACAGGCTGAGACAGACAGACAGACAGAGCCAGAGACAGAGTAAGACAGAGCTGGACAGTGCAAGATAGAGCCAGACAGAGACAGACAGACACAGAGACTGAGACAAACGGAGAGAGACAGAGACACACAGATACAGAGACAGGCAGGGACAGAGACAGAGAAAGAGACAGAGACCGACAGAGACAGACAGAGCCAGCGACTGATAGAGCCAGACAGGCAGAGACAGACAGAAAGACAGAGCCAGAGCCGGACAGAGACAGAATAAGA